>JAYRCH010000194.1:0-1200000 GCA_037179445.1 Phengaris alcon alcon
CACTTAACTATCTAAGCTTTGGAGTGAAGCCCCCCTAAGACGTTGTTTCCGGATCTGTTTTACGAGCAAGACAATAGCGTTGGCAGAAGGCCGGCGCGCTGATGCGGAGAACTTGTTACACGCCACACCAACCGCATTCTGAACCAATCGGCTTGAAACCTAAGGCGATAGCTATCGGCCTATCAAGCAAGATGACTTGATATTAACCGTAATCTTGATTGTATAACTATAAGCTATTATTTAATTAAAAAAGCGTAACACATGAATAAATAAGAAATAGCTTCTATTATAAAACAAACTAAAACATACAAAAGAAACGATTTGCTGTAAATAAATAGATAATTATTGCCAATACAATATTATAATAGATTTTTTCCTCTGCTTATATCATTTGCATTGTAAAATAGTTTACATTTTTTAAAGTATTTAACCTCTTTTCAGATTTAATATTAATGTGAACAAAAATATTGAATTTATGTGTCATTGTATTACATAATGCTACCAATTTAAATGTTATGTGCTCTATTGTTCTTTTCGTTTACGTCTAATTGGTTCTGAACGGAGTGTAGGCTACTTACCTACTTATTATAGTGTATTAACACAATTACACATTTACAATAATTTTATATTTATAATGTCAGTTGGACATATCGACAATAGTTATCGATATGACTCTCGCACTATAGTGCGGGACCGGTTCTTTGGTGTGCGCCTGCGCAGAGTGCTCGCGATACTATAATGCACTCGTGCGCCGTGCCAGTCGATATCATACCTTGACGCGTTACGTATATTGTACATTCGATTTATCGCTTTCGCTAAATAATTTTATGTTTGATAATTGTTATCGTTCCGTTTATGTACTTTAGTGCTGTGCTTTACTGTGTTCGTATATAAAATTCCTTCTGTTCCTTCTGACTTTTAAATCGTGTGTGTATGACTGGTGTACTAATAAATACCGTACCTAATGTGAGTAGAACTTTTATTTCACTGGCTGTGCTGTGTGCGACACCTATTTTTACTCCTCACACTAAAGGAGCATACATCACGGTTCTCCTGCGTTGTCGCGATAATTCACCTCGCACGCGTTCCGTTGGTGAGAAGTGAGAACTACAAGAGAAATGTTGTTGAAATTAACTTTTATTTCTACAGAACAATATGGTTGTTAGGAAACTATAAAACGTGTGTTTTTTCTACTCAAACCTAAAGCAGAGTGAACTAATTTCCCGGAACTGTCTCAGTGTGATTTTAATACGTTAGTTCATGTTCCATAATCCAACCCTAAATAGTATTATGTTGCATCCTTAAAATAGATATCATGATTAAATACTAATTTACCTATAGATTACCTAAATAACAAACAATAATAAGTACAATTGCTTAATTTTGAGCGTCACATTTCTTTTTCTCTTATAAAAATATGTACCAAATAGAGAAACCTTTTCTCTAATAGCATGGGAAGCGTTGTAAAATATCTCCAGTCGTAATCTAATATAGAGATCAAAGGTCATACTGGATGTGTGAATATGGGTTAGCGCAAGATGGCGGGACAAAAACGAAGGACATTTCGCACAAAGCCGAACCTTATTAGGGATAAAGTAAGTATGATGAATGGGACTTTGAGTCCATACTCTGAAATCAGTAAAAGCTTCCAAAATATGAAAAAGGTTAGAGACGTTACATGTATGATAATGGTTGCATAATTTAGTTATGAGCGTACTGCGTTGGACGTGATTTTCATTGTTTTATTTGGCCTATCAGAGTTTTGAATATTGATGATTAATAATGATTTATTTTTGATATATCAATCTATAATAGCTTCCCACGCCGATTTCAGTGACGGTGGCGGGTTTCATTGAAACCAGACCAGCTACGCAGTAGTTATTTTATAGTGCTTGTGTGTGTGCAATATACAAGAGCACTCTCTCTTCCTATACTCTCGTAACCCAGTGTGACGGATGACCGACATTACTGCCGAGAGACTGATCTCGCGCCTGAGCACAGGTCCGACTTTTTACATGCCCATCTGACGCATGAATCATCTTTCTTGTTAGATAATAAGGTGATCAGCCTGCATTTTCCTAACCAGACTTAAACTCACCGGGATTCGAACCCACCACATTCACAATTTTCAAACAACGCAAAAATTACACACGTGCGTACCTAACGCATACCAAGCTGCCAATCAGACTGACGTAAGAGAGTCAAAATTATTGATATATTGCTGCACGACGAAAGAAAAAAAAAACACATATTGCTTAAAAATGCTTTTTTCAAGGGATAAACCTAGCTTCTTTACTCTTATAACCCAGTGGGACGATTGACCGACACGACTGGCGAGAGATCAGGCGCAGGTTCAACTTTTTACATGCCCATCCGACGCATGGGTCATCTTTATCGTCAGACAATCAGGTGATCGGCCTGCATTGTCCTAACCAATCTTGGAAACAATATTTTTTGTTGTTCCAATGCGGGAATCGAACCCACGATCTCCGAGTCGAGCCAAGCTCTAACCACTAGACCACGGAGGCTGTTACCCCTAACAGCCTCCGTGGTGAGTTGACACACACTTGACAGTTCTATGTTGCGTGTTCCAGAGTAAGTTCGGCTAGCAGTCTGGTGATCCTTGCTCCGCACGGCAATACAGTTAATGTTGTATATAAAGAGGTCCTTTAATACTTCAAGCATAATACACTCTAATAATAAAATAACTTTAAACTATTTACCATTTGATTTATTTTTAGCATAATTAAAGTCTCTTTCTAAAAATAATAGGAAATTAGTCACCAATCCACATCTACGCGTCAAAGTCACGGGAAAGGCTAGTCTAAGAATAAAATAATTATTATTTAATGTTGTAGTTTTATTTTGTAACCCTTTTCCTACTATCCCGACTTTCTCGTCGCTCAGCGACAATATTTTTTCGAATTCCATAGATTCATTTTCAATGTGCTCGATAGTCGTGTGAGACACGAAATCTGTGAATTTTTGTTCAAAAAGGTTAGGCTACAGAGCAAACCCTTAACCTAATCGATCGATTTCTCAGATTTTTGATATCATTCTTCGTTCCAAAATATCGAGCACAAATATCAAAAATTCTAAAAAAATTTTTTTTTTTTCAATATTTCGGCCATAACTTTTTTTGTTTTTGACTTTCTCAAATAATTAAATTTGCACATTAAAGCTCCCATAAATACGCGTTTTTTGAGACTTTTTTGAATATAATATCTTCAAAACTCTCCGAGAGATAAGGGGATCGCACTTTTTCGTGAAAACGGGGCTTATACTGAAGCGAACGAAATGACATTTCCAATTTCGAAACAGTTTTTTTTTATCAACATAGCAAATTATAATATGTAGCATTAATGAATGGTACTTAGAAAAGTACCAATACCAACATAAATAATCTCTTATATTATATATATAGTTATAGTTTAGTTATATTCTATCTATGATCTATGTAAATTCACTTCATTTAGTACTGTATGCACTTTTATAAAACCGTCCGCTTTTGTAATCAAGCTTTGTCGTTTGTACACTGATTTTGTGAAGGTTTTTGACCTAGTTCAAAGTTGTTTTAATCAAGCATTTCTAGTTGGGGCAAGTTTACCAATTGACCTTCTTACCCCATCTGACAAAATGCTTTTAATATCATGTACGCTTTAGGTTACTAAAATATAAGGTGACTTATATGATTGTGTTTCTAAGAATATACCAAATACCTATTTAGGTATTCTTAGTAATGTACGGTCGCGGTCAGATTCGATGTACCACTTTTAAACCTTATTGCCAAGTAATAAGGTTGAAAAGTGGTACATCGTCTCTGACCGCGACCGTACATACCTATGGCATGGTGTATCCATTGAATATTACAATAAAAATTAGAAAGAAAGTACATAATTGTATAGCCTGAGATGACCCAAAAATTGTAATGAATGTTTATAGAGTTTTACCCATGATGATAATAACTGAATTATTTCTATTAAATAAATAATTTAAATTACAAAGTGCAGTTTTAAAATAAATTGCGTCCGAATACTCAAGAACTACTTAAATTAAGAGGCACTCAAGTAACATGCTGTCAATGCCATTCGGCCAAGCTGATACAGTGACAGCCTGGACAACCTCTGTGGCTCAGTGGTTAGTGCTTTGGCGTTCAAGCCGAAAGTCGAGGGCATATATTTCAGATTTTTACTATTTAAATATAGTAAAAATCTGAAATTTATGTATAGTATAATAGTATTAATTAATATCTACTTCCCGTTGTCTGGTACACAAGTTCTTCGTATACTTAGCACAGGGTCAGATTGACGTGGTGTGAAGCGTCCATAAATACATCAAAAGTCATTCATTCTCTTTTAAAAACTGCCGAAGAGTGTAAAAAACGTCGCGAGCCCTCCAAAAGTGCCGCATTTTGCTAATATTATATTATATTGTAGTTTAGGAGTTACTTAACTTTAAGTAGCGTTTACGAATTCGGCCGATATCATATTTAAAGTATAATATATAAAGATGAAAGGCGTTGACATGCCGGCGGTCTAAAAAGGCTTTGAAAGCTCGTCTTGAGACGAGCCGAGATCTGATACGATTCATTAGCGGAACGAGCTTTTAATACTTGATGTTGAAGCTTTGATTGGAGCAGCTCGGAGGTGTCGTAGCTTACGGCTAAGCGCTCGAGATGGAAAATGAAAAGATCGCATTCTCAAGCAAACCCTTTATGCATATGAAAATTGATGTGAAAATTTTAATTGACTATTAAAATAGGATTTTATAGTTTTTCATGTTACTCGCTTGACCTATTAAAAATTTTGGTTAATAAAATAATGCGGTTCACTATTTTATTCGATGTATTTTCGCGGTGCATAACTTACAAGATTTTGGAAGACGATCCTTGAAAGTTGACGATTGTATTGTAATGGTATTGTACCTTTCGAGCAAAAAATAATGTCATTTCGGTTAAACTATACCAAAATTAAAGATTTACTAACGACCATAATTCATATTATTTTAATCTTTAAGTTTCAACTTTTTTAGGGGTAACCTCTTAGGTATGCAATAAAAACACGTAAAGTGTCAACCCAACTGTTATTATACAAACGCATGGCAGTGTGAGTGAAATTTATGTATTTTTAAGCATAATTAAAAAAGTATGAACTTTTGCAGTGCCAAATTTCATACTCCTCCGTTCGCACAATTCTTGTGAAAATGTAATTAAAGTTTTTGCGTCGCGTATTATTAACGTGATTCGTCTGCAATTCATCAAATGTACAGGTGAAGTAAACTATACTTCACCTATAAATAGGTTTAAAAAGTCATTATTCCAGTCGCCTGAACACGACAATTACGACCCGATGCGAATGTAACAGATCCAATAAGGGCGTGTAAACTTTCACATACACTGCAGTAGATTGTCCTTTAACTATAGATAGCTCTTTTAATCTATAAAATGAATATACTTGTATCTACAATACTACGTTCTTGTCTTTCGGGAAATGGCGTGTTTCATCTGTCATTTCTATAGAAATACTACGATGACGAAGGGACATTAAGAAAGCAGTTCTTTTACGGCCCGTTTCAATAACCTTAGATAGGTTATTGAAACTCTAATTCTCCAATCACTATTTGTTAAAAACGTTATATTTGTATCGCAAAAACCCGGCAAATGATTGAATGACGACGTTTTTAACAAATAGTTATTGGTAGATAGGTTATTGGAACCGGCCGTTAGAAAACCTAGCCTATCTGCGTCAAAAGTGAAACCTTTCAAGTTTTTAATCCACTGTTACAAATACCGATTTTTCCAATACACAGTTTCTAGTTCTTACTGGTGTCAAAAGATGTCGCTATCAGAGAGCTAAATAGTTATGTATTTACTTCTGGCGACTTTGCAAAGATAACAATTTATGTGTATATATATATATATATATATATATATATATATATATATATATATATATATATATATGAACACCACGTCAATCTGGCCTCGTGCTATATTCTCGAAGAACTTGTGTTGCGGCTACCAGACAACGGAAATATTATATTTAATACTTGTATACTATACATATATTATATTTAAAAGAAATATTCTATTATATAGATATATTTATTACACATCCATGATCCAGAAACACAGAAAACTTTTTCGTTCCTTTGTCGGGAGTCGAACACGCGACCTCCCAACTTGAGCATCGACGTGCTCAATCACTGGGTCACAGAGAAAATTTATTATTATGCAGATAATATATCTATATATTATAATATATAAAAGAATATGTCCCTTGACTTACTCTATAACGTATAGTATATTAGCGTAATATAGAGCGTATAGTATAGACGCTCGCACAGCCGTATAAAATATATAAATAATATTATCGCCACCTCCGCCGCTGGCGGAGGAGGCGGTAAAGGTGGCGTGCTGCGTGCTGTGCGCCGTGAAGACGTTCACGTCCACGCCGCTACTGCTCAGAGTTTGCTTAATCCAGCGGCTTATGGTCTGGGAACTCGCGCTGTGAACCAGCTTCTTAAAGGTAAGAATTAATTTACAATGTAGACAAGGAATTTCGAAAAATTCCACCCTTAAAGAGGTGAAATAGGTGTATCACTTATAATAGAGAGCGTTTGAATTAAAAACCAGACTTCCAAAAATAAAACTTGAGAGGTGTCAAGGGACACCCGGACGGAACGAGGAAAAGTTATAATATATATATTATAATATAAATATATAGTTGATAATGAAGAATTGAAGCCTATTTTGAAGAAAAAAAAAAAATATATAAAAATATATAATATATATATATATATATATATATATATATATATATATATATATATATATATATATATATATATATATATATATATATATATATATATATATATATATGTAGATATCTCCTAGATTTACGAGCAATTTTATCCAGGTACTTTTATATTATATAAACTGAACCTTTAAATTAAAAAAGCTGCCTGGAATTCGTGGCTTATGGTACTAAGGTACCTGTCTGCTCGTTTGCTAGTATATACCATAAAAATAGAAATCAATATTACCACTTTTAAAAGAATTCTTTTCAACTAAAAATGATTTCATACCGCGCCCCCTCGCGAGGGTAGAAAGGGTTCAAACCTCAAGGGAGGTGTCGAATCATTCAAACGAACTTACTAACACTCTCCCTGGAGTTTTATGCACTCTTCTTGATTTTGGTCCAAGATATAGACTTATGAATAGTAGGTATATGAATTAGAGTGATAGTAACAAACGTACATACTCGTAGCTAAGGACGCAATTTTTCACATAAATCTGTTGCAGTGGCGTTCCTATAACTCCATTTCTATCGGCTTCACTTACCACTTACCTTTCGAAGACCCCCATCCAAATCCCTACCTACTATACAGGCTAGAGCTTCCCTATGAAGAAGAACCAGCCTTCACCAATGATCTGATGCTAACAATATAAGCAGGTACAGAGCAAATATCGTAGATAAATGTATGATGTGCGTATAACGCGATAGAATATCGTAGCATATAGCGAAAGTAACGATTACGATTGGTCGTCAAAATATCACTACCTACTTTTATTCCACATATTATTATTATATAGGGCATAACGAAAAAAACAGTTTTGCATGGCTTAAGTAGATGTTCTTAGGTCAATTAGGATATCTGTGTACATAAAATCAATTATAAATTACTGAAACTGAAAATAATTATGTTTTTACGGGTGGGAAATTATTTCCCTTTGCCCGATTACGTCTATAAATTTATAAATAAATAGACTAGTTAGTTGCTCTGACTCTACTTTGAATTTATTTTCCTCAATAAATGTGCACAAAATTATTTAAATTAAAACGAATTTATGTATCAGTATGCGAATAAAGGATCCAATAAACAATAAAATACCTAATCTTTTAAAGTTATTTATTAAAAAAAACATTAATCTGACAAATGAAACTGTTTGAAACACTCCTGCGAACATAATGCCACTTTGCATGTGGAGCACAAGATATTGGTGCGTTTTTCTTTATTTTTTGTGCTGCAGAATCGGCACCTCTTGTAGGTAGCGCCTTTTTCGGGGAGATGCACGCCAACGTTTTGGAGTCGAATTTCATTTGGAACACCAAAATTGCCCCCTTTCTTATTTTTAAATACTATAGAGTCCCTTTTGGTGTCACTGTAATTATTGATTAGGCCTCGTGCCAACCGTAGCCTATAATCCTTATGCGAGTCTCTTGTAATTTTATGGATAGTTGTGTACGTTATGTATGAATTTATTATGGCAGCATCAAACAAGAAAAAAAATAACCTCATCCAAAATTTCCTACTTTTGCGATTAATAGGATATGACGATCTGAAATGATCGAAACGATCGGCACCTCCCATAGAGCGCGTATAATCGGCAATTGCTTTTGGACACAAGGTGTCTGTTCTGGTGCCATCCTTGTGTTCTTTTTATAAAGACTACATCCTTAGGATTGTGTGCTGTGGTGAGCACAGATACTTCTCGGGTATCCACCCATTTTATTGCCGGTATATTATATTGGATACCGGTGATGCAGTTACAGCAGCGAATTCGTGTTTCCTTAAGCGCATATTTCTGGTATGAGTATTCTTGATTATGTCTGGTAGTTACTTCCGGTTTGTGCGTACTGTTCCCACTGCATAAACACGTTTCATATATAAATCATCAAGTAAATTTACTCCGGTAAAAAAGTTATCAAAAGCCAATAACGTGTTTACTGGCAAGTTTTGACTAAATTTCCAAATAATATTGTATCCTCGGCCTTCATGTTCCATGTTATCTCCTTTGCCAGTATATACCTCAAACTGATAAAGGTATCCAGTTTCGGCGTCGCATCTAGCCCACACCTTATATCCACGCTTAATCGGTTTCTTCGGCATATACTGTTTTAAAGAGCATCGCCCCTTAAATTTCACCATACTTTCATCTATGGACTGAACACTCGAGTTAGTAGTTTGTTTCTGAAAAATGTTATTTAGTTCTTCTATAAATGGTCTTAACTTGTATAATTTGTCAAAGTTAGGGGAGTTTCTGGATGGCGCTAGAGAGTTGTTATTTAAATGTAAGTTTTCAGTTATTTTATTAAATCGTTTTAGTGTAAAAATTCTAGATATCTCTGGGTTATTATAGAATGGATCTGTTGACCAGTAATATTCCATATTGGGTAATGGATTAAGTCCCATCATAATTAATATACCTAAATAGGCAGCTATATCGTCGTCTGTTACGTCAGACCAGTTTCTGCTCGCATTTTGGTGTGCATATTTATTGGTCTCTTCGGTAATTTTCGTTATAAGGTATCTCGGAAAGAAATTATTAAATATTTCTCTTGGTTGTGTTTTGTGGGTATAGATTGACTAGGGTATAATTTTATTCGCAAAGTCTGGAATTCTATGAATATGTTCATCAATTTTCCACTCACGAGGATTATTGTTGAGCCTTTCTATTCTCTCAATTCTAATAGCGGGTCTTGCAGGGGTGTTGGGTCGTGCAGTTGGTCGTTAGAAACCGATCCCGTTAGTTCATTCGAAAGAAGCAAAGATGGAGAAGCATGTGCAGAAGCTGTACTTGTTGGGTTAGTTGGCAAAAGCAAAGAAGACGTAGTATGTGGTGGTGAAGAGAGAGAAGCACCTTGGCTGGATGTTGCAGGGTCTTGTAAAATTTCTAAGAGTGAGGATGTAGGCATCTCCTCTTTGTTTGGAGTATCATTTGGTATGGGATTTAAACTTGGTTTACCAAAAATTTCCTCTAAACATCTTTCTAATAAGTCTTCTGGATTTGTATAGTAAAATGAATCTGTTGGACTTATCAGGCAATCGTCATAAATATCTTCATCATCAGTATCGATGTCCGATAAATCAGAAAGATTTTCTTATATATTTTCAATAGATTTGTCATTCATTAAGTTTTTTTAAAGGCATTATCTAAAACAATTGAAAATAAAAATTTAAAATAAACTAAAATAATTGACAAATCTAAAAAGTTGACAAAAAAAATCACCATTTTTTTATATATAGTGACGCAAAATGGAGTTGCTAATGTACAATGGGAACTATTTTCCCAAGTATGTATTTATTTTGCAAGTATGTATTTCAAATGAATCAAAACCACATAAACACTACGTTTTTGCACTGAAAATCATAACAAAGCTACACAGAATATAATAAATTAGTACATAACAAATCAAATATCTACTTACCAGAATCTTTTTGAAGAAACTTTGCAGATTTATGTCTACACTAAGTGAAAATCGCGCAATTTTTCAAAACTGTCATTATTTGATTCCGACATTGACACTTGACACTTGAAAGGGCTGGGTTGCTAGTAAGATAATGTTGTAATTATCTTAGGTTCTATTTGTTGTAAAAAAAACATAAAAGGTTGCCATTTCAAAAATATTCGGAATTTTAGCTAGATTGAGAGGGTGGGAAAATAGTTCCCTGTGCCCGAATTAAGGGTTAAGAGAATTGTGCGAACGGAGGAGTATGACACAGTTAAATTTATGTGGAAGTACGTGTGCAGAAACCCTAATATTAATTAAGTAATGCTTAGAAAAACATAAAATAATAAATATAAATATAAACACAAAAACGTGTACATAAATTATTATTATTATTACATTTTTTTCTATCTATGTGGCAAAAGAACCCTTACTAAGTACAAACTTAAATTTGAATGAATTATTATGGTCGCGTTTTTATTAATCTCTGATTTTGTTAGCGTTTCGATTTACTTTGTCTTAGCCCCCGGTGGCAGTATAAATCGCTAGCTCCTATGAATTGTGTCCTCTAAGCACATGCACGCCGCTGATTGAATTTTACAAAACTGCAATTTCCGTATCAACGCTTTATAAATACGTAATGTTCGGGCCTATTACTTATTCGGCCGTACACTGAATTACAGAATACCCATTGTTTACTAGCTTTTGCCGCGTCTGTATCCGTGATAATATTAATCCTTAACATAAAAAAATAAAAATTCATTATATTTACTTGGAAATATTGTTTGAAAACTATGATGAAATACTACATTAAATATTTTTTTTCATTACAAACTCGGGCTTTCTCCTACTAATATTATAAAAGTGAAAGTTGTGAGGATGGATGGATGGATGATGTTTGTTACCCATTCACGCAAAAACTACTGAACGGATTTTGTTAGGTAGTAGTTTAAGCTAATCTTAAGGAACTTCAACATTCCTAGAAAACTAGCAGACATGATAGTAGTCGCCACCGAGGAAAGCAAAATGAGAGTGAGGGTTGGTAACTGAGCTCACGGACGAGTTTGGAGTGGTCAAGGGGCTGAAAAAAGGAGATGGCTTATCACCTGTGCTTTTCAATTCGGTTCTGGAATATGTCCTTAAAAAAGTGATTGCTCTAGACGTTGGGCTGCAACTGAACGGGAAGCACAAGTTGATAGGCTACGCCTATGCTCTGGCCTTATTAGGTGAAACTCCAATAGAAGTGGCCAACACCGCTGCAGTCTTGGAACCGAAGCGTTGACGGTGGGCCTAAGTATTAACCGCGAGAAAATAGAATATCTCCACTTAAAACGCTATAAAAACGCGCGTGCAAAAAGAGAAGACCTGAACGTGGGAGGTACTGTTTACAAAGGGACGGACAAATTCAAATACTTAGTCTGCACCAATACCGACACCAATACGAGACAGGAATAGATAAACATCCGCACCCAAAACACCTTACGATGCAGCGCGGCACTTCACGAAGTGTTAGTGTCCAATCTTTTAAGTATGAAAAGTAAGAACGCCATTTACAAGTCAGCAATTAGGCCGATACTAATGTACGGATGTGAGACTTGGACACTAACATTCGTAGAAGAGATAAACTCCTGGTAGCCGAAAGGAACATCTCCCGCAAGATCTTGGTCTGGTGAAGACAGCAGAGGGAGGGAACTAGAATCCGAACGACGCGGAAGTCGAAAACCTCACGGTTGAGCCCAATATTATCGGTGTAACGAAAGCCCAGCGACTCCAATGGCTTGGCAGCAAGAATGAGAGAAGACCGTGCCTTTAAAAGGCGTTCGTTGGGCGTCCGGTCGGGTGAAGACCTATCGGCCGTCCACGGTACCGCTGGAATGATGTCGTAGAGTCTACCTGCGCGATCTTCAAGCCACAGAATGGCGAAAAACGGGCGCTAGACCAGGTAAAATGGCGCAAACTTGTGTTGAAGGCCAAGATCCAGTTTGGGTCGCTGAGCCATCGTAGTAACTAGTTTAAACTTTGGAATAATATAATAATAATAATCTCAGTGTTCTTGTGGGATTGTATTTACACGGGGGATCCGCAAGCAAAAACTAGTATTTCATAATATTAAAAAAAAGAGATTGAAGATTTAATATTTTCACCTCACAGATCAAAAGATAAAAAAATCAGATCGGAGTAAAGTGAAAATTTCCTTACATAACATAAATGCTCGCTCTAAGTCCTTACAACTTTTCATTGGATGAATTTAATTCAAATAATATTCGATATCGGTGGAAACATAATTTCCTGTACTGAAATATTTATACAGCAGTTACGCTACGGCGCTACGACTCCGCCCGCTACGAGCTTACGCCGTAGCACTTAGAGCTTACGATACCGATAGTCGTTACTCGTTACCGATTTTTTACCATATTGTAACAATTTTCTAATAACCGTTGAAAAAAGTTTCCTTAGAGGTTCAACTGTAAGCTGAAGGTAACCGTATCATTTTTTACTCAGGCGTTCTGGAGTTTTTGTGTAACACACAATTATACACATTTATATTATTTATTCTTACTTTTATAATATAACTAGCTTTTGCCCACGGCTCCGCTAGCATAAATAAGGTATCCCGCGGGGGGGGGGGAAACACTGTACTTTTCGGGATAAAAAGTCGCCTATGTTTTAATCCAGAGCCTAAACTACTAACATACCAAATTTAATCTTAATCTATTCCGTGCTTTTTTGCGTGAAGGAGTAACAAACATCCATCCATCTATAATCCATCCCCACAAACTTTCACATTTATAATATTAAGTAGGATAAGTAGGATGGATGGATGTTTGATACTCCTTAACGCAAAAAGCACTGAAAAGATTTTGATGAAATTTGGTATCGGTAGTAGTTTAGGCTCTGGATTAAATCATAGGCTAGTTTTTATTGCGAAAAAGTACAGTGTTTCTTTGGTATACTGTATTTACGCGAGCGGAGCCGCAGGCAGCAGCTAGTTCACCATAAACTTTCACATTTATATTAGTAGTAGGATAGGAGAAAAAATTATAAGCTAGGTAGTATTATAACTATAGTTATAAATGCAGGGAAGATATCTACAATGTGGCGACTATACTAGACTATCGACTGGCGAGCGATTTATGGGAATTGTCTTACCATTGAACGCCAATCGCACTAACTCGCTTTTACTTTAGTGCTGTTATATTTTATGCTGTTTAGTTTTTATTTACATCGTAGTGAATTTATTAATAAAGTACAACATCGACAATGTTACTGCTCGACCAGTTCCTAAACCTTTTCCTTTGCATTGGGACGAACTACGTATTTATACGTAAGTAAGGCGCGTTGTGCTGTTTTCGTCTTATGCCTGGTCGAGCGGCAACTTGTTCGATAGTACATTGACGAACAATTTATAATGATATCGCATCACTCAAAATCAGCGTCATGAAACATCTATAGTATTGTTATACTAATTTGAATAGTGTACAAGTACTGTAGCTACTTAATATAGTTTTTCAGATATCGTCGTTTTTCATTCAGAAAACGTTCAAAACCTTTCTATTAATAAATTTAAAAAAGTAATCAAAGAACGTTTGTGTGCTAAAGCTCTAATTATAGGTAGCCGCGCGGGCTACCTTGTGTCTGGCGATAGCGAATAATTTCTCTTCGATATTTTTGTGGACTGTATTTCATTAGGTATCTGGTGTCGCCAGGTTAATATGCAGTATTAATTAGATGTAATGGAAAGGTATATAGGCGCTTACCGAACCAGCTTCGGCGAATGGCGTCTGCAGCTGGAGTCTTCTCTCCTTCTCCTGCTCACAACACTTTAGTCTTTTGAGAATTCTTATCGCGTTCTATAGGAATATATCTCACTTTCGTGAGCGGTAATTAATAGCGAAAAAGTCTAAATAATACACACGCTGTCGCGCACACGCACCCGTTGAAATAACTTGCAATAACGTTCGCCTATTCGCATTCCTTCCGTATAGCGCGGAAGCGGTGAGGCGGGGAAGCGGGGAAGCGGGGGGTGGAATACTACTTTATCGATATTATGAGATGCCATTCATAGTGGCGTTCGACGCTTCCAGATGGCGCTACCAATAGGGTCAATGATTTTGTTAACAATTGCACATCATAGGAATAAGATGCTCCCCTGCAAAGCTGTCTCTATGTACTTGTGTACTTTTGACTTTTGTTATATTTAACATAAATTTAAGTTTACAATGTTAAATATATATATTTCTTTTAAAAGAACAATTTTCCATCTTTTTGATAAAAGATGGCCCCGTACATGATTCTTGCGCCGGTTCTTTTCGGCGGGTTAGGGTTGAACCGGTGGTAGCCTTTTCTGTTGACTTTCCGAAAAAAACTTGTTAAGTTTCGTTTGGAAATAAAATTTGTATTTTTATTTTTCATACATCGCCCTTCATTTCCATAGAAAAACTACGATTGTCGAGTGTTGAAGGTACATCTAAAAATTTTTTATTTGTTTATGAATTGGCACCAAAAAAATACATATAACCCTCAATTTTCACCATCGTAACAACAAACCCCATTGTTAAATAGCGACATTAGTAGGTCTTACGCCGGTCCTTCTCGCCGGGCTAGTTCCCGAACCGGTGGTAGGCATCATGTATACCGACGTTCAGAAAGTGTAAAAAATCCCAACGTTGAATAAAAAATTTGACTTTGACTTTGACTACTAGCTGTAATAATCATCAACTCTCAGTGGTCGATAACTAATACAAATTATAATGTGTGTACTTCTTCTCATATCGCCTGTAGGTTTTAGCGGGAGGTACTAGGTAGTAGGTGTAAGGGCAGTAGGTGTAGATGTAAATTGTAGGCGTTATTCCATTCCTTGGTTCAGAACAGAACAGCGTCTGTCGGGTCAGCTAGTAATACAATATCAATCATATCATATTAACATCATAATTATCAACATAGCGGTTTTTCACATCAAAAATATGGAGGCAAACTCAACAAAGAAATAGGAAAACCATTCAGCTTGATGATTTCCTTATGTGGTTTTTATTATACAGTACGAAGTTTTAATTTCGTTAATGTAATGTTCCTTGTTTTTTACTGTTCAATATAATGTCGGGGCAGAACGTGTGTGAATGCCGAAATCTTTTTATTTTCGCAGTTTTGGGGTTCTGTGGATAAATAGAATTCGACGCGACGGATTCTCTCAGCATTATTAATTATTTTGCGTTGGTACTACTACTAACCGTATTTTTATAACCTACTATTAATCCCTACTAATATTATAAATGTATTTTATGTAATTATGAATGTAAAGTTTGTTTGTTACGCTTTCACGCGAAAACTACTGAACGGATTTTGTTTAAATTTGGTCTGGTAGTAGTTTAGGCTTTGGATTAAAACATAGGCTACTTTTTATCCCGGAAAAGTACAGCATTCCAGCGGGATACCCGATAGTATATTTACGCGGACGGAGCTGCGGGAAACAGCTAGTATTTTATATGTGCTCTAGACGATTTTTCAGAATACGTAAATTGAACACCGAACCAAAAACTTATTTAAGTAAGAATAAGTACCTGGCTAACCGATCTTTGCTCGACGTTAAGTAGATTAACAAAAATAAAAAGAATTACAAATAATATTCCGCTGACCGGGATTCGAATCCGAGACACTAATTTGCCAGCAACGCAAAAATTATACATAGGTACGCATAGCAAACTGCCATTTGGACTAACATTTCTAGAGTCAAAAATATTAATATAAATATTATATCACGACGAAAGAAAAACTTATTTTATTTAAAAATGCGCAGTTTTCTAGCGATAAGGCCTAGCTAGATCGATTTTACTCCCCCAATATCCCATGCATGCTAAATATCATGGAAATAATTGAATATTTTCCTACATGTAAAAATTTAATTTTTTTTTTAATTAAGAATTAATAATTAGGTATTACAACATGATTAAAGTAAAAATAATTAGGATTTTATGTGTAGTTTTGTAATTATAATATGCATTTGGAAGTCACAAAAAAGTTGAAATATTTTTTTACAACATTAGTGTAAAAAGCCTACATAATTAGTTTACTTACATTAAATACAAAAAGATTTGCTACAGTATATTTGTGCGCGCAAACTTCGGAGATATTAGAAATTTTGTGCATATGGCCATACATTTCGTAGCAACATTAGTAGTGTGTGACGTCACCTGCTTGTACGACTTTTGTATGGGGCGTTTTACAAGAGTCGCAAAAGTGCTTCAAACAATCCGCAGTATCTTTGAAAATATTGAATTTTAGTATACCTTTTGTAAACTGCCTTATTTTTCATAGCACTATTTAGAGCATTATATAATAAAAAAATACTGTTTTGAAGCAGTTTCTGAATTTTTGATTATACAAGAACGCTCACTTAAAGTTTTCATGGAAATACTTGTAGCCGTTTCCGAGATTCTGATTATATACAATATACAAGAATTGCTCGTGTAAAGATTAGGATATAATATCTCAATTATAACAGTGGCAGAATCAGGTAGTAGTAAGTACCTATACTTAATATTGAATAATATAATATTATGTTAAGTTAGATATAGCTATGTGTTTTTAGTTTTAGATATCATTTTGTGTACATTTTTTTACAATAAATTAGTTTTACATGGAATTACTGCATAGGTACCTCTCTGCAAAATGTATACATTGCAGAGAGTTATCCAGCATTGTATACATTTGCTTAAGTTACTAAGTCTGACCCATTCAGAATAAAATTAGGATAACGCCCCATTTTTCATTTCTGCCGAGTTCGTATGAGAATATCAATCGGTGGAGAGATTTCGAGACTATCCTTCAAATGCCTTAATTTAGCTACTCACTTTGTTCCCCACAAAGTGAGTAGCTAAATTAAGGCATTTTCAAGCAAAAATTTCCTGTAACTGAATTTGCCGATTTTAAAATGTATTTGGACTCTCCTTTAATCTACTAATCGAAGTCTTGAAATATCAAATATTTTATATCAATATTATATAATAACAGTAATGGTTACGTGATCCTATTTTCATATATTTTCTTAATTTTGAGAGAGTTCATACATTCAGTTTTATAAATTCTTGGAATAAATATTAAGTTAACAAATATTTGATAAACACAGTTCCTATTTCCTATAAAGTAGTAACGTGCTAGTAGTAACGTGGTTGCTAACTAAGATTTATTAATTGGGATCAGGATTATTAATCCCATCCCAAATTTTTCTTCCTTTTGTTGAAGCTTTCCGTACACAAATAACATTTATAATTCTAACCATTTAATATTTCACTTATGTATCTTAGTACGTCGAACGAATTACGACTTTATTGCAATGTTGCAATAAAGTCGTAATTCGTTCGACGTACTAGAAATACGACCAAAATAACAACCAAAGAACAAAAACATATTGACTTCAGTGCCCCTTCCATGTGCGGTCGAAGTCAGACCGGCTTACCACTTTTCAACCTTATTTCTTGGCAATAAGATTCAGAAGTGGTGCACTGGATCTGTCGGCACTGTACTTACAAGTATATTCTACATAAAAAGGTTGTCACACATAGCGCAGTAAGATAAACGGGTCAAACTAGCAATCTAACGGTATAAGCTGAAATTTTGTTCAAACGAACATGGTCAGAGATAGGTAAGGAAACATGAAACTTTTTTCCAGAGAATAATTTCAATAAATTACTTAGAAAGGTATAATAGGTGAAATAGAATTATAAAAATAGTTTCTTCATTATTGGAGCAAAATCTATTATAATCCCAACATTGCAAATACATGCAAATTTTATGATGGGACTGTATTTGAATCTTAGTATGTATTAGTATGAATGTAAAAGTTTTCTATTTCATTTTTATACATTTTATTTACTCTTTTGTAATGTTATATTTTATAAAAGTTATTTTAAATATATTTGCATTGATTCATCGATAGTTTAAAATTGAATTTCCATACATTTTCCATATAATCACTCTCCAGAATTCAAAAGCATACTTTTTCAGGCTGTTTTTCTCGTTTACCTATCGATGAAGCTGTTACAAAATCACACCCTTCTGTCAAAGAAAAAATTCATGTTTACTGTTGTAATTCACAGATAAAAACACGCATAGGCGCTATCTTTGCGGACCCGGTTTGCCTAATCATCTGCAAAGATTGGGAAAAATTACGGATTAATAGAAATGGACTTGGTTTCAGTGCTGTTCGTGACTGTACCTGCGTCGAACACCATAAGAAATAACATAAATATGAAAATTAATTGGGAAGAGTACTGTGATAGTGTCGGAGCGCCAATTACTGAACTCTTCACACTCAGGCTCGCGCAGACGGGCGGCAAGAGAACGACTGATCGTACGCGCTAAACAATGTCATTCTTGAGCTGCCTCGACCGGCTTTACGTGTTTTTTTTTTTAATAATAATAATATCTATAGTAAATCCGGTCCCATGCTAAGTATCCGAAGAACTTGTGTTACAGATACCAGTAATGGGAAGTATATCTAATACTTTAACACTATATTATTATGTATTGTATTAAATATTTTTATTATATTATACACATACCCCTTACTAGTAAAAGTATTTACACAACGAAACGATTCAATGTTGTTGTCTTTCTCTGTCAAGTGCCTTTTCACGTATAAGATATTGAGTAGCTTATCACTTGTGCTCATTTAAAAATTATTATTAGAAAGGAGGTTATAATATAACATTATATTATAATATTATGTGCAGAGAGTCTATATGGACGAAAAAAGGGTCTCAACAGTCGCATCGCGGTCGCTTGTGGCCCGTCCGAGTTTTAACACTTGTACTAATTGAGCGCATCACAATGCAGACATCCACTCCGCCACCACGCCATGCGAAGTGAATAAAAACCCGATACCTTGAGCGATAGATATCACTATAATATAACTACAATATTTATAAAAAGCTATGACCTGACTGCGTAAATTATATAGCCTATGTTACCCGGGCTATTATGACGAATCTATTGACACCACATTTATTAAAATAGGACCAGTAGTTTAGACGCTACAGTGGAACAAATATATTATACACGTACATACATACATGGACTGCCGAAATTATTACCCTTCCTTTGGCTTCACTGTAGTCTCGTAAAAATAAACTTTCAAACCTGGTGCATTTCATTATAGTACAGCGTCCAAAAACCATCAACCAGAACAAACCAGTTAACAGTGAAAACTGTAGTCAAGCGGCAATATAACTGCTCTCGGTATATTCCGTGTTCGAACACGGATTCTCGACCCTCGTCTTACGTATCGTCGTAATAAAGATGGGTTCTAACCCTCAATCTAGGGGTTGAACTCGGAATTAAAGTTCTTCGTCCAGTGTAACTGAACCAACGAAATTTTCGAGAGTGACTGCAGTTTTATAAGATTTCGTTTTTTTTAGGGTTCCGTAGTTCACGTCTCGGAAGCTCTCTCACGTGCTAGAAAGATGAAACTTTGCATGGATATGTGTATTTATCACGTCAACAAAGTTCTAAAATAAAATCATAGATAATATTTTGTGTAGTGTAGGGTATCTGTGTAAGCTAGGAACTTACACATACGACTTTGAGCTGAGGGAAGTAGGTATATAGGTTAATGTGAGGGCTGGAGAAATCTGGGACTGACCTTATTGTTGAGCTGGTGGTTCTGTATCTGGGCGGAGGTTTCTTCTCACTACACTACACAGCTGTTGAGCGGATTATCGATAGATTTATCGCGGTTCGCCGGCGAATTTGGTATTATATTAACGAGCACAAATAAATATGCGCACACGCGTTCGCGTTCACTAGGTTTCGGGATGAGCTGAAAATGCATCCGGCGCGGAAGGGGATCTAATTGCAAGTGTTCGTCACTCTCTGACAGCGCCCCTTTCGGTCGGCCATACATCACGTAGTGATGTCCTTTGTGTTTATTCTAAACGGCGCGAACAGTATCATTAGATAGGTCTTTTAAAAATATTGCGAGGTTGCAAAGACGATTTTTTGATTTCGGTATCCGTTAGCGAGATATTCAACTTTAAAGCGTTTTTTTTTTGTTCAATCTTCTCTCCTCCCTCTATATGCTAAACAGCTGGCTCGAAAAAGCTGAGAAAATTCATGATTGTGGTCCATGTGATAAACTTTGAAGAAAAATTAGCTATTACTGATTGTAGAACTCATCAGTCTGACACGAATTTAATCAAACTGAGTGAAACTGAGTGAACTGAAACCAAACAACCTTAGTGAGTACCGTCGACGATCTACGTATAAATTAAAACTAATGATCAGTATAAATGACTGATAATAGCATAGGCATATGGCGTAGCTACGAGCTTGACGCCGGGCGAGGCCACATTTTGGAGTCCTTAGTCTAAAATCTACATATTTTTTTTTATTTTTGTCACAATATAGAAAAGCCTGACATCTTGTAAGTATATTGAAATCAGTAAGTCGATTCTTTAATAAATAATACAGTTTCGATGCAGTCTCGATATGATAAAACAGGAAAATAGTATTCCCATTATTGTGAAGTAAATAAATGTAGTATTTAGAATGTGTAATCTTTATTCATTTACCATTTGTAAACTGACTATGTTGCTACCATGACAACCGTCTCATAGTCTCACAGATAATATATATCAGTCCGCCGCTATTCGCCTGGAGCAGGTAGGAGCTGCTCCACGTGCCGACGGTTGACTGCGCCAGCATCTCATTGCACTTCGTACATAATGTAGCAGGCGACGTGCAATAGTCCTAGTTCATGGGCCGCCTTCCTCCCCCTTTTCTCTATATACATGTTGCAACAACTCTCCTTTTACTACATGTATGATATAACTATCTCTCCTAACCTTCCAAAATATGCGATATGGTAAATAAATTCTACGACTCGTGTTTCTATTAGCTTTTTTTTTCCACGTGTGTTTATATTTTTGCAAATTATTTTCGTTTTCCATAATGTATATCATCAGTACATATTTACATTTTAACTCTCTGTCTCTAGTGTCTGTAAAATCTATTTTTGGTGTAAATTTCTGGTGTACATCTCGTGTAGTATGACTATTCATGTTTTCTCTCTTTAAAAGCTTCTTGTATCTGTTTTTTGTATAATAACTTTCTATAGCTATTCTTTTCCAAGTGTTATGTGTATTTCTATCTTCTCTAAATGTATTGTGCACGTTGTCAATCGCATGGCGTTCATTTGCATCTTTGCTCATTATTTCTCCTGGTGGAATACAATCTATCACTGTGTTCTGTTCTAAAGGTATAGATGTAGATGGCCCGTATATAATGCCACTAATTGTATTATTCCCAGTAAAATTTGTAAGTGCTTCTTTACTATTTTTTGTGGACTCTATATTCCGTTCATTTTTCGATGTTTCCTCCGTTCTGTACGTTGAAACTATTTTCCTGTTGTCAACTTTTCTGAGAAGTGTATGTATGTATTGCTCGCTCTTATCGCAGTATGTACTTCTGTCCTCTCTCTATATTATGTATATGGGATTTTAAAATTTGTGCTGAAGTAAAATTATGCTCAGTTTGGTCTTGCATATTTAATAGGTTAATTTTGATTAAATTTTTGTGTATTAATAATGTAAATTTTTATGTAATAATGTAAATTTTTCTTCCATGTCGTATCTTGTATCTATTTCGTTCTCTAATTCTTCGTCTGATATTTTGGTTTCTATGTTTTGTTGTAACTCTCGAAATGTTTGTAAGTTTTCACGTAAGCATTGTAGTCTTATCTGAGTTTCTGCATATGATGGAATTTTGTTCGTATTCAAGTAATTTTCTAACCTTGTAAGTTGAGCGCGTAGAGCGGCGCAAATTCTTTTCCATTTCTGTAGATAGTCATTCTCGTCGCCAGATGCTGTGAAGTAATAAATGTAGTATTTAGAATATGTAATCTTTATTCATTTTCCATTTGTAAACTGACCATGTTGCTACCATGACAACCGTGTCATAGTCTCACAGATAATATATATCACTTATAAACGTCAAACCAACGTCAAATATGTTTTGATTGGTCTGTAGCGACTCTGTCGCAACTTTATTAGAATTATTATAATTTGTAAATAGCAACACTAAAATTATTACTTAAATTTTAGTCATCTGGCAATTCAGATGGTTATGTTGGCAGCCATTTTTTTAGACACTTGGCGTGAAAGAAAGAAAAACAACTATATGAATAAACTGTGGATTATGTTTGTGATATGAACGGAACTGTTGCGTAGAATGTATTATTGAACACTGAAATAGACTTGTGGTGTGAACAAATAGTGAAGAAGCCTTTTCTTTCACCCTTTCATCTCAAAGTGGTGACTGCCTTCGTTAGTCAAGTCTACTTTTTCCGGTGCTGGAACTCCTGGCTCAATTGCTACACGACGCTTCCATTCGGAGTTCGGGAACAATAACTACACCTGCCCACTACACTCCGTGACTCAGCGTTCGCTGCAAAACGAGCGTGCGAATCCATTTTTTGGCCGCCACAAACGGGACCATCCCATCGGAATTTCCAAGGAATTCGACCCAAGACACTCATTTCCTGCAACGTTCTACGTTCTCCAAGCTGAAACACATCGATTCCAGTCATTCCCAGCAGAATTGGAAAAAAATCTGTGAAGAAATTTTCATTCAAGAAGTTTCTGACTGGTCGAGCCATCTTTCGATGATTATTGGAACTTTCTCCTTGGCAATAAACGGCATCGGTACACAGCATTGCCATTTGGCAACTTTGGTTGCCATTTTGGCAACATTTGACCCTTCGTGGCAACCAAATGGCAACCGAGCTCAAATAGAAACTTTTTGGCAACTTTTCAATTTTTTTTTAATTTATTCATGACCATGGATACAAAGTCCTTCAGTCGGATACATTTTCCAAACAAATGAAAGAAGTAAAGTGTTGCCATCTTATTATTTTTAAATGGATGTTCATTTCATCCATTTTATAGGATAGACAAAGGTTATTATTTTTTATTTACTTACAGCTGCTTTTTTTTCAGATTATTTTTTTCATTGAGTTGGAATTCACCAATCCACTGACTTAAAAAACTTCGAAAAATCTAGGTGAGTGTTATTTTTCAGTTATTTATCACTGCTTTGTGACTTTTGCTAATGAGAAGAACTTTTTATATTAAAAGATTTTTTATTTTTTATTTTGCATGGTTTGGCTTTTAAAAATTAAAAAATTAATAACGCCATGAAGAGATTTTAAATATCAAAATCTTCAACATCTCGACAAAACGATGACGAAGTGGTGGTGGGTTCGGAACTGCATGAAGCTTCTTCAAAAAAAAAAAAAGATTGACAAAAAATCGCAGATATTCACCACAAAAACACTAACACCAGTGTCATCTACAAAAAAAACAAAACCAAACAGGTAAAAATATGGCCCACTAGTACACGCTAATTTCATTTGACCAATTAACAAAGCGACTTGCTTATATCTTATTTGACTTATTTCTGTGGCTCAGTGGTTGAGCATGTTGGTGCTCAAGCCGGGAGTCGCGGGTTCGAATCCCGCTGAAGAAACAAAAAGTTTATCCGTGTTCCTGGGTCATGAATATGTATTAAATATGTGTATAATATAATAAAAATCTTAAATATGTATATAATATAAAAGTATTAAATATATTTCCGTTTGCTGGTATCCGTAACACAAGTTCTTCCAGAACTGCGAGGTGTGAAGCGTCCATAGATATTATTATTATTACTGTGTATAACACCTGGTTTGCAGTTATTATTATTATTATCTGATATTGTCATTTTTTGCTTTTGAATGTTATGCAAATGTATTTTTTGTTTCATGATTATTTTGCATGGTGTGCCTTTTTACTAACAAAAAAGAGCTATGAAAGGACTAACAATACCAAAACCTTCAACGGGTATTCAAAGCAACAACAACTTAATTGTTTCTTCTGTTACTGACCCTCAAGTGTGTGTTTCTAATAAAACTCATAACATTGAGCATGCAACAAAATTAATAACAGCCACGACCACTATCATGACAACAACACCTGTTGCTTCTCCTTCAAGCACCTCACTAATACCAGTTGCCTCCTCTTCAAAGTCTTCAAGCCCATCTCTAACACCAATTGCTTCCTCTTCAAAGACTTCAAGCACATCAGTTAAACCGAGATCATTTTCAGAAAAATGGCTAACTGATATCAAATTTAAAAACTGGATCTCAAAGAAAGAGCAGAATGGTCAAGAAAAACCATACTACACCATTTGCGATTGTTTGTTGGTTAACCGAAAATTCGCCATTGTCAAGCACATGGAATCACAAAGACATTGCCCAGATCAGACTCGTAAGCAACAATAAACCTATCGCCGAATTATTGAAGCCCACTAATAAAGAGGTGCTGAGAAAGAGAGCAGAACTAAAAATATCATCATTTATTGCGAAGAATAATTTGCCATTGTCCCTAGCTTAGTGCCTTTTTTTGCCAATACATTTTAGGATTCGGAAATAGCTAATGCATTAAAGTTAGGCCGAACCAAAACCACAGCAGTCATTACAAATGTTAATGGACCAATATCCACTGAACATCTCGTGTATAAGTTGAAAAACTCATTTTTCAGCATCATAATGGATGAGACCACTGACATAAGTGTCTTTGAACAATGTGCTTTGGCAGTGATCTATTTTGATGATGA
The DNA here is from genome assembly GCA_037179445.1 of Phengaris alcon alcon. Lineage (NCBI taxonomy): Eukaryota > Metazoa > Arthropoda > Insecta > Lepidoptera > Lycaenidae > Phengaris > Phengaris alcon. The sequence continues at coordinate 24,882 of JAYRCH010000194.1, forward strand.
AACTGATGCTGTTGATACGAAATTTCTTGATATATACGAGGTGAAGTCAGGAAAAGCGGAAGATTTAACTATGTGCCTGCTTGATTGGCTTAAACAAAGACAAATTCCTCTGACAAACTTTGTTGGATTTGCTTCAGACACGACAAACAGCATGGTAGGCGAGCAGTAAAAAAAAGAGATTCCGCATATTGCCTGTGTAAAGTGTTCGTGTCTCATGATTCATCTTGCGGCATCAAAAGCATGTTTGAAACTGCCAAAATCAATTGAAGATATGCTAAGAAGCGTTGGCGCACATTTCATTAAGGCTCATTAAGGCAGAATAAATTGAAAGAGTTTCAAGATTATTTCAAAGTAGACATCCACAAAATTTTGAGCCCAGCAACCACCAGATGGTTATCATAAAAGGCCTGCGTAGATAGGGTCTTAGAACAATATGATGTTCTTGCTGCATATTTTAGAGTAGAGGTCCACGAAGACCCCAGTAAAGTGACCGGCGACATCCTATCAGCGTTAAACAATAAATTTACACGTACATATCTCGAATTCATGTCGTATGTTTTGGGACTGCTCACAGATTTTAACATTCTATTTCAATCTGAGAGACCTCTTTTGCACATTCTTAAACCGGAATTGCAAAAACTTATCAAAACTGTGGCAAGCAATTACATAAAAATCAATTATTGCTTCAAATAACCGAGCATTCCCCAATTTAAGAAAAGTTGTGAACTTGCTTTTCGTTTTGCCTTTTTCAAATGCCTGCGTGGAACGTATTTTCAGTCAACTGAAACTTATAAAGACTGATAACAGAAACCGTCTAAATACAAACACAATATCGTCATTAATGGCTGTGAAAGCATCTGTTAAAGATGCAGTTACATTTGAGCCAACAAAAACTATGTTGGATAGGAAAATAAAATACTAACCACTAATTAAAGGTGCTGGGAAATTTATATTTATTTTTTGCATGTTTTAGTATTGGATTTCAAATGCATAGGCAACTTACACCTATTATTTTTTTTAAATGCGTCTAGAAAAATGTATTTGTGTTGTAAAATGGAGTCTAAATTTATTTTTTATTTTCATTTTAATCTTTTTATTTATATTTTATAATACTTTTATTTTCAGGAAAACATGATTTTAAATTTATGAGGAAAAAAATTTGTGGAATCAATTATTTATCAACCAAAAGGATTAACATTTTTTGAAAACATGATTTTTTTCGATTTAAATTTTTATTATGGAATCAATTATTTATCAACCAAAAGGATTAACATTTTTTGAAAACATGATTTTTTTCGATTTAAATTTTTATCAACCAAAATGCAGAGCAATAAAATGGTACTCAATAGGAAGGTATAAATATTTTTATATTACTAAAAGACACAGAACTTTTTTTTACAGGTTTTTTTTCTAATGGCAACATTCGGTTTCAGATGGCAACATTTGAAACTACAAATGGCAACCTGGGCTGAGTAGACTCTGGCAACACTGTCGGTACATCCCTATCTGTCAAAAACTCGAAAACGTAAACAAACGCTCGTGAAACAGTGCGAAAGTGTTTTTCGACTATTATTTTCATTTTTAAATAGGATTTATAGGAAATTACAGTGAGTTATTTAGTTTTAAGTTACAACAACATTATTTCGGTAAGCTTTTCTTGATATTTTACTCATATTTTACCAATTATTATCGGAGCTGTTCTAACTCGAAAATAACTTTTGTTTTACGTACTTTCTAACGTTCAACTAATATTATTCCTCATTATCTGCCGCAATTCGGTGAGGGTAAGCTTTCTACCTGAATTTGTTGTGTGTTTTTGTGGTTTTTTGCCTGATTTATCTTGTGTTTTGGTTTTTCGGAAATTTCACAAGCATAAATTTTGTTTTAACGCTATTTCTTTTTTATTTTATTTTATTAGAGTTAACAAACAGTAACCATAGTACATTTTACCAAATATTTTAAACACTTAATACTTAATACTACGGTACCAACATCGTTAACTACAGATTACTTAACTTAGATAATTTTTTATAGTACATTCAGTTTAGGAACAGATGTGGACTATATGTATAATTATTATTACATCATATATTAAAGTAGGTAAATGTGGGAAGCTAGGTAGGTTATGTAAAGATAATATTTAGGTTCGTAGGTAGGAAGGAATTGTGTAGGTCGGTGGGCGAGTAAGCTAAGCATAAATGTATAAAACTATTTCAATACAGATGAGCGAAATTATATTTCGCTGTAAATATAACATTTATTTGACTTACCTGCTAATCATAATAACAGGCATGTTTCCTTATAGTTTGGAATATTATTTTTTTAACATGATTTTGTAAACCAAATTATAAAACTTAATTTTAATTTTTTCTCCAGAGGTGTTACCTTTTTATAAAAAATTGTATATTGGTGTTACTTATAGCTACTTATACTTACCTACTAACTGCATTTAGGTATCAGTGTTGCCACACCAATTATTTTTTTTAATTAATTTTCGGTTGATTTTATTTTGTTTTTCTGCACTGCAAGTCTGTGATCTTTGGGTGTGGTTACTAATCACTAACAATGGCTGAAACTCCCCAAGATACTATTCTTCGATTGGAAGCGGACAAAGGCAGATTTACAGCAACGTCTGGAACGAGAAAAGAAACCAGAAATATGCAAAGTCTCCATGAAGCTCCCACCATTTTGGCTGAACAAGCCTAAAGTTTGGTTTGCTCAAGTAGAGGCTCAGTTCGAGTTCTCCGGAATCAAATCTGATACCACAATGTTTAATTACATCATTTCACAGCTCGACCAGAAATTAGCTGAAGAGGTAGACGACATTATAACCGCTCCTCCAACCGACGGTACCAAGTACACAAAATTGAAGGAGGAATTAATCCGACGACTTTCGATCTCCGAAGAACAAAGGGTACGCCAACTTGTCGGAGTCGAAGAATTAGGCGACAGGAAACCCTCTCAATTTCTTCGGCACCTCCGCTTACTCTCGAACAATGCCCTCACAGATGAGAGCATTCTGAGGCAGTTGTGGATGAGACGCCTACCCCAGCAAGTACAGGCTATTTTGGTCTCACAGACTGACCTGACATTGGAAAAACTGGCAGACCTGGCCGACAAGGTCATTGAGATTGCCAGTCCAAGCAAAGTTTTTTCTTGCTCATCGCCGGCCACATCATTCTCTTCTCCTGCCTTCGACACACTTCTGGCAAGAGTCGACGAACTTAGTAAGCAAGTTGCTTCTTTAACTCACCAGATGTGGTACCAACACATTTTTTCAGGAGCACCATGTGTTGAAGTACGAGAGCGTCGACCAGCAGATGCGTTGCGTATGCGCAGCCACAACGCATCTGCTGGTCGACGCTCTCGTACTTCAACACATGGTGCTCCTGAAAAAATGTGTTGGTACCACAAAAAATTCATCACCAAGGCGGCCAAATACATCCAACCTTGCAGCTGGCCTCTTCGAATTTCCCTACATGACCTTTGGTCTTCGCAATGCTGGTCAGACCTTTCAAAGATTTATTGATGAGGTCACACGGGGTCTCGATTTATGTTTCCCGTATATCGATGACATTTTAATCTTTTCACCAGACGAGGATACTCACCAGAAACATCTACGCACTCTCTTTGGATGCCTCCAAGAGTATGGAGTGGTCTTAAACCCGTCCAAGTGCGTCCTTGGCGCCAGCGAGGTTGTGTTCCTCGGCTATTCCATATGTGCCGACAGCACGCGCCCACCCCAGGACCGTATACAAGCCCTGATAGATTTCAAACCCCCTGAGGATGTCCAAGGAATGCGCAGGTTCCTTGGCATGCTCAATTATTACAGGCGTTTTATCCCTCACGCTGCAAAATTTCAGGTGTCGCTTATCGAGACTTTGGCCGCTACCAAGAGTAAGGGTTCCAAACCATATCCCTGGACGCCTGAACTGTTGAAAAATTTCGAGGATTGTAAGAAAAGCCTTTCAGATGCAACTATCCTTCACCATCCTGTAGCTGATGCACCCTTAGGGTTGTTTACCGACGCATCAAGCCTTCATATCGGTGCTTGCCTCCAACAGCTAGTTAACGGAAATTGGGTCCCACTTGCTTTTTTTAGAAAGAAGTTGACTCCTAAACAGTGTGAGTGGCCGGCTTATTACCGCGAACTTTTGGCCGTGTACGAAAGTGTACAGCATCTTCGACACGTTGTGGAAGTCCAACACGTGACAATATTCACCGAACACAAGCGATTGCTGTACGCTTTCGTACAACGTCGCGAGAAGCTTCCCCCACCACAACTGAGCCAACTGTCTTTTATTAGCCAGTTCACGACGGATATCAAATACATACGAGGCGAAGACAATATTGTCGCTGACGCAATATCTCGAGTAGAAGCTATTTCCTTAGAGCAAGAATACGAGGCTCTTGCCGCGTCCCAAGGAGCAGACAGGGAGTTGACCCAATTAATTGGCAATCCTAGTCTTGATTTGGTAAAATTACGCGTACCTGGCACAGGCTTCTCCCTATTTTGTGACCTTGCGACCGTTAAGCCTCGTCCGTACTGTTATGCGGGGCCTCGCGAATCGCGTTTAAAAAAAAGGTTTCTTTATTAGCACACTTTACAATAATTATTTAGAAATAGGATTTAGAAATAAAAGAGCAAGAATTAGTACAACAAGAAGGTGGTCTGCAATAAGACTTAAGGAAGACTAACTGTCTGGCCGATGGTATGATGTTAGGATATGCTGACTTGACTTAAGGTCTATTCAGCCCAACTACTTACATTGTAAAGGTATAACAGTACGTACCCCGTGACTTGCGTCGCACGATATTCAATAAACTACATAACCTGAGTCATCCTAGCATTAGGCGCTCAGCGCGTATCGTAGCTGACCGTTACGTGTGGCCCTCCATGAACAAAGATTGTAGAGAGTGGGCCCGTTGTAAAGTCGCTAGACATGTTTCTGCTCCCTTAGGCACCTTCGACACTCCATCCGGTCGGTTCTCTCACATCCACATGGATATTATCGGACCGTTGCCGATTTGCTCCGAGTATCGCTTCTGCCTTACAGCAATCGATCGGGTTACTAGGTGGCCTGAAGTCTGGCCTATGCGAACCATCACAGCTGAAGAAGTTGTTGATACTTTTACAAGAGAGTGGATACCTCGTTTCGGCATTCCGTCGATTATAACCACGGATCGTGGTACTCATTTTGAGTCCGACCTGTTCCGCCGTCTCTTGCAGAATTTCGCTTCCAAACGCATTCGTACGACGGCCTTCCATCCGAGCGCTAACGGAATGATAGAGCGAGTCCACCGCCAATTAAAGGCATCCCTAATGTGCCATGGCGATTCCTGGATCAAGGCTCTCCCGCTCGTCTTACTTGGTATACGCTCAGCTTTCAAAGAAGACTTAAAAGCCACAGCTGCTGAAATGGTCTACGGTGAAACCCTTCGTCTTCCTGGAGTCGTCATACTGGTTCCAGTGGCTGAATCGAACAAATTCGAGGACCCTGCCGACTTTGTGGCGAAACTCCGGAGCCACATGGCATCCATTCGACTCGTCCCAGCTTCACGACATTCGGTTCCATCCACATTTGTGTTTAAAGACTTGGCTACATCCTCGCACGTATTTTTGCGAGACGATACTGTCCGCCGCCCCTTTCAGCCCCCTTACAATGGTCCCTATAAAGTTGTTGAACGGGCCTCTGATGGCAAAACTATCACCATTGATGTTAAGGGCAAGACCGTTGTTGTCAGCGTCGACAGACTCAAACCAGCCTATGTCGACAATTCTCCACCTTTGGACACTTTACCACCGACTTCTCCGATATCTCAGCAACCACCTGACTCTTCCACAACTCAATTAGCACCATCTTCAACCACAGATCAGCCTAAAGAGCCATACACCACAAGGTCTGGCAGACGTGTGCGTTTTAAAAATTTCAACGATTAAGTAATTAAAGTAACCTTACAATTTCGTCGGGTTAGCTTTCTCCGTGGGGGGGTGGTGTGGCGACTCTGTCACGACTTTATTAGAATTATTATAATTTGTAAATAGCAACACTAAAAAAATTACTTAAATGTTGGTCATCTGGCAATTCAGATGGTTATGTTGGCAGCCAGTTTTTTAGATACTTGGCGTGATATATATTTTCAAAGAAAAACAAATATGTGAACAACTTGTGGATTATGTTTGTGATGTGAACGGAACTGTTGCGTAGAATGTATTATTGAACACTCAAATAGACTTCGTGGTGTGAAAAAATAGTGAAGAAGCCTTTTCTTTCACCCTTTCATCCCAAAGGTCCAAACTACAAAAATCAGTTTATGATATCTTTATATATAATTCGTTAAAAGTAAATTAAAAGTCTAAGTTTAATACGAGAATTGGGGTCCTGTAATGAAACAATTCTAATGTTATATTATTATCATAGAATTCTAAAATCGACACTTTAATCGTTTTACTTTATGGATCACTGTGTTTTTAATACCTACCTGCTTTAAAATTCTAGCCAGTTCTAGACCGTAGGATGTAGGTATATCATAATATAATTCTAAAAATCCACACTGGACGTTTCATGCCCACATTATAAAGATCTTTGATATTAAATCTTATGAACCTGTCTCGTGTCTCAGTACCTTTTGTTATCAATCTTGATACCACTATTATTAACTAACAGAAGGATTTCGGGATTTTAAAACACTTTTTGATCAAAATATATTTCTTTATTTATCACTATCACTAGTCACTAAGCACTTAACCATTAAAACTTAGTACTGTCGACTGCCCGCCCATATTGGCGACACTGGGCTTTATACCATAATCAGTGGCGCCATTTTACCGGAAGTTGCCAAAAAGAATAAATCATTCTAATATAAAAATATTAATTAAAATACAAAAATTATTTAAAATGATTATCTCATTACTTAATAATTTATAATTCATTAAATAAACAATTACAAAATGTTTAAACATAATAAATAATTAATAATTATGCTATACCGGATGTACCGGATGTATCCTCAGATATTTATGAATATTATAAAGCAAATAATACTAGATTCTTACAATCGGCCATACTGACAAAAAGTTTGACCTCAAACTTATTACAACTAAACCTAAAATTATACATCCCATAAAAAAATTAAAGTATTAAATATATAATAAGTTAAAACAAAAAGAAAACAATCAATACAAATAGACCTTTTGAGTTTCAAATTACATGCATAACAATAGATTGTATTGATGATGATGATGATGGGACCCTTGGAAGCGATGCACCCACTGTACTATCAGACTTCCGCACTCTGATCCACGAGTTCCAAAAAATAGGTCTGCAGCTGAACCTAGGTAAGTGCGAACTTTTTGTGCCAGACATTTGTGGGGATAGAAACGCGATTATATCCAGCTTTAAAGAAATAGCTCCACAACTGTCTGTCATTCACAAGGATTCGCTCTGCCTTTTGGGCTCACCTATTTTAGACGAATCTCTCCCGGACTTCATAGATAACAAATTACAAAATTTTAATGAAACTGTAGACCGCCTCCTCCAAATTAACTGTCACAATACTTTTTCCCAAAGGCTCTGGGACGAGCCACTCTGCAGACTGGTACGGAATAATCTTCTTAATACGTCCTCCAGTCCTGTGGAGCAGGCTCACCTTTTAGCTGCGGAGAAGTGGGAGTCGGGCCTTTGGCTACAAGCATTACCGTCACCCAATACGGGCACATTGCTGGATCGAACAGCTTTCCGGTTAGCCACTTCCCTGCGTCTTGGCACCCACCACGTCGTCCCCCATCGCTGTGTTTGTGGTGCAAACGTGGACAGCCTCGGACACCACGGGCTGTCCTGTCAACGAAGCGTCGGCCGCATCTCCCGACATCACTGCCTGAGCGATCTCATCCGTCGAGCTCTTGTCACCGCCGGAGTGCCAGCTGTGCTGGAACCCTCTGGTTTGACGCGCGACGATGGCAAGAGACCAGACGGTATGACCCTGGTCCCTTGGAGAGTGGGACGGGCTCTTGTATGGGACGCTACTTGCGTCGATACACTTGCTCCGTCCCATGTCCAGGGCACCTCGAGTTCTGCAGGTGCGGCCGCCAATCAGGCGAAAAACCTCAAGCGGCGCAAATATGAGAACCTTAGTGGGGATCTCATCTTTGAACCGTTTGGGGTTGAAACCTTAGGTACATGGGGTCTGGGTGCGCACAAACTTTTCAGAGAAATCTCCAAAAACTCATTGAGGCCACCCGAGACCCCAGAGTCGGCACCTACCTGGCCCAGAGAATAAGTATCGCAATCCAGCGAGGAAACTCTTTGAGCCTTCTAAGTACTCTGCCTGGTGGGGACGACCTGGGAGATTTCTTTGTTTTGTAGCATTTTAAGTTTTGGAGTAGTTATTATTTTTTTAGTACTTACCTACATATATAGTCTGTAAATATTTTTTATAGATTTTAGTTAATATTATATTTTATGTGTTTAATATCTTAAGATTTGTTTATTATAATTCAAAAATAAGTTATAAAACTGGTAATAAATGGAATATATTAAGGATTATAGATTGTATTAATTTGTATAATAAGATGGTAAAATGAAACAAAATAAATTCACTAATTAAAATATTAAAATTTTCTTGCTATTTAAAATTTAACTAACTCATTACAAATATCATTTAATATAACTTGGAAAATTCATCAAGCTTTATAGGTGGATAGGAAATTTCATCAAGTCCACCTGGTAATAAATTTAAAAAAAAGACATACTAACTTGGAAAATTCATCAAGTGTATGAATTTTATTGAGTGGACTGGGAAGTTCAAGTCCACCTAATTAATAATTTACTTTAAAAAATATAAATGACTTGGAAAGTTCTTCAAGTCTTGTTCTCAAGTTCTTAAGAAAACTTGAGAGAAAAATATTATATATGATCTCGAAATCATTTAAAGTTTGTTTTGGTCTATTTTTGATTCTAATTATGTTCAAATCATTTGTTATTCTTCTTCACTATCCGAACTAGATGTTTTATTCATGTGTATATTTATCGATAGCTTTATTTGATCAACTGCCCAAATGTTACAGTATTTATGTTTTCCTAACTCTGTACCCGGTATACTAGATACTTCATATCTGTCATTGTCTAGAATCTTTGTTATTTTATAAGGGCCAGAGAACTTAAGTAAAAGTTTTTTCCTTTGGCCTTCCTTCGATGATATTTGTTTTTTTATTTTAACTAAATCGCCGATTTTATAAATAGTAGGACTTGTTCTATTCTTATCAAAACGTTCTTTCTGATTGATTTGATCTTTTTCAATGTGTTCTGTTATTTCTGATATAATCTCATCAATATTTTGGTTAAGGTTACGCGATTCTAAAAAGAGATCACTAAATATATTTTCATTAGCGTGATTTAAAGTTCGCCCGAATAAAGCCGCAGAAGGGGTTTTGCCAATGCCTTTATTCAAGGTGTTATTCAATCCCCATTGGATTCTGCCTAGTTCTTGATCCCATTTAGTTTCACCAAGCTTATCAGTGTAAGATGCTAACGAACCTAAGACCGTTTGGTTATATCTCTCAACCTAAACATTTGACCGAGGAGAGGAAACTGCGTTTAAAATATGCTTTATTTTAGAATCGATACAATATTTTTCAAATTCTTTAGACGTAAACGTAGTTCCTCTATCGGGTATGAGCCTAGTTGGAAAACCAAATGTAGAAAAAACATCAGCTAAAGCTTTAGCGGTACCAGAGGTTTTAAAATTTCTAAGAGGCTTTATGATGCAAAATTTAAACAATTAAAAGTAAATACGTATTACCTCGAGTACTTTTCAAAAATGGCCCAAGATGGTCAATGTGTACCGTATGAAAAGGGATATCTGGTTTCGGTATAGGATGTAAAAATCCTTCCTTTTTGCCATTTTGGTCTATAGCGTAAGCACAATTAATGCAAGATTTAACATATTTAGCCACAAATTTTTTCATTTTCGGAAACCAGAAATCTCTTTTTATTCGAGCTAAGGTCTTTTCTACTGAAAAATGTCCAACATCGTCGTGGTTTAAACGTAAAATTTGGAATCTAGCTCCTTTTGGTACAACCCATTTTAACTCGTTCTCTCCTACTTTTCTAAATAATTTATTATCTTTGATTAAAAAGTTTTGCTTTATGTCTACTAATTCATTATATTTAGGGTCTTCTAATACTTGACGTATATGACAAATCTTGGGGTCTGTTGGTTGTTAACTTAACAGCCAATCATTCTGTGTAATAGCTAACGCGCGAAGTATTTCAGGTTCAAGATTCTGGGATACCAAACCCACCAGATTGCGGCTAAGCGCATCCACGTGCATCATATTACTATTAGGTCGATAAATAATATTATAATCGTATTCTTGCAGAGCTAACCTCCATCGAGCTATTCTGGGTAAAATATCACGTTTCGAAAATGTTGCACGTAAGGCATTGCAATCAGTCACAATGGTAAACTTGGTACCCAATTAATACACTCTAAATCTATTTAATGATGTAATAACCGCTAAAGTTTCCAATCATATGCATGGAATTTTTGTTCGTCAATAGTAGTTTTCCTACTATAGAAAGCAATCAGTTTGAGTGGAGATTTTTCAGACTCTTTCTGTAAAAGAATTCCAGCTAGACCAATCTTGCTTGCATCTGTATGCAATCCAGTAATATTTTTTGGGTCATATAAAGCTAAAACCGGCCTTTGAACTAATTTGTCTTTTAAAGTATTGAAAGACTGAATTTGGTCATCGCTCCAGCTCCAAATTCGGTGTTTTTTTTGTTAGATCTGTCAAAGGACGTGCAATAAGTGAAAAATCTTTTATAAAGCTACGAAAATAACTTGCCAGCCCTACAAATTGCCTAACTTCTTGGACATTTGTAGGACTGGGAAAATTCTTAACTGCTTCTATTTTAGTTTTACCTAGCTTAATACCTTCATGTTAGATTTCGAAACCTAAATAATCTATATTAGTTTGAAAAAAGTTACATTTTTTAATGTTTAAAGTAAGATTGCTTCATTTAATAATTTAAAAGTATTTTCCAATTTTTCAATACCTTCATTAAATTTTTTAGAGACTATAATAATATTATGCTAGTGCTGGTTTATCGTTTACAGCTAATGAGTTAAGTTTTAAAACCTTATTAATCGTCCTCTGAAATAGTGCATGAGCGTTGACCAAACCAAAAGGCATTTTCTTAAATTGATACAGTCCATCGGGGGTAATAAATGCTGTTAAATATCTACAATTTGGGGTAATAGGTATTTGATAGTAGCCACTAGTTAGATCAAGATTGGTAAAATATTTACTACCACTTAATGAAACTAATTGGTCTTCGATACGGGGTAGTGGAAAAAGATCCCTAACTGTGCGGCTATTCAAAGCTCTGTAGTCAACACACAGACGTTGGCCACCTGTTTTCTTCGAGACAAGCAAAATTGGGCGTGCATAAGACGAAGAAGATTCTTCGATTATTTCGTTTTGCAAAAGTTCACCTATCATATTTCGAACAGTTTCCCTATCTTTATAGCTCAATCTATAAGGCCTATAGGCAACAGGCGTATGATCCAACATTTTTAAGTCCATCTCAGTTAAATAAGTACACCCGAGTTCAGAAAGATTTTGGGCAAAAGTACTACGATAAACTTGAATCAACTGAATTATTGCATCTCTTTCTTGTGGGGAAAATTCTTTATTTATATTTATTTTTTGATAATCGATTTCTTCAAAATTAGTTCGAGTTTGCAAACACATTTTAGTCTTATTATCACGACTTTCAATTTTTTTGGCCTAAAAACTAAAATCATATTAGATTTAAAGCGAAGAGAAGCAGATGGGGTGAACAGGAATTATGAAATTTTTCCTTCCTTTATTGAATAAACGCCTTCTTGTACCCAATACTCTATCCCAGAAAAATTTCGATAACTGTTTCGAACAAAAACTGTTCCATTTAATAAATCTTCTGTAAAACAAGACACTAACCCTACTTTATTAATTTCCGTGTATTCGCAAGTTAGTAGTTTAATTAAAGGAAGTTCATTTTCAATGTCGGGAAACGTATAACTTCTATTTAAAATATCGAGTGACTCTTTTGTTTTAATTACAAATATATGTGGCAATTCCGTAAAATTTTGTCCTATTAAAAGTGATACATGTAGTTGTAAAGGTGGAACTACATATGCGCTAATCAAAGAATCAACCTTGTCAATAGACAGCCCAAATTCAGTTTTACCTATTGGAACTATAGTACCATTACCGATTCCTTTAATTATAGGCATGTTTTCATACTCAACAATAAGCCCATACTCATCCACTAGCGTTTTGCTAATTAAAGAACAATCGCTTCCAAAATCAATGAAAGCGGTGATTAATTTGGAATCATTATTAATTGAAACTGGTCTATAAAATTTTGAATTACAATTATCTGACGAATCTATATTCATTAAACGTTTTTCTAAATTTGTTTTGGGTTTATTTTTAAAACAATCTTCTTTTTTGTAACCAAATTTTTGACAAGATTCATTTTATTATATTCATTTCATTTTATTATAGGTTGATTACATTGATTTACTCTGTGGCCATGCTTTTTACAATCAAACAAAATAATGGTTTACATTGTTTTAAAGTGTGTCCTACCTTTTTGCAAAAACTGCAAGTCATTTCATCATTAGAATTTAGAGAGTGTTTTATTTTATTGTTTTTAGTTTCATACAGTTCATTACAAATATCTTTTAGAAAACAAAGCAAATCTTCGGGTTCGGTGAATCTTCCTGATTATGCACTAGCTTTAATTGTTCTGTCATCTAATCCATGTATTATACAGTCGACCGCCTTTTTACCTACTATTTCGCATGCGTTTAAAAGTAGAGTCTTATCATAATAGTAATTATCCAACGATTTCCTGCTTTAAACCGTCTATCTAACATTTCAGTTAAAAGATTACCGTAATTGAAATCTGAAAGAAACGCTTTTTTCAAACATTCCTGCCATTGAAGCCAAGTTCGGTTTACCGAGCATAAGCCCTCGTACCATTTTTTGGCATGACCTGCTAACTGAGGTAATGCAAAATGTGGTATTTGTTGCTCAGTCCAATTGTAGATCTGAGCACATTCATTGACCTTCGCAATCTAGTTTTCTATTCGATGATTTCTTACGGTAGGATCAAACTCTGGTATCATATTTTTATCAAAATGTAGCCTGTGCGAATTTTTGGATTTTAAAATTTATTCATAAAGTTTAATACTACAGATAAATTTTCATTTGAGCCTTAGATATTTAAAGTGTTTGCCATACCCCCAATATCCCCGCTGTCGCATCGGGACGGTCCGGAATCCTTGTTGCCAGATACACCTGGTAACCGGCCAGGTGAATATGGTTGTGGAGAGATATATTGATGCCGTGGTGATCCCGGACTTCTGTACCTCGACCTTTCACGATGACAAGGAGGACTGCGGAGCTCGCGGCGTTATGTAGATCGACGTCCGGAACGTGAGCGTGGTTTCGCAGTCCCACTTTGTAATATCGGACTACGGCTTCTTTCAGATGCTCGGCTTGATCTAAGCCGGCTGTATCGCTATCGGCTATGTCTGCCAGTATGGGATCGTCTGTTATTCATTCTTTCCCTTTAAATAGTCTTTAAATATTCTCGCCCGTCTCATTCATACTTGATTTCGTGTAGCGTGAAAATCCTTTTGCCACTTCTGATATTAACTAACAGAAGGATTTCGGGATTTTAAATCACTTTTTGATCAAAATATATTTCTTTATTTATCACTATCACTAGTCACTAAGCACTTAACCATTAAAACTTAGTACTGTCGACTGCCCGCCCATATTGCCGACACTGGGCTTTATACCATAATCAGTGGCGCCAATTTTACCGGAAGTTGCCAAAAAGAATAAATCATTCTAATATAAAAATATTAATTAAAATACAAAAATTATTTAAAATGATTATATCATTACTTAATAATTTATTATTCATTAAATAAACGATTACAAAATGTTTAAACATAATAAATAATTAATAATTATGCTATACCGGATGTACCGGATGTATCCTCAGATATTTATGAATATTATAAAGCAAATAATACTGGATTCTTACACTATAGAGGTACTAGATTTTATTCAGCTCATACTTTAAAATCCAATTTTACGTTGGATGAGCTTAAAATATGATATCTTCTAACAGCATCAGTGAGAGTTATATTTAAATCTTGTAATAAAATAAGATTTATGAGAAAATTATTATATAGGTGAAAACTATTTCAACGTGGGAGATCCAAGTTTCGGCAAGAATCGGCCGGCTCGACCGGATAAATACCACGGCCTCACAGACAACCGGCGTGAAATAACGCTTGCTTTCGCCGATTGAGTAAGCTTAACAGAGAGTTAACTGAGGCCCAAATGAGGTTTGGGATTGTTAGAACAAGGAACGCAAGTGAACAGCACCAGAGGAATTGCAAGTGTAACTCCTCTGGCTTTGCGAGTGTCCATGGGCGCCGCTAATCGCTTACCATCGGGCGATCCTTTCCTGGTCTTTTCCGTTAAAAATATATGGATATATGTAGGTATACGTAAGACGTTTCACACAGAATTCTAGATATAAGTATAATTTAAAAAGACTACCAACTTTTAGGCAAATTTTGCCAATCGCTGTTCAACGCCATTGTGTATTATGTACCTATTTAAAAAATTATACAAATTATTATTATTCAATTTGTGTGTTCATTTTAAAACTAGGGTACAACTCTCGAGTTACACTTTTTGCGTCCTAATTCACTATTTGTTTCGGCACAATTTTGTTTCCAGATCACACTAGTTAGTTTTAATTGTATTTCGTGTCTGGTTGGAAATTTACATTTTCATTGTATTTTCAAATATTTAAAATGATGTAGTCCATTTATTTGGGATGAAACATTTTATATTTTGTCTAGGTGGTTTTTAGACTGTGAATATTACGTTTCGCCTTTAAATGAAAGCGATTTTCTTTTCAACTAGCTTTTGGTCGCGGCTCCGCTCCGCTCAAAAACAATGTCCCACGGGAACACTGTACGTTTTCGGCATAAAAAGTAATGAATGATGTTGCATAATGACAACAGTAAGTTTATGAGATGTAATTGTCAATGTCATATTGACAGATGTCATGAAGTAAAGCCTATTTAGTTATAATAGGTATAGTAGATTTATTTTAGATAAGTAAAAGGCTATTCTTAGTGTAGACTGTAGATGTATTTGTGTTAGACATATCTCATTTGTAATACGTATCTGTGTTAAGCACCAATAAAGGGGAATATAAGAATTGTTGCTGTATTATTATAATCACCACTGAAGCGTAAGAAGGACTTACATATCAAGAGGTTATAGCCCGCTTCATGGTGTCAGGTGTGAAAAAGTTGTCAAGAAAACGAAAATTCATGCAGATGATGACAGATGCAGGTCATGTTTTAAATATGGACACTTTACTCATTTATGTTTTAAGAAAAATAGTGTCAGGGCTGTTGTTTCTGGGGTAGGTAGCGTAAATCTCGATGATGAATCTATCAGATATAATGATATGTTTCAGGGTCTGGGCTGTCTCCCATACGAACACAGCATCGTGCTAAAGAAGGATGCTATTCCGTGCGTTGATCCCCTTAGAAAGGTACCTTTCGCGTTGGTTAAAGAACGAGCTTCAGCTCATGGAAAACATGGGAGTCAGGGGCGTGCGCTCCATATAGGCAGAAATGCAGTGCTTTACTTGTCATTCACAGATATTTTAATAAAACGTTCGTACGTTTTAGATGACTTTAATTAATAGTAAATAAATTAATTTAAAAAATATAATAACTTAAAAACGCCTAATATTTTATAAATCCTATGTGATATACAGGGTGACCTGAAATTCGATACATTCCTTTGAAAGACAGAAAGTAGACCTCATTTACAGTAATATTTTTCATGTCATCCCCTATCCGAAAGTTGATATTTACAAAGTTATTGAAATTTCAAAAATTTTTTCTTTATTTTCGACTTTTTGACTTTGACATGACGTATTTTTAAAAATGTTTGTCTTTTTAGTGATTTTTTTATGTATTTTAACCGTCAATGAGTCAAATATTATTTTTAAGGAATAAATAGGGACAAACTCAGCGAGAATTTTTCATTATGAGACATGAAACAGAATTTTCTTTTAAGAAAAATGCACATTTTTCTTAAAAACAGGTGATTTTCTTAAAAAAAATGTATGATACAATGCGTACAAATATTCTAAATAACTTCCTTATCTCATTATCTTTCCAAAATGGTGCAAATGTCTACATAAAAATATGACGTTGTAGTAAACATATTAGAAGTAAAATGAAATAATGTCTAAATCGATTTATTTGCGATAAGGTTAAAATAAAAGGAAAAACTTGAATTTAATTACGTTTATTGTGTTTAAAAAACATCAATGTTTAATTAAATTTAATAATAAATATTCTACTTTAGGTCTTGTTCAAAATGTGAACCTTTGTTTCTGATACAGGCCCGTAGTCTTCTCCGAACCTCTGTTTTGATTATTCTGGTAGTAAGACTAGTTTTGATTTCTTCTGCTGAATTTCTTATGCGGCTTCTGAGCTCCTCTACAGTATTTATGGGTGTAGTATACACCAAAGCCTTCATATGACCCCAAAGATAAAAATCACACGGGGTCAAATCGGGACACCGTGCTGGCCAAGGAATTGGCCCGCCTCGACCTATCCAGCGATGTGGGTAAGTTTGGTCTAGCCACAGGCGTACGCCGAGGCGGAAGTGGGCCGGGCAACCATCATGCTGGAAAATCATATTACGACGAGTTGCTATTGGCACATCTTCCATTAAACCAGTAATCTCCTCTCTTAAGAAATGTTCGTACATTTCACCATTTAAATTTTGAGGTAAAAAATGAGGTCCAACTAAATTATTATTAATTATACCCATCCAGGCATTTAGACTGAATCTGGTTTGATGGGCCCTTTCTTTTTTCATCCTGGGGTTTTCTCCTTTTGGTGCCCAGTAATGTGTGTTGTGGAAATTGTTTATCCCGTCACGGTCAAATTTCGATTCATCCGTCCACAATATTCTTGAGAAGAAATTGCGATCCTCCATGTCTGCATTTGTCATAAAACGGCAGAATTCCATTCTTCTAACCGGGTCTCCCTCTTCCAACGCTTGGACAGGTGTGTAGTGAAATGGATGTAGACGCGCTGTGTGTACTGTAAACCACACCTTCCATTGACTCAATCCAAGTCTTCTAGCTGCCGCTCTTGTAGAAATAGAAGGATCATTTTGAAAAAGCGTTAAAATTTCTTCTTCTTCTTCTGGAGCATACAAACGAGGTCTGCCTGAATCGCCACGTCTTCTATCAACACGGCCGCTTTCCCGAATTCGTCGAAATGTTGTTGAAAACACTGTAACGTTTGGCACTCGTCGATTCGGAAAACGTTCAACGTATGTTCTTCGTGCAGCAGCAGCATTACCATTACAAAGTCCGTAACAAAACAAGATGTCAGCGTATTCATCGTACTCAAAAGCAGCCATCGCGATACAAAAAAATCACAAGTAGAAGTAAGGGTGTAGTTTAAAGCAACAATACATCCGTACACGGCAATAGTTGACTTAAAACTAATTTTAGCTACTAAATTTGCTCTCTAAGCCAGTCGGTAACTCATTGACAAAGGGCCGCGACGACAGTAGCCGAAACATCCCGAAGTTTGAACAAAGGAAACAATTAAAAAAAAGGTCGCCTCAGGTAGAGTAATTCTTGAGATAACGTTACCTGATGATTGTTTTGTCTTTGTTTATTACATGTTCATATTTTTATGTACATATTTGTACCTTTTTTGGAAGCTTATGAGGTAAGAAAGTTATTTAAGGTATTTGTACGCATTGTATCATACAACTTTTTAAAGAAAATCACCTGTTTTTAAGAAAAATGTGCATTTTTCTAAAAAGAAAATTCTGTTCCATGTCTCATAATGAAAAATTCTCGCTTAGTTTGTCCCTATTTATTCCTTAAAAATATTATTTGACTTATTGACGGTTAAAATACATAAAAAAATCACTAAAAAGACAAACATTTTTAAAAATACGTCATGTCAAAGTCAAAAAGTCGAAAATAAAGAAAAAAATTTTGAAATTTCAATAACTTTGTAAATATCAACTTTCGGATAGGGGATGCCATGAAAAATATTACTGTAAATGAGGTCTACTTTCTGTCTTTCAAAGGAATGTATCGAATTTCAGGTCAGCCTGTATATGATATCCTATATGATATGTCCTGCAGAACGCAACTCATCTCATGCCGTTGCGTTCTGCAGGACATATCATCGCATGTATGTGTAATTTTCATACTTCGCAAACGCACACACCCATGAATATCGACACGATTATATAGCGAAACTCCCGCGGCAGGCGATGGCTCTCGGCTATCCGATCGCTTCCAAAAACCGCCGAACTGGCTTGTCGGAAATTATTCGTTGCCTATAATCCGAGTAAAAATAATAGACGGAAATCTCTTAAATCACGTAGGCACATTATGCATTTTTGTTTAGTAAGATTTTATTTGTTTAAATAGAAGAAACGTTTTGTGTTTCGCGGGGGCCATATTGCATATTTCATGTGGTAAGCATTGTTTACAATTTAATCGCTCCAGTTTATTTATAGTTTTCTTAAAATATTTTTCATTTTAACATTTGAAAGTGTGTACATTTAACAGTTTATTACTGAATTTGTATAATAATTGTAGTGATTTGCTTTTACTAGTGCGTTTGTTGATTTTTTTTAAATGTTATTTGATTGTGAGGTTTGTGTTGAAAATGTGTGTTTATTAAAAATTAAAAATAACAAGTTCTCACAATTGTCATTCAGTGAAAAGATTCAAATTCTGTCTAAAGGTAGGTGTGTACCCGAGTTACAACAATTAAACCAGCAAAAAAATAATGTAACTCGAAAATTTCATGTTAAAAGTTGTGAAACGTATAACTGGCTGTGTGGTTGTGTACACACGAATAAATTATATTGTTTTCCTTGCATATTATTTAGTAATTTACATCGGGATATAGTAATCTGAAGTAACCGGAACCTTGAATATGTGAAAATTGAAGCTGACTGACTGGTGAGTAGTTATAATATTTTAAAATATGCTTATTATTTTACTTATTAGAATTTCTTCCGCCGCGACGATCGATCGCTGTTTTGTCTGCGTTGCCATAGAAGATGTACATGAATAGTAATACATCTAAGACTTGCTCTGTTGGCATGGTTTCGACTTAGAGATCCGTCGCTTGGCTGTAGCTATGCTAAAAATCTATACACGAAAAAGTTTTGTGACCGAGTACTTCGCCGCATACCCAGTGTCATAATCCTGTGCACGCCACTGATGGGAGTCATATGGAAGGTGAACAAACCTACTCTCTGGGTGAGTAGTTTAGTTATAGCCATGAAAAAGAATGGTGGATTGAGAATTTGCTTAGATCCTAGAAATTTAAATAAAAATTTATTGAGATGTCATTACCCAATTTAAAACATAGATGAAGTCAGGTCTAAATTGTCCAAAGCCTCTTATTTTTCACATTTAGATGCATTTTCTGGGTTTTATAATATAAAATTAGCTTAAGAAAGTAGTGATCTGTATACATTTCAAACTCTCTTTGGCAGATACAAATTTTTAAGATTACCTTTTGGAATAAACAGGGCTACAGAAATTTTCTATAAAACCATGATAGATCTTTTCGGAGACATTGAAGGTATAATAATTTGGTGTGATGACATTTTAATATACGGTGAAACAATTGAAATACACAATAACAGGTTAGAGATATTTTTGGAAAGGGCTAGGCAAGTTCATTCTAAATTAACTAAAGCCAAGTGCAATTTTCTTCTAGAAGAAGTAGCATATTTGGGCTATTTTTTTAGTAAAGAAGGTGTAAAAATTGATCCAGAGAAAGTTAAAGCCATAAAAGATACCTAAAATACATACCTAAGAATATTAAAGATTTGCAGAGATTTCTAGGCATGATTAATGTTTTAGCACCGTTTATAGAAAATGTAGCAGAGAAAACCCTTAAGAACCTTACAAAAATCTTAAGAAATTTGTTAAAAAAAGATATATTATGGTTATGGGATGAAAATTGTCAAAAGTGCTTTGATATGTTATAAGATGTCGTATCTAAAGCACCTGTGTTAACTAATTATAATTGCAACTTACCTGTGATTTTGTCGGTAGATTCATCAAAGAAAGCACTGTGAGCGGTCTTGATGCAAAACAAACGACCCATTGCATTATGTAATGTGTCGAGCTAGCGAACGGTCGCGCTCCGCGTTATACATATGCAGCAAATATTAATGATTTAATTAATATTTTGTTAATCGCGAGGCTGATTGCCGCTGCACGTGATCATGGCGCTCGTGGCCAATGAGTTGCTGGTGTTTATCCAGCATGCCATCGACACCATGGACGAGGTCAGCATAATGCAGATCTGCAAGTCTTCCTTCACCAGCGAGGAGATTTGCGAAGGCAAGCATTTGCTGTACGAGACGCTCGGCCAGAGCGCGAACATGCCATCGCGACGGCCTTGAGGGTCGAGCGTTTGGAATCTCGTCGTAAAGTGAACTTTAGTTATTTTGTGGTGAGAGTTCCAACCCATCACTTACCGACCTTCGAGAAGGAGGAGTTCTGGCCGATTGGAGTCGTCTACAGAAGATTTAGAGGACGACTCCTGAACACTTCGCGCCCCACGTCGCAGACAATACGTGTTTAATGTTAGTGTTAGTTTATTATATATTATGTATGTTAGTCTATAAGGTATTTATAATATGGGCCTATGCAGCCTGAAATAAAAGGTATTTAATTTAATTAATTTAATATAGTTCAAGAACACTAACATCCTGTCAACAAAACTATGCTCAGATTGAAAAGGAATTGTTTGCCATACAGTTTGGATGTAATAAATTTCACCAATATATTTATGGCAGTAAAATAACTGTTCATACTGATCACAAACCTTTAATTTACCTTTTTAAAAAACCTCTTCATGAAGTACCTGCTAGACTACAAAGAATGATGCTATCGTTGCATGGTTACGACCTAGAAGTGGTTTATGTACCTGGTAAATATATGTATATAGCTCTCTCATTGAGTAAGCCATATTTAAAATGTATATTATTAGAAAGTAATAATGATGAATCTTTAAATCTGCTCAAGTCAATATATTCAGAATGGTTGGCCAAAAAACAAAAACAAAGTAAGCTGTCTGGTGAAACCATATTGGAACATTCAAAATGAAAAACATATAATGAACGACTTAATATTTAAAGGTAGTAAAGGTAAGGCTTATTGTTCCAAAGTCCTTGCAAAGACAGATTTTAGATAAAATACACTGTGATCATTTAGGTATTAATTAAACACTCAACATCGCTAGAGAAACAGTTTATTGGCCAAATATAACCGCATATATTAAAAACTTAATTGATCAATGTTCGGTGTGTGCCAAGTTCAAGCCAAACACAGCCAATGAACCGTTGAAATGCCATGAGATATCACATCTTCCGTGGGAGAAGGTAGGTATAGATTTATTATATTTTGATGGAGAAAATTTCCTTGTTTGCATAGATTACTATTCCAAGTACATAGAGCTAGCTTCTTTGCATAAGAATTACACTGTCGATAATGTTGTTAAAAACCTCAAATCCTTCTTTGTTCGACATGGAATACCAAAAGCATTGGTGTCTGACCATGGTCCACCATTTAACTCCTGCAAATTCAAGTCTTTTCTTGTTGATTGGGATGTAGAACACATAACCTCCAGTCCTTATTGGTCCAGATCTAATGGCCAGGCTGAAAGCGGAGTTAAAATTGTCAAAAACATATTAAGAAAATGCAAGGAAGATGGCTCGGATGTGCATTGGCGCTATTACACTACCGCAACGCTGCTAAGGGAGATTTTCCCAGTCTGGCCGCATTATTAATGTCTAGAAACTTGCGAGTAAATTTACCAATTCTAAACAACTTAAAAACTTAAACCTAAACTTGTAAAATTTTCGACGTTTGAAAAATTTCATAGACAAAGCAGAGACAAAATGTCTTTTTATTTTGACAGGAATGCGAAGCATACATCTTATGAGTTTCAGCCTGGAGATGACATTTACTTCAAAAAAAATCCTAAATCCTTTTGGTCTCCGGGAATAATTAAAGAGAAATTAGGATGTGGCAGATGTTATTATGTTGTGGATCCAAATGGTGTTGTGTATAGGAGGAATAGGAGACACATTAGACCTAGAAAAAAGAATTTAAAAGAAACAAATCCTCCACCTTCTTTTTATGGCAACGGCAGCACTGACAATATGCCTCCCATGCAGGGGAGTATAGATCCCATGAGTTCGGCACAACTATAATATTATATATATATATATATATATACATTTTTATAAATTACTATTATTAAATAAATACATAATATATATTACACGGATACACAAATAATTTAATTTTAATTTAGTCTTATAACAGAAAATAATAAACAAGAAAAAAAAAGAATTATTGATTTAGCTGACTACAGATAGTCAAATAATGCATCTTAACCATAGTTTTAAAGCCATTTAACGTTTTAGCAACTTTGATATGTTTTGGTAACGAATTCCACAGCTTTACCCCAGTAACAGCAAACGAGGAGGCATAATATTTAGTTTTATGCATGGGTATTTCTAGTTGAAAATTGGATGCAGATCGTAATTCTTTAACAGTAGCTTGTCGAAATATAAAAATATATTTTAAATATATTTTTATTTGTAAACACGGGTATAATACAACAAGTAAACAATGGTATAATAGAGAAAACAAGAGAGAGAATACGAGCGTCCCGGCGAAAACGTATAGGCAACCACTTCAGTCTTGATCGAAAATCTGACACATGATCAAATTTTTTTAGACCGAAGATAAACCTTATCAAGAGATTTTGCAGTCGCTCGAGCTTATTTAGTTGTTCTTCGGTGAGATTGGTAAAACATGCATTTGCATAGTCAAGAATTGACAGGAACAGGGATTTAGCGATTTTAATCTTAGTTGGAATTGGAAGAAGGTAACGAAGGCAACAAACGGAGAACCAAGTTGCAAAAATCTTTTTACTAATTTCTTTAATATGCTGAGACCATGATAATGTGTCGTCAAAATAAACACCCAAATTTTTTACACATTTACTAAAAGAAATGTTTACATTATTTAAAAGAACGAGGGGCAAGTTGTTCCAGTCAATCCTCGACACCAGCCCAGGGCTTCCAATAGCAATCAACTGTGTTTTAGCTGGGTTAAAAATGAGACCGTGACGCTTGCTCCAATTACAGATCATTTTCAAGTCTTTGTTAAGGGAGTCAATATCATTACGTAGATTAATCAAGGAAGATTGAGTATAGACTTGGAAGTCATCAGCATACAAATGAAACAATGAAGTAGTAGATTTAGTAATGGAGTTTATAAAAATCGCAAATGGAAGTGGGGACAAGAAGCCACCATGAGGGACGCCGGTAGTGTTAGAGGTCCAGCACGAAAAACTATCAGCCACTTTAACTCTTTGACGACGACCCACAAGGTAACTGCGGATTAAGCCAATCAGTGTCAGAAAAGTAAACTCAGTAGTACATCATGATCGACAGTATTAAATGCATTGCTAAAGTCTAACAAGGATAGAATGGTAATTATCTTATTGTCCATACCAAGACGAATGTCATCGGTAACCCTAATTAGTGCGGTAGTGGTACTGTGTCCACGACTAAAGCCAGATTGAAAGGAGCTAAGAAGGTTATTGTCTGTTACGTAGTTGGTAAGCTGGTGACTGATCTGACCGTTCTAAAACTTTAGAGAGAAAAGGTAAAACTGAGATAGGGCGGAAGTCAGACACCAGCCTAGGCCGCGATGTCTTTGGTAATGGAATTACGTTGGTATCCTTCCATGCACTTGGGAAAACACAGGTATCAATACAATGATTATAGATATGAACAAGTACAGGCATAATGATGTCAAGAATCGGAATCAGGGATTGGTGACCTAGAAAGGTGATTAAGCGTTTCAGATTTGATATAATGGTGGTCAAATGAGTTAGAAACGGAAGTAAAATGTTTATTTAACAAATCTTCATTTATTAAACAAGAATTATCATCCGTGCTTTTGCCTACTCCAAGTGTCCTCAAAAACTTCCAGACTTTACATGGATCGCCATTTTCCACAGAATAGTGGATGTAACGACGCTGGGCATCCCTACACATTTTATTGCAGCGATTCCTAATTATTATATATTTTTCTCGGTGGACTTCGCAATTAGATTGTTTATATTTGGTTTTGTTTGACGGACGGGATGTTTTTGTTTAACTAATAATTTTAAATCATCAGTAAGCCAAAGATCTGGCAGCTGTTTGATTTTAACTGGTCTAATTGGTGCATGAGTGTCAAAGAGTTGAGTTATAAAAGAATTAAAAATACTTAACTTAGTATCAACATGATCAGCAGTAGAAACCAATGACCAGTCGATATTAATTGCATCTAATTTTAAATTATCAATATTCAAGGCTGCGAAATTCCACTGCATTACAACCTTCTTTCTTACCTTAGGGGGACGCAAGCTAAATGAAGTATAAATAAGATCGTGATAAGAAAATAAATCTGCTGAGCACTGTCCATGCTTGACAACAAGGTAAGGGGTCGACACAATAATCAGGTCTAAAAGAGACGGCGAGAAACCGGGAAAAGTATGAGTAGAATTAAGTAGAAGCATGTGCAAATTGCAACTATCCAAAACAGAACTAAGTTTTCTAGATCTAAGATCGTTTTTAACCATGCCGGTATTAAAGTCACCCATAATGATAGCGTGTGGGTAATTAGGTGTATACAATTCGAGAGCATGTTCAAGGACTGAAAAGTAATCCATTTGTGATGAGGGACAGTAACAGACGCCAAGAAGAACTTTTTTATTAAATGAAAATTGTACCTCAACAAATAAATATTCGGGTGAGTTAGGAGGCGGAGGTTGTACAGACGAGCTAACAAATGTGTACGTTAAATCAGACCTAAAATACATCGCGACGCCACCACCAACCCTACCAACGCGATCATTACGGATTAACTTAAACCCGGGCAAGCAGTAGCTTGAAGACGGAAGACATGGCTTAAGCCACGACTCCGATACAAGGATTGCATCAACATGACGAGCTCCACCAAAGGAAGTCAGTAAATCAGAGTAGTGTTAAAGTTTTTCTTGAAATTTTGTTAATATTGAAACAATATTTTCACTAAGAACAAATGATGCACTAAGGTAACTGTCCTCGCTGTCACTAGACGAAAATGAGAAGAAATCGTCTGCAACATGCTATTGCAACATGATCATACGATCATCACTATCTAAAGTATCCATGTTGTATAATATAATAATATAATGTTTTATTACTTTAATAATATAAATATCTAAAATAATAGTAATAATAATACCTAATCTTTATTATATAAATAAAATAACTAGTTATAAACGCCTACACCCAGCAGTGCCAATAAGACAACAAAGTTACAATAAATTTAGTTAGAACATAAAATCCAGAATATCATCAAGGACAAAATACATAATATCTAAGAATTATGAAACTTACTTTTTGAATCTATAATAATCAATTTAGCTGATATTTTAGTTTTACAGGCCTCAAAATTTTTATTATAATTATAAATTAAAATTACAGCAAGAATTACAGTCGTAGTTTATGAGACAACACAACAGTGAACAGTTTGTACTCCAGAGTAAACAAAACTTGAAGACACATCCTTTTTATCTTCTGAAACACCATGAACAAGCAAAATCTTTCTCCTGGATTTCATTTCCGATTGGTCATGGAGATCAGACAGTAATTCAATTTGTTTCTAAAGAGATTTAAGAGCACTAACCACAAAAGATTTGAAGGTGTTGAACTCTGTAGTCAGCTTTGTTGTTGGACTTAAAGATTGCTGCGATATTGCCTGAAGCTCCCGCTCGAATGCTGCCATTCTTGTGTTAAATAGCTCAGACATTTCAGTGATGGTCTGCTTAACTGATTCCATAGTGTTTATGATAGTGTACTTGTGAGTTGCCGAGCTTGGAGAATAAATTTATCAATCCTGTACTGGATTTTAATATGAATTTATGACACTGGTAGGCACAGGTAACTAAACTAACAAATTTTGTTTTAAAATATAGATTTAAAACTGATTATTATAATTTTAAAACGGAGCTCACGTAAAACGTCTGTTAACTTTGCACACCTACAAAAAAAAGGAGCCTATGTTTTATAGCAGTTTAAACTTTTACCATACCAAATTTCATCGAAATTCATTCAGTGGTTTTTGCGTGAAAGAGTAACAAACATCCATCCATCCATCCATCCATCCTTACTCACAAACTTTCAGATTTATGATAGGATGGAGGATTAATAGGATGAATACTATATAGTAGGTATAATACTACTGTCGAAATAAACATAATCAAAGTATCATTAAGTATCTTTCAAAGCAAATCTTACTTCTTAGTCTTCCGGATGTTAATTATTAAGTTGGATAATGTTGCCACATGTGATAGTTTCTATTTAATGTATCCCTCGGTAAATTGTTAATTTAAGTTCCGAATGCGAAGGCAACTCCCTTTGTAGGGCTCCTTCGCTGCACACCCCGCATCGCGTTGATTCTTCCCTTTGCCCTTTGAACTGCTCAACTCAATCGCAAAGTCGATCCCTTGAACCCTTGGTTGAATATAACAAATAGAAGATTGTTGATTTAAAAATCGGAAGTTTTCATAAGATTAAGACTTACACGAGAGGCCAATTTGTAATCTTTCGTGGCTAAAATAGGTACTACAAACATATTTTGTTACATTTTTTTTACAAAAAGCACTTACATTTTTCGGTTAAATGTAGTCTAAGTATTAATCCAGGCTAACAAATAATATTTGAGCCAAATTTCATCCAAATCCGTTCAACCGTTTCAGCGTGAAACACACAGGCAAAGAATATATTATGTTACTAACGTAAAGAATCGTCATTCCACTGATTTACACGAATGACAGCTCGCGGCTGTGTGTGCGTGGCCAATGTGAAGGCGGGCAGGGCGTGAGATTTTCAGCCCGGACTTTCGTTTACGGGGCTGGCAGCTAGTCGTTTCGTCCTTTAACATAATTGATATTATAATTTAATAATATTTAAGATAGATAAGTCTAAGACGACGTTTAATATAATTATTTCGCCTTACCACCACCTTCACCGTCACCTTAGGCTTACGTCAACATTGCTGACATTCGCCGGTGCTCGAGCTGACATTTGTAGAGAGTAGCGCCCCTGTGACATAGGTATGTGCACATTACACACACTATGTGTGTGATGTGTACATACCTAAAAGCATTTTATGTAAAACACATTAATTATCAAAACCTTGAAAAGACTTAAATGTATTATAAAGAAGTAGGTACCTAAGTATATTTTTTTATTATCTCGTTTAGGAAATAAGCAGATAAATCCCTTAATGGTATGCGATTACCGCCATCCATGAACACACGAACACCAGAGGAGTTACAAGTGCGTTCCCGGTCCTTAAAATAACCAATTTGGGCCACTAATAGCCTCACTCACTCAGCGAGAAAGCGTTATTTTACAGCGGTTTTCTGTGAGGCCGTCGTATTTATACGGTCGAGCAGGCCCAGGTGTGCCGAAGCATGGATTTCCCACGTGAAAATTATTCATATTTCCAACATAATGTAACGTTGAATTCTTCCATTTTCTGACGTTGAAATTGCATTGCGAATACATTTCTTGATTCCCCTTGCAGCGCTAATGCCTTTGATAATGTCAAGTGAATCGAAACGATACCCCTTTGTTAAACATCACAGTATACATTTCTTGCGCTTCGTTTGCTTAGAAAATTGGTACATCTGCTCACGATTCGGGAGAGTTTAATCTTAAATATGCGAATTTTCATGACGTGGACAGAGTATACATCATGTACATGGCAGAAATGAAACTTCGTTTATCATTTAAAATCCAAATTACTCTCATCGTGCCTAAAGGACATCACTTCAAAATAGAATAGAAAAATTAAAATTTCACACTTATTTCCATATGTATATTGAGCCGTACTTGAGAAAGTTACGTTGTTATATAAGACGAATAAGTAAGAAACTCGCACGGGGATAAACCTTTTAGCAAAAAGATGGGAAAATTGTTCTTTTCAAAAAATTTTTTTTTTACAATGTAACTTACTCTATATAACAAAAGTCCAGATACTTAAGTAGGTACATAGAAGCAGCCATGTAGGTGGCCAGTCTGATGAGTGAGATGAGTCTGAAGTCTGATCACCGGTATTTCTAACTTGTTCTTATTTCTAGTATTCCTACTATGATTGTCGCTTTTCCTTTTGAAATTATTTAGATTCTTTCTGACATACAACACATTGTCCAAAATGTATTGAGAAGCGACGGTCAGAATTCCTATTTCTTTAAACTTTTCTCTCAGAGATTCAAAACATGACATCTTATAAATATAACGTATAGCTCGCTTCTGTAGGACAAATATTGTGTTAATGTCCGCAGCATTTTCCAATAGAAGGATGCTCTATGACATTATACTATGAAAATAACTAAAATATTAGTTATTTTCATAGTAGTCATAGAGACAGTCGCGCTGTCTCCTCATCGGAAATTTCTCTAATTTTTTTGACTGCATATGCTGCAGGACTGAACCTACTTGCCAGAATTGCAATATGGGGACCCTGTACTATAATTTACAATCTAGTGTTTTTCCTAGAAATACAGTGGTGTCCACTAAGTTCATTTTCTCATCATTTAATAGTACATTGGTTTGTGCCTGCCTAACATTTGGCAGGCTAAACTTTAAACATTTTGTTTTATTTTAATTTAAAAGTTTATAAATATAGCTTGTGATAGATAGCGTTATATCCAAAAAACGCTGTAAAAGAAAGTTTCTTCAAAAAGCAGTTGTTACGAAAAGTTTCAATAATTATACCTTTTCATTTGATTAAACCTAGTAAAGGGTTTTTCGATAGGGACGCTCGAACTTTTACTGCACATAGCGGCTATCTTGGTAAAGCGATAGCTGTGTTATTTGGCATTCCGTGAAATTACGTATTATGTCGTGAAATTTTACCATTGAAAGCTGTAAACTTCAATATCACGTAGAAATTGTTAAAACTTTCTATCGATATCATCTCTCAATTGGCGTAACGTTTCGTGCGTTGCAACTTTGTGTCGCTTAATTTATAGCATTTTAAAAAAGAAATAGTGTTGCGATGGTATGGATCTCTCAAACATGTTGGTTCAAAACAACTTCCAACAAGACATTTCTTGCTGTACAGCATGCAAGTAATTAAATTTAGTGAGTGAGATGTTCTAGAGCTTCGTCGAGGCCGCGCGGTGACGATATGAACTGACCACCAAAACCGTGTGACCAAAACAGTCAATTGCTGCTCTAAACGCAAACATTTATTGCGAAGATGCTATCAAAAATTGATTTACACCGGAGTTGCGGCGACTATTTGGTTGAAATTATTTTCTATGCATATTTTCATTGAGTATGTTTTACACTAATATAAAAATTGTGGATAGATCACTTATACCGGCGGTTTCGTTTCATTTCAAAGTTTGAGCGCTCTCAATGAAAAACTCATTTCTTTGGTGAGAAAGTGTTATATTTTCACATGAAAGTACTTAGTTCACATTTTGAATATTTATATTTATTATTTTAGTTTTGAATAGAAAAAGTAATTACAATTATAACTAGATTTAGATATATTATAGCCAATTAGTAATTTGATGTAGAACTATATTATACTGATTTAAATAGATACATATTGGATTTGTACTAAAAAAAAATACAACAATTACATTCCTGGTTAGTATTTAAAAACGTTGCACTGAATATGAAAATATTTAAAGACGATAAAAAGTGTATTTCCACAAACATTTAACATTCATCCGGATATGTAGACTATATAAAATCGAATGATCGGTGTCATTCGATTTTATATAGTTGAACGATACTTTTAAAATATATTCCGATCAACCATTCGCCAAACTTTGATAATTTCAATTTGACTTGGAAAAGTTGCCACCAGTTGCCACAGATTACACGACTAAAGTTGCCACCAGTTGCCAAAGATAACACGACTAACCAATTTCCGTTGAGCCACATAAGGCACTCCTCTTACCCACTTATATAATGCATCAATAAAGCCTTATGACGAGATACGTTACAAAATTTACAAGCCAACTTATTTTGCGTGTGACTTTCAAAGTACAATCGAAATTATACCTTAGCGCCGTTTAAATACAATTCATATGACTGAAATTGAGAGTAGCAGTAAAGTAATGTTGGAACACACGTAACATCGAAAGGGGTTAAACTTTTTACAGGTTTGAGCACTGAAAGTCGATAAGACCCCCTATAATCACATCGAGATCGGGACTTCGCAAAGTAATCATTATACCAAAGTTTTATACTCCACGTTACGATATGAATATTCTTTGACATTTTTGTACGTTGTTAACTCGAAAAACATTTCAAAGAGATATATTCGCTTTTCAAACGTACAAACTCATCATAAAGATAGTTGAAATAAGTTGAACTAATTTTTTTAAACTTCAATGTGGAACGGGTTTTATACAGAAGTTTAAATAATAAAAAACCGGCCAAGTGCGAGTATCACTCGCGCACGAAAGGTTCCATATAAAACGGCAAAAAAATCACTGGAGCCCCCTTTAAATACTTATTTCATTATGTTTCTAGTATCCGTAGAATATAATGTGTTATAGCGGCAATAGAAATACATCGTCTGTGAAAATTTCGACTGTCTAGCTATCACGGTTAAGGAGATACAGGCTAGAGATACGGGTGACACACGAACAGATAGATGGACGGAATCAAAATGCATCTTGTATTAATATTAGGTCTTTACCTATGAAATTGCCGTTTTGTATGAAAAAATTTAAACGATTTTTTTTCATATATTTTTTATTTGTATTAATCGAAGTAATCGCCCATGCAATCAATGCATATTTGCCAACGCAGTGGCAGTTTATTGATGCCCTTCTTAAAGAAATCAGCTAGACGGGAGGCAACAAATTCTTCAAAGGCATTTTGTACTGCCTCTCGGGTATTGAATTTTTTTCCCGACAAGAAGTTATCCAAATTCTGGAAAAAGTAGTAGTCTGTAGGCGCAAGGTCTGGTGAGTAGGGCGGATGACGGAGAGCTTCCAACCCCAGTTCTTGCAACTTGGAGACCGTCTGCTGTGCAGTATGAGGTCGCGCGTTGTCGTGCAGGAGCAGCGGAGACGAGCGATTGACCAATGCTGGTTGGAGATGTGCCAGCTTCTCCATCATTGTGTTCAGTTCTTCACAGTGCATATCTGCAGTAATGCTCACCCCGTTTGGTAAGAAGCTGTGATGAATCAACCGGCGCTATACCACCAAACAGTGACCGTCACTTTTCTAGGGGTAAGTTTTCGTTTAGGGCATTGTTTAGGTGCTGAACCAGGATCCAACCAACTTGCTGAGCGCTTGCGGTTATCAAACAGAATCCATTTTTCATCGCAGGTAACAATGCGGTTCAAAATTCCTTCATTTGTGTGTCTGTTGAACAGTGCAAGGCACGTCTCGACGCGTACTTCGCGCTGGCGATCATTGAGTTCGTGGGGCACACATTTTATCTTGCCAATTTGACGCAAATGGACCAATATTGTTTGTCGCTAAAGTCGAAAGCTGCTGCTAATTCAGCCGTTTATTGTGTATCATCAGCTTCCACAATCGCCTTTAATTCGTCATTTTCGACCAAAGTCTTCGGACCACCGCGAGGTTCATTTTTCAGGTCGAAATTTCCAGAACGGAAGCGAGCAAACCAATAACAGGTGGTGCGTTGGTTTGTACTGTTAGCTCCGTAAACGTCGTTGATGTTGCGTGCCGCTTGTGCCGCGTTGCTGCCACGACGGTACTCATATTCCATAATTAATCGAATTTTTAACGAATCCATGATGACAAAAAAAATATTGAAAAGCGATAAAAATGTAACACTAATCAATAAACAAATGACTACTTTGGAATTCCATGTTTTTAAAATAAAATTAATTTGAAATTAGAATTCTTTGCCAAACAAAAATTATTTTGATTTGATATGGCCAGTACTGCAGAACGGCATTTTCATAGGTAAAGACGTATTATACATTGTATATGTCGACAATATTTATTTATTGTAAACTTGAAAATAATAAAAAATAGATTGATAATTGAAAATATATAACATGTAGTAGGCACCAACTCGTTTTTTTCAAATCATTTTAACTGTTTGTTCTATCTATTGCACACACAAAATTGTGTTAATCTAATAATATTTTAAGTGAGCGTAAAAGCACCTTAAACCTAAAACGAACGAATGCATTAGTATATTAAATCACGCAACACAAGCTTTCATGTAATATTATTTTTAACGGCATAAGATAATAACTTTTAAATATTATTACAACATAACTGTACTTGTTTACAAAATTAAATAAATTATTTGTGGCATTGTATCCAACTTTGTAGCATTACATTAAATTTGTTTAATTTTCGATGTTATCTTCTTCTTATATATATGTAAATGAAATCCGACTCTTATTTCTAAATAATTTGCCTTTTAAATTCGGCTAAAATTTTAAACTGTTTATCTTTACTATCTTCATAATTTTCAAATCGGTACCAGCCCAAACAATATCCTTATAAAACCATATTTTATAGAATTCACGTTTAAGTTGGCTGGTAGTGCTGGTACCGAAAAAAATATAATTATATAGCCTAACGTATAACCGCCCACTTTTTTCGAAGTCGGGTAAAAATAGATTTCAATTTCAATGTCTCGCTAAAACTTGAGAACGGCTGATTGGGCTAATTTTGGTCTTGAAATAGTTGTGGAAGTTCAGGGAAGATTTAAACTGTGAGAAATTTCAGTTCATAGTTAAGGCAGAACAACGTGTGTCGAGACAGCTAGCTATTTAATATATGTTGCATTCTAGTTTTAAGTATTACTATTCAATGTTTTAAATGTCATCCTCCCGTGACCACGGCTGCCGAAACGTCGGGAAAAAGAAAGTGCACCGCGACACAATCCGTAAGTGTTTAAAACAATGAACAATATTCGCGTAAACATAAGAAATCAATACTATACTATTCAAGTATAATACAAAAACTGCAGTTACATATCCGAAGTCAATGTGTGTACATAATTCTAACAAGGGTTTTATGTTTGAACAATTAAAGCAAACACTTTGCATATTCAATTATTCGTGAATAAATGTAATAATAAAAGTAAATAATAATAATAATAAATAAATAAGTAAGCAATATAAAAAATACATGCAACAACTATTGTGCTTTCTATTAGAAAAGCACTTTCGCAAATATGTTTCATATCCACACAGATTTAATGGCGAGTCTCGGAGACATTATACAAAACAATGGTCGGATGTAAGAGCTATAAAGTTAGCTTAGTCCCGCGGGGCCGCGCTGAAAGCGGAAACGAGTAGTGCTCGGGGACTGCTAAATAAAATGGATGCATAGCGGACGTAACGCACTGGACGTAACGTAGTGGACTTAACGCAGTAGATCGTTACTAAATGGACGTAACGTAGTAAATCGACGACTGTCCCTATAATTAAACTTATGGTAGGTACTGAAGAGACATTAAAATGTAAGAAAGTATCTAGCAAATGAAAAATGTGCCTTCGTAGTTCTTTTGTCATTTGATAGGTACTTTGTTACATTTTAATGTCTCTTCAGTACCCATCATAAGTTTAATTTATTGAAATTAGTTTAGTTTGTTCCCTTGATAACAGTTGTGTTATCAAGGGAAATGTAAGCACTAAGTTTATTTGCATCGTTAATTTGGACACAGGACCGTATTTTGGACCATAATGGACCGTATTTTGGCCAATTAACGTTAGAGTATTCTAGTTTTCTCGGAAGCGTTGATAGCACAACTGTAACGTTTTAGTGTCGCGATACATTAGACTCCGTTCAGATTTAATTTAATATAAACGTAAGGAAAGATAATGATAGAACACATAATGCTACCAATTTAAATGTCACATATTTACCATGCAATAAATTGATTCAATGACACGTTAATTTGGTCGAATTTAACCTTTTCGTTTACGTTTGGACAAATAACAGGCTCTGAGGTCCGAGGCTGTAGTCGCAGTATAAGAGTTCTCTGGGCCTTTGGTCGAGATGCATTTGATAATTTCGACGGCGAAGATCAAAAACAAAATGTATGGGATTTGATATAAATCATCGTTAAGTGGCTATGTCGCTTGCGATTCCTTGTTTTGTGATATTAGAACTGCACGTTTACCGTGCTGTAGTTTTCAGTTTGCAGTATGGTCGCAGTGTCTGCGCATGCCGTCGCATTCAAATAGTGCGATTTCGAGTGCGGTAGCATGCGCTGATTGACATCTGCGAACGCACCCAACAGCAAATTGAACGGAAATCTTGCGTCTGCGAGCGCCACGGCATGCGGCGACGTCTGACTCTAAAACCCAACTGCAAGTTTTCCACCGTTTCCGAGATACCAACAAGAGATTATTTTATTATTATTAAACCTACTCTGTTCTTATCAATCCTAATCTTTTTGTAAACAAAACCTTTACTTTCGGCCAAAATAACGCGTGTAGGTGTGTTTCCCTACAGGAATGTTGATGTTGCAACATCAACATCAACATTCCTGTAGGGAAACACACCTACACGCGTTATTTTACTGTACTTAAGTCCAAAACAAATCTGAACTCAAGGAATGACGACAGTGGCCCGTTCTAAGTGTTTATTGTCGTTAAATTATAGATATGTTTACACACTTTTATAACGCTTGTAAAGAGTACGGTCAGCGGTTATGCTAAACAAGCGTTATTGTACGACTCCGCTCGTACAACGCGTCACTGTGTTTCTTTATTGCACGATTTAGGCCACATTTAAATTGATCGTATTATAGTGTACCATTGTATACAAAAAATATAGGAATGCTTTCATTCGAGATACGAGCGATGTAATATTGATATATTACATCGCTCGTATCTCTGATACGATTGGAGAATGTCTCTGAATGGGGTAGACGTAAGTTAGTCAAATTCAACCCCGCCAAGACACAAGTCTGCGCGTTCAACACTAAAAAGTCTTCAATGGTCGTAAATCCTCGTTTCGAGGGCACATCTTTAACCATCTCCCCTAGCATTGAGATACTCGGCGTCAACATATCGAGCGAAGTCCAGTTCCGATATCATCTAGAGCGTAAGGCCAAGTTAGCCTCGAAGAAGCTTGGTGTTCTTAACAGAGCGAGACAGTACTTCAGTCCGGACCAACGCCTTCAACTCTACAAGGCGCAGGTTCGGCCTCATATGGAATATTGTTCTCATCTCTGGGCAGGGGCGCCAAAATACCAACTGCTCCCTCTGGATCGTATCCAACGAAGGGCCGCTCGAATTGTTGACTGCCATAGTGTTTCAAACAGCCTGGACCCCTTGGAATTACGCCGAGATGTAGCTTCACTCTGCATCCTCTATCGGTTGTATCACGGGGAGTGCTCTGAGGAATTGTTCGGAATCATACCACCTGCAACTTTTCGCCATCGTCCCACGCGAAAAACATACCATCCTCATCACCTTGATGAGTGGCAGTCTTCCACCGTGCGCTTTTCGCGTAACTTTCTGCCGCGCACTGTAAAACTCTGGAACGAACTGTCACCAGCAGTATTTCCGGACCTATACGACCTGCAAACCTTCAAGAAGAGAGCGTATTCCCTCTTAAAAGGCCGGCAACGCACCTGCAGCTCTTCTGATGTTGCGAATGTCCATGGGCGACGGTAGTTCTTACCATCAGGTGACCCGTTTGCTCGTTTGCCCCCTTATTTAATAAAAAAAAAATACCTACCTAATAATGTAAAATGCAGGCTTCTCTAATTTTATTTCCTCTCATCATGAAACAAATGGAGGAGTGATAGTTAATAAGCATTATTGTTTTAATATTATGAACCGCGATTCTTAGTCGAGCGTCATTATCGTCATAAAAATATGTATATTCATCACCATATTTTTCATTGAAGCCAGTAAAATTCATACTTCGAAATAGAAATTGCTTGGGCTATATAACTCATCAACTATAATAATTCAATTTTTCCAGTATATATCCAATATATTATATTGAAATTCCAATTTATATCCCCACAGATTAGGAATGCAGGGAACTCAATTTGGTCCACAAAAGCCGCAAAATTATATCCTCCCCATCAAAACGGTGGTCGTAATAGAATCGTAGATACTACCGCAAAAAATTATTTCATGAATAACTATATAATAATCAACAGTATTATTATTTGTATTACATATGCAAAACTTTGTGTGTTTTCTGAGTGGTTTACGTCAAATATCAGTGGATAAATTATATTCTTAAAAAGGAATAAGATTTTTAATATAAATTGAAATCTTTAAAGACACGTCCCATGCGAATATTCGTAGAAAATAGGATGGCTCGCAAATACTAAGGCAATTTCGCAGACACGCTCTTCTTACCCCAGATAATATAATATTTAAGTATAATACCAAAGATCGTATAATAAATATGGAGTTTGTATTAGGAAATCCTGGGAGTCTAGTCGGTGAAATAACAGCCTTTGAGCTTCAAACGATATATATTACAAACACAATACTTACGTGTACAATATTATAATTACATCTTAGATGTTGCCCGACACCGCCATCTTTAAATTTCCTGTTCAGAGTTTCAAAATGGTTTCGAAGTTGTCTCAATGGCTTGCCATTTTAAAATGTTTGTTTGTCACCAAAATGTAATGGTACATAATACCTACAATATAATGTTCTTTTTAAAACGTAAAAACTTTTATAACATTTACATATAACAACTAAAGAGACGGTAACTAAACTTATTTTTACCCAACTACGGTGAAGCAAAAAGGAATTTATGTATGTATGTTTGTTCCTCCGTGGCGCCTAAAATAGTGATCCAAATTAAATACATGAGGTCTCAATATATTTGTAATAATAGGGTATATAATTTACGGAGTAGTATAAGAAAAATATAGTTATTTATTGAGATATTGTTGTATGCTGTCTGATTTCGATTATAATTGGTACTAGGCAGGTTTCAGTATTTTTTGATATTCATTCCACTATCCACTATAGACACATTCCATTATAGCCTATGGGGATAGATAATAATCATCAATCTCCAATTTAAAAAATCGAACATCTAGCGTTTCGATGCCTGTTTAAGAATAGGCCTGACAATTTGGAGCCCGAGGGAAGCACGTGGCCAGGCTTTGTTAGCCACATTCTCCCCCTTCCAAACCCTCCTTCTGTACCCCCTCTCCCCTCTCAGTCCTACCCGCCTCATAACTGCCCTCGTCATTACCACGGCGTGTCAGTCTCGTGGCGAAGACGGTGTTCCAAATTAAGAGCTGGCCTTAATTAAGAATGGTAATGCTAGTTGCAATTAAATGCTATCGTGAGGGGCCATGTTATATTTGTACGTATCGTGAGCCAAAACGAATGGGCCGGATTGACCGGGTAAATACCATGGCCTCACAAAGACCTGCGTGAAAAATTACGCTAGTGTTTTGCTGAGAGAGTGAGAGTTACCTACCTACCAGAGACTAAAAGGGTTAGACATTTTACTGATCGGAACGCACTCTGGTGTGGCAGTTGTCCGTGCCTGCAATCAGGCGATCTATCTGCTCGTTTCCAGTTCTATTCCATAAAAAACAGAATGCAAAAAGAAGTTCTCCAAAATATTTAGTGCATCCACCTACGGAAAATTCTGATTCAGTCTTCTCACCATTAAACAAAGACCACATATTTTCTCATGGTCGTATCTGGAAACGACTTCAATCTTTACTATTTAGGCTGGGACTATATGATCCGGAATCCGTAAGGCTGGTGAAAATTCAGAGCACGACACACAGAAGTGTCGAGTCAAATGTCAATGTCATATACTATGACAGCTCGACAATCTTCAGCTCGACACAGCTCGACTCTTTTCAATTTTCAACTCTATTGTATTAGTCCAGAGTCCTATTTTCGGTGCCTTTTTCTCCCACGTCTTACGGATATAGTCCCAGCCTAAATTGGATTATAGTTGACAGTTCCTGGGATCGAGCAAGCAAGAACTAGGGAACTTTACAAACGGACAAATAAACAATTAATTAATCTTTCCATTTGTGCCTAATTTAAGTACAAGCCTTTGATGTGCATCTATATGCGTATAACTTGAAGGGTTGCCACTAATCTTACAAAGGGTCCTGTGGTCGCGGCATGCGGGTTGTCCTGGCTGGTTTAAAGTTCTCTCTAAGCCTTTTGTTTTATGAACTTGCAACTATAGTGTCCCATTGTCCAGTTAAAACGCAAGATAACTTCATTTACCTACTGTTTAGTTGTAATGTCATGTGTGTGTCTGATTCATTACTTAATTAACAACAGCTTGAAAATGGGCGTCATTGTAGTTGGATTTATCCTCTTCAGTGGATAGAGGATTTAGCTTCAGCTATAATAATATGTAATAAAATATTTTTATAATATTTTATATATTTTTATATATTTTTCTTAAATTTATTATGCCAGGGCCCCGGCAGAACTTCAACCCGCGACA
This sequence comes from Phengaris alcon alcon, assembly GCA_037179445.1. NCBI lineage: Eukaryota > Metazoa > Arthropoda > Insecta > Lepidoptera > Lycaenidae > Phengaris > Phengaris alcon. The sequence continues at coordinate 63,577 of JAYRCH010000194.1, forward strand.
TATGCGAGCGTGGTCGGTGGCGGTGGGGAAACCCAAACCACGCCACCGGAGCCGAGGCGCGCGACCCTCCACTCCTTGATAGTGACTGATAGGGAAAACTTTATGACAGGACCGGAGATAGTAGCGGAGTTAGGAAAAGTGATAGAGGCAAAGAAATAAGGAATAAAAATAGATAGGATTAGAAAAGGGAAAGATAGGAAAGTCATCATAGGATTAAGTAATAAGAAGGACAGAGATAAGGTCAAAGAAAGAATAGAGAAAAGTGGAGGAAAACTAGAAGTACAGAGCATAGAGAATAAGGATCCGCAGGTTGTGCTGTATGGGGTGCTTAAGTCGAACACCGATGACGATATATTAGAGGCAATTAAAAGTCAAAATAAGCACCTCATACAGCAAATCCTGGACAGGAAGGAGGATAGAATGAAGGTAAAATATAGAAAGCGGAGAAAGGATGATCACACTGAGCACGTAGTGCTAAATGTGTCACCGGGGATGTGGGGGTGCTTCACCAAGGCGGGTCATTTGTATATCGACACGCCGCGAGTTAGAGTCGCGGACCAGACCCCCCTAATACAGTGCTCGGTGATGGGAAGCGATTCTGCAGCACCGCCGAGGAGAAGTGCTGCCACTGCTCCGGGGCGCACCACCAGTCTCAGTGTGAGGGTCAAAAAGCCGGAACTAAAGCATGCTGTACAAATTGCAAAAAGGAAAAGCTAGATAACACTGATCATAATGCGTTCAGTCCGGAATGTCCAGTCCGGCAAAGGTGGGACGCCATAGCGCGTGCTACGGCTGCATATGACATTGAGGAACAAGAATAGATGCCAGCAAACAAAGTCTACGAAGTCTGGATGAAATTGGATGTTGTTATTAGTAGTTAATAATAAACCAATGATGTAAGTAAGTAAGTAGACAGACAGCTTGCAGGGTATTTTCGAAAAAAAAAAAAAAGGACTGCATATATATGGGATTATTGTAACATAATAAAGTAGCATACATAGCATAAGCTTAGCAAAAAGACATACCCTGCCCTTGTCCCAAATGAATAGTACACTGGCACTATAAGCAGATAAATGCGCTATGGAAAAACACACATTGTAAACAAGGATCATTATGTAAATAATTTTGTGCAAAACGTCGGGGCGGACGTCCCGGGCTGAATGGTAGAACTGGGATAGTAGTGTAGCGTGACAGTAGTAATGCGAAAACGAAGTAAAGTAGGAAAATATAAAACAAATTCTTATTGTAATATATAAATATGATAATAGTAAATTAATGAAAGAAATGTAATGTAAAGGAAAAGAAATGATATAATGTATACAAACAAAGGTTTTAATAAATAAGAAACGTAAACAGAAATTTAATGTAAGGATGGAGTGTGAAGGAATGTAAAGACAGGCTTAAATATAAATCAACATGGAAATGTAAAGATGTTAAAAGATATAAATCTATATACAGAAAAGAAAATGTGCAATAGATACGTAAATATATAGAAATAATGTAAATAAGTATAAAGAAAAATGTAAAATATGATAGGAATAGGAAATGAATGTAACAACTAAACAAAATATAAATTAAAAAATTGAAATGTAAAGGTAAAAGAAAAATGAAATGTGAATTTAAAAAAGAGAAATGTAAAGGCAAAAGAGAAAGTAGTGTAAAGTAAATGTAAATGTAGGTACTTTTTACTAAGGTAAAGGAAATGTCTAAATGTAAGCAAGAAAATAGACCTGTTTTGAGAAAAAGCTGTAAGCAAGAAAATGTAACAAAGAGAAAGAATTAGAAGAAAATGTGACATAAAGTAGCAATAATTGAAAATAAATAATTAATGTAAAGTTAAATATAGGGTCATTGTGGCAACAGTGGGTCACACTTTTTTTCAAATCACATAGCTCCGTAACTATAAGAGCTATAGACGTAAAATTTTTATGGAAAAAAGTTAGGTTTCTTGGCTACATTTTGGTTAAAAAGGTTTTTAAATGCATTTGCTGGTTTTTGAATAGTAAATATTTTTAAAAAAAAAGGTTTTTTTCCCACTGTGTCCTTAGGTGGGTACACAATGGGTCAACCCTGAGGGCACAGTGAATCAGGAGGATATTGGAATGTAAAAAGATAAGTAATTTCTATTTTTTTTTTTATTAAATTCGTGTTTTAGGTTACACATAATATAATATTACGACTTTAATTTTATAAGCAAAAAATATAATATTATAACAAATTATATGTCTTAGCTTTTAAATGTAACAATATAATCTTTGTTTAGTAATTTTACCCATTAAGTGGCATTTCAGTGGTTGTTAACTTTGATTGGAATGATAGTATGTAAGATCTTTATAAAATATATAAATAGTGTTCATAAAAATAGTAAAATTAACCAACAAAAAAATAAGCACTCATTGCTTTAAAACAAGCCTTTAATGTCTTAACAATCTAATATTATGGCACTTTAGTTTTTTATTACTTATGCACTAAATCCACTGACTAAATCACAATGAGATCTTTGTAGTTTGAACTTATCATTATTTTTTTATAAATTTTGACATAACATAAAATCAACTCTAATAGCTTTCCACATATCAACTAGCGGATATCGATTTGAGAAAAATCAACATTAAAATAGTAATAAGACTGTTGGCGTAAGGTGCTTCCTCCTAGACAAGTTTCACATTTTCGATATTTGTTGATGCTTTTGCTTCGGCTGCGTAACGCTGTAGCGTTGAAAATGGAATATTCTTTTCTCTTGCCACAACACGTATCTTTTTTCCCGATGCAATTTCTAGAAGAGCATCTTTCATGTTTTCTTTGGTGTGGTTACCTATTTTCCTACATAACGGGCGTTTCTTTGGCATTCTGTAAAATAAAAATATAATTATAGTAATCATTTTCATCGTGTGAGCACAGTCGACCCACTGTACCCACTTTAGAGATGACCCACTGTATACCACTGACGCCATTTTATTTTATGACGCAATAACAGAAATGTTTACTGTGACAATAATCCTTACTGTACTGTCAAATGAGGACTTAATAACTACTTATTGCGTTAAAATTATAACTCAGGGGATAATATTAATATATACGGAACAAGGAAAGAACAAAACTTACGTATTTTTTTCACTTTTTCGATCTAAAATCACATTTTGTTCTCTGTAACGTGCACTACACTTGAGAGCGGCGCACTGATGTTAGAGGAAGGCGTCTTCTAACCGCCGCCGGGCCCTTGAAAGGGGCCTTGGGCGGGTAAACATGGTCAGGGGCTATGCCCCTCTACATGTGAAATTCTTTTTTTTTAATTTTTATTTTTTAAGATGACGCGCCCAGTACGAATACTGGGCGCAAGACGTCAGTTTTGTGGGAAGACCCCCCGCGACAGAACGCGGGGTAAACCCGAGGAAGCTAGGAAAAGACAGCGACGGCCGAGGACGGCCAAGACCAGCAGTCGACTCCGGCGGAGCGTGTGGGTCCCGGTCCGGGGACCAAGGAAACGCGTGTGGTGCCGCTCCCACACACTCCGCATTTGTCGGACTGCGGACACAAACCGACCTGGGAAAAGGTAGGGGAAAGATTTTCCCGAACCCCAGACTTTTGATGTCGGGGGGGAAAGACACGCTGCGATGCCGACAAAGTGGCATTAGGGCTGCCACACGTCGGACACCGGGCGAGTGCGAGAAGCATGCGCCAGTATTTTAATTACTGGCGCGGGGGTAGGGTGCAGGGGGGTGACAATCCAACGGTGGACGGGGTGGCAGAGCGCGCTAACGCGCCGAGGCTCCTCCTCTTCGGGGGCGGGGCGGCAGGCGAGGCTCTGCGGGGTCCCCAGCTCTGATGGCGTCGCGGGGCAGCAGTCTGCGGTCAGGCGGGCGGGCGTGCCAAGGCGCCAGGTCGGCAAGCTCGACCAGGTCCGAGGCATCAGCTCGCTCGAAGAGAGTGGTGGCGAGCCTGCGAACAAAATCTTCCACGCTCACTATGCGGAGGTCTCTGTATATTGTGGCGTTGCTCACGTACCTCGGTGCTCCGACGATGCGGCGCAGCACGCGATTCTGCGTATGCTGCATCTTCTTTTGGTAGGACGCAGCGAGCAGATGGTGCCACGCAGGAGCCGCGTACGTGATGCGCGAACGGATGTAGGTTTTATACAGGGCCAGCCTCATATTGAGCGGGACCTGGGGAGCTGAATAGATCGGCGACAGTTTGGCTGCTCCGGCTCTGGCGCTAGCAACCGCGGAGTTGCACTGGGGGTACATAGTCAGCCGCCGATCTATAATGACGCCTAAGTATTTGGCGGTCTTACCCCATGGTATCTCCTTCTCTCCTATCTTCAGGGCGGGCGGGTATCCCCTCTTGCGGGTAACGGCGAGCGCTTGCGACTTACCGGGGTTGACGGCGAGTCGCCATTTACTCAGCCATGCAGGGAGGAGGTCGAGGGTCCTCTGGAGTTTCACGGCTGCGTGTGCTAGGTTTTGGGAGGTGCAGATGAAAGCGGTGTCGTCAGCATACAACGCCACGGTGGTGCCAACGTCAGTGGGCACGTCGCTGGCGTAGAAGTTGTAGAGGCTGGGCGACAACACTCCACCTTGCGGGACACCTGCGGAGATGGGGCGTTCCTCCGAGAGGACCCCGTCGACCTTGACCCTGAAGGTCCGGCCCGAAAGATACGAGGAGAGGAGTCTTACCATGTGGCTGGGGACGTTTGCCTGCAGGAGTTTGTGGAGGAGGCCTTCATGCCACACGCTGTCAAAGGCCTTCTCCATGTCCAAAAAGACGGCCACTCCAGAGGCTTTCCTATTGGTAGCATCTGTGAGGAGGTGCACCACGCGAACCAGCTGAAGGGTAGTGCTCAGTTGGGAGCGGAACCCAAACTGTTCGCGCCGAGGAGGAAGAAAAGGAGAGAGGTGTTTGTGGAACTGGATTTCAAAGGATTTAGATAGGGTGGAGAGAAGGGTTATAGGGCGATAGCCCTCCGCCCGTCTCAAGTTTTTGTGAGGCTTGGGGATGGTAATTATTAGCCCCATTTTCCAGGACTTAGGGAAGTGGCCAGTCCTCACTATGCCATTGAAGAGGCGAGTAAGAGCGGCCACTGTCCGGAAAGGTAGGTGGCGCAAGGCAGCATTTGTGACCCCGTCAGCGCCGGGGGCCTTGCGGGGCTTAAGACGGGCGAGTATTTTTTTAACCTCTCTGGGGGAGAAGGAGAAATTTGGACGTTCTAAGGGGGGAGGGGGGGAGTATAAGAATTTTCTTACCTCCTCGGATACCCTTGTTACGTGGTCGGTCGCCGTAGACGGTAGGGGCGAGAACTGCCGCTCCAGGTGGTAGGCGTGGATCTCGGCACGATCCTCAGCTCTGTACCTAAGGTTGCCATCTGGGTGGATCAGAGGTCTTGTGGGGACAGTATCACCTGTGAAGATGCGGCACGTACGGTGCAGGGAGGTCCAGTCCTCACCTGCATTCATAATGCGCCGCGTCCACAAGGCCGCGTTGTGGTCCTGCAGTGCCTGCTTCACCTCTGCGGTGAGGCGGTTCAGCTCGTTTTTCGATCGTGGACATCTGTTTAGCTGCCAACGCCGCCGTAGCTTCTTCTTTTTGGAGATCAGCTCGGCTATGTGGCGTGGCAGTGGGGATCTATTTGGGTGGGGACTGGGCTGGCGGCGCACTGACTGGCGTGGTAAGGCTTATAGCCGAGCTCGAATCTACTGTGAAAGAGACGCAACTAGAGCCTTACTCTTTCTGTCCAATATGGCGTTGACTCAGTGTGCCCCTTTGACCCACTGTTGCCACAATCACCCTAGATTAAAATAGCAAAAAGGAAATGTAAAAGAATAGCTAAATGTTGGAAATGTAATAACAGGAAATGGAATAAAAGTGATGTATGAACAAGATATAAAGGAAATGTATTAATAATAAATAATTATAAATGTTAAAAATTAAAAAAGTAAAAAATTGTCGTGACTTCGTGGTTGGGGAAACAAGTAGGCACCGAAAAGGGCCTTTTAAAAAAAAAAAAAAAAAGGGGTAGGTATAAAATATGAAATAGTTTACAATCTATTCTCAGAACCACCAGTAGCGAGGCGTGCATATAACTCGACATTGTATCGGCTTCCCTCACCAATATTACTTGTCTTGGTTAGTTAGTCTAGTTAATATTATACCTGGGCTGATTGATAACTGGCCGAAACGACGAACTTAAAAAAATGATACACAAAAAAGGAATATTACATTATATTCTGGCATCTTTTTGAAAATAGAACGCCAAATTTGAATTTAATCGAACTGGAAATCGAAATGGAATTTGTTTAAGAGGACGTAGAACTTTCTCTGTCGTAAATTTTCTTAACAATGGAAAGAAATGAAATTCGTGCGGTGATTAAGTTTTACGTTTTAAAAGAGAAAACAGCAACCCAGATTAAAACCAAGCTAGACAGCGTTTTAGGTAATTCTGCTCCTGCATTGAGTACAATTCACACCTGGGTAACTGATTTTAAACGTGGAAGACAGAGCTGCGAAGACGCCTACAGGTCTGGCCGTCCAAATGAAGTCACGAATCCGGACATGATCAAAAAAATTCACAAAATTGTATTGAATGATCGGCGCTTAATGTTGCGAGAGATAGCAGAGATGGTGAGCATTTCATCTGAACGCGTTTTTAATATTTTGCACCAACATTTGGGAATGAAAAAGCTTTGCGCGCGATAGGTGCCGCGTTTGCTCACTGTAGACCAAAAGCAACGTCGAGTGGACGATTCATCGGAGTGTTTGGCGCTGTTTAACCGAGATCCTAATGAGTTTTTGCAGCGTTATGTAACAGTCGATGAAACCTGGATACATCATTATACTCCCGAGACAAAAGAACAATCTAAGCAGTGGACTGAGAGCGGAAAACCTGCGCCGAAGAAAGCAAAAACGGTTTTGTCGGCCGGCAAAGTGATGGCGACTGTTTTTTGGGATGCTCGAGGGATTATTTTAGTGGATTATCTGCAAAAAGGAAAAACAATAAATGGAGAGTACTATGCAAGCTTGCTGCAAAAATTAAGTGAAGAAAACCAGAATAAACGACCACATTTGGCCAAGAAACAAATTTTGTTCCACCATGACAACGCACCTGCACACACGTCAATGGTTGCAGTCGCCAAACTCCATGAATTGCGGTTCGAATTGCTACCGCATCCACCCTATTCCCCAGATCTGGCCCCGTGCGATTTCCACTTATTCCCAAACCTGAAGAAATGGTTAGGTGGCCAGAGATTTTTATCAAATGAAGAAGTCATTGTTGCCGTGGACGAGTATTTTGAGGGGTTGGAGAAAACATTTTATCAAACTGGTGTAACGGCATTGGAGAAGCGCTGGACTAAATGAATCGAGGTAGAAGGAAACTACGTTGAGAAATAAATTTATTTTAAATAGATTTTTGAAGTTTTTCTTTGTCGTTTCGGAAACTTATCAATCAGCCCTCGTATAATATAATATTAACTTTTAAAATACAGTACTTAATGATCATATGACATGACAGATGACATCAAACAAGTTGTAACGAGCGTGAACCGGCAAGAAGATAAACCTAACATGATTTTTTGTCGCTGCATTCTATCTATGTAAATTGTATATTGGTTAACAATAAATAAATAAAACAAAAAAGAAAAATAGGTGAAATATTACGCTAACACCTTGCGATTTATGTCGAATCAAACCGTTCACACGAGACGCGCTTAGTGTCACAGTTATATATTTTATTACATAGTGACACGAGAATTTTATATTTAAGATGTTGGTTTACATAATAATTAAGTAGGTTAGTTGTATTGTATTGGATTACCTTAAGTCTAATTGTGTACAAATTAAATAAACTTTAAAAACGCCATCTAGCTTTCAAACATCAAACTAAGATAAAAACAATGCTCATAATTTTTATGCTCAATCCCAATAGATGCCGCTCTTCTGTCGTGGGATTTCGGGTTCCACGTCGCGCCATTGAAAGGAAAAATAAAAAAAAAACTTAATTTAAAAGTTTTGTGCTTACAATTTATTGCTAAGCACAAAACTCGAGACGGGTTCGACAAAATATAATATATTTTGTTTACAGATTAGCTATTCAATGACTAATATTGCTTTGTATATCAAGTGACTTTTCCAACGAATCAGTCAAAGAGATCAGGCAGACATTGAATGCTAATCAGTTGTGTAAGGCTGGAACTATATTATGTATATGTGTACGTCGGATTCCGACGCCGATGAAAATTCAGAGCACTGAAAATAGAACTCTGCACATTAGTGCTTTTTAACTCTATTGTATTAACAATAGAGTTAAAAATCAAATACATGAATGTCGAGTCAAATTTCAATGTCATATATGACACCTCGACACTCGAAACTTCCATTTTCAACTCTATTGTATTTGCGCAGAGTTCTATTTTCAGTACACTGAATTTTCATCAATGTTCCGGATTCCGGTGCATATAGTCCCAGCTTAAGCTGAACTAAAACAAAATTAATAAAATGCTACCTAGCGGTAAAATCTTAAACTGACATGACAACTTAAAGCTATTTTCAAACGTCATTATAGTACAAATGGACATACTAGATGACGCTTTATACTAGTTTATTTCTTTGAAATGAAAATTCTGGTTATTCAAGGGCAAAATTATTTGTACACATGCATTTTAGATATGACCTGTGGCTCAATGGCTAGGTTAATACAGTATAATAAAAATCCTAAATGTTTGTATCTCAGTATGAATGTATTTTAAACTATAAATTTCCATTGTCTAGTAACTTTGATACAAGTTCTTTGGATACTTAGCACAGGACCAGGTTGACTTGGTGTTGTATAATACAGTCTATTGTCACATAATATATCAAAAGTATTCATAAAATAAGTTTCAATTTTTTATAAGAAAGTCCTTGAAAAGTAAATTGTTTACGCGGTTAAAAAATAGATGGCACTAGTGCCGGTAAACATGGAGTAATATTATATAATATTAATTTAAAATCAACGAATCGCAAATTTTTTTACCACCTCTATTTTATAGGTTTTTACTCTTTTCTCCTTACAATATTTTTCTCTCTCTATCTAATCTCATTATTATATAATAGAGAACATAATAATAATATTAATAATAAACTGCTATATTATGTTACTGTAATTATGTAGATAGAGAATGTTACTGCATTTTAGTCATACAATGAATTTGTGATTCTATTTACCTACTGTGTCAGTCATGAAACAGAAATTATCCATTCATAGTCAATCAGGATCAAGTGGTGGGTCACGCTTTACTTTGTGCTTGAAGAAAAAGCCTTCGTGGTTTTGTTTGAACAACACATTTTGATTTTGTAAGACTTTCATATTTACCACACAGCAAATAATGTCGATGTAAACAAACTAGATGTCACCCTGTGGCCGAATTTTGACCAAAATTATTCTTACTATATTTTCCTACATTGAAAAATTTAGTCATTTTAAATAAATTAAGAAAGAATTAGGTATTACACCTTTATAAAAGTAAAAATAAATAGGATTTTATGTGTAGTTTTGTAATTGTATGCATTTCGAAAGTCACAAAAAAGTTGAAATAATTATTTAAAACATTAGTGTATAAAACTACATTATTAGTTTACTTGTATAGAAAAGACTATTATAGAGAAGGAATAGTATTTATTATTCCTTTTGTAAACTCTTATTTTTCAGAGCACTACCTATTCATTTATATAATAAAACACAGGAAAATACCTTAGTTGTAAGTTTGGTCTTAAAAAAAGTTCTTTTGCGTCTGACAGAAAAGAATAAAAAAGGAAATGTTGGCAGAGAGTTGTACGGTACGTGTGCTCGGTCAAGTCTGTTAATTATCTGAGGCGGTGTGTTGTGTTGTTGTTAAGTATTTTTGTGAATTTCTAATCATTATTTCAGCACACCAGCTTCCTCCACATAAACTTGATATGTGCTAAATATCATACACCTGCATTCAATTCATACAATTCTCGTAAAACTATACTGAGAGTTTTTGCTTCATGTATTAATTTATAATATTGTGTAGTTTGTACTTATTATTAGTATTATAATGGTCTATGTTCCTCTGAAGACACAGAGCATCTGAATGCTTGGTGGTGAAGTGAATTATTGTTTTATAGGTCTCGATTATCCAACTAATATTATAAATGCGAAAGTTTGTGATGATGGATTGATGGACGTCTGGATGGATGGATGTTTGCTACTCTTTCACGCAAAAACCACTGAACCGATTTTGATGAAATTTCGTATGGTAGTAGTTTAGGATCTGGATTAAAACATAGGCTACATTTTAACCCGAACCAGCAACAGTTAGTTAATAAATAAGTAAAACAAAACAAATAACATAATGATGGAATTTTATTTTCGTCGGTGACAGAATATATTTATCAACAAAACTTTTGCACGCCGTTAAATACATTTTAATAATATTTTGTAACAGTTAATATTTAACGAAAAAAAAAATGGCTTCAAATTATTGTACCTAATGGCTAAAACTTATCTCTTTAGAATATCAGGCTCAATATGAGCTATCTAAATTCTCGGCCGGCGGTCTATCCTACTCATCAATTGACCAGGTGAAGGCGAATTTAAAAACATCATTATCATCATTCCATACATTTAATCCATTAATTTATATCACAGTAGGCACAGACCGGGCGAAAATCGGAAAATTATACTAACAACACATGCAAGTAACGCAACATACAATTTGCTCATACAAAGTTACTGTGATAGTTAAGAAATGCGATCTCATTTGATACATAATTACATTATTAAGTCACGTTACTCATTGTACCTTATTTTCAGTCTCACTCACGACAGAACAAAATGATATTGAAATACTGCTTCAGAACAATATTCAAACAAAACTGAAGTAAACACATAGAATCAAGCTGATACCGTTTGATCGTTCTCCACTAACTACGACCACGTCTAGAATAAGTTAATGAACTACAAATGCCCTAACTACATAGTCGTTACATTACAAAGGCATCGCGGTTTTCTCTATAATAATAATTATTGGATTTTCGTCACTAGTATGCGCGACCGCATTTTCCTAAATTCATTCATAATTAAATTAATAATTAAACTATTCGATTTGACTATCACTCGCGAATCAACAAAAATATTAAACATTGTCCTAATACTTACTAATACGTCTAGGCATTACATCACATTGAAGTGCTGAATCAAAGATTTACATTGGTCATAAGAATTGGTCAAAAAGATATGTTCAAGATGGGCCTTCGCCCGTGCATAGATGCTACTACAAATTTTGATATTCGAGAAGATATGAATAGTGATCGAGCCGTAAGCTCGGTTGTGGTCTTTAGCATGAAGAGTCCTGCTTCTATGCAGACATTACAGCTACAGTTAGTAAACGTATATTTGCTTGAGCTGGGGCTTCAGCTCGGGAGGTATCGTGTACACCTCCTGCTCGGGCTTCTTCTTGACGAGTCGTTTCCAACGACCGCCGATGTTCTTGCGCAGGCTTCGAAAACTTGCACGCTCGTTGCCAATCGGCTGCATCAAATTGTCCTGGAAAGACGGAAAATATCTCGTCAGTTTGATTCAATATTATGTAATAACATATACTCGGTAGAGAAAACTCTTTGAGCATTATTCTCGAAATATTTTGTACAAATTCCTCTTATTCAAGAATATTCCAATATTATTCTAAAAGTTTTGTCTGTTGAATGTTAGCCGTGCTTCAATGGCTGTTTTGTAAATGCAACGTCCCCTATTCGTCTGCATTGTAAAGAAACTGAAGCGTTCATTGGTTACACAACGCTACTTTATTTATATTCCGTTGCTAATGAAACAAAAACTCGAATTGTGAACGTTAAATACGCGGGAACCATTTTATTGCCATTCAACTTGTAGACTGAGAAATATTTGAAGCATTGTTTATTTTTTCAATGAAATTCAATGACCCGGAGAAGCCGAAGAACGAGACGTCTAAAAGGTTTATAAATAAACGTCTTACTGTTAACAAACGTTATAAATAAACGTACAGTGGCAGCCAGTCCTTATAGTATTACTTGTAGGAAACATTATGTAGCGAGACTGTATTTGCTGAGGCCATACGTGTATGTAATAAACCTTGGATGTTCAAGACTTATTAGCATTGATTGTTTCCTAGTAATCTCAATATTGTCTGTGCAAAAACTTATATTTGAATAACCTAGTCGACTCTATCAGACCGTATTATTTGGGTTGAAATGGCTCCACAGGTTAATAATATAAGAGAACCGTTCGCCTTAGCCTCTTTGTTCGTTTGAGAAAGAAGGCCAAACGGTTACAACACGCTCGCCTTGTGCAGCTTTCTACTCGGTGAGCGTGTCCCGACATTTAAATTTATTTAGCACTTAGATATCATGTCACAAGCGACTCTCTCTCGCGTGGCGGGGACGAGGCAGTCACGATTTCTTTTAACTTTAACTTTCCATATTGAAACCATTACGCTAGACATTTTAAGCAGCCGACACACGGTTATATTATGCATTAATAAGGTCAGTCATAACAGCTGTTTGTTTTTTCTGAGATGACTTTGTTATTCTGACTACTACCTACGTTTTATGCATTTATTCGTTATTCTATGTTTTAGTTATCTATGGTTTTCTATGTTTTGGTTAGGAGATTAGAGAAGAATCTTACCTGATCATGAGGATAGACGTAAGGCGGAGGCAGCGGCGGCGGGAACTGCCACAGCGGCTGCTGACGAAAGGCAAGAGGCTCGGGCGGCTGCTGCGGCGCAGCCTGGAGCACAGCTTCGGCCGGGTGCACCGAAGCCGAGTGCTCCTCGCGCTTGCGCAGCTTACTGTGGACGATGCGAATCGCCATCATAGTATTGTTGTTTCCGACCATGGCAAAGGGTCCTTCGACGCAAGTACAACTGAACACACTGGGCTGGATCACGGGGAGCGAGTTCCAGTCGGGCAGTCACAACATTCCAATTCACAAAACTCACAGCCGTTTGCGGTCCGATCGACGCGCGTAACTAATAACTAATTTAAATAAATTATCACAATATTTTTAAGTAGAACTATTGCACATATCACTGTTCATAGGAACGCGCGGTAGACCGCGTAGGGCGAGCTTCAGCTGCTCGGTGACTAGAATATAAACGTTAAAAGTGGCCGGCAGGTGCCTAGCAAAGCGCTCGCTCGTGCCAAACGACCTCTACGGAGTACTCCATGCGTCCGAGTTGAAGTGGAGGGGCGCGACGGTCTTTTATATACTCGGCTCAGATGTGGCGCTTGTGCGGGGATTGAGGCGGCGGGCGGGGACGGGGACGCTGACGGTGTGGCCGTTTTCCGCGAAAAACTACGAACAGAAGCGACGGCATCATTCGGCAACGTATCGTAACAATAATGACGCGTTCAACGGACCAGTCGGTTCGCCATGGCAATAAAATTAATTCGTCTACGTTATATTGTGATTACGAAACCATTTACTCCTAATCGAATTTCATTTAACGGCTGTGAGTGGATTTGAAGTCTTGATTGTACTTGCATCAAACATGATTATTTTACAAACTCACTCTTAACGTCTAAACATAATATAAAATCACGTATGTACTGAAAAAGATAACATTATTATTATGCATAGCTAGAATGTAACTTAAACTGATTGAGGAAATCCCATTCTATAATTTTTGGATAACCCAAGAAAATCTCGGGATTATTGAATATCTACATAAACATTAAACATAATGGAGAATCCAGTCGTTGGTTTTATCGGTAACGCCATGGGTTTTTACTGTGAACATACAAACATAATCACTCACACTAAAATACAAGTTGGTATCGATTACTGCGATAACAGTGTAGAGGGAGACAAAATTTCACCATTACGGGTTCAAAGTCCATGGAACACGAGTGCACACAGATATACAATGTGTATGTATACATTTCGCGTACAGCTGGAACACGGATTATTATTAAACGCAGCATAGTTAAATAATGCATCTCTTTCACGCCAACATTGCAGTGCGTGTGTGTGGGGGAGATGCTTATTTATTGCTGGCTCGTAGGGCAAAGTAGGGCTGCAGGGCAAGGGAGAGCGGAAAGGTACGTTGCCCTTAGTTCGTTCCTAACTTTAGCGAGCCTTCGGGCCTTTGACTCGAATAAAAAACACAGGTAGAACCGGTCCATACCCTTGAGAAGCGTCTAGAGGATATAAAAGTCCAAAGAAACTGAGTTCTGCTAGTAAAACAAGCTCAAAAACAAACTTTAAGATAATAAAGATAATAAAATAAAGTAAAGCGCATGTTCAACAAAATCTTATCCAGTGAGATGTTGTTGGTAGCTGAACTTCTACGCTTATTTTACCATAAGAAACTTGACTGGCTTGATCCAGTCCATTACCTATATTGCATTATTATAAAAACATTCAACATTCATTAATTTAAACATTTAATATTGATCTATAGAGAAGAAAGAATATTCTTTAACAAAAACGCATCGAAATCGGACCTTTTATCTAGGAGCTACGATGTCACGGACAGACACACACACGTCAAACTTATAACACCCCTCTTTTTGTAGGGTGTAATTCTAAATATTATAAGTTATGATAAGATGCTAGAGTAAAAGCAAAAAATGCAACTAATATAAAGCAGGATTGCGTAAAAACCTAATATTATCTGCTACGTCCGTTGGCCATAAGAAATCAAAATTCATATTTAATTATATTATGTTGTTTATCGCATATAATATTATACTTATGATAGATGAAACAACACTGTAAATTTAATATTTTCCTAGTTGAAGGCATTCAATGGATCCCTTCTACTTTTGTATCGACTTCCAAAACGGAGGAGGTTAAATGTTTGGCTGAGAATATTAAAAAAACATTACGATATGGTTTTTTTAAATAACCCGACAAGATGATGTTTTCATTGGCATTTAATTGCAAAAACGTCACATCCTGTCTAAGTTTTGGTATGATGATAAACTTTTTGCCTCCCAAAAGAAGGAAGTGGGCCATTTTTTTAAAGACAGTGATTATATTTCAATAAGGCAATTCTTGTAAGACGAAATTTCTGAAACATTTTTAAGTAGGTACTAAATAACAAGCAAGCTAGGATAGTTTCGATTTCTACTTAGTGTGCGTCTTAGTAAACAGGTAACATTTTCTAATTCATGTAACATCACATGACAGATAGAAAGGAAGGATTGTTTCATATTTAATAGTAAAGATAATATTAAAGATAGCGATGATGGTAATCGAATGATTGCTACAAAGCTTATAAGCTGTGTTATAACTTATAAGTATAACTCATTATCGATCTATTAATATTATGTGGATAATGAGTTATATTACGAGAATTGACGTCACAGTTAAATGGGATTCAATAGGGGTACATTTTTATAGAATCTGCACTAGTAGCGTAATTAACCTTATAGATTCGTGATAGTAATGACGTGGAGCACATCATCTTTTGGCAACCTCTGTGGCTCTGTGGTTAGCGCCTTGGCACTGCTGGAGGTTGCGAGTTTGAAATTCGAATCCCGACAGGGAACAAAAAAGTTTTCTTCCTGGGTCATGGATGTGTAATAAATATCCGTATTATATAATAAAAATATTAAACATATTATGAATTCTATAAAAGTATTATATAATTTACGTTGTGGAAATCTGTAGCTACAAATGGCGAAAAAAATTTAAAAAAGTGATAAGTACACTTATCAATAGAAGCTACAACTAAGTATATTCATATACTTGACCCATCCCACATTGCCTATTCAAATCCCGTAATAAAGCCAATATTGTAGTAAAATCGTGATTGGTCCCACAGAATTACATTTGCGTAGGAGGTGCACCTAGGCGATTCAATTAATTGTTCCTTAACAGTTTAGGCCTAATAATAAATATATTTTATCATTATGCTGCATAATGTCAACAGTAGTTTTAAGAAATATAATTGTCAATGTCATATTGACAGATGTCACAGGTAAAGCCTATTTAGTTAGGTTTATTTTGGTTAACTAAAAGGCTATACTCAGTGTAGACTGTAGACGTATTTGTGTTAGACATATCTCATATGTAATACGTATCTGTGTTAAGCACCGATAAAGGAGAATATAAGAATTGTTGCTGTATTATTATTATCACCACTCAAGCGTAAGAAGGACATGCAAAATCAAGAGGTCGTAGCCCTATACACATTATTGCCCTAGAGGGCAAATAATGTACTAAATAAAATGACTAATTGTACAGTTAGTCATTCATGTATCTGGGTACCACCAAAAGGAAATGATTCTGTAAAGCTTTTTCTACTTTATTGAGTACAAGATAAATCCCATAATCGTACGGAGCTGCTTTATCTCTTGACCAGCAACCGATTCTAAGTATAGTTTGTTTATAAAGTACTTGCGTTTCAGAACTGGTGCACTTATATAAACGTCAGAAGAAAGCTACCATTTATCAGGGTTGACACATAAAACGTGAAAGCATATTTCAAGTAATAACTCGATTTCTTTTAGATTTAAATAACTTATTTCTTTGTTTTTCATTACAATAGTAGCCAGTTTAATCTTATTTTTGGTTCGCAAATAATACATCATTTATCACTAGATA
This sequence comes from Phengaris alcon alcon, assembly GCA_037179445.1. Lineage (NCBI taxonomy): Eukaryota > Metazoa > Arthropoda > Insecta > Lepidoptera > Lycaenidae > Phengaris > Phengaris alcon. The sequence goes on from JAYRCH010000194.1 coordinate 80,162, forward strand.
TCTAACGTCGAGTACAACATGGAATCAACTTTATTCGCATTTGTTTTAGAGGAACTGTGGGTTGGTTCCCACTGCGACAATACGAGACGTGAAGCTGCATTTTCAAGATAGCTATTTAAAATTAAACTTTGTTCACTACACAAAAAGATTGTCACGATTCATTCTTCTTATTCTTTAAAATGGCCTCCCTTGATGAATAGCCAGTCTCAGTGTAGATGAGGTACAAAAAACTTTGTGGAAGGTGTTGATGATTTTGCGCAAAAGTGGGGCTTTGTGAAAGAACACGAGAAAAAATAGTTAAAATGCAAGATCGGCGCCTTCGACATTGACTTTGATTGACTTGATAATCGACATTCGAACTCTTGCAATGATATCTTCTTGTTCAATTTTGAATAGCTATCTCTTTAACTATTCGTCCAAATTATATGCAGTAAAAGTGAAATACCGTAGGTATGTTTTAAGCACTTGAGATGATAGATTTACGTATTTTTATTAAGAATTCATAACTGTCGATAATATCACCAATATACATCACCGATTTTAAATAAAAATCTACTTTTTGTGACTTAAATATAAATGATAAACATATAGTTTAATATAGCTTAATAAAGTTAGCGATAGCATAGTATTGTTTCCCCCCTCTAATTATAAATGATTAACTCTTATATTATTTGAAACTATATGTTATCTGAAAATAAATGTTTTTTTTTAAATAAATATAATAGCTTTTCTGTAGCCATTATTGAGCTCTAAAACTTTTGTATAGAACCCAATCATAGTGATTATACTTTACTTACATAACTTTTGGAAGCACCTGCGCCATCTGGCTTTGGATCGGCAGGTGGATTAATTTCGATTATGCCACGACACATGAAACATTCGTTACGTGAGGCTCAATCAATTTCGATACCAAATTTTAAATCTTATAATATAAGCTATGCAAAAGTTTTTTTACCCTTTGATTGTGATTTAATTTGTTATTTTCTTTCTTTTCCTAAAAAAGTCGCCCTTTGCCTTTTTAAATGACTTACAACTAAAAAAAACTGAAGGGTAATCGCGTCAGAATCTTTGTCAGAGTCAAAGTACCCATGACTTCTGACCATCAACCTTGTCTTTCGGTCAACGATCACAACTTTTTGTCGGTTACACTGTATGACTGGATAATTTGCCTTAAAAAAGGGTTACACCCAAACTTGTTGGAACGAATTATAACCGCTGGGAAGGATTCGTAAATGTTGTAATAATGCTAAAGTAATGTTAAGTTAAATGCTACGCATGATGTATAAAGGCGTACTTAGTATTTAGTACTAGTTACTAACTGAGTATGATTACTTACTCAGTAAAATTAAGTAGCGGAGAACTTAAAGCGTGTACAAAAACTAACCACATATAAGAAATAAATAGTAGAAATTATCAACGCTATTGTTAACTATTATTAACTAACCTAACCTAACCTAACTCGTAAGTGAATCCCTTGCTTGAGAATGAAATATAAGTATGATGCAAAATCAATTTTAAAATAAAAATTTACTGATTTGGCAGCTTTTAAGTACTTATCCGTCATTTTATATTGAAAATGAAGGACCTAATGTTATTAAACGTTTAGCATGTCGTTACAACCAATTAAGGCAAGTCAATAAACTGTAGATGTGCTTACAGAAGTCTTATAAATATCGAGGTAAGCCTGAAACCAAAACTGGTCTTAATCACCGGAACTGTGGCCGGAACACCGCGACCGATAGCAATAAGGTCTTCCACTTCTTTGCACCTTCGGCTTACACAGGTGATAATGTATGAAATATGAACCTTATCGTTGATGCAGTAAGTGTCAAATTGGTTCCACGAAATTGGAACTTTGTAAAGGATAATGGACCATAAGACAATCAAGAACAGAAAGTGCACATGCAAAATCATTTTTATAGTTTAATATTTAAAAACTCAAAAAAAAAAACACTTTGACGTGTGCTTAAATAGCAGAATTACTGTTCGTTCAACGAAATATTTAAAATTTTGTTTATTAATATAAATAAAAATTAAATATTTATTTAAAAAAAGAACTAAAAATTTAATTTCTAGTTTTATTTTAATATTTGTAGCAACACTTTAGTTAATTAAAATTCATTATGTACAACACTTCTGTACCTACAACTTAGTTGAATTCTTTGTAAAAATAAACACCGAGGCCAAGACAAACAAAACAAACCGGTGCACTTTCAGTCTAGACGTATGATTATGTTTTGGCTAACTGCCTGCTATAGCTTGCTTTATGATGTTTCGCCAAAGATATAATTAGAAGATAGTACGGTAAAGTTACATACCGGAAGAGACGAAGGTAGAGAAAGATTTTCTGCAGTTTCGAATGAAAAGTTTCCATTTAGAGGCATTATAGAATTTGCAGCATATGTTCACTCACTTTATATCACGTGTCATTTCGCACGACTGAAAACCGGAACAACTGAAATCTTACAAAAACAAACAAACAAAACGAAGTGTCTCCAACGCGTAAGTCTGATATTCAATTGATTCAAAAGCAGTTTCGAGTGTGTCTCACTAGCAAATGTGTACAAGGAATTTACCTTGACCAGAAGTCAACCTTGGTATTACAGATATGACAGCGAACAAGTTTCTTGTGCATAGCATCCAGTAAAGGGTACAGTTGTCAACTCCACGCAGGCTGCTCGTGAGGGTTATACCAGTAAAAATTTGTGATTTACCCGAGCTCGAAAGGGTTGCTCTTGTTCCTCCCGCAGAGACAGACGATGGTCTTGTTCAGGGATAGCACGATGAGCGAGTTGTGCTCCAGCACCACGCCGACCTCGCAGTTTTCCTCTTTACACTTCATCGCCTCGAAGGCGATCGGAGCGAAGAGCATCGAAAGGCGGGCGCAGTGACGTAGGGCGGCCGAGCCGGCTAGCGCCGCGCTTTGGCGCAGACTGGCGGTCAACTCGCACCGCGCCTCGGCGGTGGGTGACTAACACTCCCGTTACCTTATTGCTATGTTACGGGGGCTCGACCTCGCGCGAAAGCCCCTACGATTATCGAGCCTATTAGCCTAACTATTTCTAATTATCTGTACCGAAATAAAGCTGGCTTCGTAGTTAAGCCACTATCTTAGCATCATGCATCTAGGTCTATTACTTTTTTGTTTACGTGTCTTTAATATTTTAACATTTAAATCTGCAATCATTCTGCATGACAAGATCGAAGATATCCTGAAATTCAGCGCATTGTTGGTATTGCTGCATTAGACATCCCGCATATACGTTATAAATATCCCATTGTTTCTTCAGGCGGTTTACAAATTCAAATTGTCCAAGTCTTTGTAAGCAGACTGCGTCAAAAACGTCAACGGATGTAGGTAAGGCCTGATGGCCGGGGTGTTTTATTCAGCGAATATGGCTTAAGGAGACTATCATGGAGATTCCATACAATATCAATATAATATTACTAGCTGTTTCCCGCGGCTCCCCGCCCGCGTAAATATACTATCGAATATCCCGCGGGAACACTGTACTTTTTGGGGATAAAAAGTAGCTTATGTTTTATTCCAGAGCTCAAACTACTACCATACCAAATTTCATCTAAAGCCGCTTAGCAGTTTTAGCGTGAAATAGTAACAAACACCCATCCATCCATCCATGCATACATCCATCAATCCTCACAAACTTTTACATTTATAATATTAGTAGGATATACATATTATAATATCAATACATATATTGATATTGTATGAATATAATATTTCAATAGTTTCGAAAAAAAAACAATAAAAATTACATTACGTTCTCTACGGCCCTACAGACGTCATTGACCTCACACCAGTGGCGAAGCGTGAGATTCGCGGAATAGTAAGCCGCATAAGCAAATATCTAGCAACGATATGAACTTATCCCTACTTTAAATAATGAAAATCTAATATTATGTAATTTTTCATTTGTTTTTATTTCTATCAAAATAAGGTTCATTTTTATAACGCTTTTATTAGTTTTACCTGAATGTTTGCTTGCTTGCTTGTAACTACTTTGGGCTCGATTTTGTCCTACTTTGAACGATCAGATTTAATTCAAACTTTGCACACCTGTCAAAGACCTATGACAATGCAATAATTGGATTTAATTTTTAATAAAAAAAAATTATTTTAAAAATTAAAAAAAAAAAATTTAAAAATTAAAATTATAAATTATTATAATAAATAATCATGCGTGCAGTTCCAGGCTTACTCTTTGGCAATTCGTACTAAAAAGCAAAAAATAAATTATAGTTTAAAAAAACTAAAAAAAAACACGCTTTTATAGAAAATCTAACTAAAAAATAAAAAATAAAATGTAATAAATTTGGATTAAGAATAGTGTAAATGAAAAATAAATATTTATTATTGTAAAAAAGCGTGGGGTGCATAGTGTCAATAGTTATATAGTCAATAGTTATAAAAATGATTTTGCAAGACTGAAGTAACTTTTTACAACTTTATAATGTGTAGTATTTTATAATTAACGTTTCTTGGATAACAAGAAACGTTAATTATACAAAATGGCGAATACTATTAATAAACTTCCCGTTATAACATCCCGTTACCCCTTAACGACTAGTCTGTAATATTTCGATTTGCAGTATGACTGTAGTTTTTGATTTTCAGTTTTAAAACTGTAATTTTTACGTTTGCAGTAAGTCCGCCATTTGGATTTGCAGTAATTTTTAATAATTTATATTTATAATAATTATATAATATTAAATATATATAATAATAATTTATTATTAAATAATATAATAATTTTAAATCTCATTTAATTTTGATTTGCAGTGAAACTTGAAGTTTTTAATTCGCAGTTAGACATTTGCAGATGTACTGTTATTTTTGCATATCCCGTCAGTTGGACGGGAGCCAAGTGGTGGACCTTGGTGGTTTATTGTTTGTTTAATTGTTCACTATCCGCATCCGTCAGACAATTTTTATACTCGCCATTTTATTGAGCGAGTGAATGTTTAATTGTTTTACTCACTATCATAAAAATTGTTAGCTTGAAAATGTTATTTAAATTTCTAAATATTTGTATTAATAAAATTACTGATACAAACTACAAAGCATTTTTGTCTATAAATTCCACGTTTTGACATATTTTATGTTGGTACCTGTTTATAAAATCTTTTTTTTTTTTAAGTTATAGCAAGTTTGATTAGTTTAGTTATAGAAATCAAAAAAATGTATTTATATGATTTATTTATATACCTAGATTGTTATAATTTATGTTAACTAAATTATAGAATAACTAATATTAAATATACCTATCTAAATTTAGCATCAAAAATTCAAATTATTTCTGTGAAAAATCAACACAAACAAAAACAATGATATTTGCCTAATCATTTTTTTCCTTATTAGATGTAAAATTGAATTAATTAAGTATTAGTTTGTTGTAAAGAAAATGTACCCAATTATGAATTAATATTATTAATAACAAAACGTCAAATACTAGTTTAATCTGAATAAAACTAGCATTATTTATAAATAATAATATCTATGGAAGCTTTCACACCACGTCAATCTGGTCCCGTGGTAAGTTCTTGAAGTACTTGTGTTACGGGTACCTACCAGAAAACGGAAATATATTTCATACTTTTATACTATACATATATTTAAGATTTTTATTATTTAATACACATCCATGACCCAGGAACACAGAAGACTTTTTGTTCCCTGGCGGTATTCGAACCCGCGACCTCCGGCTAGAGCGCCATCGCGCTAACCACTGAGCCACAGAGGTCGTCGTATTAAATAATATCTAATATCATAATCAACAGGAGAAACTTCGCTTAACTAATAATAATATGTATCAAGTTAGGTGGCCAGCAGTCAATTCATCTACACAGCGTATTGACGTAGTATATACGTATTACGTATCAACTGTATGAGCTTTTCTGGTTTAAATTGAATGTAAATGTTTAAAACAAAATTGCGGATTACATATCATTTACATACAAGAATACAAGAATCATCATTTGCTTTCTAAAAAAAAAACCAAAAACTATTTTAAATATTTGTGGAACATCATTTGAATAAATCGTTTTGAATAAAACAAGACAAGTAAAATTTTGATTAAAATACAACTTTTTTTAAATAACAAGCTTACTTATAAACATAGACGTATATAATAGGTACTTACATATGCGTGCAAAATTTTAGCTCAATCGGAAACCGGGAAGTGGGTGAAATATTAACTTGCAAGATTTGGTTACACACAAAGGGACAAGTGAAACTAAATAAGTGCTTGTACAGCTTGCCAAAAAAGTCCTGGTGGTGGTGACAGATGGAACTAAAACTTTTTCAATTGTGTCAGCTTTTATGCTTATTAAATTAGTATTATATTCCAGTGAAATGTATGATTTAATATAATAAATAAATACGTAGTATAAATGTTATGCTAATTTATAATGGTTTTATGATGATACAGTTGAAAATGTTTTTAGTTTCATCTGTCAACACCACCAGGACGTTTTTTGCCAAGCTGTAATATATTGTGTTGACTGTTGAGCACGCATGAACTACGAAAGTTTTACTTACATACGCTTCAACAATTTCCTGAACGATCGTTTGACGATATTCAGTATGACCATCATTGTCGTAATTTACATGCAGCTGACGATCAGTAGATTTAGTCTATTATCACGTTCACGAACTGCAAAATTTTCTTCTTATTTGAAGTGCCTTTGTTTATTATCTTTTATCTTTTATTTACGCTTTATCTTTATTGTATTTACGTTAATTAGGCCGCGCCGACAAGACTGGGCTGTATTTGAGCTTTGAAACATATTCTTAAACCGATTGAATTTTTTCGACTACCCACATATTTTTCCATAGACTCGAGACGAAAACTCGTAAGTCATAACACAACAGATTAAACAATTATTTATTTATTTATTTTAATACATTACACATTGAAATAATCATAAAATAGATAACTAAAATACTGGTCACGAGTATTTAGTTTAGTATTATTTGTCACATGATAACAAAGCTTTTGTTTTTACTTTAGTTTGCGGAAGTTCTCAGTAAAAAAGACAATGTGCAATAGAAGTAGGAACATATATTAAATATTAAATTACAATTCAATAACAATCCCTTGTACGTGCCTTAATTTGTAATGCAGAATGCTCGAAGGGAATTACAGTCGTACTAGTGCTGATTGTCGTTATGCTCTCTTAGATATCAACTGGAGTTTTCTACACCAACATCTACACCTACTACCAACCTCAACAACTATGATGCGCGTAAGACTTACCGACCACTTCTGTAAGGGTTGAAGATTATTACATAACAAATATCGCTAATAAACAATGGATGTTGGTGTCAGAAGGGTGAAAATAAGGCGGCCACCCCTAGGTGTATGAAAATAGTTTACAACCTATTCTCATACTTACCGAATACACCTGCAAAATTTCATAAGCGGTCAAGCCGTTTCGGAAGTGTTCTGTACCAAATACTGTGACACGAGAATTTTACATATATACGTACAGGCAAAGATTTCAAAACTAAAGATAGGCTCTGACATACATTTGACAGATCAAATCTTCATTCTTCATACAAGAAAAAATTACGCCATCTTGGTTTTCACCATACTTCGAATGTCAAAATGGCTCCAAAAACACAAAAGTGTGGCCATTTAACTGGAGACACTTTTTGGCTTTACACGCCTTGTCTATAATATATACGTCTCTGCATACAGGTGAATTTTTCAAGTAGGCATGGTAGGCGAAATCCGAAACTATAAGCAGTAGCGAAATATCGCTATGGCGAGGAAATGGATTGTGCTAAAAACTAAAACTGAATCATATTTAGATTTTTGATAAATCTATTTCCCTAGCCAGGAATCGAACTGAATTTTGACTAAAAATACCACTGAGCAGAGCATACTACCGAACTGGACATATTTTTAATATATTTTCGTAAGTGATACTTAATGACAAAAAACGTTGGGTTTATTCTTAAATTAGTTATATTTTACAATAACTCACCAAATTTTATGTAGGTACATGATTTTTATGAAGTAATTATATTATATTGCCTTGGTTTTAGTACATAGTGAAAGGTCAGACAAAATTACACGGACTACGTTTAGTTTGCCAAGGTCCTTTAATTATTATTATTATAAAAAAACCTTATTAACATTTTTTCCGATTTAAGATTTCATTTTATACGTTGCCAAGACTATTTTTGTAAATCTAAAAAGTTTTGCCTATTTATATCATAGCAACTATGCGGCCATGATATTTAAAGGTCTTGCTCACAAAAGAAATAACTCATTTATCAATGTATCCCAACGAATAAAGTTATTCGCTGAATGCGTTCTTAGATTAAGTAATATATAATTATTGTAAGCTTACAATTGTTGAGTTTCTTGTTAAACGTTTTATTACCCGACTAGGGCGAAGCTAAAAGGAAGGGCTAAAGGAAGGAAGGCTGACTATGTTTGTATGTAACAAACAGAGTGCTAGGTGTGGGTTTTTCTTTATGAATTCGATCGTGACCGCGTTTGGCGTTTACTAGGAATTTGTATGTGATTTGTATAGCGCCACCTAGTTGTAATCGCGACAACTAGGCCAAATCACATACAATATCTTAGTAAACGCCAAACGCGCTCACGATCGAATGCGAAAAGAAAAACTAACACTTAGCATTCTTATATAGACACTATCTATGTCTGTTTGTTCCACCGTATCGCCTAAACTACTGAGTCGATTTTTAATGACGTGACAAAAGATTCGTAACTAATTGAAAATTTTGACTTCCTAAGGTCTAGGTATCATTAGAATTTAGAAACTATAAGTACTTTTTAACATAATAAGTACTTTTTTCTTTCCGTATCTAGAGGAATGTTGTTTAGGTATGGGCCTCTGGCCTGGCCCTCCTTGTTCATAGTTCATCTTAATTCTAAACCTCTTCTAAATAATATCCATGTGGTAATTTCTACTTTATATCCATGGGATATTAAAGGTGAGAACTGAGACCACACTAGGCGTAACTACGCGGCAGTAGAACTACACGACGCGACACGGCCAAATATTCCTTGTATGGAATTGTATGAGATATAACGCCAACTCATACCCATGTAATAATACCTAATTTAAAGGTGGGACCGCACTTGGCGTAACTACGCGGCAGCGGAACTACGCGCCGCGGCACTCCATTATTATTACTAGGTAGGGTCGCGTCGCTCCGCTTCCTCCTACTGGGGTCCCACCCTAAGATGCTACAACAAAATGAACAAGCAACTTCAACTAAGCTATTTCTTCATTAAAATTACATACAATAGTCTATAGGTATGTCCTTGCAGTGAGCTCCGTTCTTTCGCCTTGAGCCAGCGATCAGTCTGGCGGTTCCGAGCTGTGACGTCATCAAACAGATGTTGTGTAATTGCTGTAAAGAGGTCACAGCCTACAAGCAACACAAATTCGCAACAAAAAATGTTCCCATGTTCTTCCGCACTGTTCTTTATCGTTAATTGTTTTTAACTCTAAGGCCATAATTGTTAGTTAGTGTTTACTCAATACTTAGACATTCCGAGAATCCTACTACTATAATTATACTCGCAAATGTGAAAGTGTATGAGGATGCGTGACTCTTTCACGCAAAAACTACTAAACGGATTTTGATGACACCTTACAGTAATATAGCTTATACATCAGAAAAACGAATATGCTATACACTATAAAGGTATCGTATAAACACAACGTAGTCGCGGAAAAAATCTAGTTTACAAATGGATACACTTTGCATGAAATGAGAGAAAATAGTTGATATTGTAATAATGGTACAACAAATAATTGATTGATGACGATCTGTGGGTAAAGCTTGTAAAGTGCTATCGAAAAAATATGTTGTTGCCACTACCAACCGCCTAACTAAAGGATCTAAAATTAATACATAAATTAATTTGGGCTTTGGATTACACTTCCTCTTCTATACTAATATTATAAAGAGGAAAAGTTTGTTTGTTTGTATCGAATAGGCTCCGAAAGCACTGGACCGATTGTGATAAAATTTGGCACAGATATAGAGTAGACCACGGAGAAGGACATAGGCTACTTTTCACCGCGGAAAAATGCATGGTTCGAACGAAGTCACGTGTAACATCTAGTTGTTTTATTAATAGCCCATATTTGGCAGTTCCTGCCATGAAATGATTGTTACTGTGGCATATTGTTTTATCTAAGTATAGTTTTTTTTTCAAATGAGCAAATCTCATAAAATTGGTATTAACCAATTTTAGTCAGACAGTGTAGACAGTGTAGACAAAGTCAGTGTAGACATTAGTCAGAGTCAAACGGAATCATCACGTTATGTCATGACACTCATGAGACAGACAGAATTACACTATCGACTGGGAATGTAAAGTGTTGTCAATTTGCCAATGTTCATAATGATGAATTATTGGCTTGTTTCTGCAAGTCTGAAATACGTTTCAGTTTACACGCGAAAATTGCTGTAAAACGATGGTTTGATGGTCATTTGGAACTGACCAAGTTATGACTGTTACATTTCTAGAACTCTTAATAGCTTTTAACTACTGAAATAACAGAATCGCACTCTCGCCGAAATGTATAAATTTTTGCTGAGATTTTAAAACTTGAATCTAGTAAAATAGTTACAGCTGGTCCAGTGAGTTATTTTAACTACACAATTTTAAGTAGTCTTGCTATTCAAGTAAAAAGATGTAATTTCGATACAACCCTTTGTTCTATAACCGATTTCCTTAACGTTTTTATCACTTACCACATCTTTTTTTATTTATTTATTTATTTATTTATTAATTATGCTTTATGCAAAAAATTAGTACAAAGGCTTAATGCCTTGTGGCATTTTCTACCAGCCAACCTTAGGGTGATGGCAGATACAGGTGAAGTAGATGCAAAATAATTTAAGCAGAGATTCTATGATAACTCTTTTCCTGTATAAAATAACGTAGAAAGAGTTCACTCTATTTTATAGAATCGATATCCGATGCTTAAAAGCTTTAAAACAGTACAGTTAATTCCTTTTGGGCCGTAAAAGCTGTTCTGTTTTAGCTTCTTTAAATAAAGTTAAAACTTACAAGTATGTAAGGTACCTATAAAACTTTATACGTTGCATTTTCTAATGATTGTAGGTCAAATGGCGAGAAAGTTATATGAAACATAACATTATACAAAAAGACAATGATAGGCATAGGAGCGTTTCTATGTGACTGTATATAAAAAACTCGGCAGTTTCCATGGTGGAAAATTTTATTTAGTGCAGAGTTTACAATATTTTGTCCACTGAATGACATTTGGCTTGTATTGTGAAGAGGTCAAGTTTTACGACCAACACCCAAACCAGTAAGAAATTAAATGGCACCAGGAACTTGAACTTCTTATCAGTTTCCTGGTTCTTACGTGACTAAATAGCATTTTTTTTACTATAATAAGATAGAACACTCTTAGAAAAAATAATTATTTGGCCAAAATCAATGTACACTAATAAGTAATAATGTTTTTTTTTGCTTATTTTAACTTTTTATTTGTTTATATTTTTAAATTATTATTTACTCTGCGCGTCCGTCCTTTTTCAATTAACCCTCATACCAATTACCTGCACCTTTGGATGGTTGCCTGAAAGATAATAATTTTAGCGATAATACCACCAGAATTGTATTGTTTTTCTGTTATTTTAATTGTTTTATTAATTTATTTTGTGAAATGCTATAATGTATATTTTACTGGGTTGATTTGATTAAATGGATAGGTAATTAGGTATTTCTTCAACGCACTCTCATTGAACCTACTTGATGTTATGCCCGCTGCAGATCTGGGGGTCTATAACTTTAGGTGTTTCATATATTTTCTTCCATACAAAAATTTTATGAAATTGTAAAATGGCTACATGATTTATCTGATTTCATCATATTATTAGAAAACATTTATTTTGACAGTTTTCTATGGAAATGCGTAAAATGGCGCACATAATATGAGTTGAAAAAAATATATGAATCATAAAATGAAACACCTAAAATGGCCTTTTTAGACCCCGCACTGCACAGTTCGGGACTGTGAACGAACTGTGCAGTTTTAGAGTTGTGGTATGTAGCGGGTATTCGTTGAGGCAAGAGAACGTTGCTTTCCTCTTTGGGTCGAAACATAATTTTTGTATGGCACTGGCCATCAGCTTTCCATTTACCATCTTGCCTCCTCTGACAATGTTATAACATCTGATCAGTAGTCTCTTGATTGCGTTTATTTCAGAACCAATTTTAACGTAGGATAGTAATGTATTTGTGATTTAGTGTTATATTTACAGCTGTAGACGCTGAATGTTACTGTTATTGCCGTTTTCAATATCACTTAGGTTCTGAATCAAACCGGCTTTATTTTGATCACTTGACTGCTTTCATAAGTACTCACTATATTTATATACTTAGGTACTTATTGCAGCTTACGTACTTGGAATGAATTAAGCCCAAGAACGGAATGAAAATAAGCATAGGCAAAAAAAACATAAGATCCGTCGTGTTTCAGATTTAATCCTCAGGGTTCAAAAGGTTCAAAGTGCAAATAAATGTAATATATATATATATATTACAATTTTAAATTTTGTTGTTGTATTATTAATAACAGTATAGGATATATTGTGTAATATTAAATTCCCATTTAAAGACATGACAAAAAGTCAAACGATAGGCAAACGATTGAACTTTTCTCATACCAAAATACTCCTAAAATGCTATTGCAATAATCAAAATCTTTGTTGTGAAACTGTAGCAAATATAAAAAAGGGTTAATATTTTGTTTAAAAACCTACAGATTTCAAACCATGATCACCCAAAAATTATATGATTTATTATTGAAAGAAGCAATAAATATGAAGTGGAGATTATGTTTATGGACTTTTTAGTGCTCAGAATCACGGTTTACGATATTATGCCCTATAAAATATTATAACTGTGAATTTATTTGATTCGGCTTAAAGTAGTACATCGTACTTATATGTACAGTCTGTTCCAAAATAACCCAAAAAAAAACTAAAGTTATATATCGATCGTTTTATTTTTTGCTGGCATTGACTTCTAGTTCTAGGACAAAATTGACACCAAATTGTCTATAGATGCTATAGATGCCCTAGTGATGATGGCAATAGGGATGATGGCTACATATATGATGATGGCTATTTAGTTTCATTAATATACTCAGAAATATTGAGCCCTTACTACTTGGTGAATGTAAATAAAGATCGTATTTTATGTGTAGTTTAGTAATTAGAATACTTACATCTAAAAAGTACAAATAAGTATTTTTATGCTAAATTAGTAAACAAATCCTACATCATTAGTTTACTTACATCATAATTATACAAAAACATTCATTATGGAAAGCATGAACTTAAACGCACAAATATCGGGGATATTTACCAATATGTTCCTGCGGCCTTATACTTCATACACTTTAACCTAGGCGTGACGTCACAGCTAGGTACGACTTTAGTATGGAGCGTTTTCACGAGACATTTTGTATACAAATCGCTGTACCTTTGAAAATATTGACTTTTAATATACTGTTTCTTCTGAGAACTTCCTCTCATATTTAAGAGTACTATTCATTTATGCAATAAAAAAATTAAGTTATCTAGCCTATTGTTATTTAAATAATTTCGTTTCCGTTTCATTCATTTCGTTTCAATCATTTATCCGTTTTAAATCATTTTAGAAAATTTCTAGAAATACAACTACAATTTAAAAAAAAAATACTAATACTTTTGGATTGTATTGAAGCATGCTGTAGTTTTGGTCCTGTAACGGTTTTGAACCCGATAAAGTGTGTGGTCTTTTACCTTTAAAACTTTCCGGGTTTCTAGCATAAGGATGTAAGGAATGAATAGGTATGGTGATTTAAACTTTAGCTCCCTAATAATAAGATGCAAAATCGAATACAATTTTAAAATGGGATTTCCTCAAAGCAAAATGTTCGGTTTACTTACTGCTAAATGTTAAATCTATATTAGGTATAAAACTTGATATAGTATGCTTTCCGATGTTTTAAAACATTTTATTTGTTTTTTTTTTTTACTTTTTTTCATCTTAAAAAAGAAGGTTCTGGTAAAAGACTTCACCTTAAAACAACTGTTTGTACAGTCACAAGCATTAATATCATTGATACGAGCAACATTTTAGAAGCTTTATATTTATATATTTTTACAAATTCTGTAACTGTTTGTTTATATTATAGTAATTGTGCGTCTTTTCCAGGCTATAAGATTTTAGCAGCAGATAACATTCCTATCTGCTAAATAAAAACGTGAAAAATATATATATTTTTTGGGGTAAATATTGTAAAGTGGAGATGATTTTTTTCTCACATCTACCCCATAGTGTGGGGCATCATTAGATAGGTCGTTTGAAAATATTACGAGGTTCCTACAACGATTTTTGAAAGTCTCTAAAAGCTCGAAAAATCTTGATCTATGTAGATAATTAATCAAATTCTTAGTTTTTTTTCCTGAGACTACAACTTTAATGATTGAAACCAAACATTTGAATCCAACAGTTAAAGGCGCATTTGGAGTTTCTGAAGAGCTATATAGGTACTCACTCATGATGAGCACTCAAAATAATAATAAATACTAAATAAATACCTGTATAGTGCACCAAATGCGTTTCAACGGTCTTCCAACGGCTCGGTCTGATGGGTTAAGGCAGGGATGGTGAACCTTTATGTATTAACGTGCCATTTTTGTAAAGAAATGTTTAATGAGGTCATAGACGTGCCATCAAATTCATTTAATTTTTCTTTGTAATTCAGAGGCGTATTTCAAGATCTGGCGCCAATCAAATATTTTGCCATCCCTTAAGCAGTGATAGATAAAATAAATCAACTATCAAAAATTTTTGTTTATTTTCCGGGTTAAAATATAATTAACTCTTTGGAATAATACACAAAAATCAATAGTCTAAAGCCGAATGTCGATACTAATTAATTTAAACTGTTATCACGAGCGAGCGAGCAAATTTTTTTTTCTTTTTTACGTGTTTAAACTTTAAACTCTAAAAGACTGCGTGGGTACTTCGGAAAAATACAATTATATCAATAGCCCAAAACTGAACGTCAGTAACAAAATATTATTATGTTCTTTAAGTCAAACACGAGTAAGCGGAGCGAGCAAGCAAAAATTTTTCCCATTTTTCAGTTAAAATCTGTTCAAACTAAACCACTAAAAAACGGTGAAGTTCGGAAAAACAATCTGCTAAAACAGAACATCGGTACTAAATAATATAATATGTTGTTTATATTAAACGGGAGCGAGTGAGGAGAGTGAGCAAACTTTTTCCCTATTTAACAGGTTAAATCTGTTGAAACCTTATACTGTGAAAGTATGATCATTTTGTAATTTCTGATGTTTTAAAATAACGTCCATTAGGTATGTTAGGTTTGCCATATAATATCTACATCACACTTTTTCCGCAGTACATAATCACAAAATTTTATGATCGGTGACGTGCCCAAAATATGATGTCGCGTGCCATCGGTTCGCCATCCCTGGGTGGAGATGGAATTTATGGGGTACACATTGTTATTTTTTGCTCAATTACATACAATTATTACCATTCAATGATGAATAGCTGTTTACTTTTTTTTATCAATTTGACCAGGAAACGAGCTGACGGATCGCCTGATGGTAAGCGATACCACCGCCCATGAACACTCGCAACACCAGAGTTACATTGGTAACTCTGGTGTTGCGACTTACGTTCCCAGTCCGAGCCGGTCCATTCATGCCGAGCGTGACTCTCCCACGTAAAACTTACTTCAACTTTGTTGATGTAGATTGTAGTGTCTAGCACCGCACCAACAGAAAATCTTAATCGTGTGTTGCTATAAAACAATACATAGTATAAACAATACATAGTACAGTAGAAAGTATCCGTTAAGTACTCCTGAACTAATAAAGTTAGATAAGCCGTTATAGTTTTTATTCAAAGTTCATTTACATGGACTAATATAATTTTTTGCAGATTTTTCAATATAGCCGTTTAGCTTTTAGAGGTCGCTAGTTACAGGATTACGCCGTTTTTTTTACAAAAAGTTTAATATCTCGCAAACGGATACCTAAATAAAAAAAACATCTCTGCAACCTCCAAATGTTGGACGGACGGCCATGACGAAACCATAAGGGTTTCGAGACGTGAACTACAGAACCCTAAAAACCAGCATCAGTTTTTGTTTGACAAAGCTCCGTATTCACCTTTTTATATGGTCTGAGACCTGCAAATCTACAATCTAATTGAAAATAAAGAAACGATTAATGCTTCTAATTTTAAAAGTCACTTATTTACCGTGCAATAGAGGATAACATTGACACATTATTTCATCCTTTTGTTTACGTATACATTAAATTGAAGCTGAACAGTGTACTATCTACTTCGTTAATATTATGGTACTCAAGGCTTATACTTAAACGCTACTTAAATTTAGCGGCCCCCTAAATCTCAGGCTGTCATTGACCACTGTCTCTGCTATTCTGTATGAAAAGGGCAGCATGTGACTTGAGTACCACTTCAGTTTTAGTATTCGGCCGATAGAAATATTGAACGAGCTGTATACTTACTTGATGGTGAGTGCTAGCAGCACTATGATGAGGCCCACTAAGGCCATGGCGATCACCACTCCACCTATCATGTAATTCGCATCATTCGGGGCATCTGAAACAAACAAAAACAACGTGGTTAATTTAAAATGTAGATATTACGTGTTTTTTTTTACCCGCGACTCCGCCCACGTAAATATTATAGTATCGGGTATACCCCAGGAATACTGTACTTTATCGGGATAAAAAGTAGCCTATGTTTTAATCCAGAGCCTAAACTACTACCATACCAAATTTTATTGAAATCCGTTCGATAGTTTTCGCGTGAAAGAGTAACAAGCATCCATCCATCCATATACCTTCCATACATCCATCCTCACAAACTTTCACATTTGTAATAGTAGTAGGATTATTATTAATTGTGTTTTGTGTGACATCAATATGGGTTCTTGAGTAGAAAAGTTCCATTGATTAGTTACAATTTTGATGTAGACAATTCAAGATTATCTACCTATATCGATCTAATTGAGACTTTCATGGTTATAATCATTGGAATATCTATTTTTTAAATGTTTATATCGAAGCTTTTTACAAGGCAGATTTTTTTTAATTTCTAAATCATGTTATACCTAATAGTATGAATATTGCTTTCAGGCTGTATATATTAGTGGCGAAGGCTGGTTCTCCTGCATAGGGAAGCCCTAGCCTGTATAATAGGTAGGGATTTGGATGGGGGTCTTCAAATGGTAAGTGGTAAGTGAAGCCGATAGGAATGGAGTTATAGGAACCGCACGCCATTGGTACATAGTACATACGGAACTTTACGCGCTCTTGACCGGGTTTTACATAACGTGTTTTACCATATCGGTACCGGAATACTCGATCAAATGTATAAAGTGGCGGATGTTAATCCAACTTGGTGAGATAATTGTGTAGCCTATTATACAGCCGGTAAAATCTGGTACGTTCTGGTTTGTACCACTTTGCGTCAATACACAATTTCGGTACAATGGGTACACCATTGTGGATGTATCCACATGTGTGTATGTGTGTTTTTGTTAAGGTCGAGTGATTTCAGAGCCGCAGTGTGTGTTTTGGGGATGAACGATGATGATGCCAGTCGAAGAGATGGGTGATGATGGGTATGATTTTTAGTTTCCTGGCGCCACATTTGTTTTATTATAGTTATGATTATTATTAGGTACTTTGAGAAATTCAATCAATCTATTCAGATATTTTTTTTATTTAAACATTAGCGCCCGCCGCACGTACAGTTCTGAACCAGGGAAATAGCCCGCACTGCGAACCGAACGTGTAAATGCCCGGGGCTGACAGTCCGATCTAGCATGTCGACGATAGTCCTAACCGCACAGATCCCTCCGCTGTTTGGAACGCAGTTCGATCCGCGGTCCGAACTTTACGTGTGCCCCTGCGCTAATAAGACATCAGTACACTATAAATGTCACTTATTTATCGTGCTATAATCAAATACAATGAAATATTTTTTGGTAATGTGACATTGTATTTTTTACAAGCCGGTACACCACTCGTTACCCCCGTAGTGAATCTTATCGCTATAGTAATAAGGTCGACAAGTGTTACAAATGGCTTGTCGGCGACCGTACCAGGCGCTCAGCCAATACAATCACATGACCAAGTTGCTAATCTTTGTACATTTAACGTATATACAAAAAAATATACGGCGCAGTAGTTACATAACACAGATATAAGTATCTGATATAAGTACCTAAGGGTCTGTATATAATTTATTCGCAGTAATTCTAAGTCTTTGTTACAAAATTATCATAAATATTTCCATAACAATGTATAATTTTATGCGATATAAAGTATGTTGAATTATTTAAATTATAAAAATTTAATTAATCAAGGACATGAAAAGTAGCCAATGAAAAATAATAACTTCAGGTAGGTTGTACCAACTTAGTACCTTCTCCAAAGTAATTGCTTCTTTGGTTTCCTCATATCTAGGCAATAAGTTATAACAATATTACTGTTATTTTCTTTTTGCTTGTATCAAAGTTATTATTTTCCATTTGTGTTCCAATGTATTAAGAGTGGGAGTAGGAGGAGTTCTAAAATCGAAACCGTAAGCACCTAACAATCTCTAACCTACATTTGATGTGTGAAAGAGACTCCCAGTAGTCTCTTTCACAACCCTGTAGGTTGATTGATTGCACTACTATCTAGTAGGTGTAGGCTGTAGATGTAGTTGTTGCCAGTTATTTATCTATTCCAGTCCATAGTTAAAACAGAACCTACGTCTGTTGGGTATAGCTAGTATTAGCTACGGAAGGATAAAAAAAATTGTAAAAGTTACCTAGGCGTATCGGGTTAATGTGTTGGCAACAGATTACAGAGCAATAACCCGTGGTCGATGCACCGACAGTCGACACCTGTCTATACCAATCTGGACTGGAGCGTTCAACTTTGTTCCGATCCTGTTATGTTTTACTGTAGTATATAAGTTTTTTGGGAGTCTATAACTAAGTTACACTAATACCGGTAGATTTGGTAAGCGTGTTACTAAGCAACACAAATACCGGTACATTTGGTAAGCGTGTAACTAAGCATCACAAATACCGGTACATTTGGTAAGTGTTTAACTAAGTTATATTAATACCGGTAGATTTGGTAAGCGTGTTACTAAGCAACACAAATACCGATAGATTTGGTAAGTGTGAAACTAAGTTACACTAATACCTTTAGATTTGGCAAGTGTGTAACTAAGTTACACTAATACCGGCAGATTTGGTAAGCGTGTAACTAAGCATCACAAATACCGATACATTTGGTAAGTGTGTAACTAAGTTGTACTAATACCGGTAGATTTGGTAAGCGTGTAACTAAGCAACACAAATACCGATAGATTTGGTAAGTGTGAAACTAAGTTACACTAATACCTTTAGATTTGACAAGTGTGTAACTAAGTTACACTAATACCGCACACACATGTACGAATGTACACACATGTACACACATTCGTACACATGTACGAAATCTGCCGGTATAAGTTACACGGATGTTACGTCTTTTTCTTACATACATTTTTAAATTTCTATTGCATAGTAAATTAAAGTATGTATTTATTAAATTCCCTTTGGATAAACGTGCGTTAAACTATGTTACCTACTGGATGAACATGAATTTTACTGGCCCAATCATAGTCATTAGCCTTAGCCTTCAGTTACAGAAACTGAAATTGTACCGAAAACTATAAATCGGCTGTTTTTTTCCTACGATAAAAACGTAGTAGCAGCTGATTATAAAAATAATTATACAATCTAAAACTGCCAACAAAGGAGTTCGCTGGCGCCAGTAGGTGGAATTACGCAGACTCGCAAGTTTCGAGTTACCACGTGTAACCCTCTTACCGCAAGCGCAGATAAATGAGGCAGCTTGTTATCCGACACCTATGAAACTAAAGCGCTTTATTTTATTCCATCTAAATAATGACAATATTATAAAGCGCTGCAAGCGATGATATGGGGTTGTACTCGTTTTACATAAACCGTAGAACCTGTTCGATATAGCATTTAATTTCCAGGATATATATTACATGGGATGTAAATATATAAAGATACTACATACTTAATTTTATTTGGACAATAATTTTGTGTAGTATTTAGTAACAGCCTCCGTGGTCCAGTGGTTTAGAGTTTGGCTCTCGACTCGGAGGTCGTGGGTTCGATTCCCGCATTCGAACAACAAAAATGTTGTTTCTTAGTTTGGTTAGGACAATGCAGGCTGATCACCTGATTGTCTGACAAGAAAAATGATCCATGCGTCGGATGGACAATGGACATGTAAAAAGTCGGACCTGCGCCTGATCTCTCGCCAGTCGTGTCGGTCTGTGTGTGGGACGGCCACTGAGTTTCAAGAGTAAAGGAAGAGAGAGAGAGTGCTCTTGTGTACTGCGCACATACTTGGGCACTATAAAATAACTTCTGCGTAGCTGGCCTGGTATCAATGAAACCGGCCACCGTCACTGAAACCGGTTTGGCGAGCTATTATTATTATTAATTTTGTGTTGCATCAATAAAAAAACCGGCCAAGTGCGAGTCGGATCCGCTCACGAAGGGTTCCGTACAACGGCAAAAAATCACGTTTGTTGTATGGGAGCTCCCTTAAATATTAGTTTTATTCTGTAGTTTTTTGTATTTGTTGTTATAGAAGCAACGAAAAAACATAACCTGTGACAATTTCAACTGACTAACTGTCACGGTTCATGAGATACCTGGTGACAGACAGACGGACAGTAGTCCGGAACGGAACTTTGGGTACGGAACTATATAAGTAATAAATATACTGACTATTCTGACAGTCCGTTACATTTTAAGAAAAGGTTTTTCAAAATCATGGCATTTTTTTATTCCAATGTAGATTTAAACTATTCACGGTGACATGATGATCATTGATAATAATAGAGCACCTTATCTTAAACAAAATGATATGGTAGACAGGTATACGAGGGCGGCACTGAAAATTTCGGGAATCAAGAAAGTGACACAACATTACTATTTAAAAATGTATTTATTGCTTTTCGAAGTATTCTCCGCGAAATTTGACACATTTTTCCATACGATGGAACCAATCATTGAAGCAACAATTCCATTCGGAAGTTGGGGTCTCCAAAATGGCCGTTTTGTAGGCGTCCACAGCTTCTTCAGGTGATGAAAATCTCTGACCACGCAATTTATTCTTTATTTTAGGGAAAGTATAGAAATCATTAGGGCTTAGGTCGGGGCTGTACGGCGGATGGTCTAATAATTCTATGATTTCTTGCTCTAAAAACTCTTTTGTTCTGTGCGCGGTGTGAGAACTCGCATTGTCGTGATGGAGGATGATGCGGCGGTTGCAGTTCTCTTTACGGAGTTCAGAAACGACCTGTGGCAAACAAATGTTAGCATACCATTCTGCATTAACCGTTCTTTGTCCCTCAAGAGGAATAGTCGCAACATGGCCGGTTTTGGAGACAATCGTGGCCACCACTCCGTGAACGAACAATTTTTGTTGGCTTTAACTCATTTTCGAACACCCAAACTCGTGACTGGTTTTTTGTTTCGGGTTCGTACGCGTATATCCAGGATTCGTCACCTGATACGATGTTGTATACAGCATTTGAGGATCCTACGTGGAATCTTTCGAGAGTTCTGACGCACCAAGTAACGCGAGCCGCTTTTTGCTCTTCACAGAGCAAATGCGGTATCCATCGGGAAAACAACTTTTTTACACCTAATTGTTCATGCAAGATTATTTGTATTTGACTCATGCCAATGTCTAAAGTTGCCTGAATTTCGCGGTATGTAACATGTCGATCTTCCTCAATCAGCTTACGCACAGCATCAACGTTTTCTTGGGTGACTGCAGTTTTTGGACGACCTTGACGGGGATCATCACTGAGATTGACACGTCCACGTTGAAATTCAGCAAACCAGCGATAAATTGTGGTTTTGGATGGGGCTTCATCACCAAATGCAGAAATCATCCGATCAACACACTGTTTTTGTGTTAAACCACTTCGAAAGTCATAATAAATCATCGCTCTAGAATTTTCTCGAGTCAATTCCATTTTCTCAACGACTAAACAAGTTTGACAAGACCTTGTGACAAGACCGAGAATCTTTTTTTAAATAAATAAACGGTGTTCGATTTTTAAAACCAAGGAGTTTTAAATTAAAAAGATTTTAATATGACAGGAACAGTGGAAATATTCCATTCCCGATACTTTTAGTGCAGCCCTCGTATCATCATATTTGAACATTTCTGACGAATTTAATTTATCTAGTCACATAATCAGGACCCGAATTTACGATATAATAGGTCTTTACCTATGAAATTGCCGTTCTGCAGTACTGGCCATTCCAAATCAAAATAATTTTTGTTTGGCTAAGAATTCTAATTTCAAATTAATTTTATTTTAAAAACATGGAATTCTTTTTCCAAAAGTAGTCATTTGTTTATTGATAAGTGTTACATTTTCATTTCATTTCAATCTTTTTCGTCATCATGGATACGTTAAAAATTCGAGTAATTATGGAATATGAGTACCGTCGTGGCAGCAACGCGGCACAAGCGGCACGCTACATCAACGACGTTTACGGAGCTAACACTACGAACGAACGCACCACCTGTAATTGAAAAATGAACCTCGCGGTCGTCCGAAGACTTTGGTCGACAATGACGAATTACAGGCGATTGTGGAAGCTGATGATACACAATCTACGGCTGAATTAGCAGCAGCGTTAGACGTTAGCGTTAAAACAATATTGGTCCATTTGCGTCAAATTGGCAAGGTGAAAAAGCTTGACAAATGGGTGCCCCACGAACTCAATGATCGCCAGCGCGAAGTACGCGTCGAGACGTGCCTTGCACTGCTCAACAGACACACGAATGAAGTAATTTTGAACCGCATTGTTAACTGCGATGAAAAATGGTTTCTGCTTGATAACCGCAAGCGCTCAGCAAGTTGGTTGGATCCTGATTCAGCACCTAAACTATGCCCTAAACGAAAACTTACCCCTAGAAAAGTGATGGTCACTGTTTGGTGGTCTAGCACCGGTGTGATTCATCACAGCTTCTTACCAAACGGGGTGAACATTACTGCAGATGTGTACTGTGAAGAACTGAACACAATGGTGGAGAAGCTGGCACATCTCCAACTAGCATTAGTCAATCGCTCGTCTCCGCTGCTCCTGCACGACACCGCGTACTGCACATACTGCACAGCAGACGGTCTCCAAGTTACAAGAACTGGGGTTGGAAGCTCTCCGTCATCCGCCTTACTCACCAGACCTTGCACCTACAGACTACTACTTTTTCTAGAATTTGGATAACTTCTTGGCGGGAAAAAAATGACAAAATGCCTTTGAAAAATTTGTTGCCTCCCGTCCAGCTGATTTATTTAAGAAGGGCATCAATAAACTGCCACTGCGTTGGCAAAGATGCATTGATTGCATGGGTGATTACTTCGATTAATACAAATAAAAAATACATGAAAAAAATCGTTTAAATTTTTTCATACAAAACGGCAATTTCATAGGTAAAGACCTAATATAAGATGCATTGTATTACAATATATAAGATGCATTGTATTACGCTCACAATATGTCATTGTCATTCAAATTATTATCATGGTAGCGCAAATTGTTCAACAGATTTTGAAGATGCTGATGATGAAACTAGGTGACGTTGTGTATGTTTTGGGGACGTGCGTAAGGTTGTAGAATATTATAACATACCTGCTATGATTTAAGGGTTAGTTTCCATTAGAAATTGTCCAAAATAGTTATGAAAAATTGCAAATTTTATTTTTCATGGTATTTGAATAAGAAAAGCGCGCTTCTTTGTGTATTATGGATAGAAGGTAGTGCCTTAATAAGCTTTTTCTATTCTATTCTGTCAATGAAAATTTGGTACCTCTAACCGCCACCTTATGCTGGGACTATAGTATGATACGGAATCCGACGGGCCCGGGAAACTGAAAGCATTGAAAATAGAACTCTGCGCTAATACAATAGACTTGAAAATCCAAGTGTCGAGTGTCGAGTCAAATCTCAATGTCATAATTACATGACCGGATTCCGGAGTCCCAGCCGTTATATCTTATACCTACATCATAAATGTAACGAGACAAGATTTATAAAATATTCATTTAAGTTGATGTAGGAAAATGTTTAAATATTAAGCAAAATATAATTATATTATTTAAATTCAGTTTTCAGCTCATACACGTGACTTTATACGTGATTCTCAGAGTTCAAACTCCAAACTGGTCGGCCATTTTTGTACCTGGTTTTTTTTCTGCTGCAAAAGTTTTTCGTGTTCGAGTTCTTTGACACCAATTGCTACCTAAAGTCCTTTTGACCTTTTACTATAACTAGAAGTCGGCCTGTGGTCGAAATTCGTCAATAATAATAATTCATATAAGTTTTCTATCTAAGAGTCAAAACAAACGTTTGCAATGGTTGTTTCGCCTCTTACATAGAAAAAAAAACATGAAAATGTTCTGACAGATTGACAGGACAGGTTGGTAGTATGTGTTATTGTTATTTATATTGTAATGTACTTATTTCAAAACATTTTTAAACAATATAAGCTTTCTGCACACCGTCCTCCACAAACTTCAACTGTGCCATATATTTGCTTCACATATTAATATATGTAATATATTTTTTTAATAAACTTATATAAACAAAGGCAATAGCTGCTATATCTAGCCCACCACGCCAGTGCGTGACATGACTGTAATACGTTTAGGCAACACGAACTAGAAAATTCTAGTTTAAATCACGTATAAATGTGATGTTACCTAACAGTATTTTATCTGTCTGAAACAATTATATCAACTTTATTTTGAATTAAGGAAACTCGCTTTAAAAGTGCAAGATACGTGAAGAGCATTTTAAATAATAGTACCTGGTTGACCGAGCCTCGCTCGGTCTTTTATTAGAACGATAAAATAATTAAAAATAAAGAAAAAAAAATAAAGAAAAATAAATAATAAGAATCACAAAAATATTTATCGTACCGGCTTAGCGGGATTTGAACCCACCACATTCCGAATTTCCAAACAATGCAAAAATTATACGTAGGTACGCATACCAAGCTGCCAATCAGACTGACTAAAGGAAGTCGAGATTATTGATATATTGTTGCACAACGAGATAAAAAACATAATATATTGCCTAAAATGCGCAGTTTCTAAGGGATAAGACCTAGCTAGATCGATTTTTGTCCCCCAAAACTCCCTGCATACTAAATTTCATGGTAATACTTGTAGCCGTTGTCGAGATACCGATTGTATATATACAAGATCGCCTCGTTTAAAGTATAAGATAGCAATAGCACAAAAATAGTCAAGAAATGAGCTCGAACTATTTAAATACTGAAAGAAAAAAATGAAATATATGAATATTATTAACATTTTGAAACTAAGTTTTTACGCTTAGTGAATAAATTTTATTAAGTGAAAGTGTCTGACAAGTCTGTCTGAAAGTGAAAGTATTTTGTATTAGGAGTAGGTGCGGTTACTTTGCTAGTTCTACCACTAATATTGTAATTAGAGTAATAAACTTCGAAGATAGTCAAATCTTTGCTTTTGTCTTTACTCGCGTTTCAATAACCTACTGACAGATGGCATTTCCTACCGAAGCGGCTCATCTATCGGCGGGAGGTCGGATAGCCTACCAGAGATAGGGATGCTCATTTAAATCTCAGTTAACTGCATTTTAATTTTAGTTGTAAGTTACTATCCGACAGGCGGAGCTTACTTTAATAACGTCATTTGCTTATCTGTCAATGTCGGCCGTTCAGAAAACGGAGAACCTAGTTTTGCTGAGGATATCTGATTCGACTGACTGCATGATACGTTTGTTTTGACTTTGACTAGACTTTGGACTTATCGATTTTGAAAAACGGCGTTGAAAGCTTAGTATGAAAATTATTTTTCCCGCCTTTTTAATTTGACTCTGGCAATGGTATATTACCAATATTACCTTCCACTATATATAGAAAAACACGTAGAACTTTTCGAAAATCGTGCATTAGTTTTATTTTGGTTTTATTTTCTAAATACATATATAATTGAATGCTGAAGTAGTGATGATAGTGATATTGAATTATTTCAAATGATCATAGATTGCTATGAAGACAGTGATACCAATAATATTATACAAAAGGAATGCAAGCCACGTGTGAATTATATGTCGAAATTAAATGATTATAAATTTTCGTACAGATTTAGGCTGAATAAAAGTGATGTGAATCAGTTACTTGTATTTATACAACCACATTTGGTTGTAACTTCTAAAAGGTAAATAGATAAAGTCCTTTTCATGAATGAAGTCCCCACGGCGCTGTGATCGCGCGACAAAATATTGCCGGCATTTTTTATGGGTATTAGAATACCTTGATTCTGCTTTTCTGCTCATAAAACTCCTTTAACTTGAGTATCATTTCTCGGGCAGCCCTTTTTAGAATCTCAGGCATTGTAAATAACAATTTACTAAATTTAGTTCCATTCATTGCCGCGGAACATCTTGACTTCTACTAGGTATTGACCACTGTCGTAATTTGAACCTATCGTAATATTATCAATTTGACAACTGACATTAAGGCTGCTTTCCGACGAGCGGTTTTTTGTGGTCATGACAGAAAAAACTGCACTGTAAATAGAACTATGTGTTAGTACATTAAAGCTGAAAACCAAAGTGTCAAATGTCAGATTTGACAGCTATACACGATTTTCAGCTGTATTGTATACACACAACATACACATACACACAAATTTACAAATTTTAAAATCAAACTGAGAAGAGAACAATAATTATTGTCTAAATTATGCCCAAATTTCGACCACTATTGCTACTAAAAAATGCTATCAACATCGTCACATTTGGAGTAGTTCGACCCCTGTTAGTCGAGTGTCGGTTCCTCATGTAGTCTATACGACACATCAATTATTTGAATACTCTGTAGTCTGTACAGATTGTTTGTTGTTTTGTCAAAAATCGTTAATTAGTAGCACAGACTAATTAATTTCACAGATAAGACAACGGTTTGATATCGATGATGTACTCGATCTACTGTAATGTGCCGGATCCATGGCTCATAGTTACCCCAAATACTAATCTATTAGCTATAATAACCTGTGTAATATGTACTAGTACGGCTTTGGGTGCTCCACATACAGATTTTACCTTGGCGTATTATCCTAGTTGATTCAAAGTTGCTTTTTAAAAATACTAGTCTAGGATCAAAGTAAATATATAATGAATATTCAGTAATTTACTTTGGCACTTTAAAATAAAAAATATTTTTTGTTGTTATCAGTAAAATATCGCATTAAAGAGAGCTCGAAATCTAACAGTTCTGCATTTATATTATACTAGATGTTTCCCGCGACTTCGTACGCCCAAAAGTAAATCCCAGAGGAACCGTACATTTTCCCGCGATAAAAAGTAGCCTTTGTCCCTCCCCGTGGTCTATAACTCTTTATCCGTGCCAAATTTCATTAAAATTGGTCCAGTAGTTTTGGAGCCTACTTAATGCAAACAAACAAACATACAAAATAATTTGCGTTAAGTTTGTAGTGAGTTGTCAGTGTAAATGTCAAAATAGATCAATGCAAGCGTATTCACCAATTTAAGAGTAGCCATTTTGACATTTGCACTGATGACTCACTGCATTCTTAACGCGGTATAAATCACCGTTGAGCAGTATGTAAATGTAAACGCTGTGTGTAGGGGGCCTTACGGTGTGAATGACTGAGTCGCAATGCGGAGTACTTAGAGCGTGCATATATAACGTGACCATACGTCCCGATTTTGGGGGGACAGTCCCGCTTTTAGGCTGTCTGTGCCCCTGTACCCAGCAAGAGCAATATAATATCCCGCTTTTAGAGACATACAACAATATCAACAGTACGAATCTTCGTATATTTTTATTGAATACATTTTATAATAGCCTGGAAATAATGCACATGTGTTAATTAGTTTTTAGAGTTTCGTACCCAAAGGGTAAAAACGGAGCCCTTAAGGGTAAAAACAAATACTTCGCTGTCTGTTTGTCACCAGGCTGTATATCCATAACCGTGATAGCTGTTCATTTGAAATCCTCACATCTGATGTATTTCTATTGTTGCTATAACAACATATACTAAAAAACAGAATAAAACAAATAACAAATATTTAAGGGGCCTACCATACAACAAGCCTGATTTTTTGTACCTTCTGTACAGAACCTTTCGTGTGCGAGTCCGACTCGCACTTGGCCTGTTTTTCCTACAATAAATAATATTTGTTACAAGTGAAAAAACACAGTTAAGACTAACATCTAGAAATAATGTAACGCGTTGTATTCCTACATGAAATCTAGACTCGACATTTTGAAACTGATTTGCTCCGCCGATAAATATAAAATAAAGGAATGTATAGAGCCCACACTGGAATCTAACGTTAACTCATTTGCATTAACTTAGTTTATTAAATTTTTTTATTAAATTTCGCAGGTGTTCCGCTCTGACAACAAAAATAAATAGTCACGTTATGCATACTGCATGTGTAGAGCATTGACTAAATAGAGACGAAAATAAAACCCACGAAAATAAAACCCACGAGAGGAACGCGTCCGAGACTACATACGAAAATAGAACTTTAAATTATTTAACTAACTTTTTGTACAGAGTAAAAGTTAGACTTATAAGAGAATAATTCTACATATTTAAAATAGGATAATGTTAGTATTTGAAGTTAGTACCTACCTAAAATGTCCCGTTATTACTATCATAATTCAGTCTCTAATTTACTTATCTAGGAAAGACACGTAAATAACAGGAAATATAAATGATTTATACACCTTACATTAGAGTTTAAGGCAACGTGATCAGGACAAAAAACGTATCAATAACTTGATCCTTGATGATTATTTTCTTGGTAAAAATATATTGCGTAAGTTAAAACCAAATTAATTATTCCTTGCATTTATTTCTTGCTACTTGTTGTGCGTGTTTTATTGTTCTCTTTTTGACGTGACAACGTCTTATAGATCGATGAAAGCCGGCTGCACGCACGAAAATTGTCACGTTCCGCCTGATTGTCACGATTGAGGTCACGTTCCGCCCGAGCCGAGCGTGCAACCGAGAGCGCGGAACAAGCGATGGAGAGGCACGATCGGCCTAAGCGTTCGGCTTGTGATGACGTTAGTAAAATTATCGTCCTTAAACCGACTTACGGCCCGTTTCAATAACCTATCTACCAATAACTATTTGTTAAAAACGTCAAATTTGTATCGCAAAAACCGGCAAATGATTGAATGACGACGTTTTTAACAAATAGTTATTGG
Source organism: Phengaris alcon alcon (assembly GCA_037179445.1). Taxonomy (NCBI): domain Eukaryota; kingdom Metazoa; phylum Arthropoda; class Insecta; order Lepidoptera; family Lycaenidae; genus Phengaris; species Phengaris alcon. The sequence goes on from JAYRCH010000194.1 coordinate 109,611, forward strand.
TTGATAGGTTTTTGATACCTTCCGTTCACAGACAATTTCTATTTCATTTTATGTTTAATTTATATTGGATCAAAACGAAGTGTATTGCCCAATACTTCCGTTCTACACAAAACAAGTAGTGAGGAAAGCCTTCGAAGTGAAACCTTTTACTACACTTGAATGGACTTTTCCTATGACTCACGGAAAACTTTTTCGTTCTATTTTTAATGAAACATGTGACCATTTTTGTCACGTTTTCTTACTAAAGAGTCACTTAAACAGATTGGGTTTTATTTTCCGATGACTCACTAAAAGTTATTACTAAAGATTTATCACACTTTTTTAGACTACAGTAATATTTTTTTTAATTATTATTATAGAATAAGGTGATTGCTACCATAGATTTGTAAATATTACCTATAACAAGTCACCCAGTTTCCTTTTCACCCAACTACGGCGAATCCAAAAGGATGGGTAATGAATTTGGCAGTATATTTATGTATGTATGTTTGTTCCACCGAAGTGCCTAAATATATGATACATGTGTCAAAAGATTCGTAATAATAACCCGGATAACATAGGCTATATTATAGTTTAAGTAGTAGAGCTATAGTTTAAAAAAATTGTTATTTGAAGTAAAAATGCATTAGGCGCGTTGGCCATTTTTACAGATGGAAAACAACCATTGTATCGCGACACTGTAAAGGCACCGGCGTGATATAAAGCAGGACGAGGTGTGCGGGTCGCGCGCCGCTTGCTTGCTTGTGCGCTATGTTTGTTATGTTAACTTTTGCTATGAAAATCAACATCTATTAACAGTTATTCTATCGATTCGAATTTTATAGACAATTTACAAGAAAACAACGAATTTAGATATTAGATAAGTAATTTTGGAAGCGACAATTATTGTCTATCGAATATTAAAAAGATAAATACATATTGTTCTGTATTAAAATATATATAGTTGCTCTATGGATGTTTTGTTGGTAAACTCTACCTACCACCTAGCCACAGTATTTAGTGTAACAGTAATATTTTACGATGACTATTATTCTCACTCACTAGAATAGCCACGTGAGCCAGTTAAGTGTCTGAAAGTGGGTGATGATTCACAATTACATTGTTACTCACCGAACATTTGTTGTGTAACATCTTGTCTGTACTGAAAATTGGTACTAAGTGGATAACTAGAGAATGTTGGAGTGGTAGCAATAATTTAACCCTTTGGGCGAGGCTAGAACACTGCGACGATGCATCGCACAAACGACATCGTCCAAATCGTAAATTGTTTTCCAATGACGTCGCAACGTAGTGGTATGGCCTCACCAGAAAAAAAAAACGCACTGTGGGTCAGAAGTGTGTTTAAGAAAGTTAATTTACGTTTTCATGAAGTTTTGTACGAGTATACTTAATCTCTACTTTTAGCAGTAACTATATTATGCAATACTATCCTTCCTACTACCATTATAAATGTGAAAGTTTTTGAGGACGGATGGATGGTTGTTTGTTACTCTTTCACGCAATAATTACTGAACGAATTTTGGTTAAATTTGGTATGATAGTAGTTCAGACTCTCTAGAGTCTGAACTACTACCATACCAAATTTAAACGACGGGATTGGATTGTAATTTTACCAAATTTAATCTAGACTCTAGTCTAGATTAACATATAGGCTAATTTTTATTGTAGCAAAATCTACGGTTCGCGAGAGATTTCTTTTTGCACGTTTACACATACGATGTGCAGGCAACATCTAGAACAGTATTATTGCACAATACGGAGAGTATTATGTTTGCAACATGTAAAAAGACATTTATGAATTAGTGGACTAATTGCCTAGTTTAACAATTATATAATATCAATGTACATTTTAATGAATTTGAATAAAATATAATTATATTGCTTTAGCCACATTTGTGAGGAATACAAAGGACCGAGAAACGCAACCACAAGCGACTCTATAGCTACCCGGCCGGATATCGGACCTGTGGAAGAGCGTGTTAATAATTTGGACCGTAGAACGGATTACGTACGGATTAGTATACGGATCGGATACGACTTAACTCGCGCTACGCCGTCACGTCGGGTGTGATAGGTGTTACACGTGGATGCTGTATAGAATCTAACTTATTCCGACCTGGCGTTCACATAAATTTTGGATCGTAGAATATACGAATTAGATACTAATAATTAACATGCGCTACGCCGTCACGTCGGGTGACGGGTGTGATAAGTATTACACTGGAATACATTGAATCTCACTCCGTCTGAACCCCGTTGGCTGCCTTATTCCGTTTTCACTACATAACAACCTGACATGTTGTGAAAGTGGAATTTAATTAGATTTTTCCATTTTGACAACTATTTTATACAAAGGACCGTTTTACTCTTTGGAATAATTCATAACTTTTATAACTACATATTATCGAAACTGTTGGTCTCTTCAACCATGCTACCTATCGTGTAAAGTTGTTCTTTTTAACACGCTTATATATGCTTCACCTGTATGTTTGTAACCGACTCCTTTGGATTCGGAACCACTTTAAACGGACAGATTTAATTCAAACTTTGTACACTTATCAAGAATCGGTGACAATACAATCATTTCATAATTGTATCTCATTATCCTGATCAGAATCGCCAGGATTAAATAATTACTACTAATTTTTTAAATTCTTTTGGTAATTATTTAAATACATTAATAGCGATTACTTACTGAATTATCTTATTTTGTCAACTGTTAATATTCGACATCACATCATAACAGTTTTTTTATAAGGTATTAAACCAATTCCAGTGTCTAGTTTAATAATTATAATTAGCATTAAATAAATATAGTTAAAAAAAATAAAAAACACTCGATGTGATGATTATTAGCGTGATTTTTAGTTTTTTAAACTATATTTATTTGATACGAGGGTGCCGCTGTTATGTCAAAATTAATAAGTAATGCTCTATTCCTTAAATATCTCTCCTCTATTCTATTTTTAGTGAGAATGGCCGTCACGGTCTAGTCTGTAAATCCAGGAGCCAGGCAACTGTGTAAATAGATTAGGAAATAAGTACTGCACGTGGATACATAGAACCTGACTCTGTCAGACCCGCCGTTGGCGATCGTGTTAAAATATTTTGGACCGTAGAAAATACGGATTAGACACAAATTAACACGCGCTACGCCTTCACGTCGGGTGTGATGAATGTTACACGTGTGTTATTAAATGACGTCGTCAATCGTTACGAATCAAAGGTGAAATTTTTTTAAAGGCAAATTTTTTGATCATATGATTATGCCAGCCTTAATTTAACAATGGTAACAATTAACTTAAATCTAATTCCCTTAAATGTAACGAAATAATTACATAACTTAGAAATATATCACTAAATTATATTTTAAAATTTGACGATGCTTTATGTACGAAACAATACAAGTTGGTACATTTAGTGTGTTAAACAAATTCACGCCTTAAACTTTCGTTCCTCTCGCATTCCATAAGCAGGTGATACAGGTCCTCGTATCGGTCACAAACGGTGCAATTGGAATTATCTCTTTTGCCCATGAGGAAAGTAAAATTATTTAACGGAATGTGATTAGAACGGATACGGAAGCAGAGAGTTAAATCTCTCTTACTGAGGTTGGCATCTGCGAACCAAGGACGTTTTGGTGGTTTGTCTACTAAAGTCCTATACCAAATACCCGAGTTTACAGATTTTTGTTGAAAATACTATTATGAGCATTGAAATTAAAGGGATATTTAAAGCACTAGAATACATAGAAACCACTGATTATCAAAATGTTGTCATCATTACTGATTCTAAAAGTGGACTGTTACACTTAATCTCATGTAGTAAAGGTAACACGGGTAGGGCTCTGAGGCTTTCCTCGTTATTAAATGTATTTATAGTCTAATACGTAATGGGGTTAACGTTCGTCTACAATGGGTGCCTTCTCATGTAGGTATTGCAGGGAATGAGACTGTTGACGTTTTGGCATGTGCAGTACGATCGGAGGGTACAGCTATTAATGTAACTCCTTATTTAACTGATTATTTAGGATACATTAGAAAAAATTGTTTTGTTATGTGGGATCAGTATTTTCAAGGTGAATGTTGAAATGTTGAAATTAAAGTAACGCTGACTCTTTCAGTTACGGATTACGATGGTGCATTTCATAATTCATGACGATCAAATTCATAATTACGCAATAAGAGGATAAGCTACTTAATTTTGCTGGGTTATATTTGTTTTTTTATCGATATTACTCAAAAATGATGGTTTCTTTGGTAGGTTTTATCCTTGTGAATAGAAGAGCTAGGGTTAGCTGTTTCACAATCTACTGATAAGTGTCAAATAGATTATTTGCATGTCTTGTCTCTGTCGCACAATATAAAGTAAGCAGCGACAAAACTTCCGTACAAGCTATACGGCACTTATTTGGAGATTGTGAAAGGACCTGTGTACTTAAAACTATTATAAACATACATAACATTTCATAGAAGTATTAAAGTCAATACAAATTGCCTTAGATTAACAATGTATAAATAGTCTTCAGTCTGAAGGACTTTTCGATCGCTAGATAGCATATGATTATACTTTTCACGCAAACAATATATTAGTAACTATAGAAACAATTGGATTCGAAATAATGGTTTCAGTGTGTGAGCTATAATTTGTCTAGACTCGGCGCCATTTTAAGGTAAAGGTAAATGACCTCTTTCGTTTTCATAACGGGTGACCTTTATATTATTTAGGCTTGACATTTGCGAGGTAAGGCCACGATATCAGCAATGTGCCGATCGCGTGCTTCTATGAACCTTCCGAATATAAAATGTAACGGTCAAGGCCTATTGGAGACAGTAATTATCAATTTGTTTTTGGTATTCCTAATAAATTAACTGTCTATTAAGTGTCTGTCTATATGTCTACTTTTTTTTTACTTGTCTTTAGAAAGTGGTGAGGACCGTACCTAGTAAAATAATTGTGGAGCCTTGTATTTGTTCGGCTAACTTTTGGATCAAGGCAGTGCCTTTTAAGATTTTTTTACAACAGTGTGTTGCGACGTCGCATCGCCAAATACGACGTCGCATTGCAATACAATTTACAAGAACTGTACGACGTCGTTTGTACGATGCGTCGACGCATCGCAATGTTGTGGCCTCGCCATATGCTTTTCAATACAAGTCTATAGTGTTACAGTATTAGTTCATACTTCATAGCCTAGATTAGAAGTTTTTTTAATAATTATGTAGGGCATAAAACATTTACCTGTGTCCAGTTATAAAGGTGGGAAAAAATAATCGGTTATCCCGCAGGAATACTGTACTTTTCCAGGGTAAAAAGTCCGTTCAAATCAAATCAAAGTCAAATCCGTTCAGTAGTTTTTGCGTGAAAGAGTAACAAACGTCCATCTAACCTCACAAACTTTCACATTTGTAATATTATAGTAGAATAAAGTTCCTGACATTGTCTATAAACAAATGTGATTCATACAATTGCTTGAGTATTCCCGTGTAACATCTGGCGGAAAGCGACTTGACGAAAATTATTACTGCGTCCGCTTCCTTCGCAGTTTATTACACTTGTAATAGTATATTATATTATAATTTATACTAATTTTGTGCTATTAATTATAATTATACACAAATTGTCATAATACATCATGTTAATAATAAACACTATTACAATGTTTACCTACAGATATATATGTAAAAAAAAAACCTCTACCAGACCTAGAGGTTTTTTTTTTCATAATTAATAGCTTCTGCACCAGTGGCTGCAATTTTCATTCTTTCATATTATCTATTTTTTTTTTTCAATTTAAATTATGTAATATTTTGAAATCTTAGATTTGAATCATTTTTAAGCAAAAAATTAAAACCAACTTTTAATATAAAAATTTAAGACTTGTATGGTTTTCTTATGGATGCCATTGTTAGACCTGGATCAAATAAAAATGATCACACAGGAAGCACCGGCTTTCAAATAAAAAAAAGAATCATTAAAATCGGTTCACCCACTCGAAAGTTCTGAGGTAACAAACACTAAATAAAATACAGTCCAATTGAGATCCTCCTCCTTCTTTGGAATCGGTTAAAAATACTCATAATTATATATTCAGGTGGAGATTATGTAGATTATTCCGAAGCAAAAATCTACTTACATAACGGATAAAAGTAAGCTAGTACCTGTATATGCATATACCCGTATATTATGTAGTTAGTACCCACTGAATACTGATGTATGTAGTAGTTAAGCAGCATGCCCTTATTTGGACATTTATCTCGGCGCCAGTACTCGTATAGTAATGGTTAAGGTCAATAAATACATTAAAATTCAATACGCTGCGCATTCCAGCGCTTCCGTCCCGCCAAGGGCCGCTGGCGCCAGCGACTGTAATGAGAGCAGAAAATAGCGCACGCGTATAGTATGTGTTAGTATATGTGTCAAACACATATTCAACCGTTTAAGTTTTCATATTAATATTCGAGTACCTACATCTATCCAAATCCCTACCTATTATACAGGCTAGGACTTCCCTATGAAGGAGGATTCATAGGGAAGTCCTAGCCTTTATAATAGGTAGGGATTTGGATGAGGGTCTTCAAAAGGTAAGTGGTAAGTGAAGCCGATAGGAATGGAGTTATATATATATACTTGGTTTTGGGTATATCAGATAAGAGGCTTCGGGTACTGTCATTAAATATCAAATGTACTTACTTATTATTTAGTCGTGTTACATTTATATTTAAATAGAAGAATAAGGAAAACACATTAGCACAGTCGAAGACAATCATTAAAAAATCTAAATTATAACAAAATGTCCTTTTTCGGAAGTCGCAATAAAAAGAAAAATAAAGATTACAATTACCCCCCGTTCGGAACCTTTACCCGACGAGAAGGGCCATTGTCTGAGTAGGTGTTGTTTTTCTATTTAAAAGAAATACGAAAATTGTAAATACAAGTACATTGGAATCCCGTTTAGAATAATGTTTCCTGTCAGCCATTTATTTAGCACAATCAGTTCCGTTTCCGTAGAACCAGTGGTCTTCCTTCAAAATACATAGCCCATACATACTTTATTGTGAATTATGTGAAATTACAATTCAACTTCATGTAAATTGAGATTCCTTACATTATAGTAAGGAAGTTGTAAGAAAGTATAAAAATGTAGACGTTGAAATATTTTATTCCTTTTGACTTATAAAATAGAGTAAATAAGTGCTGCGTAATAATGAATGAATGAATGAATGAAAAACTCTTTATTGCACCAAAAACAAATAGGACATACAGAACATAGAAAAACTAAACTTATAAAAGCACAAAAGGCGGTCTTATCGCTACAAGCGATTTCTGCCAGACAACCTTTATAATCATGACACATGTTTACATGTAAAATACTGGTAGGTGGCTTTATAGACACGTAAAGAGACAATTATTTTAATACATATTCTTTTAGGAGTGAATAAAATACAGTAGCCCAAGCAGGAACAATTCACAACAAAGTATTTGTAACGTTTTCGAATAAAAATATTATGTTAATAATGACAGCGCCTATATATAATTTTCATTCGATAACGTTACGAATACTTTGTTGTCGATTGCTCTCTTTTTATTGTCTTGGCCTACTGTTTCTCACTATCGTTACTATTTTTATAACGCTTTTATTAGTTTCACCTGTATGTTTGCTTGCTTGCTGTGCTTGTAACCGACTCCTTTGGGCTTAATTTTTGTCCTACTTTGAACGATCAGATTTAATTCAAACTTTGCACACCTGTCGAAGACCGATGACAATGCAATAAATCGATTAAAATATCCGATTATCCTGATTAAATTCGCCAGGATTCATCAATTTCTTTCCGCATCCTTTGCATGAGAGTAAGAGAGATAGAACTAGTGCGCGAACTACGCATGCGTGCAGTTCCAGGCTTACTCTTTGGCAAATCGTACTAAAAAGCAAAAAATAAATTATAGTTTAAAAAAACTAAAAAAACACGCTTTTATAGAAAATCTAACTAAAAAATAAAAAATAAAATTTAATAAATTTGGATTAAGAATAGTATAAATGAAAAATAAATGTTTATTATTGTAAAAAAAAGCGTGGGGTGCATAGTGTCATTAGTTATAAACATTTTATTTGCAGATATGAGAAGGATCTTCACTTTGATAATATCTTTAAAATCATTTTAAACGAAATCTGACCATTTGAAGTGGATCAAAATCAAATCCACTGGAGTCGGTTACATATAAACAAACGTACAGGTGAAGACACTGTACCCCACGCTTTTTTACAATAATAAACATTTATTTTTCATTAACACTATTCTTAATCCAAATTTATTAAATTTTATTTTTTATTTTTTAGTTAGATTTTCTATAAAAGCGTGTTTTTTAAGTTTTTTTTTAAACTATAATTTTTTTACTCCAAACCTACAGACACTTCACTTTTGAACTTTAAGTACATCGTGTCAAGGTTCAAAGTTGAACACTGGAGTGGTGTCATCATAGAGCAAACAGTGCATGACTTATCCATAGACGCAGGAATTGCACTATCTCGTTTACAACAGCTGACGGGTTGGATTTCGAAACCGATAATGTTTGAAGTACTTTGAAGGTAACTTATGTTACTAGCACCTACCAGTAAGCTGGATTTCTAAGTACTTTCTATGAGATCTAGTTTAGTACCGACTACCGCAATATAACTCACGTGTTAATATTATCTTAATGGAAGAAACCGTTTATTTTTCTGAATTAATATTTAGCCTAAACTCTACGATAGACTTACAGGCAATTTGTGTCTATACTAGTAGAGCCGAACACATAATTATTTAAACTATTACAAGTACGCCATAAGCTCAATATTTTCTTTGAGTCTATAAAAAGTCCTCTGAGAATTTTCCAAGAATTTTTCTAGCTTAACTTATTCTCAATTTGAAGGCATTAGTCTAAATTTATGTAAAAATATTTAACTAGATGTTGCCCGCAACTTCGTACGCGCAAAAAGTAATTCCTTGGGAACCGTACGTTTTGCTGCGATAAAAAGTAGCCTATATTATGTCAATCCAGAGTCTAAGCTACCACCATACCAATTTTCATCAAAACCCGTTCAGTAATAGATTAACATCATAGAGTAACCATACATACATACAAACTTTCGCGTTTATAGTTATAATGAAATAGTGAGAATGGCATTTTCCACACAATGTTTTTTTTTATTCTTTTATTTTATAAAGACCATACATCATAAGATTAAGCCGGCCTTAATTACATCTTTACAAACTTAAATCAGGCACACAGTTGATAGGTTAATAAGGTTTATTATACACTCATTGCATTTCCACACAATGTTATTCTCTTCGGAATCACGGAATTCTCAAAAACCTTATTGTACTGTGAATAACCTATACGTGATTTGACTTCTAAGAAACGTCTTTTATATAAAAAGATACCGTGAAATTGATTTAATTGATGCCTAAAGATACTATAATATTAAACGATTTTGTTCGAAACGACTTTGGCCGAAGAACCATAAGTGCCTATTAGGTTTATAAAATCTCCAATAACCCGACTACGGAATAAAAAAGGGGTCTAAAAAGGCCTAATGAAGAAAATAATTCAGATAGAAATCCAGAAATGCATAGCCTGTACAAAAATGGTCAAGTTAGAGCCGTGTTCGCACCCACTAATGGCATCTAAGCGTCAGTTTAAGGCCTAGAGAAGTTTCTAGAATTATACCCCAAGATAGATACAGACGGAGTTTTGCCGGGGAATTCAATGGGTGACGTTATGGATTTTGCATTTCTTTCATAAATTTGTATTATTTCGTTTCTTAATGTGTAATATTGGTAGAATATTAACCATTAAATATTCGTTAACGTGCACAAGTGTGGGCAAGTGGTACAACTTCTAAAAACGTGCTATTTTGAGTTTCCCTCCAAAACTCCCTAGGAACTTTCAGTAAAGCTTCTACCACTTTACTGAATCGACTGACATGACTCATGGACTGCACTGCACTATTTATTTGGACTTTGACTAGACTTTAGACTTGACGATTTAGGAATACGGTGTTGAAAATTGAAACGAAAGTTCTATTTCCCGCCTTTTTAAATGACACTGGCAAATGGTTATAAGCCGATGCCATATATAAATAAAATAAAATATAAAGTATGTGCGACCACGGCACTGCCTTGACCATTTTTTGCATTTCTGGATTTCTGTCTGAATTATTTTCTTATTTCGGCCCTTTTAGACACCGTTTTTATTCCGTAGTCGGGTTATAGTTTTTATAACTTTATATCGGGTTTAATTTTTTTAGATGTTAGAATTTAAGGTTCAATTTTCGAAATACAAAAATTTTGAAAAAATATTATAGCCTGTGTTACCCGCGGCACCATTACGAATCTATTGTCACCTCATTTATTAAAATCAGACCAGTAGTTCAGTCGCTACGAGGAAACAAACATAGATACATACCTAGACTGCCAAAATCATTACCCTTCCTTTTGGCTTCGCTGTAGTCAGGTAAAAAGTAACTCTCGTACACAGCCTTCAGAAACTCGCTTTACGTCTAATGGAGAAATGCAAATACATAAGATGATTTTTTCCGACACTTTGACTTTTTTTTCTGTCTAAACGTTTTACATTTAAAGTAGAACATATTATGCCCGAAGGCTTTGTAGTGGATTTTTAGTCGTTACATTATATAGGGCTATCTCTACAGTCTACGGAATGTAAAGAAAAATCATAAACTAGATCAACATGGTATATTCCCATAAACCGATTTTGATCTAGTTTATTATTACTACGATGCCACGGTCAGACACACAGACAGACAGACACGTCCAACTTATAACACCCCTCTTTTTGCGTCGGGGGTTATAAATTTGCCCATAATATTGCGTGTGCTAACTAAGAGTACCAAACTGTTACTGTTCAGAATTACATAACTGTTTTGAGGCCACTCTTTGACCTCACAATGTAGATGGATATAAACTCCCAAGTCCCAAGCCCTCGTCTTATGCTACACCATAATATGATAACAGCTTCGAGGTCGTAAGCAATCTTCCGGGTGTCCTTGTTGTGTGAATCAGTAGTAAGTGTAACGTTACCAAAACATATATTGTTACACAAAGCGAAACATTATTCGGCTTTAGCAAAAAATGTAACAGAGAAATAAAAAAAATAACCATTGATTCAGACTATACAAATTACAAAATTTATTACTTAATATAAAAAGAGAATGGTTTGCTCGATTTCAAAAGCCAAAACTTTTGTTTTACGTTGACAACATGAAAAGAAAGAATAATTTAGGTGGTCATAATATAATAATATCACTGCAATTGTTTATATTACTATTTATAGTTCACAAAAGGCTGATACTTGAAAGTTGAGACAAGTTTAAGTAAAACGATAAGGAAATGTAGTGCAATAGATAATAATATTGCGTTACTAATTACTTATGCAATAGTAACAATTACAGTTATTGTTTTTATGGTATCGTTATAACAATTATATTATTATATTATAATTGTCATCAGCCGGCCTTTTCCTTGATGTTAGTACGATTAGTATTTAATTTATCACGTAATCCACCATTGTAAGTAGTTCTACGTTCAAAAACTGTTAGATTCCTTAAGGTTATCGAATGTCTGTCAAAATCATGATAAAATCCATAAACATTTCATTCGATAGATAACGTATGTACAGGTTTGCCTGCGTATGTCAGCCGAACGTCGTATTAGCGCAGAGTTCTATTTTCAGTGCTCTGAAATTTCCTAGGCCTGCCGGATTCCGGATCATATAGTCTCAGCCTTACTGCGAAGTGGACTACATCCTGATCCTCCTATGCCCGAGCAGTAAGGCCTGATCCGTAAAATCCGTGAATCGATGTGTAAACAGTAATCATGATAGTTTTAGGGATCGAACCTGCATCCTGTTGCGTGCTACGGGTCACGAACGCTGCACACGATTTTAGGTCGTATTGAACTAATCTTAGCTACAGCCGTTAGTAGTGTGTGCCAAGGTAACGCGTCACTGTTGCAACTTTGATTACCAATAATGATTACAATAATTTTGCATAGTAAGGTTTACCGGCACAAATTGTGCCGGGGAATTCTATTGATAACAAAAGCTATTTGTTCGTAAAATGATAATGCAGAGATAGTAATGCAAAATGTAAAGATCCGGGTTACAATAAATTTAGCAACACAAATGAATCTGTTGGTTAAAGAAAACTCAGAACCGTACCTTTCGAAACGAAGAAATGATCTCAACTTTATATTATAAACAATTTAATATCTTGCAAAAAAGGTATGCTACATTTTTTATGATAATACTTGTTTATATATACGACAAGCAAAATAAACAAAATCAAAACACCCAAATTGTCAAGGAGTAAGCGAGCTGATTATGAATTATAGCTAAGAACACTCTCGGCATGTCAGCTTTCAAACAAAAAACTAGATTAAAGTCGGTTCATCCGTTTGGGAGCTACGATGCTACGGAAAGACACACAGACCGTCACGTCAACCTTATAACACCTATATTTATGCAAATAAATAAAATTGAAGCGTCCGTTTGTAATTTTAAATTAACTGCTTTTCACTAAATGCATAATTCTTATGAAACTATATCTATTTAATTTTTTATCTGTCCGTCTCTCTGTCTGTCTGTTTGTTCCGGTTAATCTCTGATATAGCTGGACCAATTTTCACGGGACTTTCACCGGTAGATAGCTTATGTTATAAGTAGTAACTTAGGCTATTGTGATCTTAAGGTTCCGTTTTAAAAAAATAAGGTTCCGCTTCCGTTAGTTCTACACAAACGAATTTGCGGGGCCCAACTAACATAATATGCTGATAACGTACTCAAATGAATACAGCTTTGTAAAGTTCAACGTCTTGAGCAGTTGTTAATGTAAGGCCGCGTTTATAGTACTCAATGCCTACAAAATGTATGCATACTCAAACGGTTCAACTATTTGAGATGTGCTCAATGTGAGGCCTCCTTAAGTTGAACAAGTGATTACTAGAAACCAAACTTTACCCGACTACGGCGAAGCGAAAAAGGGAGGGTAATGATTTTATCAGTCTATGTATGTATGTATGTTCCACTGTAGTGCCTAAACTACTGATCTGATTTTAATGAATGAGGTGTCAATAGATTCGTAATAATAGCCCGGGAAAAATAAGCTTTATAATTAACAAGCTTTTTCCCGCGGCTCCGCCCGCGTAAATACCGTATCCCACGAGAACATTGTACTTTTTTAAATAAAAAGTAGCCTGTGTGTTAATCAAGAGCCTAATCTACTACCATACCAAATTTCATCGAAAAACGTTCAGTAGTTTTTGCGTGAAAGAGTAACAAACATCCATCCTCACAAACTTTCACATTTATAATAGTAGTAGGACATAGTCGCCAGTCGGGTTGGTTTATTATAGTATATATAATATATAACCTTTGTTTTAAAACGTGGCGACAAAAAACCAAACTATTGGAGAAATGGAGCCGATCAATCAATTGTTGATAATATTTCAAATGAATATCTTAAATGAAATTGGGTTGCCATGGGTAATTGTTCCATAGTAAGTCAGTGTCTCGGTCTGTGACCACTAACTTAGTCATCTTTGCTTTATCTACTACAGAGGAATTTGAATTTTATACCTTTGAAATAAGAATCAACAAAATTTTCTAATGCCTTAAACCTTATCCATCTCTTGAATCTCGAGTAACTACAACTTTTTATAAGAAACTATAACTTGACTACGTAAATTATATAGCTTATGTTACCAGAGATATTTTTACGAAACTATTAGCACCTCATTTATTAAAATCGGACCAGTAGTTTAGGCGCTACGGTGGAACAACCATACATACATAGACTGCCATAATCATAACCCTTCCTAGTAGATTCGCCGTAGTCGGTTAAAAATATATTTACTCATATAACTACATTCTTACTTTTTTATTTAGATACGAGACTATATAATACTACAAAAGAAAAATGCATCAAAATCAATTTAAATTAGTTTCAATCATCAAACAATTCTATTTTGATATAAGTATATTCTGATATACATTGCAAATACGGCTGATTAAGCATTGTATGTACCTACATGGTTATCATTTACTTTCTAATCAAATAAGAGATATCACAAAACATATAAAAACTTTATCATACCTACTATTGTAAATTTTCTACAGATAATAAAGTTTCTGGAATCGCAAAATTTTTCGCCTTAAACCCATCAGCGGTATCTGATATATTATCAATAGGGGAACTTTTATGTCTGCTGCGCAATAGATTATAAAATATATGGTAGAATCTATCAGCGCATAAGGTAATTGAAATATTACTAGTTAAAATCAGTAAATTAAAACTCGTATTTCCTATGTCCATATTACATTTAGGGTCTGTTTCACAATCTTCAAATAAATGTCGAATAGCTTATTCAGAAGTTTTGTCGTTTCTTGCTTTATATCGAGCGACAGAGACAAAACACGCATATAAGCTATCTGACACTTATCAGTATATTGCGAAGCAGGCCCTGAGAAACATGAAATATTGAACCTGCTAATAGTAGGTATGTTCCAGAAAGCTACTAAACTAGAATTGATAATCTATATACATGGAATGAAATTATGAAAAATATTTGAAATTGCGATTTAAAAACTGAAATGCCAAAAAAAAATTGATTAAAGACTTTAAATAAAAACCTAGGTTTCAGTTAGACCTGTTATATTGGGAACTTCTCGCCTTCCATCACGAGTTCTCATTTTCTGTAGGGTCTTAAATCTTGCATCACAAATATTATCTTGTTTATAACAGATATAATATTATGGTAATTTTCGCACTTCCAACTGACGTTTGAACTACAAGTTCACAATTATTTATTAGTAGTCAATAAACTTTATAGATGTCTCATTACATAAGTTTTAATTATTTCAATATTGTATGTTATGTGGGATTTGAAATATACGCTAAGGAATATTGCGAAGACGATATTTTAGGGTGGGGAAATTGGACAAAATGAGATGCAATCCGTTGCATCTCATATTCATTACTCTCCAGAGTAAGCATAACAAAATCAGCGGTGTAGGCAAGAAAGAGTAACAAACATATTTCAATAGTCGAGAGAACAGAGAGAGAAAATTCATAGTGAGAATGGAGGATGTAGCCCTCGTTCCCTAGAGAGTTTTCAGTGGTCGCGATAAGAAAAACAGCACTGTAAATAGAGCTCTAGTACACTTCTCTAGAAGTGTACTAGAGTACATTAGAGCTGAAAATCGAAGTTTCAAGTGGCAAATGTAAGCTTTGACAACTTTACATGATTTTCGGCTTTATTGCATTAGCGTACAGTTCTATTTACAGTGCTGCTTTTTTCTGTCACCACCACTAAAAACGCTCGTGGAACGAGGGCTACGTAATCCATTCTCACTACGAATTTTGTCTCTCTGTTCAGTCGACTATAGAAATATGTTTGTTACTCTTTCTTGGCTACACCGCTGATTTTCTTTGATTGAACGAAGTGACCGACGAAATTAAAATACGATTGTCATTGGTCACATTTAATGTTTATAGGGGCAAAAAGAAACTACTCGACTACTTTTTGTCTCGAAAATGTAGTCCCTTTAGGTACTACCTTTTGCACGAACATAAACGCGGCCAATTCAGTTCATACTAACAAACTGGCGAGCATACACGAGCACCTACGTAATAGCTGGTCTAATTTTCTATAGTGAGGTGTCACATAGTGATGAGCATTATCAGAGGCGAAGGTCTCCACGCGTTCCCTATGTGGTTTGACACGTGACTGCACCACCATAGAGTAGGCAGTTTATCACATGATAGACACGTCACGACGTTCACGCGATTTTGCGAGTTGCGACACTGAACACTGTTTGTGCTCATGATGCTCATTATACCAGGGTACAAATACCCTGGTATAATGAGCAAAAAAAAAAATTCCTATGTTGTCAAAACAACATAGGAATTTTTTTTTTTTTTAATTAGGAAATAATAAGGTATTACAAATTGATAGAAGTAAAAAGAATTAGGGTCTTTACGTGTAGTTTTGAAATTCTCTATGCATTTCGAAGTCACAAAAAAGTTGAAATATTTTTTTCAAAACATTATCGTATAAAACCTACATAATTACTTTACTTACGTCGAATACAAAAAATTTTACTATGGTATGTATCAACATAAGCGCGCAAAATTACGAGATATCAGTAATTTTGTGCATATGGCCATACATTTCGTAGCAACTTACTAGCGTGTGACGTCACTTACTAGTACGACTTTTATATGGGGCGTTTTCACGAGACTCACAAAAGCGCATCAAACAATCCGCAATATCTTTGAAATTTTTGATTTTTAGTATATAGGCTTATTTTTCAGAGCACTATTCATTTATGTAATAAAAAAATACCGTCATTGTTTTGCAAACACTTGTAGGTAATTGATATGCCTAGTATCTATGTTGTATATAGACGTTTAGCACATTGTGTTGACATAACTAATAATAATGTAGAGAGAAAAGAAGAGATATTATCATAATATCATTTGTAACTTTTTTAAATAGATAACAGTTACAAGTTAACAGAGTAATTAAAATTAACTCGAGGTTGCCCTGTCGGTCTGGTCGGAATTCGCCTACAATAATTCATATAATTTTTAACTTCAAACTTTACAAAATTTATTTTGCCTCTTAGATAGAAAAAAAAAATGTAAATGTTGTGACAGATTGACAAACGTCAACGTGTATAAAAGTTATATCTATTGAACGCAAACAGAAACGGTAGTGTGTGTTGTGCTTATTTTTATTATTTTTATGTATTTCTATGCATTGTTTTAAAAATATTAGTTTTCTGGACACCTTCCTTCCCATAAACTGTAACTGTGCCAAATATGATACTCCTCCATTCATACAATTCGTGTAAAACTGCACCGCACGTGTTAATATAATGATAAAAAGAAATAAAGCGTTGTGGCAAAATCAAATACCATTCGTGCACATTACTTTTACTACAGAACGGGTTTGACGTTTTTCCTCTGTAGTTATATAGGCTGTAATAATTTTGTAGGCTTCATAAAAATAACAAATATAACCTTTATAATAATTTCAACATTGTTTCTATATTAAATCAAGTTTGATTCATTTTCTCAGTCTGATTATTATTATAACTAGCTGGTATCCGCAACTTCGATTGCGTGGAATTATTTATTAATGAAAACGGAACCCAATTTTGATAACGCAACCATAAGATGGTAATAATAATAATATATGCTGTCTGTCAGTGAAAGTCCGGTCAAAATTGGTCCAACCCTTTCAGATATTAACAGGAGCAAATAGACGGACAAACAGACAAAAATTAAAAAAAAAAAAATTTGGTGTAAGCATAGATGTACTATGTATATTAAAAATCAGGGTGTAGGTAAAGCTATTAATTTGATTGATTCGAAATTACAAACAGATACTTCAATTTTATTTATTTGTTTTTAATATAGTAACATAGTAGGTAATAATATAGCTGTCAATGCCATTCCGATTTAAAAGGTGTATAGCATCTGGCATCCGATTGTTCTGTGACAGAACTCAGAAGGTGTGCTATTGTAACATATTAACGGATACAATTACATAATAACGACCTGGCGTGTATGAATATAGTTTATATAAATATGTGAGCGTGTATACGTAATACGCACACGTGTATGTGTGTGAGCGTGTGATTAAAAAGGTCATATTACACGAGGCGCCTTGGTAGCCTATTGTTTAGCTAATGGCTACCGTGTAAACAATGTTTGTATCGAATCAAGTTCAACATCGAAACTGATTTAAGTACTATATTTACTTTTCAGTTGACCAAGTACGAACAATTTGAGACAAGTATTCGTATCGTCCTCAAATATATAATTTCCTTTCGATCATGTTACGAATACGTTGTTGCCACTGATTCGTGTTCAGCCTTATGTTCTTATTGAAACCAAACGCTAGTTCTAGCTACATATTTTCTGTTTTTAAAGCATAATGCAAACGTACCTTGCAAGTAAGTTATTATTCAGTCAGTCATTAAAAGATAGATCCAATAAGGGTTTTTAAATTCGTGACATCTGACAGCTTTGCGACACGACAAGGACCGTCATGCTACCAAGCGCCGCGCCGCTTGGTGACAGAAAAGGAATCGACAATTCTTATTGGCCGTTTTTAATGCCACTTTCGCCACCAGATGACGCTTTGTGTGAGTTGGGTCTGCCCCCTAACGGCAGAAGAAATATCAAAAAACCTCATTGGTTTATATTATTACCTAATCTGAGTAAAAAAGAAATTATATAATTTAGATTTACATTCTAATTAGTTTGGAACTAATCTAAAAATGTAAGTTTAACCAATCGGTAGAGCTGTTCTACGTTATAAGTAAAAATTTCGTTCTTCGTGGCTTCGCCCGCATTAATCCCACGGGAACACTGTACTTTTTCGGGATAAAAAGTAGCATCTGTATTAATCCGGAGCTTAAAATTAAAATTACAAAATTTCATGGAAATCCGTACAGTAGTTTTTGCGTGAAAGAGTAACAAACATCCAGCCATCTTCACAAACTGTCACATTTATAATAGTAGTAGAGTATGATCGGAAGAGTGTATAATAATAATTATATTTATGAACATTTCCTTAAAGGTATGGCACAAATATATATCAAAACGTGTCTGATTTTATCAATAGGTATAAGCGTAGATTTTTATACAAGGCTGTTTTTATTTCGATAAACTATCTTTTTATGAAAAGATAACAAATAACACAAAAATAAACAACAATTTTGTTATTTGCGATATGAGACGACAAATAGTGGACATTTTGATAATATATTTCTGATCGATCGATCAATGTGCATCGGATATTTTAGAATAAAAAATATAATATTGTAAGAATCTAAAGAAAGACATAATTAATAATATAACACTAGGAACTAACACGTATTAATACGTGCAGCTGAGTTAAAAAAAAACGTAATATAAAAAAATTTATAACCACCTAATTGTCAAGCGGTGAGCGAGCTGATGATGAGTTATAGCTAAGAACACTCTCGATCATGTCAGCTTATAAACAGAAAAACTGGAACAAAGTTAATATGTAATACTAACACGTGGACCATAGTAGTGTGAAAAAAAAGAAATTTGTATTTGTTGTACAATCGGTTCATACCGTTTGGGAGCTTCGATGCCACGGACTGCCATACAGACAGGCACGATAAACTTATAACACCCCTATTTTGGCGTCGGGGGTTAAAAATTGTCTGCAACTATTTTAGGTATCAAAATCAAAAAAAAATTGCAAAAAAACAAACCTAACAATTTATAGCAGTTTATATCTTTAATTTTCTTTTATGTTTACAACACTATACTCAAAGCAATGCGAAACACCCGTAGTTTTCCAGCACTCCAATACGTCGTGATATTTTATCATTACAATCGCACGAAACCCCAGAACTACAGTGATGGTGGAAAAAAACTAATCATACAAAGGTTGACATTCTTATCTACGCTAATATTATAAAGAGGAAAGATTTGTATGTTTGTATGCATTGAATAGGCTTCAAAACTACTGGACCGAGTTTCGGAGCGTATTCAATTACCTTTTATGGTTTACTTGAGAGTAAATCTGACTAAAGAGTTCATTAACAAAGTTTAGTTACTGACTAATAATTTACTAACTAAATAAAGTTTAGTAAATAAATTATTACTGTCAATTGAGTGAGAATAAAGAAGGCCAGAGCAATACAAAATATTTAATAAAGTAGCTGGTGCCCGCAACTTCGTTTGCATAGAATCAAGGACCCCTATTTTTTAAAAGGAACCCCAAGATAAAGCAGCCTATGTTAGACCTTATAACATCAACTAGCTGACAGTGAAAGTCCCGTCAAAATCAGTCCAGCTGTTTCAAAGATTAGCCGGAATAAACAGACAGACAGAAAGACAAAAAAAATATTTAAGTACCGTATATACTTATATATCCATTGAGTGAAAAGCTCTTAATTTAAAATTACAAACAGACACTTTAATTTTATTTAATGAATAATTTTGAATAGATTCCTCTTGACTCAAAGAGAACAACAAAATATGCCCCAATTTACCTTATGAAATCCTATTTAAACCGCAATTTATTTGCACGCAATGAATAAGTGAATCCATATGAAAGTAGCGTGAATGCAGGCTAATCGAACACCATACCTCGGGCAACCCGTTTACCGCTCAGCGGGTTACCGCTTACGCCTTCCGAGAAGGCTAAAAATGGAAGTCAGGCTAAGTTCTACTTACTATTAAATAGGAATGCTGTTTCCTTTACCTTAAAATGTTTAAGTATAAAGTTTCCTTCTTCTAAATGGTTCTTTACATTATGTTAATTCGCTTGCTATTGGAAAGGTTTTGTTATAAAAAATTGTAGGAAGACTGTTGTAAGCTCAACTAGGGCAATCGATTTGAAGTTAACATATTTTATTACCACGAAGGTTTTGGCTATTCAGTGGACCGTTACTTATTATATAGGTGACACACGGTCGAATACTGAAAGGCTATTCATTATATTAATACGTAAAGCAAACATTTCAAGTACGGTTTTACGAGAATTGTGGATCAGTGTGAAATTTGGCACGTTTAAAGTGTAAGTGGAGGAAGGTCCGCCA
The DNA here is from genome assembly GCA_037179445.1 of Phengaris alcon alcon. Classification (NCBI taxonomy): domain Eukaryota; kingdom Metazoa; phylum Arthropoda; class Insecta; order Lepidoptera; family Lycaenidae; genus Phengaris; species Phengaris alcon. The sequence goes on from JAYRCH010000194.1 coordinate 130,263, forward strand.
AAAGCTAATATTTTTAAAAATAACGCTTAGAAATACATTAAATAAAAAAAAAATAACAACAAAACACACTACCGCACTCATAATAACATTTTTATTTATATTAGGTCCTTACATATGAAATTGGCGTTTTGTTGTACTGGCCACTTTGATATCAAATATATCTTCTTTGGTTAGGAATTCTAATTTCAAATTTATACTGCTATTTACTCATGCATTTGTGTTCAGAATAAACCGTAATTAACTTGTTTTTTTCCTGTTTTGGTTTTTTCGTTGCGTCACTCTGTTTACAAAATGGAAAACTTGAAATATCGTATTATTTTCGAGTACGAGTTCCACCGTGGCACCAGTGCTGCAGTACCGGCTTGAAGGATTAATGATGTGTATGTCATCAAATCAAATCGAATCATTACCTGTGATCAAAAGTGGATCCTGTACGATAATCGGAAATGCTCATCGCAATGGCTGAACTCTGGCGAACTAGCCAAAGCCTGCCCAAGCGAAAATTGACTCAAAAAAAGTTACTTGTGAGCGATTGATGGACTAGTGCCGGTGTCGTTCACTACTGTTTTCTTAAATCTGGCCAGACGATTACGGCAGATGTCAATTGCCAGCAACTGCAAATCATGATGGAAAAGCTAGCTGTTAAACAACCGAGGTTGGTCATTGGCTCTAGGCCACTGTTGCTTCAGGACAACGCTACACCACACACTGCACAACAGACGGCTACCAAATTAGATTAACTTCAATTGGAATGTCTAAGACATCCACCGTACTCCCGGACCTTGCTCCAACAGATTAGCTTTTTTTTCGAAATTTGGATAACTTCTTGCAAGGGAAAATATTCAACTCCGATGGGGCAGTCTAAAGCGCCTTAAAATTTTTATTGATTCCTGTCCGAATGAAATTTTTAATGAAGGAATCAATGAACTACCTATGAGATGGCAAAAGTGCATAGATAGCAATGGTTATATACTTTGATTTAAGAAATATATTATGTTTAAAAAAAAACGACTTTATGTTCCTCCTTTACAAAACGCCAATTTCATAATATGTAATGACCTAATATTACATTAGGTTTGACACATTTGTCAATGAGTGTTAATCTTCTTTCACAATCCATAAACAACATTTACATTTTTTTTTGGGTATGTAAGAGGCAAAAGAAACGTAAAAAAGTTGAAACTTTATAATTAAAACTTGAATTATGGTCGAATTTCGACCACAGGGCGACCTCTAGTCATAATTAAGAGCCCTCCTATTCACAGGCTGTCGCTGTATCTGCTAGCCGAAATGACAAGGACAGCATGTGACTTGAGCGTCATATTTTATTTTAACTATCGTTCCAATATTCGGCCGATAGTCAGCATAATATTATTAGCTTTAACCTCACTCTACGCAATTTCGTACTGGATATGACTTGATGACTTACCTGTAACAAAATAAATAATACATTAGATATACTATAGATAAATTAAGAAAACAATACATATACAAGACACAAATTAAATATTAATAAGTTTATATACGGAAAGGCTATTTAACTATGTTTCATTATTGCCATCTGTTCTTTGTTTAACAAAGAAGGCTTCATTTTTATTGTTTTTTTTTTTTTTAATTTCATGCTCTCATATCGTACAATTTTAACAAAAACAGTAATGTGAAGTACTGTGATTTAAAATAAGAACAAAAATTAACTAAATTACTTAAAACTACAACACCTTAGTAAGCTGTTACTTTAGGTACATTATAGTGGTAGTGAATTTAATCTCAGTTCAAAAACCCTTGTGCTAGTATGAATCGTGAAGTTGAAATTCTTATCGGTCTAGCAGGCATCCGGTATTTTAAACAACTTATAAAAAGCATATTAAAGGCTAAATTATTGCTACAAACAAAAAACTGCTAATGGTAAAAATGCTAATAATTTTGTACACATTCTGTATTTTATTTTATAAATGAGATGCATCGAAGCCTGTTTATTGCCACGTCTAGACGATTTCTCAATGACTCTCATAGGAAAAGCTATTTAAATACTACGAGTCACGTTACTATGTTCTTTAGCGTAAAACCATATACATATATAATATAGACGAGGCATGTTGAGGCAAAAACTGGACAACATCACCACCATCCACTTAAATGGCCCCACTTTTGGAGTTTTTGGGGGCCATTTTGACATTTGAAGTATGGTGAAATCAAGATGGCTGACGTTTGAGGTATAGTGAAAACCAAGATGGCGTAACTTTTTCTTGTATGAACATTTGTTCTGTCTAATGTACGTCATAGCCTATCTTTAGTTTTGAAATCTTTGGTAGAAACAAATTAGTTAAGATAAATCGCTATCTTTGAATAAAACATTCGTCTATGCGATATGTTTCACACGTTCTTGTTATTTTAAGATAAATTAATCTTCTGTTGCTACGGAAAAATCAGCGGCAAATGTTTTGCAATCACATACTGATACCAACTAATACTACATTTTTTATACGGGGCAAACGAGCAGACGGATCGCCTGATGGAAAGCGATTACTGTCGCCCGTGAACACCCGCAACACCAGCGGAATCGCAAGTGCGTTTCCGGCCTTTCGAAGATGGATTTCGCATAGAAGACGTTAATTTTCATGGTCTATATTCATACCTACTCATTTAATATAAAATTCCTGGTATTTAACATACAATTACAAACCGGTTATATAAATACGTTAATTATACGTATCAGGTAACGTTGAGTCGCGTAGCAACAGCACAGTATTTTGGGGTCAAAAATCGCCGGGTCCCCGACACTTGCCCTTGAGTTTTTTACACTCCAACGGTGAGCGGATGTATAATGCGTACAGACGGGAACGAACTAAAACGACCATGAATGAGATAATAAAATAATGGTTTACTATGTTGTAAGAATTTAACCAGTACCTAGATAGATTTATGCTATCGTCTGTTAGCACTAGAGTTTGGTTCGTACTATACAGAAGACAGTAATGACGCGCTAGGCCAACTGATAAAGGGAGCAATAAATGCAAAAATCAAAGAAATCCTGGATTATAACCTAAAGATGGCCATAAAGACCAGAGATCAAGTCTCCATAGAGAAGAAGACGGGCCAAAGGCCAGGATAAAAGCCATATCAATTAAACCGCACACGGCACAACATCCAAGGCGGAATTATGAAAGAATTGACAGATAGAAGAAAGAAATGACAACAAATTGAAAATATTTGGCACGACGATTTAATTTTTAACGAAAATAGTACGGAAAAATCACAATACTAAAAATGGCACGAACCAACTCGGTCAGTGGAGATGAAATAGAAAGAATAAAAGAAAAACAAAGAGTTTGAAGTCTGAAACCAATTAATATTATAGACAAATAATTGTATAGACTAGAGTTTCATTACAAAGAAACATGCCCCATAGTCACCACATATGCTTTGTCCCAACCAAATAATATTCCCCTATACTAGTAACTGGTGTTAAAACGCAGTTCCCGAGAAATCCAGACAAAAACAGCTTGTAATGTTGTTAGTGACGTTATACACACCCTTGCATTTCCAAAGTGATAATATAATTACGCACTTGCCAAGTGCTTTGTACGTACTGCTCAACCTCTGTCGTTCACAGTGGAGGGTTACGGTTTACGTCTGTACGGACCTTGCACCACTCTTGAGCCATTTTTAACTGAGATTTGGATAAGATAAATCATCTTATTAATAAGGCATTGATTATTGGTTAAAAGCTTCTTGTTGAGGCACAATCGAGCAGAATGCATTATATTATAGTGGTAGAAAGTAGAAACGTATTGTTCCTAGAAGAAACTTTTTGCAATATCTAGGTGATATGATAGTTTCACAAGCTTTAGATAAACCCCCCAAAGTCCTATAATTTAATCTCAATTATATAGTTTACTCCCAATTACGAAATAATTTAATAATATAGTCATATAGTAAGTAAATAATTACTCACAATATTTAGTAAAGAAGCTCGAGACACAAAGTTATTTACTATTTGGCTCCATGGGCCCATTTGAGTCGCTGCCAAATGCATATTTCGACCGCCATAATAGCCCAGACGGTGCTATATAATAATACTTGTGTGATACGGTGATGCAGTGAATCGACATAAATATGCCGATTTAATAAATATATAACAATATTGAATATTAATTCGAAAATGTAGTATAATTTTTTTGTCATACAACAACAAATCTATATTCATAAATCATTTCTATTTAATAATTATTTAAAATATAGACGTGTTTCACACTTTAATCTAAAGTGTAAAACAAAAGGATATAAATTAACCTCGTCATAAGCTATATGTTTTACATAAGCATATAGCATATAGCATACGATTTTAACGATTCATAATATTATAAAGTTTTCTAATAACTTTTAGAAACTTGTCATTTAATTGGGAGTTTTTATAACTAGGTAACACCTACGGCGACTTTCTAGAAACATTCAAGGAAATACGTCGTTTGAATAATATTTGCTATATAAATGCTTATATCATAAAACATCGATCAACCGTGACGTTTCATTTACAGAGACCACGTCATTTCCTTACTTATGTTGTTTTGTTAAACTATAGTTTGAGAACAATAAGGTAATACGCCCTTGCAGAAGTATAGTTGTCGCAACCGTTCTACAATACGAATTATTTTAAGCCTCTTTCTTTTAATAGCAAAGGACGTGCTTATTCTTTTTAAACTTCCTTCTTTTCTAGAAAATAAAAGTCGCCATATTCAATTTAGCTTGTTCACCAAATAGAAATATTAAAACGACTTCCAATGTAAAAATAAAAAAAAAGTATGAAATAAATCTTATTTTCTAAATAATTCCCCTTTTAAATTCGGCTAAAATTTTAACTATTTAGAGACACAATTTTCACTATTTTGAAATCGGTACCAGCGCAAACAATATCCTGATAAATCATTATTTTATAGCTCTCGCGTTTAAGTTGACTGGTACCAAATTCAAAATTATAAAGATTTCGTAGAGATTTAGAAAATAGGAATAAAAAAGGTAATTTTTACTTTGGAAGTCGGTTTAATTTTTTGTTTAATAATAATAATTCTTACCTTTTTAAGCATATTATTTGTTATATTATTAATGACACATCTTATAAATGACACATTTATAAACGATCGAATGTATAATTGAATACGCGCCAATCGTATTGGCGTATATATCAATTACGTATTGCATATAAGATGATGATGATGATTACTGTAAGCTACATAATGGCATATGCTTGTAGTTTATAGTAAGTAGTTTTAAACAATGCCGAAGTTGCCAAATGTGTATCTTTAAAGGCTGAGGAGTTCTGTTCAGTGCTTTTAGATCCAGGGTACACCCTTGGCACAAAATTTTACTTTTTGGTAGTATATGCTTATTTTATTTCACAAAAGTCAAATCCCTATAGATGTCACTATAAATTTTGTGGAGTTCCCTCGATTCTACATGGATGCTATCATCAGGTATCCACTTTGGTGACTAAAGGACCAATTTTGAATTATAGGTAGTAGGTAACCTTTACAAGTATAAAAGAATTTTGCAAATAGTGCCGGTCCACAAACGGCAAGGTTCGAAGATATCCGTGTCGGTGTAAAACACTATGAGAAGTACCTGCTATTTCATCATAATGTGATGATGTATGGTGTGATGATGATGTTTATGGTGATGATTACTGTATTTGAGATATTGGCATATGCTTGCAGTTCTTTGAACAACGCCAAAATCCCCAAACATGGACTCCTGACTCCTTATAATATATATAAGGAGTCAGGAGTTCTGTTCAGTACTTTTGGATCCAGGGTATACCTTGGTGAAAAATCTTACTTTTTAGAAGCATAAATGGGTTACTTCAGAAAAAGTCAAAATCACTATATTATGTGTTCATATAAATTTCGAGGATTTCCCTCGATTCCTCATGAATCCTACCATCACGTTACCACTTTGCTGACAACGGGACCAACTTGGGATTATACCCTTTATATCAAAAAAATAACTTAGAAAATCGGTCAACAGACGGCGAAGTTATCGTTGAACATACAAAAAAATATATATATACAGCCGAACGTATAACCGCCTCCTTTTTTTGGAAGTCGGTTAAAATACGTCGATCCCTCCTCCCTCGATGCACTTAGCAAATAACCTCATTCGGAGTTATCTTGTCAATTTTAGTAGATTTTCTATTATTTAGGCAAAATTGCATATAATGTATGACAATTGAGAACACTTTCGCTGGACTCAGTAATAATATTTAGAAGAAAAAGTGAGTTTTATTAACTTACGAATTTATGTCTGCTTAGGGTCAATTCACACCGAAACGAAACAATACGTGACATGGCGCTGAATTTTTAAGATAGATATTCAAAATTGAACTTTATTAATTACACTAAAAGATACACGTTTCACTGTCAGAGTTGAAATGTCATGTTGCACCGCGCTGCACAGCGCATGTTTAGTGTATGACTGATGTCATATGAAACGTGTATCTTTTTGTGTAGTGTATAAAGTTCAATTTTTAATAGCTATCTTAGAAGCCGCGTCGCGCATCGTCTCCTTTCGGTGCACACTGAGTTTTATAAGCAATCGAATGATGTTTGTTTCGACGCAAACTTTTTAATTTAGGGGGCGCATACGGCGTACGTTTTTAAGGACGTGTTTAAAGTTCGAATGGCTCTTATGTCTCACTCTCTCAAGTCCACGTATAACCTCCGCTCAATCCGTGACCAATCGGCGAAAGCTTTAACCGCGAAATTACAGACATAAAATTTATGATTGTAATTGGTAAAAACAGTTATTCGACAAGTCTTCCACGAATGAAGTCAAGGCTCGACTTTGGCATTTATTATAGCACGACGTAGAAACACTTCATTTCTTATTATTGTCAAATGATCTACAGGTATCGTGCCACAGATTAAAAAAAGAGGAACAAAAACACAGCTACATAGTTAGCTTTCGATTTGATTGCACTACTACAAGCAAACGATGTGTCCACGATTGTTTGAAAAAATTGTGGGCCGTTGATGGGGACGTAATATCTTTTTAATTTGGATCGATTTAGATCGTTCTATGAAAGCTGTTTCTCTGTACGTAATCTACTCTATAATCGTGCCCCATCCAAGAATAAAGATGGTAAATGGCAATAAAAAAAATGTTTCGCTTAACCTGAAAAGATAATAAAGTATGCGTCTCTTGCTCCATCTGACCTTACTTTTACAGTTCTAAAAGGATCTTTATACAATTTTACGTTAAATCATTACGCTAGACAATGCAAATTCAAGAGTTCTATTTCAGTAGCACATCAATGTCAATCATAGAATAGATTTATTGCATAACGTTGCCTTCGTGGCATCATCTAGTGCCAATTGACGTCATACACACGATGACCTCAAAAATGGGCCAGCATTTCACTTTCGCGAAACGTACGTCAAACCTCGATCAGAAATATAGATCAGTCTTGCTAGAGCTTTGGGCAGTAGATATGGCATAACAGCTTCTAAATAGGGTGAATTTCTCAAGTGGGCATGATAGGCGAAATCCGAAACTATAAGCAATAGCGACAAATGCTTAAAGGAGTTGCGAGCCCGATTTTGATAAAAACTAAAACTTCACCATTAAAAAATCAATTTACCTAGCCAGGAATCGAACCGATTGATTTTGTACAAAAAATACATCCTGTATTATTACACAATTCGATAGAGTTGCTAATCTGAAACAAATTCGGAAATGCAACAACATGCGGCAAACTTAAGGCTAAGAACTCACGGTTTTCACCCGCTCCCGCCGCGGTTGCGGGCCCGCAACTTCTGTAGAATGCAGATATGTATGTAAAAAATTAAAGCACAACTCATGGTGCGTTTTACACCCGCGGTGCGCGCGGTTGTTCGCGGGTCCCGCTGCACCGGTGGGCAACTTGTAGAATCGCGCGGGCTGCGGTCACCCGCAGCCTCGGCGGGTTGCGCCCGCGCGCTCTGCGTTCGGTTTGCGAAATACAGAAATTGTATTGTAAAATATATGTATTATATTTGCATTTTTGTAACCGCGCAACCTGCGATCTTCGCCCGCCACGTTTGCGGGCGATAATCTCAACCGCGGCGGCTGCGTAACCGCGCAAAACCGCAATTTCGTGAGTGTAGAAAAAATGTTTTATTTGAGCAAACTGGTTCTTTTGAAGAAATGTATGAAACTTTGTTTCTATGAAGAAATGTATGAAGCTTTGTTTTTTTGGTTAGGGTTATCTCTTAGCAACAAAGTTACATGTAACAAAGTCGCTCTTATAAGCAGGAGCTGTCTCTAGTTTACATGAAGAGAAAGATGTAAACATAAAATAATAAGAGAAGTAAATACTTGAAATACAGTATCCTAAAGGAATACTATACCTGTTTTGAGATAAAAAGTAGCCTATTTATTAATCCAGAGCCTAAACTACTGCCATAGCAAATTTCGTTAAAAACCATTCAGTAGTTTTTGCGAGAAAGAGTAACAAACACTACCATCCATCCATACATCTATCCATCCATCCATTCTCACAAACTTTCACATTTATAATACTAATAGCTCTGCTCTTGATGTGATTTTAGCTACACATTAAACGTGACGCTAAATTTTTCTGTTTCATTATATTGGCCTTAGATCATCCCAATTAAAGATCATGTCATATAACATCAGTTCCTTTGTGTTTGTTTCCGAGTCACTACACAAACACAACGTAAGGAAGATCTAGATTTTCTTACTTAGAATCTATTGGTCCAATTATTTTGCTCTCAATTTTATATCAAAGAAAGTCGTTCGTTATTAGTCGTTGCGTAGATTTGCGAAACTAGAACACCTGATAAGTGTGCTAGAAGGAAGCTGATAGTATAACAATACGTTTAACCTGTTTTAGTAAAATTATTAAATAATTAGCAGACGACAAGTCACGTAAATTCGCAATAGCGTTTTGCAATATTCGTAACAGTTGCAAGTTACAACAGAGATTAGGTAATTTATAGAAGCTCTAGAAAAAAGGGAAATCCTTGGATTTGAAAACACTCGTTTGTTGAAAACCACAATACCAGAAGATTATTATACTATCACATTACTATCACGAGACTTGCATTTAACGATTTTAAATGATTACGCTGGTAGAATTTATTTGTTATTCTTTGCTCGAATCGTCAAGATACATCACATAATACTTATATCAAAATCTAAGATTACTATATACATATTTAGTTATACCTAAAATGTATAAATTAGGCGCCTATAAGTTACAACACTCAGGACTCAGGTATATTTTAAAGCAAAATGCGATTTCTCTCATCAATACTAGCTTATTTAGTATGCGAAGCTTACTAATATTAACAATAACCACATATTAACAAGTTGCGTGGGACAACTAGTTAAAGAAACCTTGGGTTCTTTGTGATTTAGCATTACAAAACGATAGTAGGTCACCTCATTTAGCAGGGTTATTATTAAAGGTAACCGAACACGACGCGTTCTCAACCGTGATTCGCAGAACGATGGGAATGAGTTATATCCATTTTGTATTTTAAATTGCCTCGCTGGATACGATGATTAAGTGTACGGCATGACCCTTCTGGTTGTTTTTGCCTTTTTCTGCTCTACGAGATTCGAGGGAATTTCTTAGTCTTGTTCTAATTAACGAACTAAGTAAACTTCTAACAGTTTTCAACAAAGAGAATGGTAAAGTTTTGTATGAATTTAATAATAGGAATAAATGTAAGGAAAGGAATGTAAGAATAAGATGTAGTAGAGATAGAAGGAGAAGGAAATGTATAAATAAGAAAGATATGTAAACTAAGAAGGATAGTAAAAATTGTAAGGAATAATTAATGCGAAGTTGTTTTAAAATAGGAAAAAGGAATGTTATATATTAGTTAAATAAATGTAAGAAAAGGAATGTAAGAATAAGATGTAGGAGGAGAAGGAAATGTATAAATAATAAGTAATTGCAATGTAATAAAAGAAACAAGCAAAAAATTGGCCCTGCTTATGGTAGGGGGAACAAGACAAAAAAAAAAAAAAAAAAAAAAAAAAAAAAAAAAAAAAAAAAAAAAAAAAAAAACAAAGAGAATGGTAAAATGGTTTTAAATACCTAGCAATATACAAGTAATATAATTAAAAACCTTTGAACTTATTAAAATACTAGCTGTTGCCTGCGGCTCCGCACGCGTAAATATAGTATACCACGGGAACACTGTACTTTTTCGGGATAAAAAGTAGCCAATGTTTAATTCCAGAGCTTAAGCTACTACCATACCAAATTTCATAAAAACCCGTTCAGTAGTGTTTGCGTGAAAGAGTAACAAACATCCATCCATCCATCCATCCATCCATGCACAAAAAAAAATGAGATTACGCAAAGAGGCTACTATGACGCAACACTCTACCTATTATTTATAATCAGTCTACTACTTTCTTATTGCTGTTTATGTTATTATTATTATAATTGATAACAACTGAACGAAATGAGGATTTTAATATGCGCAGTGTCAGATAAAAGCACATTCTGCGTAGTATGTCTGTCTAGGCCGAATTAATTGGACACTAATATTGTAAACTTGTTTGTTTTTAACGGGAAAAATATAAATAAAACTGATATTAACTTTGGACAGATGAAAGTCTACATTTTATCGAAACCACAGATTGCAAATTAGTTTCTTCGTAGCTCATAATGATCTGGAATCCGGCGGGCCCGGGAAAATGGAGAGCAAATAAAATAGAACTCTGCGCTAATACGTTGTTATTTTACGTTATTATACGTTATTATACGATAATAGAGTTGAAAATCGAAGTGTCGAGTGCCACGCTGTCATATAAGATATTGACATTTGACTCCACTCTCATGTGTTTTTGTATCTATAACTAATGAATAAATGAATGCAAAGTCTTCAAGTTTGAAAATAAAAGTTAGATTTTTCTAAAATCAGTTTTAATGATAGACGGTACATATTGTTCTCCCGCGTAGTCATTAGCAATGTAAACACTCTTGCTCCTAATGCGTGTTCCTAATTACTGAAGGTCGCTCGCTGGGTGTCTTCTTGGCTGACAAAACTGTCAGTTTTTGGCACATTGTTCATAATATGCAGACATAAAGAAAACAAACCTCATTGAGTGTTAAGGACAGCGGCCTCGTAACGTAAAACATGAGTGAATTTAAATGTGAACGATAAACGTGTAATTAAAAACAGTACATAAAACTATAATAGTGAATACTCAGTGACTATATGTATGGATTTATATGGCATCGGTGTGTAAAAATCGTGTTATATGGTGTTTTATCAAGTGCAGGTTATTTTGCTTATATATTTTTAACTAAAGCTAATTTTAACGTAGCTTCTTTTGATTTATGTGAATAAACATAATATAGGTATTACTAATATTAACAATAACCACATACACGTTAGGCGTGTAGCGTAACGATTAAGAATATATAATAAAGGGTTAAATAGTTATTAAGAAAATAATGGTAAAAATGTAGAACATTTCTTATATGGTAAGCTTTAGATTGTAAATATCTTTTTTATAGAATAAGGTCTCTAGTATATAAGGGTTTATGTATATGGTCTTAATAATAAAGAATTTCACACAACGCGTTTTGCTTCACCTGGCTCATGAAAAATAGGGAAAATTATGGAAAATAGCCGTATAGAGAGGTAAAAGTGAGATAGCAAATCGGCCCGAAAGAGGCGTACGGGCGGGGCTCTCTATACGGCATTGGCATGAGCCAGGTAAGCAAAGCGAAAAAAGTGAAAATCGTTCTCCTCAAAATAGTGTTTTATTATCGCCCCGGCTCTGCCCAAATCGGTGTAACCTTGCTATCTTCGAGTCTAATCGGAGCCGGCGGTTGAAACCCTGTGGAATTATACAGTCCTGTACATTGAGGATAGACTCATGCCCCAGCAGGACGGTCGTGTTCGGACAAATTGAAACCACTAAAAACTTTGAATAACCTCCACTTTATTAATTGTCATGCAGTGAGCGAGCTGATGCTAATGAATTAAAACTAAGAATACTCTCGGTTTTGTTAGCTTTCAAACAAAAATACTAGATCAATATCGGTTCATCGCTTTGGGAGCTATGATGCCACGGACAGACAGACAGACATGTCAAACTTATAACACACACAACAAGGTTAGCTCAAACATGTTCTGGAAGTAGAAATATGGGTTACATTTTAACCAGCCTTCACTTGTTTATTACAGACTAGCTTTTTCCCGCAGCTCCGCCCGCGTAAATATTGTATCCCACTGGAATACTCTACTATTTCGGGATAAAAAGTAGCCTTTATTCTAATCCAGAGCCTAAACAACTACCGAACCAAATTTAATTGAAATCCGTTTAGTAGTTTGTGCGTGAAAGAGTAATAAACATTCATTCATCCATCCTCACAAACTTTCACATTTTTCATAGTAGTAGGATTATAAATGTAACAGATATATGTTTGGAACTTCATCCACGTAGAAAAAATGACGCAGGCAGCTGTTGTAAATTTGTTTACATCTTGTGTATTACGTAGTACGTTAGATTCCCTAGAGATAGTAGGATAAACATGCGATATCTATATTTATTTGACCTAGCTTTTGTGACCTAGTGGTTGAGAGTGGTGTTTTATCGCCACCTGCTAAATATAGTGGATACTAAAATAGAATGCCACGAGAGCAAAAAAAACCTATACATCATAAAACTATTATTGCGTATTCGACGCAATGTTTTAACGTTATTTAAGTATACGTTTTCAAAATATACGACGTAGACAAAGAGTTTACATGGATCGATTTTCGCCTTGCGGCGAGTCGCTTGACAAATCGCCTTGTTATTTTTGATGACCAAATTGCCTGGCGACCTAGCCGTATTGTCATTTCTCGCCGTGTAAATGCCATTTAGTGGATATTGCGCAGTGAAAATCGACCCCATTCCAGCGTAGAAATAGCTTTCAAAATGGTTCTCGACTTCCTGACGCACCTACCTGACTTCTGCATTAAATGAAAGCTTGACCTAACCGTTTTGTAATCAGTGGCTTGACTGTGCTTCAGTTCTTAGTTTGTACACCAGACTGTAGGTACCTACTCAAGTCAAAACTCAGATTAAACAAAGTAATAAATATGTATCAGATTATTTGAAAAGAAAAGAATTACGTTTATAAATAGGTTACATCCTTTTATCGTTTTAAAAAGAAATAATAATAATTTAACGTCATTATCCAGTTTACTGAACTTTAGGTAGGATTCGATAATAAATCACGCTTTCAATCCATGTCACAGACGCAATACGTGCGTAAGAAGATTGTCTAATTTTTAATACTTTATCTCCATAATAATTTAGTAAGTTTAGCGATAATGCTTATTTATTAGTACATATTAAAGCGAAATTGTATTCAAGTTTGTACCTAAACAGTTATGGACATAGACCTACATATTATAGACGTGGCATGTCTGGGCAAAAAGGTTTCACATATAGGTACTACATTACTTTTGGGGTCGTTTTGGGCAGTCGAGGTTTGACATTTTAACATATGCTTCGCAGTATAATCATTAATCAGTTGCTTTCAGAGAATTTTGCCAAATAAATATTTGACAAAATCCTCTGAAATCCAGATGGCGTAACTTTTTCTAGTATGAAGACATTTTCTGTTAAATGTGCGTCATAGCAAATTCTTAGTTTCATTGACACAATTTTTTTGTAATTATCTTAACTCATTATAACTGTTAATTGTGTCAGAGAAATATTGAAATATATAAGATACTTGATATTGTAACTTATTTCTCTATATTAGTTTATAAGTACTTTGAGGTCTTTGTTTTACATAATGTTTAGTTTTATCATTACGTGTGTAGGAGGCATTATGCGCAATTTACACGGGTGAATAAATCCGCAAGATTTCTGCTGCACGGTGAAAATCGCCTGACTAAATGGCAATTGAGTCACATGTGACCTCGCCGAATTGCCTTTTAAAAAGTCTGTTTAGCTTTTTTGTTTAGCTGGCTTTAGTCACTTGTTTAAATCCACCATTACTAGTTATAATATTATTATTAACGCGGAAGTTTGTGTTTATGGATGTTTGTTACACTTTCACGCAATAACTAATGAACGGATTTTGATGAAATTCGGTATGGTAGTAGTTTAAACTCTGGACTAACACATAATATACGACTTTTTATCTCAGCAAAATGTCAGGTTCCCGCAGTATTTCTTTTTGAGCATACGAAGACTCGGGCAACATCGGTATTTAATAATAAATAATTGTCTTCGGTGTGACGTCGAACATTCGCAAACATCTTGACGACCTCGAGATTCTTATACCTTTATACCTAACACTAGTTACCAAGCGAATATAAAAAAAAATATTATAAATATCAACACCTACGGTTAATGTATTATTTAATTATATAATATTGGTCGTGTGAAAAATTATAAACATTTGGCTATCGGAACGTTTTCTTTCATAGGTTTGATTAGGTTACATCTGAAATTGGTCTTGTTGCTGTTTCCCACTATAGGCCACTGATTGACTGATCCCACGTTGACTATTATACGAACAAATTATGAGGACTATGAAGCTGCTAAGCATTTATTTTGAACATGTACTGTTCAAACAACGAACTGAAAATAAAGAAGTAAATACAATTCATAAATCCATAGCCTTTTTGGATGTAATTTCAATGTTAATTCTTCTTATCTACTGACGCAAAGGTTAGTTTAATGTTTCATCTTTACGTCAATTGTTTCAACAGTTGTTTGTTAACATTCCTAAGGTTAATTATTATTATAATATTTGTTATACATTCGTCGCTTTGTTAAAATACTAACAGTAGTCTCAATGAAATTCGGTTGATAATGTTGTATTAGGAGTAAATAATTTTGATCACTTAAGAGGTAAAGGAGCAAGTCGATCGCCTGGTGGATTGACGAATAGTCCATGTACATTTGAGGAGTGTATTGCCGATCTCCCAAAAAGTACATTTTCAACTAATTCTTAAATAAATTGTCACAATCAGAAATAATAAGAAAAACTTCAAATTTTTACAATTTTAAAACCAATTGTTACAATACCTTATACCACCGTAGGATAAATAAATAAATAAGCCTTTTAATTTCTCATTTTTTACAATTAGATTAGTTTACTTACGATATCAGAATTAAAATAATTACAAATTAGAAATATTAATTGTTAAAATACATGTACAGTTTTGAATAATAGAACTTATACTTAATTATTAGTACTTCTCATCTTTTTTAAAATATTTTGTATTAGTTTTTTTTTATCTCTAACGATATACCCACCGTAGGATATACGTAGATTAAAGGAACGTGTATGTTACGCAACTAGCTTTATAACTTGTTCGTATTATAATGACGTCAAAGTCAGAAAATTGTAACATTACCAATTTAAGAAGTAAATATTATTTCATTTTCCGTGATAAATAATTGCTACTGTTTGATAAACCCTGTTGAAATAACTCTTATATAGTATTTTCAGTGGGTGCATAGTGCGTACTACGTAGTAAATAAGTAATTATATAGAATTAACACAACAATTAAAAAGGTAAATGACTATACAATAGTAGTTCAAGCAAAAGTGGTTTCTATCGATAGAGCATACGTTATAGTTTACCCTGACTGGTGTGCGGAGAAATTTGCACGTGGTCCTACACGGTAGAGGAAAACTTTTTACTGTAATGTAATTGTTTGCATACGTACGTTTCATCCGAGGCTAATAATACGTGAAGCAAAACCCAATTAGTATCCCATTTTACGAAAATTGTGCGAAAGGATGAGTATGAAATTTGGCAAAGTTAACATTTATATGGAGGAGGAGTGAACTGTACTAATATATAAATGATAATGCTTTAAAATACATTACAATAATAAAAATAACGTCGCACACACTATCTCAGATTAATAACTCACACTGCGATGTGTTTGAAACAATTTTGTCAAACGTTGACGTTTGACAATGTCACAATAATTTTCAATTGATTTCAAAATTCACAATCTGACTTAATATTTATTAATAATAGGTGTGTTTAAATCAAATACAAGTCTAGTAACTAACACTCAAATTTTATTTTATATTCGTCGTAAAACTGACATCGTATTATAAATAACTGCTCATTAAAGTATTCACATCGAATTATGCAAAGATATTATGAATATTCTGAAGGTAGTTTAAACATAGTTTTGATTTCATGACAGTTCTAAGAATATTTGTAGATTAGGTCACACGTGGGAAATATAACGACTTAATTTTTAGGGATCCGTAATACTCAAGGATCTCTTATAGTTCCACTCTTTCCGCCCATCTGTCTGTTTGTCCGCTCATCTAGCTTCTGTAATTATTAATATAAATTGATGAAATTTGGTACATATCTTTTTTACAAAGTCAACCATTTTCGATTAATCGGCCTCCAAAGTGGTTTATAAGTTGGTTTTTCCGTGCTGATAGACCATGCTGAATACTCTCTAGGAAAATTATTTTGAACGAAATCGGACAGTAACTTTTGAAGTATTTTGAAAAAAACATATTACGAACGCGTTTATAGTTATGAAACCTTGCTTAGACATATCCTGACATGCTCTTGGTTAGTTTATTAGTTTTCCTACATTTCAAAAATTATACGGAATCCGAGGTTAAGCTTTGAATTAAATGACAACTACCTATCCTATATTAATCAACTATAATATACAATCCTTACTCTTATTGTAAATGTGAAAGCGTGGATGTATGTTACGCTTTCACGCAAAAACTACTGAACGGATTTCGATGAAATTCGGTATAGTAGTAGTTTAGACTCTGGATTAAAACATAGGCTACTTTTTATCCCGAAAAAGTAGTGTTCC
Source organism: Phengaris alcon alcon (assembly GCA_037179445.1). NCBI lineage: Eukaryota > Metazoa > Arthropoda > Insecta > Lepidoptera > Lycaenidae > Phengaris > Phengaris alcon. Next base: position 147,111 of record JAYRCH010000194.1, read on the forward strand.
CGAGGGATACTATACTTACGCGGGCGGAGCCGCGAGCAACAGCTAGTATACAAATAAACAAACTGGTCCCCGCACCTTCGTTTGTGAGGAACTATTAATGGAAACGCAATCCTAATATAAAAGTAGCCTAAGTTACTCCTTATAACATCAGCCTAAATCTACCATTGAAGGTTGGGTCAAAATCAGTCCCACCGTTTCAGAGATTAGCTAGAACAAAAAAATTAAAATTGGATTTTTGGTATATGTACTATGTACCGTATATATACTATCTTAATATGCATTTAGTGCAAAGCTGTTACTTTGAAATTACAAACAAACACTTAACATTTACATATGTATCATGAATACCTGAAGCTTTTGAAATACTGAAACTAAGATAACCACTTAAAATCCACAATTGTACCTTTATTTGCAAATTGTAATTTATTACTAATCCAACCAAAAACATACTCATGTTAAAATATTGCCAAGATGATACCATATGACTCGCACTGTCAAAAAGTTATCAGATCTCATGTAAAACTAAGCTTCTGACTCTCTCAGAGTCAGTGACGAAATCAGGGATTTTTAGATATAAATAAAATCTTAAATATAAGACCTATACAATCATAACTTTACAATTTTAATAAGTCCGGCACTGGGAACATATCCTGAAAATTTCATTTTTCTGGTATAATCCAAACCCAAGTTATGAGGTTCAAAAAATCGAAGCGTTCCGCCGATTTAGTAGGTAGGTAGTGCGCTTGCGCTTCGCTTGGCTGGTCTTGGCGGGGACACTAGCGTGCCCCCAGATAATACTCTAATGGAGTACCTGGGTGGACCGATTTCTTTTCGTACGGAAAAGATATAATGGATTACAGTAGATACCTAAGTGCCTATTATTGTATCTACGTAATTTAATACATTTTGTAGAACTTATTCACTTTACTTTACTTTCAGTCTTTCCGCGATTCAAATTATATATTATTATAAACAAGAATTGCTTGTATAAAGTATAAGAATAGTAATAATTTACTAATAAACGAGTTATTGTCCTCCTCCACACGATATAACAACTATATTGTTAGTGTTTTTGTGACACTTTACGTAACAATTGTACAAACCATTGTGACGTTTTTATACGGACAATCGCTTCCAAATTTATTTTCGTTACAATTATATCAGAGAGCCTTGTATAAATGTTAAATCTCGAAATAGTCATGTCAGAAATAAAGCGAAGGCAATTTGTCGTGTTTACGGAAGCACGTAAGCTAGGAAGAGAAAACGCATTACAAACGTAATATTATGTCGTTATAAATATTGTATTGATAAACTACAATCTATTACAATCAGGGAATCTAATTCTAATTCATTATAGAGCCCACATGCGCAGACCTCGGTTAAAATTAACCCTGGGTAAATATCATGACGTTATCTCTCTCGTTCTTCGTGTTTATGAAAGAAAAAACATGATATTTTAACACAGGGTAAACTTTAACCCAGATCTGCGCTAGTGGTCCTGATACGAACAAATTATGACACCGGTCAACTGCTTATGAGTTAGATTCCCTGATAGTCATAATATGTCAGGTTTTATTATTTGCTTTTCATATTTATTTCTACAACTTCAGTAGGTACAGGTAGTCGTAGCACATTACCATTCAACATTTAACTATAGGCAAAATAGACAATGTCGAACAGACAGATACCACGCCCTCACGGAAAATTGACGTAAAATAATGCTTAAAAGAATAATTTTTTTGGCTAGTTATTGCCCGCGGCTCCGCCCGCCTAGATAAAGTATCCCACGGGAACACTGTACTTTTTATATAAATATAAACAGTAGCCTATGTGTTAATCCAGAGCTCAAACTACTACTATACCAAATTTCATCAAAATCCGTTCAGTAGTTTTTTGAGTAACAAACATTCATCTCTATCCATCCATCCATCCATCCTCACAAACTTTGACATTTATTATAGTAGTAGGATAGTCAATAAACTTTCAAATGACGGACAGACGGACGCACGGTAAGACGCTTACGACGAACAACGCCGTCTTTGGCGTGAAGCCCAAGAGAGGATTATTTGGATTATAACCTAAAATCTACCGACAATCTACATAATTATGTTTCTAAATATTTTTTTGTTTCCAAGAAATTTTTCTAACCTACTAAAAACAAATATGAGCAGTGAAAGCTCTTCTGGAGAAACGTGGAATATCTAAGGCGGACACTAACATTAATTTTCCACTTTACGACAAGAGCAATATTTATATAACAATATTATATATAACCTCTCTGGCTCAGTAGTAAACCAAGAAACAATTATTTTTCCTGGTGCATTGTTGGATTGTTTGAAATAATAATATATCTATACTAATTTGTTTGTTTGTTTATTTGCATCGAATAGGCTTCGTAGCTACTGGTCCAATTTGGATGATATTTGCCACAGATATGGAGTAGACCACTGGGATACTGTATTACGCATATGAGGACCCGAGCAACACCCAGTATATGTGAAAGCGTCCATAGATGTTATTATTCATTCTGCTCTCGGACACCGTCCGATGAACAGCTCCGCTCGCTACGATCGTTGCCGTCGTCCCGCGCTCTCTATTTGCGCCCTCGCTCTATCCGAGTGTCATTGCTCACAATAGTGCACCACTGGAAGAAAGAAGACAGGAAGACAGAAGACTCAAGAGTCAAGCAGCAAGAGGCAAGACTCAAGAGTGAGGAGCAAGGCGCCACCCAACCGCCTTTGCCGCCCGACCCGTGCCGTACCGTGTCTCGCGCCGCGCCGCGATCGCCGCCTACCGGACGATTCGTGCGACCGCTCGCATCGTCCGTCTCGCTCTTTAGTGCGAGCCTTCTGCTCGCACACCCGCCGCGAAGTTATCGCCGCGTTAGGACGAGCGTGCGACCGGTCGCATCGTCCGTCTCGTTCTTAGCGCGAGCCTTCTGCTCGCGCTCCGCCGCGTCTCGTTCGCGAACACTAGCGCCCTAGTGTTAGCGCAACGTTAGTGTGTGAGTGAGTTCCAGCCACCCAAGGAACAATTGTAAGTACCGTGACACGGTTAGGCACACTACACGAGGAGTTTTCCTCACTACACACCTCCCCTCCCGGTCGCCGGGAGGGGCTGTATCCCCCAATATTAATTAGAGAGCAGAATTTCCTTTCACAACCAGGATAAAACTTCCTAATTATGGCCGACGCCTTAATCAGGAAGTTCCTGACGTTCCTTCAGAACGAATTCCCTGATGCCGCTAAGAAATGGGAACGCTTCGCGAGCGCCCATGACGCAGACTCACCGGCGTCGCCCGAATGCGACGCCCCGCTAATCCCGGCCGAAACAGAGGCCTTATCATCTCCTTCAGAGATGTCTTGCTCAGAGCAAGAAACCGACCGTAGTGAACAAGGCGAGTTCACTACCGTCAGATACAAGAAGACGAAGAAGAGGAAGCGCCCAGAAGGCACCTCCTCTCCAGTCTTATCTTCCCCGACCAAATCGGTCCGCAAAAATAGGAAAACCGTGCAGGCTCATGGCTCCGCGACCCCCGTTACCTCGACGGCCCCTCTGGCCTCCCAGGCCCCTCTGGCCACCCAGGCTCCGATGGCCTCCCAGGCCCTTCCGGCATCTCAGGCCTCCCTGGCCCCTCAGGCCTCCCAGGCCCCTCAGGCCTCCCAGGCCCCTCAGGCCCCTCAGGCCGTCCGTACGCCAAAAATGCCTCCTCCTGTAATCATACAGGAGAAGGCCAAATGGAATATAATTTCTGCGGCAATAAACGAGCAAAAGCTTCGATACTCTTCTGCGCACACGACCCCCATAGGGATCAAAGTGCAAGTTAAATCGTCGGAGGACCACCGCCTCCTCACCGCGTTCTTACGCGCAAAGAACATAGGCTACCATACATATGCCCTTGAAGACGAGCGCCTTCTGCGCGTCGTCATTACAGGAGTCGATAAGTGCCTCTCCACAAAAGAGGTACTCATGGACATCCAGTCCCAAGGTTTTCCCGCCTTAGAGGTACATCGCATGTACCACCCCATTAAAAAACACGAGTACAATATGGTACTAGTAACCCTCCCTCTTACACCAGAGGGCAAGGATATCTTCAATATCCGAGCCGTCTGTCATATTACGGGCATCCGCGTCGAGCCCCCCCGTAAAAGGGGCATCCCTGGCCAGTGCCACCGATGCCAACTTTACGGGCACTCGGCACGGAATTGCCAAGCTAGGCCGCGTTGCGTTAAGTGCCTCGGTGACCACGGCACCTCTGACTGTCTCCGTAAGAGCCCAGCTGAGGAGTCCGAACCCCCCAGCTGTGTTCTCTGTAAGTCTAAAGGACACCCCGCCAATTATAGAGGGTGCAAAAAAGCACCCAAAGTAAAAAAGCGTAGTGCACCGCAGACTAAAAGTGCCCCCCCCAAACAGAGATTCGTCGCTGCTCCCCTACCCTCCCAATCTGCATGGTTCAAGCCCGCGCAGAAACGTAGTTCGGAGCTAGCGGTTTTCCCCGCTCTCCCCAGTAAGGCCATGCCCTCCGCGCCCGTAGCGCCTAAGGCCACGCCCCCTCCGACTCCCAGCTTCACTGCAGACCTCTCTTTCGTCCAGCAGTTTTTAAGCAACATCGGGCCTATTGACCCGATGGAGCTTTCTATTTTAGCGACAAAGCTAAAAGGTTCGGCCACAGACCGCATCCAAGCTTTGTCAGACCATCAGGTCTTGATCCGTCAGATCAAGGCCCTCTCCACAAACGGTAATTAATGGAGCCCTCGGGAAGGACAAAGCCGCACTCGTTACGCGTAGTGTCGTTCAATACGAACGGCATTAGGAATAACATTAGCGAAATTCGCGATTTTGTAAGCAGCCAAAATGTCGATATTCTTCTAGTGCAGGAGACTTTCTTAAAACCTAGCATGAGGAGCCCTAAAATAGCTAACTACAAAATAGTCAGAAACGATAGAACTCGATCCCGACTCGGAGGTACTCTTATCTACTATAAAAAATCACTACATTGTATTCCACTAGAGCCACCGTCATTGTTAACTTTAGAAACATCTGTTTGCCATATTAGTATGTCCGGTCACGGACCCATTGTTATAGTAAGCGCGTACTTAGCGGGCAACAAAGAACTCCATTCAAGCGACCTACAGGCGCTATTCAATTTAGGTAACGCTGTCATCATTGCCGGCGACTTTAATTGCAAACACACCGAGTGGGGCAATGTTCATAACAATAGAAACGGCACCATCCTTTGTAATTTAACCGACACTTTAAATTTTGCACTATTAGCCCCCACCGACCCCACTCGCTATGACACCAATGAAAACATCAACGGTGTCATACGCGATCCTAGTACGATAGACATAGCCTTAGTCAAAAATGTTTCTCTCAATATCAATATTGAGACTCTCCACGAGCTTAACTCAGACCACAGACCGGTTATGATTACACTCGGTAGTCTTAACCCTAATAATTCTAGTACTAGGAAGATAATAGATTATAAATCACTAGCGGAGAACATTAAAGTCCTTCATTCTAGCCACTTAGACAAAATCCCCGATATTATAGATAGTAAAGAGACAGCCATAGAGGCCGCCTCCCACTTGACCGATCACCTGGTAGCGACCATAGAGAACTCATCTAGGGAGGTGCCAACGACCCCCAAGGGCCGTTGGCCCCTCCCTGAGGACATAAGGGAGTCCATCAGACTCCGAAATGCGGCTAAGCGCACATATGATCGCTACCCGTCGGAAGAGTGGAGGAAAGCCCTCCGTCACTACGAGAGGGAAGTTAAGTTTAAAATCAAACAGCACAAAGCCGAGAGTTGGGATCGACTTCTCAGTGATTTAGAACCGTCTCACGTGGCGTACTGGCCACTCGCGAAGGCCCTCAAAAACAACACGGAGAGCGACATGCCTCCGTTAGATAGACCTAACCGTCCTCCTGCATTCGAAGACATTGACAAGGCCGAGTGCCTAGCTGATAATTTCGAAAAACAGTGCCGGCCGAGTACTCTCCCGATTGATCCCGTGCACCTTAGCTTAGTTAATAGCGAGGTCAACAGCCGACTCTCGAGGCCACCTGACGTAGACAGGGTGAGGATGGTGGACTCGGAGGAGGTCAGTGACATTATTAAGTGTATGAATGCCAAAAAGGCCCCAGGCCTCGACGGTATTTCAAACAAAACACTTAAAATGTTACCGTCCGAGCTAATTCAACTCCTAGTGAACATCTTTAACGCCCTCTTAGTAGGATGTTCATTTCCAGACATTTGGAAAGTAGCTATTGTCATAGGTATCCACAAACCGGGGAAACCCCGGAAGGTGCCTGGTAGCTACCGTCCAATAAGTCTCATTAGCTCCCTAGGTAAAGTCTACGAAAGAGTTATTAAAAGGCGCCTTAATGACGTCATAACCGACAAAAAACTCCTTCCAGACGAGCAGTTCGCCTTCCGCGAAATGCACAGCTGTCCCGCTCAAGTACACCGCTTAACGGAGTACATATTATCTAGCAAAAACGACAGGAAGACGACATGCGCCGTATTCTTTGACATTGCAAAAGCTTTTGATAAAATTTGGCATAACGGACTGTTATACAAACTCTATCAAATGGAAATACCCGATTATCTCGTCTTACTAATTAGTAACTTTTTAAAAAATCGTAAATTTCATTTCCGCGTAGAAGGCGCACTGTCGTCGCCAAGATATATGGAGGCGGGAGTACCGCAGGGCTCGGTCCTCTCGCCCTCCCTATATAACCTGTACACTAGTGACATCCCCAAACACGCTAAGGTGCAATTAGCTATGTTCGCGGACGACACAGCCCTTTATTATTCAAACACACGAGCCCGTACCGCGTCTAAAGTCCTCCAGGAGTCAGTTACCGCTCTCGGTAATTGGTTCTCCAAGTGGAGAATAGAAGTCAATCCCGATAAAAGTCACGCCATTCAATTCAATGGTAATAAATCAGCGGGGCGTAAGTGCCCCCGCAAAGTAATGAGCCCTATTAGCCTGCACGGCAACATTATCCCTGAGGTCTCTCAGGTCAAATATTTAGGCGTAGTACTAGGCAAGTCGATGACGTTTTCGAGTCACATCAGTAACACACTACGTAAAGCGAAATTTGTACTCTACAAATTATATCCGCTACTTAATTCGCGAAGCAAAATGTCCTTAAGACATAAGCTTACATTGTATAAGGTTTGCATCAGAACGATACTCACTTATGCGTGCGTCTCTTTCGCACAGATAAGCGAGTCTCAAATGGACCGCTTGCAAAGAGTCCAGAACCGGTTTCTACGCATGGCAACAGGCGCCCCCTGGTACATGCGTAACATCGACTTGCATAGGGACTGCGAACTAGTCACCATTAAAGCCTATATCAAGGAACTCGTAGAGAGATTCTTTGATAAAGGCAAAAACCACCCAAACCCCCTTATAAAAAAGGCACTGGACTACAACCACGACGCACTGACTTTCCGACACCCGCACAAACGGCCTAAGCATATCTTAGCCGATCCCGTTGACCCGATCACAAAATACGTAACGTACTGTGTACAGTTACGTAAACACAAAACACACGCACCCGCGACGCTAGCATCGCACCGGGGTCGACGCCGGTGCCTACCCCGAGGTCCCACATCCGACACGACAACACGTACAGACGTACAGACCGACCCTAACACGGGACCGGACCCGAACCCGAGTTCGAGTTCGCATCCCAGTAGTCTAGGTACACTCCTAAATAGTGTCCGCGACCGCGATATTGATATAGAGAGCTCTACCAATACCGCGAACCTCATCGACATTAGGACTTACGCGCGCGAGTCATCCCGACCGTACGCGGAAGGGGAGAGGGACGGCCCTCTCAGTACCGATATCGACCAAATCGAGAGCTCCTCTATCGCGATAACTCGCACGCCGCTAGTCTCTGCTACCGCGCGCGAGCAACCTCACTCATCAGCGAGTGAGGAAGGGGTCGGACCCCTCAGCAGGAGAGACCCGCGTCTCCCCTGTCAAAAAAATAGCTTCTAATCCGTAGCTGTCCCCAATATCCGGTTTGAACATCACCCGGGTGATGTTAGGGAGGGTCAAACCCTCCCATCGTCTACCACCAAACAAACTAGCCACCAGGCTAGTTATAGTCCGACTTAGCTACAGCGGTCTTAACCCGACCCTTAGCATAGACCCGTTCGAAAAAAAAAAAAAAAAAAGATGTTATTATTCCAATAGTATCTAGAATCTAGATACTTATTAGGGCCTTCATAAATAGACATATACAGTAACTGTGACAGTACAGTCTGTAACTTTAACATTTACCCACAAACATTGCGTTATAGGTCATGAACACCTACTTGTACTTACTAACGGACACGACATTTTTTTGTCTACCTAGGACCTACATTACAGATTTAAGTAAGTTCTGCAACTGATCTTACATCTACATGCTAGGGCTTCCCGTTGATGGAGAACCAGCCCTAGCCACTGCTTTTGACTAATTTCTATAAAAGCTTAGACTCTTTTCTCTACATTGATTAACTTTACAATGAAGAGAACCACTCATTAAATAGCACGGTTGATATAAAATTGTAACCTGTATTTTATATTTTTTTAGAAAATCACACACACACAACAAGAGTTTTTCTCAAAACTCCAGTTTGTTATTTTTGTTCGAAAAACAAAATTATTGCTCCTGGAAATAATTTGTCCGTATAATGTACTTGAGAACTGAAAAAGTCTCATATGTACACGCCACAACCTGGGAATCGAACCTGCATTTCTAACTATGTAACTATTAATATAGCCTATGTGTTGTAATACTGATAATATAGATTAGTTAGCAGATTTTACGGTTCTGTACCTCAAAAGAAAAAACGGAACCCTTTTAGGATAGTTTTTTTCCGTCTGGCCGTCCATTTGTCTGTCAGTCAATTGAAAGTTCAATGAGTATAAAATATTAGCCTTTTTAGGGTTAAAAAGTTCTGTCTGTCTGTCCATCCGTCTATCACCACTACCAAATTTTCACAGAAGATGTATTTCTGTTGCCGCTGTAACAACAAATACAAAAAACAGAGTAAAATAAACATTTGAGTGGGACTCCCATACAACAAACAAAAATATTTAAAGCTGAGGGTCAATTCTGCTAAATAAAACCTGCAATAATACAATTATAATCAAGTCCCGACACGCTAAAACTGTCAAACCCGTATTCTCGTTAACGTTAAACCAGCGTGAAACGTGGTCTGATTGGTCCAAACTTTACAAAATCAGTTTATGATAACAAGTAGCTTCACTTATAATAGAACCAAAGTAAAATTAAAGTCCACTTTGTACAATACGAAAATTGAGGTTCAGTTTTGTACTGAACCCTACGTGCGCGATTCCGACTCACGTTTGGCCGGTATTTTGGTTATCCTTTAGTAATTTTCAAATCGATCTTCTTTCACCCTGTTTTCGTTGCGATATCAAGGAGGTTTGTTCACCTGCACCTTTCGGGTTCATCGACTCACTTTCAAACGGTCCATCTTATTGCCTCCGTCATTTGCGTCTTGAATTTATTTAAATCGCTATTTGATTTCCCGTCCGTTTGTTTTTTGATACGATCAATCACATAATAAATTGTTTTCATGTGCGTTTATTCTCGGTTCTGAACCTCAATTCTCGTATTCCATGTATAGTTTCATTTTACTTTGATTGTATTATAAGTGAAGCGACCAATCAGGAGGTATTTGACGCTGCTTTGACGTTTACGAGAATACCGGTTTGACGGTATTAGCGTGTCGGGACTTGATTGTAATTGTATTATTGCAGGTTTTATTTAGCAGAATTGACCCTCAGATCCAATATGATCTTTTTACCCGACTATGGCGAAGCTAAAAGGAAGGATATTGTAATGTATGTATGTATGTATGTTCCACCGTAGCACCTAAACTACTGGTCGGATTTTAATAAATAGCTTCGTAACAATAGCCCGGGTAACATAGGATATATAACGTATGTAGTCGGGTAAAAGATTTTTATAAAAATTGTAGTTATTGTAAAGAAACATTTTGAAATCGACCAAAATATGTGTCATTGTATTTCTTTTTTATTGCAATAAGCGCTTTTTAAATTGATAGCATTATAGTGTACTGATCTCTTTATTGTTTATGAAACGACTAACTTGTATCCGAACAGATGATTTAACTGTGAGCTTGTTTAGTTTTCTCTAAACAAGCAATCACTGCTTGGAATCCAAACAATCAAATATTGAAATAATTTTGGAATGTTTCGTCATTCGTTTTCCTTAGACATTAAAACAGTTGTTCATTTTGTTTCCACATTCCATATCTTTTATTGCTGCTTTTCCTCTAAGGGTCACTTCACACCGCTACGATACGCGGCCCTGAATTTTTATGATAGCTAATTTAACTATTCAAAATTGAACTTTTTCACTCTGCAAAAAGATGCACGTTGCATATGACATCAGTCATACACTGCACATGCGCCGTGCAGCACGGTGCAACTTGACATTCGACCTCTTACAATGAAATGTGTATCTCCTTGTGTGATGAATAAAGTTCAATTTTTAATATCTATCTTAAACATCTAATGCCGCGTCGCGTACCGTTTGGTTTCGGTGTGAATTGACTCAAAGATAACCATTATTAATAAATACGTCAAACATTTAATGTAGATCGCCTTTGATGTTGAAAGTCTGTTTGTAGGTGTAGGTTTACGTCAGTGGAATCAGCAGAGCATGTATGTTTGTATCTACTGTCTAGATAATAGATATACACAACACACAGAAGATCATACTTTTCTTAGTTATGTCGGTTAAAGCAAAATCTTCAATTTAAAAAAGCAAATCTGCTTCCTCAAAGGTCATAAAATTGTAGCAAGTTAATTTCTTGGCTTAAAATTATTGCCATATGCAAACAATACAGGACAAAATAAAGTCTTAAGCCTGCCATACACGTAAGGGTTTACCTGACAGGTTTGCCTGCGCAGTTATACCTGTCGGGTAAGCTTGAGCTGACACTGTATGGAAACTTGCAGTTATGCGACATACACTCTCCGGTTTACCTGTACAGGCAAAACTATCGGGTATCTTTTTTCAGGCATTAGACACGTCAATCCTTTGCATATTATTAACTATGAAGAGTAATAGGTAGCCTGCCAGAGCACAATAAACGTAGACTATGCTTGTAATAATTTACTTCAGCAATAAATTTCTTCTCGAACTGAAAAAGTAAATTATTGCCATAGCTAATTGCGATAATTCTAATGACGTTTCCAGAACATTCACATACTCAAGACTAGTAAATGACTATATTAGATAGACAAAGTCACGTATTACTATGTGAAACTACTGAAAAAATATTAAGCTTCATAAGGCATTAAAGAATATGAGCCTCTCCAGAAATTTTGGTTTTTGAAAAGTTTCTTCTTTCAAAATGACACATTCAAGGTCATGATTTCAGGGCAATGCCAAGCTATAAATTATTCTTATACGAATTTATTTAAAAATAAATTCAGCATTTAAGACAGACTTAACTAAGAGCTTTTAGTCCATAAGTTATTTATGACTGCTTCAACTGGTCGATCTAGAGATAATATTGAGTTGCATGTTTTCTTCGTCAAAACCGTTTTCATAGAGGAATACATACGAATAGAATTACGAGCTTCTGAAATTCAGTGATGTATATATACGCTGATAAAAGATATCAGAAGGTCAATTCTGCTAAATAAAACCTGCACTAATACAATTACAATCAAGTCCCGATATGCTAAAACTGACAAACGTAAACGCTAAACCAGCGTAAAACTCGTTCTGATTGGTCCAAACTTCACAAAATCAGTTTACGATAACAAGACGCTTCACTTATAATACAATAAAAGTAAATTGAAAGTCTACTTTGAATACGAGAATTGAAGCCTAAAAAGCAGCCACAGCCACATCGCGAAATATTGCTAAAAGTAAATCATTTGCAGAATTCCTAGCAATTTTGCTTAAAGTTCGTAATATTGTCACGTTTTATAGCAAATTTGCAGCAATTCATTTCATTAGCAGATTCATATTTGTCGGTTATGATGCCACATGAAAAATTATATAACCGTAACCAACCGAATAACCGCATAATATTCTGTATTTGTGTAAAAATGCTAGTCTTAGAGGTTAATCTTGAAGAACTATTTTAGTACTTGGCATTTGTAAATAAAAGTTACCAATGAGTACATTAAAATATTTATTATTTAAGGTGAAGTATTCACGTTTGCTTATAAACCTCGAAACCGAATCACTTTTATGGTCAAACGCCTAGAATACCTTAAACAAAAATAAAGAACTAAATAATAATTGGTTACCATCCTATTATATTATAAATGTCATAGAAAACTGCGATGGTTATATTTATTAAATTAAAATATTTGTAATAAGTAGATACATATTATATTATGATAGTTTACTCATTTATTGAACGTTTACTTAATTTGGAGGCAATACTTTCCAGGTTCCAACTCGTGTATGAGCGAGCGACACAAGCCTTTATTGAGGCGAAATAATCCTACAGATTCAGACTTCTGAATTTGAGAATTGTCCATTAGAGTTTAGAAATCTTTAGTCCATTATCCATTTTTCGAAAATACGCACTTCTTCAATGATATTTTTCACCACCACGGCACACACTAAAACTAAAATGCTCTCAGAAGTTTTCATACAGTTCTAAATTTATTGTATTTGTATAAAACACAAAATATTTATTTCGACATGTTCCACACGTCATCTTCTTCTTTAAAATGGCCTCCCTTGAGGAATAGCCAGTGTCGGTGTAGATGAGGTACAAAAAAAAACAAACTTTGTGGCCAGTGATGATGACTTGGCGCGAAAATGGGCCTTTGCGGAATAACAAGAGAAAAAATAGTTAACATCTCGTAATAAAATGAATTTACAACATAATAAATCTTCTTATTACCTGAAACAACAAGACAAATACAAAATGTTAGTTTATTAGTAAAGACGCACACATCTACATTATATGCGGACCATTTTAGGGATTCTCATAGAAAGCTTTAAAAATAATGTATTTCTGCTTATGAATTGAATCTTAATCAAATTATGTATTGGCGATCAAGTGCCGTTTTACGATCTTTGGAGTAATTCATAACAATAATTGAACGTGAATCGCCGAAAGCGGCCTTTTTATACTCTGTAATGCCACGAATTCACCGTGCAAACAAGTAATACAACGACAAATTAATTTAATCGATTTTTTTTTTGTTTACAAAGTTATTAAATTGGATTTCAACACAGTAGATATAGCAAACTAGCTTCTAAATCAGTGACCTATATACCATGTCTTATAGGTGAACGATTAGGTTTATCATGCGAGACGACTTGTTCTGTTACATAACTAGTGGCAGCTCGCGTGGCCCAAATGTCGGCTTTGACGTCATTTCTCAGAGGGGCGGTCGCTAAATATAGCGAGGGCTTATGTGCAGACGATACGTCATCAATAACCTTTACAGCAATAATTATAACTGATAATTATAAATAATTATAACTGATATTTTATAACATTTGTTTAAATAATTACAAATATTAGATGTTGTTTTCAAACTGTCTCTTCTTCGGTGTTGGAGCCTAGGTTCAGTTTCAGGTTCAGACGCGGTTTGATGAAACGGATACCAAACTATGCAAGATTTTGAAACATTCCAAACGTTTATCTATAGAAGGCAGACGATATAGGGCTCTTCAAAATATTGCACAATTATTCCGAAAGAACTTTATGTGTTCAAAATGTTATGTCTTTCAAGTTTCATGTTTAATTATGAAAGCTATTGTTTTCCCAGCTACGTATGCAACTAAGGGCTAATTTTTCAAAAGTCAGTTATCTTTTACCTGAGGAATAAATATGTGACTTTGACAGATCTTTCATACAAAATCTGTCAAATTCGCATATTTATTCCTCAGGTAAAAGTTATCTGACGATTGAAAAATCGCCCCTAAAACATAAAAATGTCAGTGGCGTGGGGTTCCTATAACTCTATTTCTATCGGCTTCACTTACCATTTACCTTTTGAAGACCCCCATCCAAATCCCTAGCTATTATAAAGGCTAGGGCTTCCCAACGAAGGAGAACCAGCCTTCGCCACTAACAAATATACTGGGTTTTAGCGGTTAGACAGCGAACTAAATGCAGAGGTTCGCTGCACGTGTAACCAAAATCTAGGTTAGGTACTCTAGCTTAAATCTACACTCAAGAGTATAATACCTACCTACTACCCACGGCAGATAGACTGATGCCAGTTTGTACACCTACAATTTACGTTTCACCAATTAATTAATGTATCTGTGATTATTATAACTAAAGGTCGCACTACGGTCGAAATTCACTTAATATAATTAATATAATTTTTAAATATGAACTTTATAAGGGTTGTTTCGCTTCTAAAATAGAAAAAAAAACAATAAAAATGTAAATGTTGTGACATATTCACAAACATCAACGTGTAACAAAATTGTTACAATTTTCTTGGTGTTATCAAACGCACGGTAGTGTGTGGTGTTGTTATTTTTATTAATTTTATGTAATGTATTTCTTAGTATTATTTATATTTAAAAAATATTAGCTTTTTGCGCACCTTCCACCACATAAACTTTAACGGTGCCACATATCATACTTCTTCGTGCGCACAATTCTCGTAAAACTCGACTGTAAGTTTTTGCTTCACGTATACTATGACTCATAACTTAATCTCTTTTTCATGGAGCAGATATTGAAGTAGTATCCATTAAAAAAAAAGATTTTTACATTCGGCTTATGAACTATATTTAAGGTATTATTGTGTAAATAAATAATGAGGCCAAAATCGATAAAAGTTACCTTCGATGTCTACAGATTGTATATTTTGGCCGTACGCCATACCTTACTCCGGTAACTTTTGTTAGCGATTGTGTTCAGGAGCTCATCACTGATTGAATTTTAAACTCTACCGTTATGTCATAAAGTAGAAATTTGCTTGGCGTAATTAATTATAGTAGGATTTAATAGTGTTGAAAATAATTTTAGTTACTCCAACCACAAATCAATCTTGATAGTTCAAAGGAACTAGTCTGGCGTCTGCGTAACGTCTATCACGATTCAAACAATTTCACGATTAAAAAAAAAACACAAACCCTGTGCTAGTAATCATAAGAATTATAACTGGAAAACCTCTAAAATTATTGTTCTTGTTGTGCATGTCACAAAGAGGAAAACAAACAAAATGATGTTTTTCTTGCTAAACGTTATGCTCGATTACAACATCATTATGAAAATAGAAGCTTTTAAAATCGTGCTTTTGATAAAAGTATTTCAGTTCCATTACAATAAACGTCAAAAAATGTTTTCAAAATGTATTTTTTATGCACCCAACATTCGAAAATAGTTTAGTTACATCTGTCAGTTTGTTTACAAACTATTGGAGAATTGATGAAACAAACAAGATGGTGGGATGTTAATAGATATACGTCAATGATTATTATGTTGTCCGTCAATGAAAGAAAAACAATAATCGGAAAATTTGTGGACTAGTCGACTACTCAAATAAGGTTGTTTACAATATGATAATTATTAAATTTATGGTATTTGGGTTTTTGTGGAATGTAAAGAATCTTGTTTTTCTTTTTTATCGGGGTTCAAACAATATTTTGATTGATAAGACTTCCTTTTGTAGATACGTGATACGATATAGACGAGGCATGTCGAGGCAAAAAGTGTCCACACTTAAAATTTCCCACTTTTAGGATTGTTTGGGGCAGTTGAGGTTAGACATTTGTCACCTTGACATTTTGATTATGCTTTCTTCTTCTTCTTTTTGTAGTCGCATTTGCTTTCCACCGCCGATAAAATCTTCTGAAATCGAGATGGCGTAACTCTTTCTTGTATGAACATTTTTTTCTCTCAAATGTACATCATAGCCCCTTTGCAGCGAGTCTTCAGTGCAAATGCAAAAGAAGAAAACCCTATGCAAGGTTTTCTGTACAATGAGTTTACATTATGACTATGGGTAATTAAAACTCATAGTGAAATTATCAGTACAGTACGAGGTTATGCTAATAATTTTTGACGGTTAATCCTGAAACAGCGGAACTTCTAGGTCGCCCCTGCTACGCGAATGGTGCGCTTAGTAAAAAACACGTAAATATTTATACTACACATACTACCCGTAATTACCTGACTGACAGATCAATCACAGAACCTAACTTTTTCATTTATTTAGTAATAAATGAAATAAAGTGGGCAATAGCTTACATACTTAAGATATTTTTGAAGTTTATTTTATTTAAAAAATAATTGTTTTTAAACAAAAATTAAAACCAACTTCCAAAGTAAAAATGCACAAAAAAAATTTAACTATTTCTCTACTCAATCTTTAAAATTTTAAAGTCGGAGTCGGAGTCGGAAAGAACGTGACTTCTATAAAATGTTGTTTTTACCAGGATATTGTTTGGGCTGCGTATTTTTAAGTTATATAATATTTTTTGTCGTCGCGTAATAATATATGAACCTACCCAGTACCTACCTACTTATTGTATGGCTGTACGAGTTAGTTACGTGAGTTACGAACATAGGTACAGTATACATGTCAAGGGTTTTACAATATTGATCGAACACTTACGTAGGGAGGGGTCACGGACATTCTATTAAAGAATATCAGATTAAATCTATTCTACGATACGCAGTTCTACCAGTTCTACGCTGTTCCATAACCTTTAAATTATAAATAGGTAAAGGTAAAACCTATTTAATAAACTAGCTGTTGCCCGCAGTTCCGCCTGCGTAAATACAGTAGCCCACTGTACTGTTTCGGGATAAAAAGTAACCTATGTATATTTTAATTCAGATCCTAAATTACTACCATACCAAATTCAAATCCGTTCAGTAGTTTTTGCGTGAAAGAGTAACAAACATCCATCCATCCATCCATCCTCACAAACTTTCACATTTATAACAATAGTAGGACTGTTTCAACCCCATTGTTGCGCATAAGTTACTAATGTACTCAAAAGACGAATGTACGTATATTTGACACTAATAAGTCGATTTTGCTAATTAAATCTTACATTAATACAGTTTCGATGCATTGTTTATATTATGTAGAAATAACAAAATGGTATTCTCATAAACATGGTCAACTACCAACTCATTTTGATTGGTCCAATCTACAAAAATGAGTTTATAATAGATATCAAGACGATTAATATACAGTTAATTGAAAGTCTAAGTTAAATACGAAAATTTGGGTTCAGACCTTAGACATGTTATACAAACTTTACTTCTTTAAATACTTGTCTGTTTAAAAAAAAGTAGAAAGAAAATATAGAGTTATATTTCTCTAGATTATCTTAAGAAACTGCATTAATCCTGATTAATTAGTTTCAATGTATATAAAAAAATATAACCAAAAACTATGCAGCCCGAAACTTTAAAGCTTTCGTTCGAAGCAAAATTTCAGAGTATATCTAGTAATTAATCTTGTAGATTTTTATATAAAAACATTTTAATATAGTTAATCACAACTAATGGGAATTTGATATGCATTAATTTCATGTATTATTCTTGTAAAAACTTTCCTCACACTTGGCACATAGTGCGATTTGCAAAAGTCGTTTTTAGCAGGACAGATATTTTATTTAGTATGTTGAAATGTTGTGTAGGAGTGAATTAACTGTCTGACAAAACACTATAGAACTCAACGTTAGATATATTTTCATCCATTAGGCGAGAAATACCAGCACTCAAACGAATACATAGTATGGGACTGTTTAATGGGATTGGAATTAAAGTAAATTAATTGAGCAGTCGTTACTAATTTAGTATAGTAAATACAGTATCCCACGGGAACACTGTACTTTTTCGGGATAGAAAGTATCCTATGTTTGAATCTAGAGCTTAAACTACTACCATACCAAATTTCATCAAAATCCGTTCAGTAGTTTTTGCATGAAAGAGTATCAAACATCCTTCCATCCATCCATACATCATTCCATCCATCTATGCATCCTCACAAACTTTCACATTTATAATATATTAGTAGGATAATAGTAGGATGATAGTCGATTCTTGATGTAAGACGTGTCTTTCACCAGTGACAAAGCTTTGATATTATGTATCTTGTATCTTGTATCTTGATTTTTGACCCAATGCAATGTGAGAAAATATTATGATTTATCGTATTGTATTTTTCGTGAAAACATTGTATAAATTGTAGTTTTAGCGTCAATTTCTGGACTTGTCCCACATTTCACAACCCTTATTAGGAGAGTTATACGTCACGAAAGCGGTAAAGATGTTTTTTCTTTAATCAGCCTACGATGTCTTTGGTGTCGTACATTAGCTACGTTTTTTTGCGGGATGTGATTTATACGTTATGCGACGATTTTGACGTCACGATACTGTTGTATGACCACCCAGGGCTGTCAACTATACGATTTCTCTTACACGAATAAGTTCCTGCGCGGAACAAAAAGGTAACGTTAATGCCAACCTTGCGAGGGATCGAAAGGTTTTACCGAAAAACGGTGACTAATATAATAGGTGTGATTGAGACGTTGTCTGATAATAATCAAGGTTGCATTGTATTCTTATTAGATATTATTATGGAGTAAACGACACACCCATTACTCTAAAGATATCTGTTGTGATGCCCTGATGATGCAGATGCTTGTCGTATATTTTTTCACGTATTTTCACCCACTAGGTTTTTTTTTCTGGAGTGTACCGTTTCTTGGCAAATGAGTTTAAGTTTTGTTTACAATTTTTTCATACCATACGTTTTGGCTTCAGTAACAGCTGTTAATAAGAAGATTTTAAAATGACATTGCAAAAGTTTGGATCCTTGAATTTGACCAAAACATACCTACCTAGTTAATTTCATAATTTACACGCCTTGGCTCATAAGTTGCACCTATTCAATGATGGTTTTCATTGGCTTTGTCTCGTCGTGACTTATTCACAAAGGTTTTACATCAAATTGTCAACTTCAATGAAATGTTATTGAGAACGCTGGAATATTCTTTTACACATAATTGAAGACACTAGGAAAATTTATGTGGCATATTGGCGTCATAACCAATTATTGTTCTGCATTGTCTTGTCGTGACGGAGAATTTGTAATGAATATAATTCTACACGCTATTTTGTTTCTAGAAAGTTCTCGTTAGTTCACATTACAGAGATTTATTACCATGAAATAGAAATATTGTTTCCATTGACGGAACAGTAAAGTTACATGTTTTGTGACGATATTCATTGTTGTGTGTAATGTGACACTATATTCGATAAAACCCCCAGGTTGATTTTATCATACCCATAATTCCACAATCCGGTAATGTAAAATTATAATTTTTACCCACAATATTAATTTAAAGGGGAAATCCCTGCAGGATTCATAAAACCTTCGAATCTTAAGCAGCCAGAAAAACTATAGTTAATAATTTTGAACAGTTTCGGGATACAGAAATAGAACTATTTCTATTATAAACTAATTTAAACTGCAATAAATTAAATGAAATATTGTTTTCACACAGTAAAAGTGGGTGGTTTACAATCGTTTATGTAATAAATACAAGTGTTACAGCAAACACTAACAGAATTTTTGTTACTGCGCAGATCACGGATCTTTTTTTAGTCTTGAACAAATAATCAAGCCGATTTTAATTTTTTGTACAGAGTAGATACGTAGTAGAGAACATATTTATATATATATATATATATATATATATATATATATATATATATATGTGTATGTTACACTTTATTGCTATGAATGCACACTAGCTGCAGGCTATGAGCTAAATCGATAAATGAAATTTGAAAGAAATTTGAAATCTATACTTACGTAATAAAGAGGAAAGATTTACTTGTTTGTTTGCAATAAATATGCTCCGAAACTACTGGACCAATTTTGATACAATTTGGAACAGATACATATAGAGTATACCGCGGGAAAAGACACACGGCGCAAATACTGAAACGCTAATCAAAATTAAGAGCCCTCCTATTCACACGCTGTCGCTGTCTCTGCTAGCCGAAATAACAAGGACAGCATGTGACTTGACCGTCACTTAATTAAACTATTGTTCCAGTATTCGGCCCTCTGGCTAATACTTATTACTGCGACAAAATGTACGATTTCCGTGGGCTGATCAAGAGTTTATTGATTACCTCCATTTCTCCCTGAATCTGAATTAAAATAATTACGGACAGTGAAATGTGAGTGAAAATTATTGTACAATCTAATAGTATTTGGGTTTGTGCGCGATGTTTTTAAAAGCTGGTAAAAAAACTCCCAATGTCTTTTATGTAAGTATTATAAGTGACCAATGCAATTTTCTGGGCAACATCAAAATAGCAATAAAGTGCGATGTGGGAACAAAAACACCAACACAACGACGACGTTCCAGGAACTAATTGCGTCCATGAATTTATCACTAACGCTGTTATAATTAACGTTTCTGTTACAGTAGGTATGCTATAATATCCACAATTTCATGCGACCTTGGTATTCTCTCAGGATAATTTGTATGGTCTATGGAATACATAAATACTCAAAACAGTTGTCGCAAAAACCATCTCTACCCCACCCCTATGGCAGAACGCTTGAACTGCATTCAAGGTGCAGTGCAGGTCGATTCCGGTCACACTTTTCCCTAGAAAGTAGATAGATATAGATAGGTGTCTGAAAGGACTAACAGTACTCTACGATACTAGAAGTCTGCTGATGCCTAAGGCTGAGACTATATAGTCCGGAATCCGTAAGGCCGGGGAAAATGCAGAGCATTGAAAATAGAACTCTGGACATTAAGTGTCGAGTCAAATTTGATATATGATGTCATATATGACAGCTTGACACTCGACACTTCGATTTTCAAGTCTATTGTATTAGCGCAGAGTTCTATTTTCAGTGCTATGAATTTTTCCGGGCCCGCCGGGTTTATTAAATAGTCCCAGCCTATCCCGCAGAAAGAAGGCTAACGTGGGGGCCTTGCAGGCTGAAACCGAATTCCCTGAACTATTTTCGATATAATCTCGGATCGGTCAATGTGTTGACTCATTCACACACGCGCCTAAACTTGTGCGCGAAACGAAATTTATCGATAATGTTTACGAGATCTGTAGTAACGACGTTGGTGGTCGATGGTGATGATAATGATGATACTTGCAATATGAACTATGCTATGAACTCAAAGCACGAGGAACACAATATTAAATGCTTGAACAATTAGTACCTACACATAATATTGAATAACTGTAACCTAATAATATTCGCATAAATGGTTGTAAATTGTAGTGGCATGTGTTTGTGGTATAGAACAAAACAAACAATGGAAAACTTAGGAGTCATCATCATCAAAAGCGATCGTGGCCTGGGACACGTGTCTCTTCTTAACGTGAGAAGAGACACGTGCCCCAGACAGTACTTCAGTGGGCCTAGCAGGGACATTTGACAGCGGCGTAAACGTACCGTTATTTCCTCCTTCCTTTCATACAATTCTCAAATCTCATTCCATAAAGTTACGTTTACGCCACTGTCAAATGTTCTTGCTAGGCCCATAGTACAGTAGACTAAAGTAAGGCCAACCAGACGAGATAAAGAATGTAAACAAATTTTCAGGGGTTCAAAACATTTTTATTTGAATAAACTATTATAAAGTTCGAATTTTAATCGCTGTCGTCTGTACTAGTCAAAGATGATTCGTCGGAAGAGTCCGAGTCAGCTGTGTTTATAATAAAACTATCTATTGTATTATCAATCATGTTGTCAATATTGCTATAAAAATTGTCCTCGACTTTTATTACATGATCCACACAATTTCGCCATTTATCAGCAGATACACGTTGGCCCCTCTTGTAGCAGTTTTTTCACATCTTCAAATTTAAATGTAGTATTATTGCGAGCTACGTGTCCCTTTATGTCAGCCTATACGAGTTCAATGGGATTGAGCTCGCAATGATAAGGTAAGGAAGTCTTAGGACTTCCACCTTAAATTTTTTGGCGAGCTCATCCACAGCGTATCTTTGGTAGTTCGCCTTTACGTCATTCACTTTCTTTAAAAGTTCTGCCTTTACGTCTTTTTCATCATAGCTTAGTAAATATGGAGACGAAAAAATATGTATCAGTTCGAACGCAATCCAAACAGGAATGAACTTGTTCACAATTGTTTGGCGGACCAAATGTTGACAACTGCGGCACTGGCCGCTTTCCTGTACCACGAAACACGCTACGACAGCTGTCGTCGACCAACTGACGTCATTATTGCATACGAGTGATAAGGACAGATATAATACTCGTATTAACTCACTTTCATAATGCAACTCAGTAGCGGTCCGTTTATTTACGTTTTTTATCTCGTCTCGTTGGCCTTACTTTAGAGCATGTGTATCAGTGCCTATAAGTCAAATCAAATAGCGCGCTTACCTGGCTTCCTGTTACAGACACACACATTTTCACAAAATCATGAAAACGAGAGGAAAAATTGATTATACAGTAAAAATGAAACAACAAGTATCTATGAGAGACTAAATGGTTCTAGAGCGTGTACTATAAGTATCAGAATGGTTGACATTCCATACAATTATCACCCAACTACAACGAAGCCTAAAGGAAGTGTAATGATGGCAGTCTATGTATGTATGTTTTTTCCACTGTAGCGGCTAAACTACTGATCTGATTTTGATGAATGAGGTATCCAATGTCCATAGATTCGTAATAATGGACCGGGTAGCAAAGGCATATATTTTGCGTAGTCGGGCTATAGTTATTTTTTTTTATTCTTGTGTAAAAGGTGGGTATAAACTATAATATGACATTATCATAATATTCTAGCAAGGAAGTATTGTTTATATTTTATGACAGAAGCGTAATTATCTAACGAGCCCGTATTGTCGTTGCCCTTGTTGATAGAAGAACGTTGTGAAATATCCAAAGACCTAGGTGTAAATTATTGTGACAAGAAATAAACATGTATACGTAACTGGAAATAGTGTGTGTGTTTGTGTGTGCGTGCGTTCGTGTGTGTGTATAGGTCGGGTTAGTTGGGACTTGGGGCTGGGACAGTCAAACTATTTTTCTGAACCGGGCTGCCTTTGGGCAAAGATTGACCATCTTGCATCTTGTCACGATTCGCTAAACATAACAGGCCTATATACCAAGATGAAATGTAGGCACAAACAAACATATAAACTAAGAAATTAGGGGAACCGCTGTTTTGTGTTTGTTTAACTCACTGGTCTGGTTCAACTTCCTACTCACCTCAATACGGTTAGATCAAGTCAACGTACGAATTGCGCCGTTTATGGCCTTATTTATGTATTGTTTATGTTTGCAAATGAGAGAAAGCAACACACAAACATAAAACACCGTTAAATTAAGCAGGATTTAGTGTCAAATACAAGCATACTGCGCAGTAAAATGTGGAGGAACAACCATGTAATTAAGCCAGCAATCGCTTATATGTTGTGGCTGGTGTCTATGGGCGACGCAACGTTTATCGCTTTTCCTTCTAATTTATTCTACCACTTTTTCCTTAAATGTAGAATATCTATATTCATAAAATAAACATTATTTTAAGATTCCTTTTCTACCGCAAAAAAATCAGGCTACATAAAACTTTATGTCACCTACATTGTGTTTTTGTCTCTACCGCGAGAGGCATGATCCGCGCGACTGCGGCATCCCACTTTGCGGGTTTGCAATTCATATTATAGGGGCGTCCATAAATTGCGTGAGACGTTTTTGGTGATTTCTGATGTATGTGTTTTTTTAAAACACAATTTGTTTTATTACTTTTATTAAGACTAGTAAAGACTATTATTTGGGATTTTTCTAAAAAGCATATGAGACGTGCAATAAATATAAGGTTAAATATAAAACTTTTATATTTAACCTAATTTTCACGCATTTTGAGTGAGATTTGGCTGAAAAGTTACAGTAACTGTTCTAATATGCTACAACTCATAGTAAGTCTACGAGTATATTTTGTTTACAACTAAATGATGTTTAAAATACATTATGGTGATGTAGTGACTTCATGGATCCCTATAAACATAAAAAAAACACAAACGGGAAAAATGTACGCCTGCAGCGAGTAATCAGTCTGACTACTGAGAAATTCGTGTTTAATTAATTACTGCACAAAAACCATTAGTTGTAACATCAATCTTTAGGCAAACCATTTGACAACTATTCTAGAAATTTCAGTCGTCCATCTTGTTTTCCTGTTTATTTAACATTACCATACAGTAAACATTACCATACTGTATGAAATTAGTCATTTAAACTAACGTAATTGTTAGGTAAATCCTGTTATACTGATTGTCGAATTGGATTCGACGTTCATTCTACATTTTATAATTTTGCTAGAAATTTCGTTCGGATTAAATATAGAATCCACCAATCTGTGCCAAACCCATGTTCATAGGGCAATATCAATATTAGTAATGGCCAAATAAAAGCAACTCTGGTTAAATGCCAAACATAATAACGTGACCATTAAAGCAAACCATTTAGTAGGAATAGAAAAGAGATTTAATTATTTAAGTAGACTTCGTTTAAATAATGAGAATCGAGGTAGAAGATGTCGCTTGCCAGTTTCCTCATTTTAGTGAACTGTGGTTTTATTAAGGCTAGATAATATGACTCAGCCAAATCATTGGTTGCCGTAATAACCATTAAGGATGATGAGAAGACTCTACCATCATCATCGCCTGTCGCCGCCTGTCCACTGTTGATTATTGAGAAAGCCCAACAATACATACGTATCCCCTCCGTTGCCATCCAGCGAGCTTAGTCAATGTGACTTCTTCAATTACAATCACGAAGCTTGAAATCAATATGTATGGTATTGACATATCTCGCGCTATGTCACATAGCGAATGTTATGTTCGATTTTTGTGCAGTGTTCCAACTCTCAAAAATATTTCTCCCCAAACTTGAATAAACTAATAAATAAATAATAAAAAATAATGTTCTGTAATAATATCTGTCCTTTTTACATTAAAATATACATCCAAAAGTTTATTTTCTACAGGTTGACGTTTTTAAATTGCTTGTTGATAATTATATCAGTTCAATTAAACTACGCTAGTTTAATTAAAAACAATAAAACACAACCTCTAAACCCTAAGAATATCTAACCCTAACCCTAGAAAATCCTCCGCAGCCTTTTTTCCTTAAATTTTACGGAGAAACTGTACGTGTGTCAATACTATTAGTTATGTGATATGTCAATCCTATATATTTTCAATTTCGAAGACCGTCATTGTAATTAGCGATGGCATGTTGGCTAAGCCCTAAGCTTCTTCAAATCGACAAAGTTTCAATTAAATCCATTTAGTGGTTATTGCGTGAGAGTAACAAAAATCCATAAATTTTTCATGCATACAAACGTTTGCGTTTATAATATAAGTAAGGATTACAAACTTTTGCGTTTATATTATTATTAGTAAAGGTATAAAGAATAGTCTCTGGTTACTAGTCATGGTGTCCGCTGATGGTTACAACGCGAACGTAATGTTACTGACATCAATTACCCTTAATTGAAATGCATGTGAGCAATAAGTCCAGTTGACGACTATCCCGATACATATTCGTAATTATCAGCCTCCTCTTAAGTGTGTGAAACTAGATAAAATAACATAACCAAGAGCCACGTCAGGACATGTTTTTTTGATGAACGCGCAATTTTTTTAATTACTTCATAATCCTTTGTTCGATTTCGTTCAAAATAATTTTCCTAGAGAGTTTTTAGTACGATCTATCAGCATGGAAACTTACAAGTTTCTCTGTTATATTATAAAATATGATGCCAGGGGGAGGACCAACTAATAAAACACTTTGCTCACAAGCCAATTGCTCGAAAATCATGTGAAATGTAAGAATACCTATTCGTCGATACCCCACACGGTGGGATGGAATAAAAATAATTTTTCATCCCACAGATCAGTCTGTATAGAAACCAAGCGTGCCATTATTGTCTACCTACTGTGACGTCACAAGAGCGATTTATTAATGCGAACTCCCCGTCCTCGAGTAAACGATTCAAAGGCATCGCCGCGCCTGGCCCCGTCGTTTTTTTTTAATTTTTTTTTAGTTTTCGTTTGATGTTTGGCACCGAGAACGTTCGAAAGGAAATGGCGCTGAAAGAAGTAATTTTTACTCCTCTATTACACGCGAAGTACATACACTTGCGTGGTCTAGTCAATAGATGTCTGTGTTTCATCCCCACTTCACATGTATGGACAGTCACCCCAAAAATATAAAATACTATTATATTCTTATGCCGAAACTGAAAGCTATACACAATCTATAACTATACCAAAATTTCAACCATTTATAATTACAGAAGCAAACATACAGATAGATAGACAGACGGACAGAACGAAACAATAAGGGTTCCTTGAGTACAACGGAATCCTAAAACAACAAAAAGTCAGTGTATTATATCTGTATACTTTCTATAATAATAAACATACGTAGTTCTTCACCATAATAATATTATATCTGCACGAGATATCATAGGACCTGTCGTACCTGATATCTGGGGACCTAAAAACTTGTGAGAGGCACCTATGATAGATCACCTAGATTGTTCTTAGGTTATGTTCGTAGTATATTATCCCTTGGCCTTAAATAATATGTACAGTACGGCCACCTTGTTAATGTCTCCCGGGTATCTTCGTTTTTCTATGGAAGTAAAAGACGATGTAGGAAATACGACGAAATGCTATTGCAACAGGTTTGACTGTACTCTATATAAACCTAGGTATTCTAATTTCTGTTCAAAAATAGTATCTAATAATATAATTATCATAATTCTTATATATCCTATTTACCGACCTACACATAAAAGTGAAGTTTGGACGGTCGCGTCGACGACATTATCATTATAAAAGAACAATTTGAAGGAATATGAAGAGATGATGAACATTATTATCACGTGTAAATGGTGTAATTTTGTTGAAGTAATGACGTCATCAAACAGGAACCACCGTTCCGGCACTCCAGGATATTGTTACTATTAAACAAACATATTCACCAATTAAACTATAGCAGTTATTGATTGTTCAGCCGAGGATATTGAATTTTCAGCAGTTTGAAACATTTCTGTAATGGTGGAAATTATAAAGACGATCAGACAGCAGAACAATTTATTTCCCCGAATATGTATATTCACTAGCAATACCTCAAAAACGTGCCTTATTATGCACCAGAAAAGTTCATTAATAATTATCTAAGCATGTAAAGGTTTTAGATGCTGTGGTGGACCAATAAGCGCCACAATCATGAATCGCGCTATCAAAGTTTTCATAGTTCGGCGCTATATATAATATTAGGTCCTTACATATGAAATTGGCGTTTTGTCGTACTGGCCACTTTGATCTCAAATATATATCTTCTTTGGTTAGGAATTCCAATTTAAAATTTATACCGCTATTTACTTATGCATTTGTGTTCCGAATAAACTGTAATTCATTTGTTTTTTCCTCTTTTGGTTTTTTCTTTGCGTCACTCTGTTTACAAAATGGAAAACTTGAAATATAATGAATAATGATGTATGTGGCGGGAGTGTTGCAAAAGAAAACACAGTGCGTTTTTGGTTCCAACGTTTTCGTTCTAGAAATTTCGACCTGCAGAAGAAGCCCCGTGGACGGCCGGAGACCAAAGTTGATAATGAAGAATTGAAGGCTATTGTGGAAGCGTATCCATCGCAAACCACATCCGAGTTAGCTGCAGGATGTGGTGTTAGTAATAAAACTATTTTAATCCACTTGAAGTAAATTGGGAAGGTGAAAAAGCTTGAAAGGTCCACCTCATGAATTGAGTGCAGCAAACCGACAAACTTGCGTCGACTGCTGCGTTACATTACTCAACCAGCACAATAATGAAGGGATTATAAATCGAATCATTACCTGTGATGTTAAGTGGATCCTGTACGATAATCGAAAATGCTCATCGCAATGGCTGAACCCTGGCGAACCAGCTAAAGACTGCCCCAAGCGAAAATTGACTCAAAAACAGTTACTTGTGAGCGTTCGGAGGACTAGTGCCGGTGTCGTTCACTTACAGCTTTCTTAAATCTGGCCAGAGGATTACGGCAGATGTCTATTGCCAGCAACTGCAAATCATGATGGAAAAGCTAGCTGCTAAACAACCGAGGTTGGTCATTCGCTCTAGGCCACTGCTGCTTCAGAACGCTAGACCACATACTGCACAACAGACGGCTACCAAATTAGAGGAGCCTCAATTGGAATGTCTAAGACATCCACCGTACGCCCCGGACCTTGCTCCAACAGACTAACATTTTTTCGAAATTGGGATAACTTCTTGCAAGAGAAAAATTCAACTACGATGGGGCAGTCTAAAGCGCCTTCAAAGATTTTATTGATTCCTGTCCGAATGGTTCTTTTAGTAAAGGAATCAATGAACTACCTATGAGATGGCAAAAGTGTTCGTCGATTCGATCATCACTCCCCGCCTCTCCGCACTCCCTCCGTCTCCCTGATCGAGTGATGATGATCCTGGTCAGCACGTAGCATCGGCCCCACACGGCAGCGTTCCGTCTCACGGAACCCGTCCTGCTACATCTGAAAACTGCTGTGGGCTTTGGCCTGACCGAGACTACCGCCCGCTCGGTCGGAAATCTCCCTTGTGGGCTTTCGCCATTCTCACAAGGCAATGGGAATTAACTATTCCCTTTCTTACTCACCTACTTTTTAAGTTTTGACGAATTAGCTTGTAGGACTTACGCAACTCTACCACAGATTACTAAATTGTTACTACGTAAACTCTACATTTGCTTGCAACGATAGAACTACTCAAATCAAAACATCTTAGATCCTGTTAATGTTAGTAAATATATGAATTTACACGTAATAGGCGTATTTGTTGAGCAAATTGAATATTTTCATTTACTTCTACGCTTAGATATTTGTGTTTTTTTTAAGAAGGATTCTATATACGTAATAAATACCTAGCGAGATAATCTACCATGATAGTATTAAGTCTTCTGGCAATAATATTTAAGTAAGTGGTTCTATCAAAACAAGGATCTTTAACGCTATTTTCTCCATATAAACAATATAAAGTAAATTCTATGGGTTTATTACATATTTTATAATCGTCACGTGAACCTGGTAAACGGGTGAGGTAACGGATATACAAATTGTATATTTGAATACATTCAAATCGCAGTATCGATACAGAAAAATTCCTTACGGTGCCCTTGGCGCGAAGTTCATGACAACTTAGTGCTTAGTAGTACACTTACAGCTGTATTCTCAAACGACACTTAAAGTTAAGGGTCCCCTTAATCACATACTATTATTGTCTACCAGCTTTTGCCCGCGCCGCGTAAGTACAGAATCTTACGGTAACACTGTACTTTTTCGGATAAAAAGTATTAATCCAGAGCCAAAACTTAAACAAATTTCATCAAAATTTGTTCAGAAGTTTTTGCGTAAAAGGGTTACAAACATCCATCCATCCATTCATCCATTCATCCATTCATCCATCCTCATAAACTTTTACATTTATAATAGTAGTAGGATTGTTCTGTTCCCGGTTCGTATCACCATTCGAACTTTATTTTAAAGTTTTATTATCAAACGCTAAGACCTATACGGTACACCGTATAGGTCTTAGCGTTTGATAATAAAAGTTGCAAAAGAGAAATACCTTATTTGAAGAACAGGCCCTAATTTTAGCCCTATAGGATGTTAGTGTACACAGACATACAAACAAAATTATGTTAACACCTCCAGGGCTGCGATAACGTGAGTAATGAAATGATAATGATGAGTAAAATAGAAGACAATGTTATTTATAATAATGTAGTGCCGTCTAAAATTAGATTATTACATAGTATATACGTACTGTAAACTTTTAGTAAATCATAAGTTTTTACAATGTTTTAATTAATTTCAATACCGTGCACTGTTTTTTTCTTATGAAATAAACCAGGAAACAAGCATACGGATCGCCTGATGGTGAGCGATTACCGCTGCCCATGGATACTCGCAACACCAGAGGAGTTACACATATAACTCCTCGGAATTGCGACTTGCGTTCCCAGTCCATAAAATCCCCAACCCCCCTTGGGCCTCCGGTAACCTCACTCATTTGGCGAAACACAACGCAAGCGTTATTTCACGCCGGTTTTCTGTGAGGCCATGATGTTTACTCCGTTCCTATTCAATTCAATCCAAATGTAAACGGGCGAGTATAATACTACCAAATTAAATGTCACTTAATCACCGCGCAAATAAACATACAATGACACATTAGTCTGGTCGAATTTCTTTTTCTTTTTTTGTTTAAATATTTTTGGAACGAGAATCGAATACTGATTACGCTTCTTAGACATCTTTTTTGTTTTAGAGCCATTCTGTATAATAGAGAATACCTCCACCAGATACGATCTAAATGAAAAAATGCCACTTACCAACGTGTGATAGGCCGGTGAGATCGGATTCTGAAAAGAAAAAATATTGTGAGAAAATGAAATGAAAAATACAAAATCTGTTCCACAAGTAAAAAAAAATTAAACATCAAATTAGTATTAGGTGTTTTCTGTTGCAGTAGCATCTAGATTTACCTGTTAGAGCAGTATTCACTTGCTCTATATATAATACGTTAAACTATTTTTCTCTTATGATTTTTTTACAAACGTCACCTAGATTTTGTCATAGGTTTGCAGTAGATTGAGGGCCTGTTTCACAATCTACGGATATATGTCATAGCTTACTGGCATGTTTTGTCTCTGTCGCCCGATATAAAGCAAAAAGCGACGAAACTTCCGGATAATCTATCCCACATATCAGTAGATTGTGAAAGAGGCCCTAACTATTTTTAATTAAATTTTATTATTACTTTGTGAAACAGACTTTCTATAATAATATTATTATGGTTCATGGTACAAATGACGTCAACCATTAATAACCTTTAGACCGTCTACATCAATGTTTAGATGCGAGTTTTTGTCCCTACGAACCGTGAAGAAGTCAACTATAATTAGTATGGCATCGAATTAGTTACCATTGATTGCCACTAGGGGCGTTGTTTCGATGCCACACAAATTGTAGTTAACTTCTTCACGGCTAGTAGAGACAAAAACTCGCACTCAGCACACTGGACGTTAATTTAATATGAGCACGATGAATTGTTAGTGAACTTATGTTGGATGTTTTTTTAATAAAAATGCTTCGTAAGTTTTACAATATACATAATATGAAAAGCTATGCTATGTCAATTTCACATTGTGCGTAATATGCCGAAGGGAGACAAAAATTAGACATCCTCCATAACAATAGTAAGTTGATGAGTGCAAATAAAGAACACCTGCCATTTCGAATATTGTTTTAATTAATACAATAAGAATATTATATAAACATTTCCCAGCTGTTATTCCACACAAAAAGGGTCAGTTCCCATCGAGACGCGACGCGATGCGGCATTTTTAAGAGCAGCGCCGCGCTGCGCAGCGTGGTGCAGCTCGATATTCAAACTCGCATGCAACATGCAAAATGCAACGAAAAGTGTAGGTTCTTGTGTATTAAATAAAGTTCAATTTCGAATCGGTAATTTAAAAATGCAGCGTCGCGTCGCGTCTCGTTTTGGTGTGAGCTGACCCTTATAATCATAAACATAATATATATACTTCATGTCACTTTGTTTAATCAATCAACCATCAGTGTTTTGTCCACAAAATTATTGTACAAGGCAATTATAAGGACGTTTTTAGGGTTCCTTCCGTCCGCCAGTCTGTCTGTCTGTCTGTCTGTCCGCACTTCTAGCGTCGGTAATTATAAATATAAATGGATGAAATTTGGTAATGGAGGATAAATGGTGGAAAATTATTTTGAGCGAAATCGGACAATAACTTTTGAAGTAATTACAAACAAAACCTATTGCGCGTCGATAGTTACGGAACCCTCCTTAGACATGTCCTGATATGCTCTTGGTTAGGTTATATTTGTGTTTAAAAACAAAATAAATTTTCCACTTACGAGTGACGACGTAAATAAAAAATACTTAAACTAACTACGCAGATACTTCGGTTATTTAAGAATCGAAATATTGTTATAATTTTATTTTTATTTTAGATACAGTAAAAACAACTTTGAATACTAATAATATTCTCAGAAATATTAAATACAATTTGTTTTGGGTTTTAGCGATTAGCATAATGATCCATAGCTTTAATATATATTTACCTACTATGTCGATATAAAAAAAAAGTGTTGATGGTTTAGGTAGAGAATTTTCTGGCATAAAATACGTCTGGAAGCAGATTTACCTATTTATGCTGACTTTAGTATTCTGAAAGAAGAACCTCTGAAACTAGATGTTACCCGAGACTTCATGCGCGCAAAATGATATTCTGCGGAAATGGTACTTTGCCGCAATAAAAATTAGCCAAGGTCATAGGCCCCGTGGTCCACTTATATCTGTGTCTAATTTCATCAAATTCGGACCAGCAGTTTCGAAGCCTGTTCAATGCAAACAAACAAACAAATATTTCCTCTTTATTATATTAGTGATTAATAGGTATACCTATTAATCACGATAAAACTGATATTTTTCAATAATTTAAACAGCATTGTCTTAAATAATATAAACAACTAGCACCCATAGATGAACACGTCCCTAGGGCATCGCAGACGGCGAAGATACTATAATATTTAATGTTAAGATAAAATATCGCTGGCTATACAGTTTGTATGAACTGTCATGGACGGCTCTAGATACAATACATTTTCGTAGTAGCTGTTCCCCGCGGCTCCGCCCGCGTAATACAGCATCCCACGGGAATACTCTACTTTTTCGGGATAAAAAGTAGCCTATGTTTTGATCCAGAGCCTAAACTACTATCATACCAAATTTTATCGAAATCCGTTCAGTAGTTTTTGCTTGAAAGAGTAAAAAACATCCATCCATCCATCCTCACAGACTTTCACATTTATTATATTAGTAGGATTACATACCTAGTATGTAGCTAATGTGAAATATATCGAGGCATCTTAAGATAAAATATCTACGTCGTCTGTGATAGCCCATAAAGTTCACAATACCAAATATAGCCCTTGGTCTATTTTCGACGTATAACGACGTAGCATATCCAACGTCATTCTGATTGACATTAGCAAATATTTTCGTTGTCTGACAGAAACACATCACCAATACCGTTTATGATAACGAATGGTGCAACAGCAAGGGAAATTTCACGTTCGAGATAACGTGGCGACTGGCAATGATCCGCAAGTCAAGAGTCGAATGTATAAATAATCATATCTAACCCCCAACGGATTGTTTCCATTACGTATATAATAACAACTACATGATTGGAGTTTATCTTATTTACGTTATGATTGGTGTTTACTCTCTCATCTCATATTTGTAAGGTGTTTAAAAAAAAAACATTTTGGTCCCGTGTTATTAAGAAGTGATGGTTATCCTACCCTATCAACTATCCTACTACTAATATAAATGTGAAAGTTTGCGAGGATGGATGAATGTTTATTACTCTTTCACGCAAAAACTACTAAACAAATTTTGATGAAATTTGGTATGGTAGTAGTTTAGACTCTGGATTAAAACATAGGCTACAGTTTATTCTGAAAAGGTACAGTGTTCCCGTAGGATATTGTACACAAACTTTCACATTTATAACAGTAGTTCCTACTACTTACATTACAAAATCTGTCAACATTAAAAAATTTATATTGGGGATTTTCAGTAACATTTTTACCTAATAAACTGAGGAAAAACCCTGAATATTAAAATAAATGACATAAGGATGATCCTAACTTTTTGTTAGGTAGGTAATTCTAGGTTAATATACTTCATGGGCTATGAACAAGCAACAAGCAAAACAACTATTACAAGGGTAATCGGACTTATAAATTGTACGTAAAATACAGTCTGGGAAAACCGGACTCATTATAATGTATGATTCTATATTATGTAATAAATAAAATAAATAAAAATATATTTATTGAACACACAAGGGACAAAAACATAGCTAAAAAGGAAATAAACAAATCAAAAAACAGAATCAAATCCCCACTCCACATGTTCAAAGGGAATCCACTGAGGCATCGACCACGGCAGTGCCGAGGTGTCTGATCTTCCGTGAACCCCTTTTTATCAGTTTTAGATCTCACATGGGCACACTATTTTAATTATTATTTAAATTTACAAACCAACTGTACATAATTATATATATATAATCGAACTCACGACCTCCGAGTCGAGAGCCAAGCTCCAACCACTAGACCACGGAGGCTGTTAATAATGCTGTGTTTAATATAATGAATAAAGAAATATTACAATGACACAATAATTTGGTCGATTGAATATTTTTTTGTTTAGACTAGCTGTCGACCGCGGCTCCGCCTGCGTAAATACAGAATCCCACGGGAACACTGTACTTTTCCGGAAAAAGTAGCCTATGTTTTAAACCAGAGCTCAAGCTACTACCATACCA
Source organism: Phengaris alcon alcon (assembly GCA_037179445.1). Classification (NCBI taxonomy): domain Eukaryota; kingdom Metazoa; phylum Arthropoda; class Insecta; order Lepidoptera; family Lycaenidae; genus Phengaris; species Phengaris alcon. The sequence continues at coordinate 181,605 of JAYRCH010000194.1, forward strand.
AATTTTTATCAAAATCCGTTCAGTAGCTTTTGCGTGAAAGAGTAACAAACATCCATCTATCTATCCATCTATCCATCCGTCCATCTATCCTCGCGAACTTTCACGTTTATAATATTAGTAGGATGAAATTGTATTTGACGAGCATATCTACAGCTAACGGCATGCGGTAGCCTGCCATTTTCAAATATATTATATAATAACATCTATGGACGCGCTTCCACACCACGTCAATCTGGTCCTGTATCCGAAGTATCCGAAGAAATTGTATGATATCACTGATCACAGGTACCAACGGACAACGGAAATATATTTAATACTTTTATACTACGAGTATATACATATTCAGGATTGTTAATACACCATACACATATATAATGCACATCCAAGACCCAAGAAAACAGAAAAACTTTTTGTCCCTTCGGCGGGATTCGAACCCGCGAACCTCCGGATTGAGCGCCTACGCGCTAACCACTGAGCCACAGGGGTAGTCTAATATTATAATTAAAATGGATTCATTAAGTAATATTGTTATTATTTATAAATATTTAAGGATGTCTTTTATTTTAGTAAATTTTGTTTTGGTTACTGATTATCCTCAGTAGGTGACCGAATGATTCAGAGAATAATTTATATGAAAATAAAGCGACGTTATGACACAATATTATTATGTTCACGGAACCGCCTATTGTATAATCTTGTAATAAAATAAAAATGAATCACTAGTTTTTACCATTTATGAAAACAGGTTTACAGTGGCGCCACCAAGCCAGCGCGGTGGTTTATGGAAACTTGTAATATTTTTAATTAAGGTTTTTAAATTCGTGACATCTAACAGCTTTTTGACACGACGAGGACCGTCGGGCTACCAAGCGCCGCCTGGTGACAGAAAAATAATCGAAAATTCTTATTGACCGTTTTTGATACCACTTACGTCACCAGATGACGCTTTGTGTAGGTTTGTGTGTTTGGGTCTGGGTTTAAAAAATATCAAAAACCCTCATTGCCGTGATTCTTATTCTAGCTCATAATTGGTCATAAGGTATGGATATTAAACAACCAACAGGGGCTCCCCGTTCGCTTATAGTGGGTAGTGGGTATACCCAGTGCCGGATTAACCTATAAGCAAATAAAGCAACTGCTTAGGGCATCCCGTCTAGGGACACCCAGAGACACCTGAGAAATAAAAATATGCTCACGTAATTTCAAAATCCGCGCACTTTTGGTGGCGACCGAAGCAACACGATGACTGACGAGAGACGTTTTTTGCGTAGTGTTGACAACTTAGTAGGTTCTTAATTTATTCATTATGGTTCACCTAACACAGGGATGGCAAACCTTCGGCAAGCGATACAATATATTGGGCACGTCACTGATCACAAAATTCTATAAGTACATACTTATGTATTAACTATTAAGAAAAAAGTGTGAAGTAGGTATAATATCTAATATGACAAACCTAACATATTGTGTTAATTGTCATCTATTTGCAACAACAGAAATCACACTATTTTACTATAATTTAAATTACAAAATGATCATTTTTTTTCAACTTGTTCCTTTTTGTAGTAAATGAAGAGTTTCGAGTTGATAGTAAGGAATAAAATAAAAGAACGCCTCGAATTCTAGTTGATACCAACTATATTTTTACAGTTTTTTTTACCTGCACAGACTTTCAGATAGGATTTTCTTAAATTTTAATTGTTCTCATAAGTAAAAGTTTTCTCGCTTGCTTCGACCGCTTCTGTTGACTCACCTATCTCTTAACCGAAATGTTTTCTTTTAATGTGCACAGTCTATTAGAGTTTAAAATTTGATCAGATTTAATATGTAAAATAGGATAAAATTTTGCTCGCTCGCTCGCGTTTAACATAACGAAAAAATTGTATTAATTAATATCGACGTTCGGTTTTAGCTATAATTATATTTTAACTTGTAAAATAAACATAGGATTTTGATATTTGCATGCGCCACTGCTTGACAAATTGGGAATTGATGATTATGATGTTGATAAGCTCTCGGTATAATAATATGAACCCATTGGTCGACAAATTTTAATGTCCCGGGGCGCCAAATCTGTAAATACGCCTCTGAATCACAAAGAAAAATTATTTGATGGCACGTCTATAACCTCATTAATTATTTATTCAGAAAAATGGCACGTTAATACGTAGAGGTTCACCCATCCCTGACCTAAGGTCTAAAGATAGGGGAAAGATTGCTCAGGGCACCAAGTTACTTTAATCCGGCACTGTAATACCGTATACCATTTAAGCTCTTTTCTCATCTACATATTGTGTAAAAGTAGGGTAAGTACTCATAATAGGTTATATAGGTAAGTTGTTTACCTTTTATTTTTGTTTCTTTAATTCTAACAAAAACCATATTTATGTAAGCATTTTATATCGAGTTTATTTTATATCGAGCGGTAGAGACAAAACATGCGAAATCTCTGTCACTTATCAGTAGATTGTGAAACAGGCCCTAAGATATTAATCTTATCGGCTTTACTTATTATGTCTAGAACAAATACGTATATATTATAGACGAGGCATGTTGAGGCAAAAAGTGTCTCCAGTTAAATGGCCCCACTATTGAGATTTTTGGGGCCATTTTGACATTTGAATTTTTGAAGTATGGTGAAAACAAGATGGCTGACATTTCAAGTATGGTGAAAACCAAGATGACGCGAACTTTTTACTGTATGAAGATTTGTTTTGTCAAATGTACGTCATAGGCCATAGCCTATCTTGAGTTTTAAAATCTTTGGTCTAGATCAAATTTGGAATGAGGATGTGCCCATTATGTACGATAGATTCTTTACGGGAAAATGTAGTAATAAGTAAAGAAAATAAATATAAAAGCAAACATCCTTCACACATAAGGCTTAGGTACATAATATTATTATCTATAATTAGGAAATATTTTTTTGTATGTTTGTTTGCATCGAATAGGCTCCGGAACTACTGGACCGATTATGATGAGATTTGGCACAGATATACTGTAGATGACGAGGTAGGATATAGGCTATTTTTTATCGCGGCAAAATGCACGGTTCTGCGGCGTTGCCTTTCGCGCGTACGATGTCGCAAGCAACATCTAGTCTACAAGTAAAAAAGTTCTAAGTTTTAATATAAACAATAAATAAGAATTATGGAATGTGATATGGACATTGGATATAGAAGGTCAATCATGTGATGTTAGAAAAGTCATATGACAAGGACCCGCGAAACGTAGAACTTCCTTGGTATTTGTATAATGTATCTGTATATTATGTTAACTTTTAAACAGTAAGTAGATCGATTCCGCAATTAATATCTTACAATGATAATCATCATCCCCAGTTTGCTGTTGTTAACATAATAATATCAAGACTGCATCGAAACTGTAGGTCGATTGATCGTGTGTGAGTGGGACCCTTAACGCTATTGTTCTCTCAACTCTCAACAAAGAGAACTAAGCCTCAAAAATGTGGATGATGATTATGATGTTGATGAGCTCTCGGTATAATAATATGAACCCATTGACGTACTAGTCGTAACATAACTGTCTACCAGCTACCTCATTCATCGAGTGAGCTCACGTGGTATCGTGACGTCAGCGTTCTGTTAATTATTGTACCTCGAAAATGGATTTCCGTTCGATAAATCACGCATCAATGCAAGTCCATGGTTAGTTTGCTTTGGTTTGGATTGTGACAACGAATAATTTGCAATAAGTTAATGTTAAAAAAAAAATGTTGCAGAAATACAGAAAATCGATTATTATTATTATATGCTTATATAGCGTTGAAGGTATCACTAGTTAAACTTGTTCTAATTATTATTAGTGTCAAGGTGAAGCAATTACTTCACCATTTTATCATACCAGCGACATCTATGTTTAAAGAATAAAAACAAAAGTTGTCGTCTGTCTGTGCGGCATCTAACGGTAGTTAATGGTACTTCGTAGTCATCTGATTCAATATTGGTTGTACCAGTTTTAGCTAATACCGCTAGATGGCACTTTAATTTTTAAAGAGACATCTTCTGGTCGTTTGTAGAACCATGTGTTAACATGGTTTAAAGTTAGACATTTTAGTTCAAGTTATTACTGCTAGATGGGGACTACAAAATGTATCAAGTGACATCTTTGGGCGTGTAGTGGAAACAATTACATAGACACTTGGTCATAATTTAGCTATTCAGCTAAGATTTTTTTCGCAAGATGGCGCTTTAAATTATGTATGATTTTATTAGTCACTGCACTAGATGGCACTTTTATATTATTTTCTATTCAGTTAAATTACAATAAATACATCAACTTTCCACAAATAAAATTGGTATTAATATTATATTACGCCATATCGGCGGAAGCCCTTCAGCCTGAAAACGCAGTCTTTACTTCGTAGGTACCTATGTATAATAGTCTTATGTTGGAAATAATAAAGACTACATAGGCTATAATATTATTTTCAACATAAGACATTTATAATATTATAATATTAATATTATTGTACCTATTTTATTAAAGTTTTATTCAATAGCAGCACGGATCAACTAAAATATTATAAATTGTAGTAACTAGTAGGTACTTACCAGTATCGTTAAGTAAGCCATGGATATCTGTCGTCGACCCGTCGGCCGACATTGCTGAAACAAAGGAATTATTTTATTAATAAAATAATATATGACATCAAAATAACAACTCATGTTATTAAATGCGTAATGATTATTCAAAGTGTCTGATTAGAATATTTTAATTTCATCAAAAATAAGCACGTGATTTTTATGAAACTAGTAAGATAACATTGCGGATGTTATTATTATATTATAATTTTTATCTTAATACGTAGCTAAGTATATGGTTAACGAGAACAACGATAGACCGTAATGTCCGAGAAAGTTTATCTAGATAATGGTGGGGTTTCCCGGCTTCGACCCACATTTTTTACAACCTCGGTCCAGCCTACAATTCCAGCGATGCGGCCTTGAAGTGGAGTAGTGCAAAAATTGACACTACAAAGATTGATACTAATGACGGCCACAAGTGCTGCAGGTGCTGCAAGTGCTGCAGACTGCGGAATTAATGCTCAGAATGCCCCTTAAAATGATTGACACTTTTGACAATATTGACGGCCAATTTGACACTATTGAACAGCTGCTGGACTTGTAGGCTCCCGTGAGGATGGCCCTTTGGTCACTAGGGTGGCGCGATCAGAGACTTTTTGCATGGCCGGTATTTATTAGTGGCGACCAGCACAAACAAAGTAGGCGACCCTCAGTATAGCGGCATAGCGCTGCTACTAGGGGAGGCCTCCGGTATCAGACTGACAGTCCTAAATGGCTAAATAAGGGGGGTAGGTAGTAAATCTACCAAAATTTTGGTTTCAAATTCAATACGCGTCACGACCGCAGCTACCATCAAAAAAGCGAATGCGAGATTTACACGCTGAACAAGCAGAATAGTCTAGAATAGAAAACTCTATAGAATAATATGCCTCTGCCAGATGTTGCCCGCAACTGCGGTACGCGCAAAAAGAAATCCCGTGGAAACCATACATTTTCCAGCGATAAAAATCCCCTGTGTCCCATACAGAATCTAAACTACTACGATATTAAATTTCATCAAAATCCGTTCAGTATATTTTGCGTGAGAGAGTAACAAACATCCATACACCCACACATACAAACTTTCGCGTTTAATAATATATTAGTAAGGACCAAGATTACATTTGCATACTCATAGCAACGACACAATATATTACAATAAGAATTACAAAACTATAGGAATTGTACCAATAGGCGGTCTTACTGATTACACCAGTTTCTTGCAGACAACCTAAATCAACCGCAGCTTAGCAAGCGCAAATACTTTCTTTATCCAAGCTTATCCGCTCCCGCGGATGCTTGTCATGATCTATTCCTTTATCAATCAGTCATTTTGTCTATTCTTCCGTAGAAAGAAACCATTTCTATGGTTGATACGTTACGTATGCAGCTTGCCTACCATGCGCGTGCGCATTTTAGCGAAATAAGTTATAACAAACAACAATCTAATCTGCATTGCATACAACATTTTTGGCGTCATAAAACAATGTTTGTAGCACGAGGCGCGCGCCGCGCTCCAGCGGGCACGGCCTCCAGTTATGACAGATGGCGGCGTTATATAATAAATAGATAAACAGCAACGAGCGATAGAAAAACTTAGCCTACTTTGGCTATGGGAATTTGGCGGTTCTTAACCACGACGACGACGCATTATTCTACAGAAACTGACAGATGCTAATCATGGATTAAGAACTTCGTAATCGTGATCGCCAAATTTAATATTGCTACAATTAGCGTGAGAGCCGCGTAAATACCACGGCCGCACAGAAAACCGACGTGAAATAACGCTTACGTTGTGTTTCGCCGAGTGAGTGAAGTTACCGGAGACCCAAGGGGGATTGGGGATTTTGAGGACCAGGAACGCAAGTGCGCAACACCAGAGGAGTTGCAAGTGTTACTCCTCTGGTGTTGCGAGTGTCCACGGGCGGCGGTAATCGCATACGATACATCTGATCGTTTCCTGGTCCATTTCACAAAAAAATCATTGGAATTTCATCTAACTGAAGCCTAAGGAATAGGGATTAATTAAAATTTCCCATATTTTTATACATTTGTTCATGCTGGTTATCAAAGCTGAATTTTATTTAGTTCATAGTTTACTATTCCAAAGAACTATATTATAGCCTTGCATTATAGTTTTTTGAAATTGATACCTAATATGTAAATTCCAATAATAATTGTAAAAATCTAATATTATAGTATTTCTATTTATGTATTTACCTAATGTTATACATACTTTAATTATGTATTGTATAGTGGATATTTGATTTGACTGAGATTGTAATTAATAATATTATATTTGCATAATTCTTACTAATATTATAAACGCGACAGTTTGTTTGTATGGATGTGTGGATGTGATACTCTATCGCGCAATAACTACTGAACGGATGTTGACGAAAGGTATGGTAGTAGTTTAGACTCTGGATTAACACATATGGTAATTTTTATCGCATTTTGCGCGTACGAGGACGCGGCCAACAGATGATGAATATGTATAGTATTTTATAGGTATTTTGACAAACTTTGTCTACTTTGAAGTCTCCGCCATCTACTTTCCTACTGCGCATTGCATGCATAGTGCATACCCAGTAGATACCAGGTAAATGTCATGAGAAGTAGGTAATTATACACTATTAAACACACGATGTCCATGCTCATTATTAGGTTCTATCTTAAAAAGAGAAAATAATATTATTATTATAATATTAACGCCTAGTTCGGAAAACCCATAGCACCTGTGCCCTGAATATTCCTCGGCCTTGCGGGTTCAGGACAATATAGTGCCAGCCTAAAACCTAAATGTCTGCGGATACTCGACTGGCGATCGGTCTGCTTGTTTTGTTCAAACAAAGTAATCAATATCTTTTATCTTATCTCGGGTGTTGGAACAACTGAGTTTTCATATTTTACAATAAAAATTGTATTATAATTATTTTAATATTAGCACCTTGTAATAACTACCTCCTAGTATTTTAGCGCGACTTCGAGGTAAATTCAGTTTTTTCTTAATATACCTCTGCTAGCTGTTGCCCGCGACTTCGTACGCGCAAAAAGAAACCTTGTGGAAACCATACATTTTGCTGCGATAAAAATAGCCTTTGTGTTAATACAGAGTCTAAACTACTACGATATTAAATTTCATCAAAATCCATTCAGTATTTTTTGTGTGAAAGAGTAGCAAACATCCATACACCCATACGTGCAAACTTTCGCGTTTAAAATATTAGTAAGGATCAAGATTACAGTGATAATGTAAAACTTTTATCCTTTAAACTGTGTCTATTAATGAAAACCACATTAAAATCCACGAAAATGCATCCAAGGTTTTAAGAATTTTAGGCATACAAAAGACTTAAACGACGACGCATTGGACCTACAACTATACTACTATATTCACCTTAAGAATGCAGTGAGCCATCAGTGCAAATGTCAAAATGACATTCTACAATCGATTAATGTGAACACGGCTTAAGCGTTATTGGTAAATTTTTACATTTCACAATCTTCTAATAAGTGTCAAATTGCTTAATTGCATGTTTTGTCTCTGTCGCTCGATAGCGGCGACAAAACTTCCGATTAAGCTATCCGTCACTTATTATAAGGTTGTGAAGCGGGCCCTAATACTGATGACTCAATGCATTTTTAACTTCAATATAATTTAAGTACTACCAAGAACCACACATATAAAATATAAGTAGGACTAATATTATAAATGTGAAAGTTTTGAGGACGGATGTATGGATGGATGAATGGGTATTTGTTACTCTTTCACGCAAAAACTACTGAACTGATTTCAATTAAATTTGGCATGGTAGTAGTTCAGGGTTTGGATTAAAACATACTACTTTGGCTACATGGCTACTTTTTATCCCGAAAAAGTACAGTGTTCCCGAAGGATACTATATTTACGCGGGTGGAACCGCGGGCAACAGCTAGTTCTTTGTAATAATCTCTTCATATTTTGATATCTTAATCAGAACGTACTATCAAGTAACCGGCCAAGTGCGAGTCGGACTCGTGCACATAAGGTACCGTACAAAATGGCAAAAACCACGTTTGCTATACGGGATTGCGCTCCTTATATATTGAGAACCTATTATAGTTTATATTTTTTTCCATAGCGGCATCAGAAATATACATCATCGGTGAAAAATTTCTAGCTAGCTATCACGGTTCACGAGATACAGACAGATGGACAGCGAAAACTAAGTACCCGTTTTTACCGTTTGGGTTACGGAACCCTAAAAAGATATAAGAAAATCAGCTATGTTAATAAGTCATCTATTTGAACAATAATCGGCCTGCGGTTTCGGCCATCAACATCTATTTGGTTTGCGGTTTGCTGATGAGAACCACCAGTACACCTACTATATTGTAATAATATTTACCAATGGCGAAGCCTGGTTCTCCTTCTTAGGGAAGCCCTAGCCTGTATTGTAGGTAGGGATTTGGATGAGGGTCTTCAAAAGGCAAGAGGTAAGTGAAGCCGATAGTAATGGAGTTATAGGAACCCCACGCCACTTATATGTACTAATACTAGGTGCTACCTGCGACTTCGTACGCGCAAAAAGAAATCACGCGGGGACCGTTCATTTTGCTTCGATAAAAAGTTTCATATGTGTTAATCCGGAGTCTAAACTACTACCATGCCAAATTTTATCAAACTCTGTAGTTATGGCGTAAAAGAGTGACAAACACGTTTATATAACAAGTATATTTCGACTCTATAATTATGATGCCTTTTAAATATATTTTTATGTAGATATTACATTAGGTATACAATTCGATGTCTCCTTAATGTTTAGACAGTAAATTTTCTTACTTTTTCGGTACTGCACACGTACATAACCCAACGTAGGTTCCTTTTATTTCACGTGTGAAAAAAACGGAACCCTAGGATCACTTCAGGCCGGGTTTCTGAGTTGAATTTGTCGGTGGTTTATTTATTTATTAGCGCTATGGGTTTGTTAACTTGTTTCTGAACAAAAATGACAATATATCAACTTAGTTTAACTTAACTGAACGATTATTTTTATTAGTTAAAATAGTTCAAAGCTCCATCCCAAAAACAAAATATGTTTTCATAAAACTAAATACATTGCCGAATTATAGCAAAACAAAATACTTTATCCTCGAATTTGAAATAGATTCAGCGGTGACCCCTAGATGGTCCTTTGGGATTCTGCGCCGGATAAACTTAGTTTTTCAAGAGCTTATGTAAATCCTTATGAAACTGAGCATAAATTGTTTATATTAGGGTCAATTCAAAACAAAACGAAACGATACGCGACATGGCGCTACATTTTTAAGACAGATATTCAAAATTGAACTTTGTTCATTACACAAGAAGATATCGTTTCATTGTAAGAGTTCTTATGTCGTGTTGCACCGAATGTCATGTTCAATAGCTATCTCAAACGCATCCCCTAGCGTCGTGTATCTTAGGTTGTGAAGGCCCTTAGACTTGTCTAGCTAGAATTTTACTATAGCTTGATGAGCTTTGACGCGGACAATCGTGATTCCTAATACATGTCATTAAATTGAATACATACTATTAAGAATGAGCATAATATAAAGCTGATAAAGTCTATGAAAACGTGCAATTATTATACTATTTATATTTATTCGATGGGCTATATACACGATAGCAATAGTTATATACAGGCTGTAGTTTAACTAACGGCAATAGTTTATGTGCCTGACCTTGAACCTGCTACAACACATCCTCCGCAAACAATGCGTAGCGGACATCATTGTGAATTCTGACTCACGTAATAATTAACTCTGTTTAGAGTAACCGAGTTAAATAAATAAAGTTAGTTTTGTAATGTCGAAAATAGTTAATAAAAAAGCGGCCAAGTGCGAGTAGTACTCGCACCTTAGGGGTTCCGTGCAAAAACACGTTTGTTGTATGGGACCCCCACTTTAATATTAATTTTATTCTGCTTTTATTATTTGTTGTTAGCGGCACCAGAAATCCATAATCTGTGAAAATTTCAACTGTCTAACTATCACGGTTCATGAGATACAGCCTGGTGACATACGTTAATTAATATACATTTATTTAAAAAAAAATACTGTGCAATAATAAAGATTAGTTTAAAATCACGGACAATAGCGGTATTTACAGTCTCACTTGTTATACATGTGGAGAAGTGTATATAGGTCAGCTTGGAAGAAGAATACTGAAAGATCTACGTTTGCCGAATATCTAAATAGTAATGGACACAACTTTGACCCTGATAAAAATATAAAATATTTACATATTATATTACCAAAAAGCAGGAATATGGACGCATTAGAAGCGCTTGAAATTAACAGACACAAAAAATGTGGGATCTTACTAAATGACCAGACATGCCTTTCGTGCTCCATATTATTGCAAGACATTTAATTTAATTAATATTTATAGGTTCTTATGTTATGACTTTTTGACATTGGTATTAATTTTTGATGAATTTTTGACATAATTTATTTTGTTTTAATTACATATAATTTATTTGCCATTATTTATAATATCTTAGATTCTTATGTATTAAGGAAATTTTAATTTAATTAAATCATTGGTGATAGTACTATTTTTAATTTTATATTCTGACATATATATATATAATTATATTATATATAATTATATATAATATATAATTATATTCTATATAATTATAAAATTCTATGACATTACAAATAAATAAGTTATTAATTTATCAATCTAATATGTTATAATATTATACTAATACTAATATGTGATATACAGTAGAAAATAGAATAAGTTGCTATAAAAATTTAAATTACTTGCACAAAATTGTAAAAATTTGATGATGCTGGCAATCCTTTGCACAATGTTTATAAAATTTAAAAAAAAAATTATCTACCTACACCTGATGATGACTTTGTCGAAACCGGTCGTGTAATATATTAAAATTAATGTAAAATACTTATTAAAGTGGAAATGGTGCAAGAAGTCCTGTGTGTTATTACTGTGAAACATGAATTTCCACCAAGAACCTACAGTACAATCAATAACATATCCTTACTAATCCTTACTAATATTATAAATGTGAAAGCGTGGATGTTTGTTACGCTTTAACGCAAAAACTACTGAACGGATTTCGATGAAATTCGGTATGGTAGTAGTTTAGACTCTGGATTAAAACATAGACTTTAGGCACTTTTTATCCCGAAAAAGTAGTGCAACAGCTAGTCTAATATAAAATTAGACATAAATTAATATTTATGATTTATAATAAATATAATAATAATTATTTAAAGACCGACATACAGCGGAGTCTTAGTAATATGGTCCCGTTTTACCCTTTTCATAGGGAACCCTAAAAAAAGAATATTACACAAGCTTTTTGTGTAAATCAATATTGAGTTATACAATCCGCCTCTATTGAACTGAATATGTGCAAAGGTTAGGTTAGATTATAATATGATGTATGGTGTTTTTTGGATCAGGTTAAAGATTTTTCCCGGTCGAGCGAGGTTATCAATGAGTAATAGAACATACAGGTATATAAAATACCTTCTCTTCTTTTAAAATACTTGACTTTAGTTGGGGTATCTCTTTAGTCTTTACTCTTCATTTAACTACGGACGTAGTTCACACACTAAAAACACCACATAATCAAATTACTGTCATAAATGTTGTTACAACAATATTGTTGTTACGGGAACCAGACAACGGGAAGTATATTTATGATTTTTATTACATTAAACACATATTTAATACACATCCATGACCCAGGAACACAGAAAACTTTCTGTTCCTTCGACGGGATTCGAACCCGCGATCTCCAGCTTGAGCCACCATCGTGCTAACCACTGAGCCACAGAGGTCGTTTATGTTATGCTCCTCTGCTTTTCCACATTCCATAATATACATAGAATAACGAATAGAATAGAACCTTTTAACACAATCGCCAGGAGCTTGTAGTTCTAGGTACATAACATATTCAAAGAATTAAATCTTTCTGTAAAACGTCTCAAAACGGAAAACTCTCTGGCAAAAAGTGTGTTCTCTGCCTAAAACGGAAAAGCACGAGGAAAAGTAATAATTCGGAAGTGTACGAGGTCGGTGATTATTATTCCAGTCAGGCGAGAGCTGACCAGTTGCCTAATACGGCACAATAACATAACACCTGTGAGGACATAGCGCTTAATACAACGCACATGTGACTCCTCAGGCGTTTTGTGTCCATCGGTTACAAAACGACTACGATACAAAATTTCACCAAAATTCGTTCAGTAGTTTTTGCGTGAAAGAGTAACAAATATCCATTCATCCATCCTCAGAAACTTTCACATTTAATATAGTAGTAGGATTAAAGGTCTTAGAATACTCTTCAAAAACGTTAAAGACAACTCCTAGAGCTATCTTAGAAATTTTATTTCATGCAACTTTTAGGCCCACTTGCGCAGATCTGGGTTAAAGTTAACCCTGGGTTAAAATATCGTGCCTTCTCGTTGATAAATATATACGAATAACCAGAGAGATTTGAAATTGAACTTTGTTCTTTACACAAGAAGATACCAGTGGCATGGGGTTCCTACAACTCCATTCCTATCGGCTTTACTTACCACTTACCTTTTGAAGACCCCCATCCAAATCCCTACCTATACGTGTATAACATCAGTCATACACTGCACATGTAAGAAAAGGGTTTTTTTTATAAATATATCCAATTACGTAGTAAAATTTTCATAACTTTCTCTAAGTTTTTAAAATCCGAAACGCGTTTATTACTAAACCTTTCAGTTTAAAAGATGCACTTTTAAAATTGAGTAAATAAAAATATATTTGCTCGATTTAAATTTTTCGGTTTTATTATTTTTTCTATTCTATTATTATAAAGGGGAAATATTTGTTTGTTTGTTTGCATCGAATAGGCTCCGGAACTATTGGACCGATTTTGATGAAATTTGCAAAGATTATTATAGAGTAGATCTTCGGGGAAGGACACGTCTACGTCACGAGCTACTTTTAATAGTAAAAAAGTCTTAAGTCAATTTTTTTTATTCTAAGTTGGTATTATTATGTAGTATTATTATTATTATTACACTTTCTGAACGTGATGCCTCCCACCGGTTCGGGAACTGGCCCGGCGAGAAGAACCGGCGTAAGAAACACGCGCGGGGCCATCTTTTACCAAAAAGATGGAAAATTGTTCTATTAGAATAAAAAACGTATATAACAATGTTATGACCAAAACCACATAACAAGAGTACAATAGTACACAGAAGTAGCCTTGCAAGTGGCCATCCTATTCCCATGGTGTGCGATCCTCAATAAAATCATTGACCCTATAAGCTTTAGCACACAAACGTTCTTTAACTACTTTATTAAATTTAATAATAGACAGATTTTGAACGTTTTCTGGGATTCTACTGTATAGGCGTATACATTGACCTTTAAAAGATTTCCTAACTTTACTTAGTCTGATCACCGGTGTATCTAGTTAGTGTTTATTTCTAGTGTTCATACAGTGATTATTGCTTTTCGTATTGAACATACTTAAATATTTTCTAACATACAACACATTGTCCAAAACGTATTGAGAAGCAAAATGTACGGTTTCTGCGAAATTTCCTTTTGCGCGTATGAAATCGCGGGACAACACCTAGTATATTAAAAACTAGACACAATTGAATTGTTATTCCTTTATCATATTCTTTTATTGTCTCAATGTTCATATCGGAAGAACTCGAGATTGACCGTTCAAGCGAACTAATAACAATACGAGCAATTTACCTATCTTTAGGTGTTTAATATAGATATTAGATTATACAGGAACCTCACTTTGTAACACAAGAAAAAGATTTGCATAGGCCACACTAACTGTTTGTTTAGCGGTGGATCACACTGGCAGGTGCCGTGAAAACTATACACACTATACACGTATTACGGAAAACTACGTACATACCTACGCATAAAATGATACTGTCTTATATTTTCGTTCTATTCTGTATATAAAACAAAATACTAGATAATATTATCATATTAAATGTATTTTTAAGGTAGCGCCGTAAAATTTGACTTTATTCACTACATAAAAGAAGATACACGTTTCATTGCAAGAGCGGCGCGGCGCCGCACTACATTGCTCGATGCAGCACGAAATTTGAAACTTGCAATTAAACGTTTATCTTGTTGTGTAGTGAATGAAGTTCAATTTTGAATCACTATCTTAAAAATGCAGCGACGCGACGCTGGTGTGAAGTGTGAACTGACGCTAATAATTATTATTATCTATACTTCAACAAAGGTGCAATCAACATCAAACACAAAAAACTATATTATTATTAGTAGAATAATACAGAGCAACTATGTGCATTGTGCATGAGTAAATTACAGTAATTATTATTATTATTATTGCATTACCTAGTACATACGTAGGTGCTATTTTCGTTTTGCGTCACGAACTTTCGTGGAAGCTGTTCGCAAAACCTTCTCAATAATACCTACGCGTAGGTCGAGAATAATCCTCAAAAATGTGTATTAGATTTAGATTTAATATAAAGGTTTGTAAATACGACTTACTTTGAACCGACTTCCATAAAAAGGAGGCGGTTATATAATTATATATATATATACAGTCAGTGTCCAAACTTTCCCGAGTGAATATACTCTTGAATAAAAGCAACTTTTACTATGGGATCAACTTTCCTACTTGAAAAAATATCAGCTGTTTCCTACAAAATGCTATTTACGCAGTGGCCCTTTTGTAGGAAACAGCGATTTAGGACTCCTAAGAGTTTGGATATTGACTGAAAAAACACCCTGAAAAGAAAACCCCACACCCTTTTTTAAACGTAATATATTTATTTAATCAAAGTATATACCATTGCTATCTATGCACTTTTGCCATCTCATAGGTAGTTCATTGATTCCTTTACTAAAAAAACTATTCGGACACTAATCAATAAAATCTTTGAAGGCTCTTTGGACTGCCCCGTCAGAGTTGAATTTTTTCCCATGCAAGAAGTTATCCAAATTTCGAAAAAAATGCTAATCTGTTGGAGCAAGATCCGGGGAGTACGGTGGATGTCTTAGACATTCCAATTGAAGCTCCTCTAATTTGGTAGCCGTCTGTTGTGCAGTATGTGGTCTAGCGTTGTCCTGAAGCAGCAGTGAGTGAGCCTAGAGCGAATGACCAACCTCGGTTGCTTAGCAGCTAGCTTTTCCATGATGATTTGCAGTTGCTGGCAATAGATATCTGCCGTAATCGTCTGGCCAGATTTAAGAAAGAGTAGTGAACGACACTGGCACTAGTCCACCAAACGCTCACAAGTAACTTTTTTTCAGTTAATTTTCGCTTGGGGCAGGCTTTGGCTGGTTCGCCAATAGCCATTGCGATGAGCGTTTCCGATTATCGTTCAGGATCCACTTTATATATCTATATATTCCATACATAAAAATATGTTAACGAATGACTAGCTAATAAGGCTGTTTATCGTGTCGCGCTGACCGTTAGCGCCGACACCGAAATGTATGAAATGTCTGCGCTGACCGCCACGCGTTATTCGAAAACGTTTCATATAATTGCCTTCAACCTGTCGGCGTTGACGATCAGCGCGCGGTCAGCGCAACACTAAAACCCGCCAGGAAGCCTTCCGATGCACCGAAATAGGGCGCGGAGCCACTGCTTAGTATGAATTTATATGGAGCACTAAACAATCTCCGCGACACGCGTCGCGCGACCGGTGAGCGTCGCCAGAGTTTGGAAGGGTACGTTATTAGTAGGCATCCTGAATAAATTTGAAAAACTGCTCTATAACACTCATAATAAGTACCTGGAATGCCAAGTCTTGTTAGAAGTTCCAGTAAATAAAAACAGGTGACGAAAGGTATAAAAAATTGGTACCCTGTACCTGAGAATTAGATTAGCCCACCGCACAAACCAGCGGGTATGCATTATGCATACGTTCATTGTACACACTAATACTACAATATGAAATACATTTTGTCTGTAAGAATATGAGGGTAGTCAAGCGGGCCTGGGATATCAGTCCATTATTACCCGCCTACGGCAAAGCTAAAAGGAAGGGTAATCGTTTTGGCAGTATATGTATGTATGTTTGTTTCACCGTAGCGCCGAAACTTCTAATCTGATCTTAATGAATAGGATGTCAATAGATTCATTACAATAGCCGATGACATAGGCTATATTATTTGTGTAGTCGGGTTATAATTTTTTTACTTTTGATTATTTTAGTGATCCTTTACAACACTCACCCTGCCTCGTCAATTTCTGTTATGTGATCTTTGAAAAGTATCTTACAAATGCAGGAACACATTTCGGATTATCTAAATTCTAAATGATCGTTCAAACATTTTTATGTATGAAGGAGGGATTTGTTTATTAAGCTATTCGTATTGCAGAATCGATCGAATTTTGCGATGCCGAAGTGTCTGCGCTGACTAAATTAGATCTTTAAAAATAAAATAAGTTATTATTTGGCTAATGCGCCACTATGTTTTAATTATCATCATCATATTAAATAAGATATGTGAATATCTATTATCACAAATGCAATGAATCAGCTATAATTAAATGCAAATAGACCATAACATTAAAATGATTGTTGAAAGTTGTAATTGTATTGTTTTAAAAAAAAAACTTGTATTGTAATTCAATAGGTATGCGATTAAGAAATGTTGACCTTGTGTGAAGGCTCGGCACGCTATTGATAAGGATTGATAACACAATAGGTTAATGGCTATACCGAGGATTAGTCAGTACTTAAAACAATTCCCATGCACGTGTCATCATCATTATCACCGTCTGCAGGGCTCGGGTCTCTAGGGTTTCGAGCCTATCCAGGGATTCCGCAGATAACCTACCTATCAGTGGCGTGGGGTTCCTTTAACTCCATTCCTATAAGCTTCACTTACCACTTACCTTTTGAAGACCCTCATCCAAATCCTTATCTACAGGCTAGGGTTGCCCTATGAAGCAGCCTTCGCCACTTTCCTTTTTCTACCTATATTATACTAAGGTGGTAAGGCCCACCACACTTACCCCACCATTGCAACTCCTGTGTCGCCAGGATCGAAAGCGATAAAACCAACCACAATAACTCATTGATATGATTTCAGGGGTGCCCGAGGATTACGGATATAATATGCTATAATCAGAAGAAATATTGGAGGAGTATACTAAGGAGAAAGGTACCGAAACATTATCGATATCGATAATGTTTCCACGTCTTAGAGACCAAACTTGACACAATTATTACGTACTAGAGATCGCTCTGTGGTCGAAATTCGACCATATTTCATTTTTAAATTTTTAGTTCGAATTTTTAGGGTTCTTATGCCACTTAAAAACTTAGGCCTTTTTCATCCGTTATATGTTGATTTATACAGTATTCTCCGAGCGAAGAAACCACTCTTGAAATACTCTAGTGCCTGGGACAGTCGGTTTTAAATGTCGTATGGTTGCCCAAGCACATACGGCATTCTAACAACACAGTCAGCCTAGTCCAGAGGAATGACTGGTCAATACGTCTGGGGCCAACCATGTGCGGTTTTCCTCACGATGTTTCCCTTTACCGTTAGAGCGTCTGTGTAATGTACTTGAGATCTGAAAAAGTCTCATTGGTACACGCCACAACTGAATCTGCACTGTCTCGAGTGCGAATCACTCAAACAAACTTCTAATACTCTCTATAAATTCAGTTTTTGCCCCTCCCCCTAAACTTCCTTCTCAAAATTCCTCTTCTTATCAAGGGCGTACCCAGGATTTCAGCTAGCGGGGAGGAAGATGGTCGGTCTGGTATATTGAAAATTGGAAAATTGACGTATATTTTATCTTCTGCCCCTTCCTGGGTACGCCCATGCTTCTTATACTAATCAAGAGTACAATTATTGCCCTGGTTGAAATTTGTACCGAATAGCTACTTGAAAGTGTGTATTTTTCAAATAAAAACAACAGTGCAAAATATATTATAATGATAATATTATGTTTCATACGTTGAAAGCGAGCGAGTGGAGCGATTGAGCAAAAGTTTATCTAATGTCACGGGATAAAATTAGATAAATATTTTTTTTGTACTGGTTTAATTTGTAACAAATAGTTATCTGAAAGGGTTTATTCTTTGGAATAATTAACAGCGTAAAATAGGCGATAGACTACTTAATATATTAGAAATAATACTATTATGATCTGTACGTTGAAAGCGAGCGAGCGAGCAAAAATGTCTCTAATTTTGCAGGTTTCTATTGGATAAATCCCTATGGACCAAAACAAATAAATTGTTAAATAAATAAAATAAAAATAAAAAATGACACATAGTAACACACTGTTACACACAAGTCGCATATCTTCTCAATACCAAAATAACCCACCGCTGCCCGCCACTTTCATCTAAAAATTATTGAATTTTAATTGTAAAATATTGTATGATATTGAAACGCTTTTAGACTATTTTGCATCGTATCATACCGCAAAAGTATAGTTCACAGAGCGTTTAGTATTTTTTTTATATTTAGACGTTTTATATGCTGTACAGTACTAAAATTTATTTATTTTTAGTTATTTATTAGAGAATATTTTTTGTATGCAAATAATAATGTTTTTTTATATTTCTGTAACACAAAAAACATTTACTTACTACTATTTACAGATAGCAAATGAAAATATTATATAAAGAAATTATTGACAAGTTTCTGGATTTACCTTAAATAGGTTCAAAACCGTGAAAACGTGATTTTGCTTCGTATATTAGAGCGTTTTCACATTATGCGATACGAGGTCGCTTGATGTGAGAGGCAGCTGTATTTTTTTTTACTGAAACACATACCTTCTTATTTATTATTTTGCCTTTTAGATAGAAAATAGTAAAAAAATGTTGTGACAGATTGACAAACGTCAACGTGTAACAAAATTATATCAAACGCACGGTAGGTAGTGTGTGCTAACTGGGGTAGCGATAATAATTATAAACTATAATTAATGTAATAATTAAAAAAGTATCAATCCAGTCCATTAAAATTACGAAAAATAAAATTTCACTTATGTTTTTCACGAGGAAACCGAACGTCAAAACTCATAGGGATTGACAATAATGAATCGACCATAAATCAATATATTATATTTAAATTGTCAAATATTCGTTTTTGTTTGACGGCGATTCGAAAATCTATTTGGTTTCAACTAATAACTTTGTCGATGGGACAACAATATCGATTAAACTTCTTAAGGTACAACACTACCAATTTCAAACACAATGTGTCCAAACTGTCTTTAGCTAGTGTGTTTACTGTGAACCAAATCCATGGTAGTGTGTTTTGATGATATTTTCATTAATTTAATGTATTTTTAAGCATTATTTTAATAAATTTAAGATTTTCGCACGCCTTCCTCAGCATAAATTTTAATTGTGCCAAATTTCACTATCATCCGTACGCACAATTGTCGTATTAAACTGTACTTGAAATTTTCGCTTCACGTATTATTTATTCTTTACATAATCTATATATATATATATATATATATATTATATAGATTACGTAGAATTCTCGATGATCTCAACTCTCAACCTAATGTGAAAAAGACGTGAGTGTAATGTGTGTATGTGTGAGTGTATGTCTGATGATCATGACGGAAGTGCTAACCGCCTAACTAGCACGCACGGTCGCGGCGCAGGGCGTCTCCCCTTCGCCTTGCACTTAACAGACCCGTGCGGCGTGCGGCGTGCGCCGACATGTGCCGCCTCTGGCGTTATAGGACAGATTAAAGAGGGATAGATAAACAGCTGCATACTACATAGTATTATAAGCTATCGATTTGATTGCACAGTGCACTACAACAAGCATACGGCGAATGTATGCGTATCCAGAAATTTCCTATCGCGTACGCGGCAACGGTGGAAAAATCCATGGGAGAGATAGGTCTAAATATCTACAATTCCTTCAATTTGGACCTAAGCACTGCTACATTCCAAGAGGTCAAGGCAAAATTCGTCGAGTATTTTGAACCCAAAAAGAATTTGACGGTGGCCTGGCACAAATTCTTTACGTTGAAGCAACGTGTGAACGAAACCTTGTAATTTTTTCTAATGGAATTAGAAAATGCAAGTCGTGCCTGTGAGTTTGGTTCGCTACGCGATTCCCTTGTAAGGGACATTCTCATTGCTAATATGGCCACAAACTTCTCGCAATTTCGCAATCAAAAGCTCCTACAAGAGCAAGATCTATCCCTAGAAAGAACCAAACTGCTGTGTAGAACTCTCACGATGGCGCAGAAAAGTGAAGAATCAATTAATGCAGCACATGGAAGAGAAGAAGACACAATATACAAGCTACACAAAAGTCGTCGGGCCAGTTCTCCCCCATACCAGAAAAGAAGAAAGTCAAGATCCCCATCACGCCAAGATCTGCTCAAAGTCTACATACAACCTTCCTTACTTACAACATCGTCTATAACGGTAGTCTTAAAACTGGCTTACCTGCAAAAGGAAAAAATATTATATTTTCATATCAATGCATTAATTACCTACTTATTGTTAAGAATCAAGGTATTTATTATAGGTAAGCTTTTCCAAGCTCTTGGATACTTTTTTTTATAATCTGTTATATTTAAAAGTACATCTAGGTTTTTAAATTTTATCTTTTTACCAATTATGATGGCTTCAACACCTTAACATGTCGGAATATTAATCAAACACATTCCTCATTATAGTGTAATAGACGTTCGTTATTAATTTTCAACGATCCTTTGTACGTTCTCATAGGTTAACGGCCGACATACTATGTATTATGCTCAAATTTTTTGCCCGCTAACATAATGTTTGTTTCCATTTGTAATCTAGCCTCTCGTTTGGATGATTATGGCGTCATTTTAACTGTAACGGCTCTTATATTTCCAATAAAGAAAAAAATAATTGTCGTGTCACCTAAAAGGAGCATACATCTGAATCCTATGTTATAAGTGTACCTATTAAGTTAATTTAAAAATGTATGTACTGCTGGTGTCCTTTTTTGCTAAAATAAAAATAAAAACGACTCAAATTATCCACTAATAACAAATACCTACCCAATTTATTTCACACTACCAAAGTACGCATGATAACATCTCTTTATCCATTTTAACCCCCGACGAAAACAGAGTTCAGCAGGTCTAAAATGGCTACATTATATGAATCCTACTAAAAAACATTAACTTTAGTAGAAGTGGCTCTTACAGTAACTACTTACAATTCTATTTTGACAGTTTGTAAAAGAAATGCGTAAAATGGTACACATACGAGTACTAGGGAGTATGCTTAATTTTCAATTTAGTTAATAATTAGAAGTTACTGTAAAGGCTCCCACAGACGAGAGGCCGATCGTTTCAGTTAGAACTGACGTCAGTTCGGACTTCGGCCTGAACGGATTCGAGCACATACAAGAAAAAGATCATATCCGACCCAATTGACGTCATTTCGGCCTGAACGGATTCGAGCACATACATATAAAAATCTCATCAGTTCGTTCTGGTTTGCCGCGAGCTAAGGTCGTGTTTATTAATTGTAAACTCACTACGCTTGTAGACGATACACGCCCGCGCGGCTGCGGCTCTGGCAAGAACTGAAGCGATTTGTCACACATGGTCCGTTCAGTCCATCCGTTCAGCCCAGAATTAATGTTGCCAACTTAGTTATTTTACAAAGTTTTACTACTAAATTAAGTCTTTTATTCCTTCCTTAGTAGGAATTTAGTTGTCAGTAGTGTTTAGTAGGAATAGCTAGACAGTAATCATATGCAAAATGGCCTAGGTTAGGCACAAAAAAAAATACAAAAAAAAAATTACACCGTTTCCGTTTTCCGTTCAATTACTATATATGTAATATGTCCGAGTGTATTATAATTTCACGGTAAAATGCAGTGGTTTTTGGGGGCTTTAGGGATTCTAAGTTGAGTAGCTTTTTTATAGTTTTCAGTATTCTTTTAGTTGTTTTTAGTAGAAATCGACGCGAGTTTAGTAGTTTCGCATAAACGTTGGCAACACTGGAACGAATTTCTTCAGTCCATCCGGCCGAATGATGCGATCTCGAAATTGCATAAGATTTTGCATCCGTTCAGGCCGAACTGAAAGTAAACCGGACCGTATATGGGAGCCCTAAAAGCAACTTCTTCAAAAGTTGATGTTTCATAGTAGTATTCAGCGTTTTGCAACCTGCATGGTGGTGTTGGGCCTTGCACGATCGTGCTGAGATTGTTGCTTTTTAATTGGTTAATATAATTAGAAAATTAAAAAAATTGTGTGGTAGTGGTATTTGCACGATCTTGTTTCTGAGTGTAGGCATAAGCAGTGTGGGAGGTGCTTTACGCATGCTTATGAGTGCACTCACACTTCTGTTTGCAGTTGGTAAGTATTTTTTCGCGGGGTATTGCTAGATATAATATTAATTTAATGTTAATGTGACCATTTTAGACATGATGATTTTTGTAATCAGTTTAACGTGTCAGTGTGTCTGTCCGTCGCACAGTAGCTCCCAAACGGATAAACCGATTTTGAACTAGTTTTTTTTTTTGAAAACCAAAATGATTGAGAGTGTTCTTAGCTATGATTCACCATCGTCAGCTCGCTCACTGCTTGACAATGTTACTTAAAAAAAACTGTTTTATGTTAGTTAATAAAATAATAAATAGTTAAAATTAGAACAGAAATATAAAATTAGCAGATAATAACATTATATGCGTAGAAGATAATCAATTATAGTACCTACACGGCGTAGCAAATACCTACGGCCCAGGGCTACGGCCAAGCCCGAGCAGGTATATAAATATTGTAAGTAGAGCGCAATTTCATTATATAAAATATAAATAGTAGTACTAAATACTAATAATAGAAAAATAATCTGTCAAATATTTTATTGGAAATTGTTAAAAGTATATCTTATATAATGGACTTTGTCATGAATTGTAATAACTGAGAAAATCACTTAAATCCTATACGAGACACTTTGTCTAGTCATGCTGACCTTTCGAGGCGATTTAGTCGTAAAATCATAAAATAGCCCGCAAATAACGTCTTAATTGAACGCAATAAACTTAATTATAAAAGTAAGAATGTATCTCGTTTTATGCACTGTGCAATGTAACAAGCGTGAGGTAAAAACCGGAGAAGCGCGAATCGGACTCGTCCACCGATGGTTTCGTACAAAGTAGGAACAACGTAACTAGTTCAGAAGGTCGATTCTGCTATTATAATCCAACAATAATGCAGCTTCGATACTTGTTCGATATTGTCCGGGTCTTATCAAACACCAAAATGGTATTCTACTTAACTTCAAATAAACGCCAAACGACGAATTTCACCGCGATACAATTATTAATGTATCGAAGCTTGATTAGTTATCAGTAGATTGAGCGAACCACTTATCCATAGAAAACGGTATTCTCTTATATTTATAAATTAGACTCCAATTTGACTCGAACCGAACCGTCAACCAGATTTTTTTTCACTTTGACATGTGGGGATGTAATAACATAAAAATATTTATTTTAAGGATAAATCACTTTTTTGCCTTTGCCTTTGCCTTCTCTACCCGCGCGGAGAATGTTTTCCGTCCGTTACGGAAGCCAAACATTGTGGATGCGTACACAAATGTGCATAGTCAAGCCCCGATTTTGATGATTTTGTGTAATGTTTAAAAAAAAAACACGAGCAGGAGACGCGCCTTAACTGACAATAATTGGCAACACTGCAGGATCGTACAAACGTCAAGCAACATCTTTCTATGTACTTGCTATAATTATGAATTGTAGTCAATATTTTAAAATGACTGCGTTGGGATTTTCAATGTACCTATTAAAATAGTGTAGTAGAATACCGAGTGGTCGATTTATGATAACAGGATGATTAATTTATAATGAATTGATGGTAAGTTGAAAGTCTAAGTTAAATACGAGAATCGGGCCTCAGGAATTTCGCATTTTTAGTCGACCCTGAAAGCCGGTGATGAAAATTTGCGTGAAGAATCTATTATTTTTGAAATTTTTCGTTAAAAAAATGCGTCGTAAAATATAAACGAAATATGTTTTTGAATGCTCACATCAAACCCTTTCATACCATGATACCCCATTTGAATTACTAGAAATTTCCTTTTGAGATACGGAACCCTAAAAACAGATCAAATTTTAAAATATAATAAGTTTTTAACAATTAATTATTGTTGAGTTAAAACAGAGGTTCCCAAACTTATTCCGTCTAACGCCCACTTTGAAAATCAATTACTTTGTACCCTTTTTTAGAATTTGCACAAATGAATCGTACAATTTACAATTTTACAATTCGCGCCAAACGTGAATTATAATTGAATCTTCTAATTTCAATTTTATTTTTACTAGATCAGGTAGGTACATACAAAATCCCGCGTTTGGCAAGTGCTCAGCTTGGCCACAACAATATATATGTACCAAGTATTTTTAATACGTGTCTTCGGAGGTGGGGACCTCACCTGCGACACTTGAAAACACGAATATTTTTCAGTTATTGATACCTATTACTAAATATCTTAAGATATAAATAGCGTTGTGAACGCATTAAAAATAATAAATATTTAATATATTTTTAGTTTATATTTATACTATAAAATAGGATATAAATATAATAAACTAATATATGGATGTTGTGTAGTATAAGGATTTTAATTTCTTTGAATTTTAAATTGAAAAGTAGCTGAACTTACAAATCACCCATCGCCCCCCTTAAATCACATCATCGCCTACCAATTTTTTTTTTTGGGCCTTGAGTTATAATAACTTCTCCGGTGTAGAGGCGTTCGCCTGACGCATCGAGTGCGTTTGCGGTGTTTTTTTATTTCAATATTATAATGATAAATTATTACTAAATGATGTTGTAACTGGAATAAAAAACAACTAAATGAATAAACTAGCTGTTATATGCTTCTTCGTTCCTGAGATTCAGACGTTAAATCTAACAGAGATTTCCTTAACTCGACTAAGAATCATTAATAATATTAATATTATTACAACGAGATGTTACATAATGGTTCTAGAAAAATATACTCCTTTATCAATTTAAGTCACGTGTATTTTATGTCGGCTTAAACATAATTAATGATATCCACATCAGTCAGTGTTACATACTTTGTAGCATTGTACACCTTAAATAAAACGAACACCAAACTCAATATCATTATATTAGTCAAACTTCTTGTGCGTGTGTGTGTGTGTGTGGTTAGATTTTGGAATTGCTTGGTTTTGACTGTAAAACTAAAAAAGTTTATAAGCATGATATCTAATTGAAACATTGTAATTTACAACCGCTATAGTGGCAAACGAAATATGAACCTGAATGATGGCAAATTTAAAAAATCTAAGGGTGGCATTAACATTCTTATTCCTATGAAAAAAATCATTTCCTGGTGAATTACTTTACAATTAATTAATTAGTTGTAACATGATAATTATAAGTATGAAATAAATGTTATCAAGCTAAAACTATAATTTTTTTGTAAAATTTTTCAAATTTTTAAAGTTTGTCAAATTTACTTTCAAGCTGTTTAGAGTTGCCAAGTTAAAAATTTGTAAGTAACCCAGGTCTTTCATTCAACTTTCGTTTGCCAGATTCTACCATCTGAGGTTTATAAATCCTACTGCTATTATAAATGTGAGGATGGATGGATGTTAGCCTTTCACGCAAAAACTACTGAAGAGATTTTCATGAAATTAGCTATGGTAGTAGTTTAGGTTCTGGATTAAATCATAGGCTACTTTTTATCCCGACAAAGTACAGTGTTCCCGTGGGATTATTTTCGCAAACCGCGGGTAAAAGCTAGTAAACAAATTATCTAAGCTATATCTGCTACCATAGACGCAGTATATGTTGTTTATGTTGCATTTTAAACCCAAACCCTCATTGAGCTTCCTTACTCTGACTCACTCGGTAAAGCACAACGTTACCAGCGAGCAGGGGCGTGCGCTCCATATAGGCAGATATGCAGTGCTTTACTTGTCATTCACAGATATTTTAATAAAACGTTCGTACGTTTTAGATGACTTTAATAATTAATTAATAGTAAATAAATTAATTTAAAAAATATAATAACTTAAAAACGCCTAATATTTTATAAATAGCAACTCATCTCATGCAGTTGCGTTCTGCAGGACAAATCATCGCATGTATGTGTAATTTTTATACTTCGCAAACGCACACACCCATGAATATCGACATGATTATATAGCGACAAGTCCCGCGGCAGGCTCTCCGATCTCGGCTATCCGATCGCTTCCGAAAACCGCCGAACTGGCTTGTCGGAAATTATTCGTTGCCTATAATCCGAGTAAAAAGAATAATCGGAAATCTAATAAATCACGTATGCACATTATGCATTTTTGTTTAGTAAGGTTTTATTTGTTTAAATAGAAGAAACGTTTTGTGTTTCGCGGGGGCCATATCGCATATTTCATGTGATAAGCATTGTTTAATCGCTCCAGTTTATTTATAGTTTTCTTAAAAGATTTTTCATTTTAACATTTGAAAGTGTGTACATTTAACAGTTTATTACTAAGTTTCTATAATAATTGCAGTGATTTGCTTTTACTAGTGAGTTAGTCGATTTTTTTTAAATGTTATTTGACTGTGTGTGTGATTAAAAATAACAAGTTCTCACAATTGTCATTCAGTGAAAAGATTCAAATTCTGTCTAAAGGTAGGTGTGTACCCGAGTTACAACAATTAAACCAGCAAAAAAATAATGTAACTCGAAAATTTCATGTTAAAAGTTATGAAACGTATAACTGGCTGTGTGGTTATGTACACACGATTAAATTATATTGTTTTCCTTGCATATTATTTAGTAATTTATATCGGGATATAGTAATCTCAAGTAACCGTAACCTTGAATATATGAAAATTGAAGCTGACTGACTGGTGAGTAGTTATAATATTTTAAAATATGCTTATTATTTTACTTATTAGAATTTCTTCCGCCGCGACGATCGATCGCTGTTTTGTCTGCGTTGCCGTAGAAGATGTACATGAATAGTAGTACATCTAAGACTTGCTCTGTTGGCATGGTTTCGACTTAGAGATCCGTCGCTTGGCTGTAACTATGCTAAAAATCTATAAACGAAAAAGTTTTTGTGACCGAGTACTTCGCCGCATACCCAGTGTCATAATCCTGTGCACGCCACTGCCAGAGAGGGTAGCCAATAATTTAGCTTTGAAAAGGTATTAAAGGCCAAAATGCGAGAGAAATCTAGATTATCATACGTGAACAAAAACTTTCAGTGCAGTTTTATAAGAATCGTGCCACCGGAGTAGTACGAAATTTGGCCGGTAAATTAAAGCTTATGTAGAGGGAGATGTGCAGAAAGTTATATTTTTTAAATATTGCTTAGAAATACATACATAAAATTAATAAAATAACAACAACACACACTACTTGAGATTATAACTCACACTGCCGTGCGTTTTATAGATTGTTGTTACACATTGACGTTTGTCAACCTGTCATAACATTTAAAAAAAACTCTCTAAGAGGCAAAAGAACCCTTATAAGGTTGATGCCTAAAAAATATATAAACTATTATGGTTGAATTTTGACCACACGGCTAGTAATGCTACATCTACACAAGCACAGCCTACACTATAATCATTGTCAGAGACGTCTCTACATCCGATACAACAGTAATCGCCAGAGCTACTATTATAATAATGGTTTTGTTTTCAACTTGATAGCAATCTTTATTCATTACCATATTACGTTAGTGACAAATAATGGATTAACTAGCTTTCCCTACGGTTTTGTCTGTGTAGAGTTTCTGTGTAGAGCAATCTTAGGGTCAGTTCATACCGAAACCAGGCGAAACGCGACGCGGCGGAGATGATATCATTAAATATTATGATTATTTGTAATAAAAAGTAAATTCACATTTAAAACTTGAAAGGGTAAACAACCCTATAACTAAGACATGGCTGTCTGTCCGTCTGTCTGTCACCAGGCTGTATCGCATGAACTGTGATAGCAAAACAGTTGACATTTTTACAGATGATGTATTTCTGTTGCATCTATAACAACGAATACTGAAAACAGAATAAAATAAATATTTTGTGTGGGGTATTTTTTTTTTGGTCCTTCGCAACGAGAATCAACGCCTCGAATTTCTTGAAAAAGGAGTACAAGGAAATCATCAGCAATACTGCAAAGACCTATATCAGTCAACTATCAAAGACATCGAACTGAACGACATAGTTATCATCAAAGAGGAGAACATGCCGCCAGGGAAGTGGGTCTTAGCCGTACTTACAATAAACGTGTTTTTTCTGTTTTGTATTCCCGTTTTGTAGCCCTTTGTGCGCGAGTCCGACTCGCACTTGACCGATTTAATTTATGTTCCCAATGGCTCACTGAAAAACACTGCACTGATATGAGTTATTGTGGATTTCACATACCATTTGTCATCCAAACAATAATTATTATTTATTATTGAAAGGAATTTATGATTACGTAACTGAGAATGACAATGTAAACAAGTAACGGTGTCATTTGGTTAAACCCAAAAAGTGATACAAACCTTAGTAGGTAATATATTTATAATTGGGTACTTGAGTGTAATTTTTTGTTACATAAATTAATAGTGCACTGAAAAATAAGAAGTGTACAAAACGAATAGTATACTAAAAATCAAAAGTTTTATAAAAACTGTGGCTTATTTCAAGCATTTTTGTGAGTCTTGTGGAAACACCCCATACAAGACTTTTGTCTTGACGCTTATTGTTGGCAGGTTGCTACGAAATGTGCAGAAAGTCGGAAACACAATTTTTAACACCTGCGAAGTTTGTGCGTTTATGTTCATACTTACCATAGTAAATCTTATTGTATTTGATGTAAGTAAAAAAAATATGGAGGTTTTGAGTGTTTTGGCCTTCGTTTTGACTGAATCATAGGTAGTAGACGGTATTTTACACGGTTCAAAATTTTACAGTATCTATTTACTTAGTATATAGTACTTTATTTGCTTAAAAATTATCCTTTATCTAATATCTATGCATTTTCCTCTGCTTCATGTTCTGTCTTTTTCTGACAAGTGGCCTTTCCAACGTATCAGACAAATACAGCAGCATGGATAATTGTATCCGTAGTGTGAATATTTTTGTTAACAAGGGTTTATCTACAAGGTATTAGATGTTGCCTGCGACTTCATGCTCGGGAACCGTACCTTTTGCAGCGATTATAAGTAGCCTATGTCCTTCCTCGTGGTTTTATCTATATTCGTGCCAAATTTTTTCAAAATCGGTCCAGTAGTTTCGGAGCCTATTCAATGCAAACAAACGAACTGTTAGACAACACTCCACAGTTGCCTTTTTAAAAAAGATTTATTATACAAACTGAAATAGTAATGAAATAGAAAAACGAAATAGTAATTATAGAAACAACTGCCACGGTCGGGAGATGGAAACGGTGTGTTCAATGGTCTGGGACTTAGGATATAGGATGACAGGAGAAATGCAGTATCAGCAGATGGAAAAGCTAGGGTGAGCATATTAGCATACAGGAGCGGGATATAACACCACCCGGGGGTAGTCTAAACTTCGGGGACAAAGTGTATGGAAAACGGAATTAAGGAAGTTAGACATTTACTATAAGGTTAGGTGTTGGAACAGGTTTAGCGTTAATTTTGCCTTTAGCTAAGTCTTGAAGAGGAATAGAAGAAGGAGACGAAGATGTATCTTGGGTTGGAGATGGATTTACAGAGAGAGTTTGGAAAATCTTGGAAGCATGCGAAGACAGCGGTTGTGTCTCTTTATTAAGATAAAACATTTATAAATGCATACGAAACGATAGCACAAGAAATTATTATTAAAGTAGTGGAATAATGAATTTCATACATGATAAAACTATGTTCATTTATAATTTTATCGGCTTCTTTTGATAAAGATTTTAATTTTAATTTATGTTCTTTACTAATTATGTCCAAATCGAAACCTTGCAAATCTATATGAGCCTCATTATTCATTTCATTATTTGACCCTTTCAAATTACAACAAGAGTCATTTATAATATTAATATGGGATACTATCTTATTTATTTTAAATTCCGTTATTTTGGACTTAGGAACTAATTTAGTATTCTTACAGTAAGCTAAACAATTACTGGGCACATAAAGTACTCCTGTGCCTATTACACTTAAATCAATATTTGTTTTGTTGTGACATTCCATTATTACTTTAGTATATGTAGATTGTACATATATCCACCTATTCTTTGAAATGGATTTCCAAATATCAATTTTGCCATGAACACTATCTGTTTTACACTGCACTGGTAGAACACTTATGATATTCACTAATAGTTCACTTTCACAACTCGGATGTTCACTGGTCGAAAATACTGTTGTCACGTCGCAGATGTAAGTTTGTGAATTCATCGCCCTACATTCCTGTAGTGAGTCTAAGTTACAATATGACGTTTTACAGCAGACGGAAAAGCTAGGGTCAGCATATTAGCATACAGGAGCGGGAAAATATTAAAATTAAAATTAAATTAATTTAAAATTTCTTCTTTATAACAGAAGAAACAAATTTTTCCCCTTTATAGTATTAGTATAGATATAGATAATTGCTGCATCTTCCTATAAGTATTCATGATTTTTCTGTTTATTATTTACAAAATATAAGCTCTTGGTCCATTGACAGCCTAACTAATTTCAATACTATACCGTATGCGTGACCGGCCATTGTTTTGTTTTACGTCAGCAACGTGTAAGGAACTGAGCTGGCAACATTTTCATATTAAGTTTATGTTTTGAGCATACTTTTCAGAAAATTAAAGTTAGTCACGCTTGCTGATTACTGATTACCTACTGTGATAATTTTGTTTTCATATTTTCCAAATTGTATGAAATTTTGTGGCCAAATAATTTTGAGGTGAGTGGATGCCTCGGCCGCCGGCTCAAAATAATAATAATAATAATAATAAATCGTTTATTATTCATCTCCACAAATTACAAGTTTTAAAGTACTTAAAAACTAATTGTTTACACATGTTATTGTTGTGACTTGTGGGAGATCTGGAGTCTAAACTAGGCCAAGCCTGTAATACAGTAAAATGGCATACTTGAACGCAGCTTATCATGCGTACAAAATCCAAATTGACCAATTGATCATTTAGGCATTTGTACGCATGTTTCACTGCCTTTTTAAACCGAATAGACTATAGTTCATACTCGATGCGGAGCTGCACGATGTGCCAAAACACGTGACACAACAATGATATCATTATAGCTCGGGAGCTGGTGGCAATTTAGGTATATGATTTCATCGTCGTTGATACGACGTAATGTAGTCTGCAACTATGTGAAGTAGAGAAAAATAGTGGCTAGCTCAGGTAGTTCTGTTTTTTTTTGACGTGATAACGTCTTATAAAATCGATGAACGCTGTTCGCACGAAAAATTGTCACGTTCCGCCTGATTGTTACGTTCTGCCTGAGCCGAGCGTGCAAGCGAGAGCGCGGAACAAGCGATAGAGAGGCACGATCGGCCTAAGCGTATTGCTTGTGATGACGTAATCACGTAAAATTATCGTCCGTAAACCAACTTAACAGACAACCATTTCTACCCGACTGCGCCGGAAGGAGGGTTATGTTTTTCAGGAGTATTTTGGCGCGCTCTGCGGCCTGAACGGCTCGATGGAGTTTAACTTGAAACGCGTCTTTAGATTAGTATTTATTTACTGTGAGAGTGACACTGGGTACAACAAAACTATTTGACGCGTCGGGTTTTTGATTTTTTAATTAACGATATTTTTTTATAAACAGGTTCAAATTGTTAGGTTATTAAAAAAATGAAAAAGCCAACTGCATCAAATAATTTTGATGTACCCAGTGTCACTCCCACAGTAAATAAGAATCTAACGACACCTCTCAAGCTAAAATCTATTAGCCTCACTACACCTCTCAAGCCAAACAATTATACATACATACACACTCTCGAAAAACATAATCCTCCTTCTGGCGCAGTCGGCTAAAAGAACTGTCAACAATAATATCGTGTGTGCCATCCTACTACTATTATAAATGTGAAAGTTTGTGAAGATGGATTGATTGATGGACGGATGGATTGGATGTTTGTTACTCTTCTCACACAAAAACTACTGAACGGATTTGGATAACATTTGGTACGGTAATAGTTTAAGCCCTGGAACAATACATAGGCTACTTTTTATCCCGAAACAGTATAGTGTTACCGCGGGAAAAAGCTAGTCAATTATATCTTAATCAATGCATTTCTTTACGAACATTCTACAATAGTTTAATGTCTCATCAAGTAAATAATTTTAGCACTTTTCAAGTGACGAATCAACAATGAATCTTATAACGAATCTTAAGTAAATTTTAACGCCTCCGTGGTTCATCGGTTTAGAGCTTGGCTCTCGACTCGGTCGGGGGTTCAATTCCCGCGTTAGAGCAACAAAAAAAAATTTTTTTCAAGTTGAGTTGGGACAATGCAGGCTGATCACCTGATTGTCTGACAAGAAAGATGATCCATGCGTCGGATGGGCATCTGAAAAGTCGGTCCTGCGACTGATCTCTCGCCAGTCATGTCGGTCATCTGTCCCACTGGGTTATGAGAGTAAAGGAAGAGAGAGTGCTCGTGTGTACTGCGGACACACTTGGGCACTATAAAAGCACTCCTGCGTAGCCGTACTGATTTTACCGCCACTGAAATCGGTGTGGGAGCTATTATTATTTTCCGCTGGCAAAATACAAGTGTCCTTGCACTTGACTCTTGACCGCCAGAGTTAAGTTTACTCGTGTGGATCTCACATACCTACTTAAGGCTTGTGCGTCGGTCACACGTGGACGACTTGCACTGTCGTTAAGTGGTATTTCCATGCCATTGAGTTTCTCGTAAATAGTATGGTCGTTATCCGGCTCACATTGGATACACCAGGTGATCAGGATGATTGTGCAAAATTATATTTAACTTAAATAATGTTTATTGAATAGGTACGATTATATTTTTATACAGTAAAAAAAAATAAGTTAAAAAAACTATAACCCGACTACGTTATAAAAAAGGGGTCTAAAAAGGCCAAAACAAGAAAATAATTCAGATAGAAATCCAGATATGCATAGACATAGACGAAATCATTAAAATTCCCTTCCTTTTGGCTTCGCCGTAGTCGGGTAAAAAGGATACAGTATTCTTTGAAATATCTAATATTCCCATTCGTTTCTTAATCATAGTCAAAAGAACTAAATTGTTTTAGTATCCGGGTTTAGGATGGACGGATGTATGTTTGTTACCCTTCACGCAAAACTACATAACGGATAATCATGCTATGGTAGTAAACTACTAATGCTCTGGAATAACACATCGGCTACTTTTTATCCCGAAAGTTTACAGTGCTCCCATGAGATACTTTAATTGCGCGGGAAAAGCCGCGGGCAAAAGCTGAAACGATTTAAAATAATTATGACACAGGTTTGCCTCTTAATTTTGTCCTTTACTTGACAAAAATAAATAGACGAAGCCACGAACAACAGTAGTAAAAATCGGTTGTCTGTAAAGTCGGTTTACTGACGATAGTTGAACGTGACAACGTCATGTTTAGCGAGGTAACGCCGGTAACGGCATGAGTCATGGTTTTCGTGCGTGCAGCCGGCTCCATCGAATTATAATACGTTATCACGTCAAAAAAATACATCAACTGTTTTATGTATTATCTACTTCTTACGTATCTAAAACTAGTCTATCGTTGTTCATTGACAGAAAATTTTAATAAATTTCCATAAATTCCCATCGTTAATGTATCACTTAATAAACCTTAGCTGGTTTGATAAAAATATACTTAAGCTGAAATTATCAAATCTTTCCTACATCAAATTAAATTTCAATTAAATAACGTTTAATTTAACTAGTTATTTATCTGTTTCTCAATTCTCGTATTTAACTATGAGTTTCAATTTACTTTCAATGAATTATAAATGTATTGTCTTGAACAATTAATTGTAAATGTAATTACTTAATATTTATTAATTATTTTTTATTAATTAAAAATTATTTATTAATTGTAAATTATAAATGAATTGTATTGATAAACCGATTATTTGAGTTGGGACCAATGAAAATGCGTTTCACGTTTATTAGAATAACATTTAGCTGTTTTAACCATTTTTAACATATCGAGACTGCATCGAAACAGTATTAATGTAAGATTTAATTAGCAGCACCGACCTACAGTTTGATTCCTCGTTTAAGATCGCGAAACGGAATAAGGAAAAGAAAAAAAGTTACTTTTTATAACGCTTTTATTAGTTTCACCTGTATGTTTGCTTGCTTGCTTGCTTGTTTGTTTGTTTGTAACCGACTCCTTTGGGCTCGATTTTGTCCTACTTTGAACGATCAGATTTAATTCAAACTTTGCACACCTGTCAACGACCGATGACAATGCAATAATTCGATTTAATTTAATTTTAATAATTAAAACAAAAAGTTTAAAAAAAATTATTATGTAAAAAAAAAATTAAAAATTAAAATTATAAATTATTATAATAAATAATCATGCGTGCAGTTCCAGGCTTACTCTTTGGCAAATCGTACTAAAAAGCAAAAAATAAATTATAGAACTATAATTTATTTTTTGCTTTTTAGTACGATTGCCACTATGCACCCCACGCTTTTTTACAATAATAAACATTTATTTTTCATTTACTCTATTCTTAATCCAAATTTATTTAATTTTATTTTTTATTTTGTAGTTACATTTTCTATAAAAGCGTGATTTTTTAGTTTTTTTTAACTATAATTTATTATGAAATAAGACAGGCCGCAAGTGAAGTTCGCTTTCAACTCTATTTATATTAGCCCAGAGTTCTATTATCAGTGTTTTAATTTTTTTTCGGCGTTCCGGATTTCGGATCATATAGTCCCAGCTTTAGGAAAGAAAAGGAGTTGGTCAAAAACCCATACAAAAATCCAGAGTCGAGTCGATGTCACCAAAGGATGAGCAAGAACAAATTCCTAAATCAGGTAGGTGGAGATGTGATATAGATATATTTGTAGATGTAGGAACTGTAATATGATGTAGTTAGGTTGTTGTTGTAGGTGGGTAAGTGTAGAGATAGATGTGAGTTGTAACGGAGCTACGTTTCCGCCTCCGCTATTGCAAAACTTCCGTAAGAAATCGTACCTCTGAAATCATAAATATCTCCGTAAATTGAAATTCAACACCAAAATCTACACCTACTACCTACACCGACCAACATATTATATAGTATATACATCACAACCACGTTTTTAAGGTGTCTTTTAGGTGTGTGTCGTAGTTTTTTATACATCGTCTGTCATTTTCATGAAAACTGATTGATTTTGGATTTTATTCAGCTCATAAGTCATAACTTCTATATCCGGTGTATTTCGAGATTGCCCTTTTGGTGACATATAAAATGACTATAACCATTTCACTCTGGGTCCATTTTTGACCATCACCTTTATTTCGCAAAATAAAAATACAAATCAAAACAACTTCACTGAAAAAACACTAAATGATTACTCTCTAAGTATGCACTTTGCAGGTGCCACTTAAATATTCTCAGGTTTTTTTATATGTATAATAAAATGTTGTATTTTAATTGTCCCATATACATAGTGCACGTGACAGTACAGTGTACACACTACACAGATGTATCAATACACAACAGATCAACGATATTTTATCAAAGTAGATCGAAGTAATTGCAATGCTATCGCAGAGTAAAGAAGAGCAACATACATTGTTTAATACCAACTGTCTATTTCGCAATCACGCCTAAGGCAAAACAGCTGAAATTTGGACCTTGCCAAATACATTAAATTTTGGGCAAGGAGCATAGTCAACTTTTTATCGTTGTCAAACGTCGGTTCCTGCGCGATATATGGATTTCTGCGCAAAGGAAGTTGCGGATACCATCTAGTAGCTAGTAATGATCTACAGTCTACACCATTATGACGCTTACATCAAATAACAACACAAGTGATAACTGACCGAGGCGAATACATTAATGAATTCGATAATATGTACACATCGAATTTACGTACTTACACACTACACTTTGAATTGGAGATGAAAGTATTATAGTAAAGCTACATTTACGCTCCTAGATATGCCTTGCAACCTCTCTGGTGGCCGCCGACTCTCGAACAACTTCAGTGGCTTGTTTGCCAAATTATCAAGCTGCTAACCAAGCGTGTGCGTTTTTAACTGACTATTTTATATATTTAATTGGTCAATGAGTCTTCTGTTTATTGCCGTTTTTATTTCTGTTTTATTATTTCTGTTTATTAATGAGTGTGTTATTACCAGACTTATAGGGAATGAAACCGACAAGGAGAGGTTAGGGATGAATGCTTCCAAAACAAATATAATGGTTCGTGCTAATAGTGCACAGAATGCACTAATTACAACAGACAATACCTTATTGACTAAAGTGAATAAATAGAAATACTTGGGGTCTTGGGTAACGGAAAACTGGGAGCGGGAGACTGAGATTCGCTGCCGTGTAGAGATACCGAGGGCCACTTTCATGAAAATGGGAAGTATAATTACAAACCGCTTTCTTTCTGTTGGGTTACGAACCAGGATGCTCAAGTGCTATATTTGGAAGAAAGTGCTTTACGGTTGTGAAGCTTGGACAGGGACTATGAAAGGAGACCTACGAAAAAAAACTGGAAGCATTTGAGATGTGGACGTATCGGCGAATGTTAGGGATCGTTCGTTTTGAACGGACAAAGTTACAAACGCCGAAGTACTTGAACCTATGCGTCAAAAAGTGGAGCTTGTCCGTACCATCAAGCAAATAAAGGTCGCGTATGGCCATGTCCTCAGAAACGAACAGTGCAGGCTTCTACAAACCATAATGATGGGTAATATCGCCCGCCGGGAGACGTAGACCAGGGAGACGTAATGGATCTTGGCTGAGGAATATCCGAGAGTGAACAGGGATAAAGTCTGTTGACAAGTCTGAGACTGTCGACTGTCCGAGAGTGACAAGGAAAAGATTCGGAGCTCGAGTGCCAACCGTCAGCGATTGGAAGGCACTTGAAGAAAAATAATAAAATATGATGTTATTTATTCAAAATTTTACATCAATATTATTAGTAAACGGTTATTTAAAATTTTAAACAAAATATTAATACTCTCATCAATCTAGTTTGTTCCGGTTTAATATATTATAAAAGTGTACAATAATATCTAGTGTTTATACAATTATGCCGGAGCTGGAATTACATAATGTAATTGTTGAAGTGACTCGTGATAACGAGATAGAGGGTATTGTTGTGCCTCATAAATATGCAGTTTTATAAGAAATATATTGTTTTACATCATGATCATTAATCATCATCAGCCTCACTGTGGTCTCTCTATATACCTGGTGTTTTTTCGGTCAGTATCCAAACTTTCAGGAGTGATTATACTCTTGAATATAAGCAACTTTTACTATGGGATCAACTTTTCTACTTGAGAAAAATCTTCTGTTTCATAAAAAAGAGCTACGGCATAGAATAGCATTTTGTACTGAACAGCAGATTTTTTTTTAAGTAGAAAATTTGATCCCATTGTAAAAGTTGCTTATATTCAAGAGTATATTCACTCCTGAAAGTTTGGACACTGACTGGAAAAACACCCTGTATTTCTGTTAATGGGCTTCTAATTGCCAATTCGGCTAATTGAATCTGGTAAAATGCAGGTCGCTTCAGTCTCAGATCAGATCTACACTTGCACAGTCTACGATACCATGACTTGGGACTGAAACGTGACTGCATTTTGAAGATGTAGAATCGGCATTCTTTGATCAATATCTCTAAAGAATTTAAAGTTCCGCTTATGTTCCTTTGTCCTCATAAAAGAAAGTATATATTTAAGCTAAATACGCAGTAAAACAGGATACTATATTACTCTCTAGGATAGCACACCTGAACCAGATCATACTAGTAAATAGGGCACAAGGTTAAATACGTCACCTCTTCACCTCTATGAATCATAACGGTGACTACAAGTTCAACAAATCAAGGATAAACTCAATAGAACCCTTCCTGTTTGTCCTTATGCAGACGAAAACGGGACAAAATCACCTGCGACCGGCAACGCGTCTCCAAACGTATTTCATCCTAAACGCGTGGTGTTACGGCGGAAAACCATTTGACAACGCCCGCAATAAGCCCGCAAAACCTTGCCAGCGTTTCCGATGCCGGTCACGCTTGGAATTATTGCAATCAACGAATTATAACTTTTTACGCACCAGCTCCTATCAAACGCTCGGTTAATCGCAATAGCAGAAGAAAACATACAGGAGAAATTATGTCATTGTAAATTAAAAGGCGAAGATGTCTGAGAAATAATAATACATTTATGTATGCAAGATATTAACCGCAACTTCGTATGCACACAAATCAATCCTTACATTTTGCTGCGATGTAATGTGTTAATCCAGAGTCTACTACCATGGCAAATTTCGTCAAAATCCTTTCAGTAGTTATTGCGTGAGTTACAAACATACATACAAACTTTCGCGTTTATATTAGCAATCAAGCAAGCTAAGTATGTAGTACAAAGCGAGAGCAAAAAGTTACTATGACCTAATGTTTCTTTAAACCATGGCTATCGTGTCCTCACCTAGATATCGCGTAGCAAAAACAGGTTTAGCTGAATCTATAAACCACTGAATTTCTACTATGTGTATGGATTTATTGCTTAAGATTTTTTTTACTTGTATAACTGAACAAACTTTTATGTCTAGATTATAAGGATCTACTATTATAGAAAATACGTTAACTATAATGTATTTTAATATGTTTATAATTTTGTTTGTGTTCGCCATTGAAACACTGACGCAAGTCGCAACCACAGTTTTGTCTCCCCGAGCGGTGTTCGCGCAAAACAGCCTCTAAATAATATTTTGAAAGCCTTCATAATCGCGATAAACACACGGAAAATTCCTCGTCATGTGCTAAGCCATAAACACTCACAAGCCGATCCATCACGCATCAGAGATCACGAGCTACATAACAATGTCACTGACATGACGTACAGTGTACCGCACCGCAGATGTCCGCTTGGAAAGAAATGTCCACATGGACAATGTTTTCAATTTTCATAATACTTGCTAATGTCCTCGTTTGCCATGCTAATGTATAAATTATTTTAGGGCCTTATCATTATTAGATTAATACGTAAAGCGCAAACTTACAGTACAGTTTTACGAGAATTGTGCTAATGATATTTGGCTCGGTAAAAGTTTAAGGAGGAGGTGTGCGGAAAGATACTATTTTTTAAATATTGCTTAGAAATAACAACAACATACACCATGCGTTTTCTTACACGATGACGTTTATCAATCTGTCACAAAATTTACATTTATTTTCTATGTCAGAGGCAAAAGAACCCTTATAAGGTGTAAATTTAAAAAAAGGTCTCGCGCATCTTATGGAATTTTACAAAAAAAATCGTCTGATCGATGCTAGATATCGTGGTCATAAACAATCTAAAACTTATTTCTTTACATCTTAAAATTAACGAAGGTAAAAACAATTTAAAGTTCTTCTTCTTCTTTTAAAAATGGCTCCTTAGTGAATCGCCAATGTCAGAATGTGACAATTTAAAGTTTCAATGAGGTTTTTTAAATTCGTGACATCTTCATCTTCTTGACACGACAAGGACCGTCGTGCTACCAAGCGCCGCCTGGTGACAGAAAATATTCGGAAATTCTTATTGAGCTTTTTTGATACCACTTACGCCACCAGATGACGCTTTGTGTGCGTTAGGTCTGTCCCCTAGCGGCAGAAAAAATATCAAAAACCCTCATTAAAACATCATGATAAATGACATCGAGTAAGTAGGTAATGCAAATCTTTACAATTTATATATACTAATATTATAAAGAGGAAACGTTTGTTTGTTATGTTGTGTGTTAGTTTGTTTGCATTGAATAGGCTCCGAAACTACTGGACCGATTTCGATGTAATTTGGCAAGGGAAGGACATAGGCTACTTTTTATCGCGGAAAAATGTAAAATTTTCGCGAAATTAACTTTTGCGCGCCCGAAGTCGCGGGCAACATGTAGTATTATATAAACAGCTACTGTTTCTTTTGTTCTATAGAAATCACTGGCTTCTGCTGAGCACTAATGTGCTGAATATTAATGTGTATGATGTAAGAAAAACCTCTTAA
The DNA here is from genome assembly GCA_037179445.1 of Phengaris alcon alcon. Taxonomy (NCBI): domain Eukaryota; kingdom Metazoa; phylum Arthropoda; class Insecta; order Lepidoptera; family Lycaenidae; genus Phengaris; species Phengaris alcon. The sequence goes on from JAYRCH010000194.1 coordinate 222,362, forward strand.
ACTCAAAACTGAATAATATTGTATGGAAAAATACCTAATACAAATTTACATACCCATATTTACGAAACTTTTGTAGGTAATTATTATTCATATTCTCGATTAAAGAATGTAATAATCTTTCTTACATTAAGTAAATACAATGAACATAAAACTAAAAATAAAATCTTTGAATAGTCATGATTTAGCAAAATCCTGGGGCCTTAGACGAAATGCACATCAGGACGATAACGAACTGACATAATTAATGATAAATATTTGAATAACTTTGTAAGTTTTGTGTTTATTTCTTCTAAATATAACTCGAACCTATCTAATTTAATATGCTAATAATATTATAATGGGAAACTTTGTGAGGATAGATGGATAGATGGATGTTTGTTACTCTTTCACGCAAAAACTACACAACGGATTTCGATGAAATTTCATGTGGTAGTAGTTTAGGCTCTGGATTGAAACATATGCTACTTTTTATACCGAAACAGTACAGTGTTCCTGTGGGATACTGTTATTACGCGCGCGAAGCCGCGGGCAAAAGCTAGTATTGTATATTGTAGTGAAATAGGTTTGTCTGTAATTTCCATTGTAAATTTTCTATAATTATAAGAATAAGATATTCTTATAATCTTATTTTTGTGCTAGTATAAAAGAGACTGGCCTTCACGACACAGGGAATCCTAGTGTGGAGATTATTTGGATATACTTAAGATTTCATGTACTTAATTTTTGATGAATAAAGTTTTTATTATTATTATATTTTATTCTTGTTAAGTAATAAAATGTATGGGAGTAACCAAATGTACTGACCAAATATGTCAATCCCATACATTATTGTCATTATCGAACAAGGTATGTTGACTTTAAACTCCTGGTTTGAATTTAAAACGTAATGTAATATTGTATTATGAATTGAATGAATCTTCTCACAGTTTCCGAAAAACATGATCAAGGCCTAAGTCAATGTAGTAAAACATACAACAAACACAAAAAAGGTAAAGACATCCTTTCATATTAATATAGGCTCAATTTTTTATTTTATATCAAAATATCTAATTATTTTACCCGACTACGGCGAAGCCAAAAGGAAATGTAATGATTTTGACAGTCCACGTATGTATGTTCCACCGTAGCGCCTAAAGTACTGAACCGATTTTAATAAATGAGGTGTCAATAGATTCGCAATAATGGCCCGGGTAACATAGGCTATATAATTTACGTAGTCGTAGTAATTTACGTTATGGTTTTGTATAAAAAATTTAGTTATTACATCTTGAGTCAATTACTCTATCGTGATAAACGCCGTGAAAAGGTCGGGGAAATGGGGCATGGGTTTGGCGGATGACGTCACAACTCAGTACTCACCAGCCAAGGACAGGGTGCGACTGTTGTCTTATGTAATTCCATTACGTGATTGTGCCGGATTACATAGTTGTCAGCTGTCGCCCACAATCGAAAGTCAAAGAAGACGACCAGAAAGCTCAGAAGTCAGAATAGATTGGACTAACCAACATTATTTTAGTCAACACTTCTATTGGACTAAATAGTTTAATAGGAGTGTTGACTAATTAATGTACAATATTAAGTGTAATTTATATATTCAGAAATATTGACGTAAAACTGTTTGATAAATGTAAAGAAATATGAAATTTCATATACAGTTTTGTAATGAGATACATCTAAAAATTTTATTAACATGTAATTAGTATGATTTTAAATGCACATATTTCGGATATATTAACAATTACGTTCCTGCGATCCTTATATTGTCGTTAGTTATTAGTAGAGCATTGTGTATACCTGCATCTATATGTAATTTTTAGCGTTACCTTTATTTCAATGCTTATAACTCACACGATGACGACAGCTGACGACTCTATCATTTTCACGTATCTGGCGCGAAAAAGATACAGTCAGATGAACGTAACACACGAAAAGACGTGGAAACCAAATGAATGCAAGTTGATAAGATGTCTTGTTATCTATTGACAAGGTCTCGCGGCGCTCTCGATTGAACGTAAATATTTTATTCGTACAAGGCTAACTGTATTACCGCTTATCGTGTTATAGCTAAAGCCTTTTTTTATCTATGGCTGTCATAACAATTGGACTGTCTACAAGATTTTTTCATCCCATTTATTTAGTTTCTTTTGAATTATGATGTAGTTTTAATATCATAAATACAATACACGTATACTATGTATTTATTCTATACATTATATTACCGATAGAAAAATTCGTAGAATAAAAAGTGCCCGAACTCTGAAGCCTGAAGCTCCTGCGTGGGGTTTATTTTTAGAAGGTTTATCAAAATTGTTAAAATTTTTATCACTTACTTATTAGTAAAATTTTAAATTAGAAAACTTCAAGGATGCTTCTGTCACTAGTTCTGTGTCTTAAAAATATTGATGGATGTATCACGTGTTGAATTAATTGCATACCCACCAACATGTTTGCATACTGAGATTGGTTGTAAGAATAAGTTATTATTATCAAATTCTTGCAACATTAGCATCACATTATTTTTCTATATTTGGCTGCAAGAATTTTATATTACTTACAAGATGTTGTCTGCGACTTCGTGCTCGCAAAAGAAAATTCCGCGGGAACAATACATTTTCCAAAGATAAAAAGTAGGCTATGTCCGTAGTCTACTAGCACATAAAATTAAGAGTCAAATAAGCGAAACGCATTAAAATTAAATGCTATAATATACATTATAAATGTTATCTTAAAATGTATTTGTCTATAAATAAATTGTACGCAGATTCTTTGTTTACAATTCCAATGCAAAGATCGTCGAATTATATGGTCCGACAAGTTTGGCGGCGGATACTAACATAATTTAAGTTTAGTTTGAATCAAGAATTACAGGTTATTTATTTCTCTATTTATTACTTATTCGAAATGTTAATTTATACACGGCTAATGGAGAATGGTGAGAAACAAGCGATTAGCCGTAGAGCCTGCTGCGAAATAAGGCTTATATTTTTCACTTCTTAGTTTGCTTATTTAGCAATGATTTCAAAACTAAGGATGGGCTATGAGTATGACGTACATTTTACAGAAAAATCTTCATACAAGAAAAAATTACGCCATCTTGATTTCAGACGATTTTGTCAATTAAATGCGGACTGATTAAACTGAGGAAATCAAATGTCAAATGACAAAATATGTTTATACCTTGACTGCCCCAAACAAGCCTAAAAGTGGGGAGGTTTAAGTATGGACACTTTTTGCCTCAAAATTCCTTGTCTATTATGTAGGTCTGTGTGTTTAGTATCTATTATTATTTAATCGAAGGCATTTAATGCTTCATATTTTATAACCGTTATAAAACTTAACGAAGTATTATATTAAATAATTTTGTTATAAACCTTAACCTCTCCGTTATTAATTCTAAGTAAAATATCAATTAGTTATTACAGTATTATTATATCAAATTAATGACGTTTCTGAATGTCACATAATATTAATTGTCTATTAGAGCAGTACATATAATTAATAATTTTGAATAATATTCATGTTTGTACTAACCCTAAGGACTAATAAGAAAAATCTCAGTTCACTTTATCTCAGATAATTTTATAGCAAGAGCATGTATACTTAGAAATGTATATATATATATATATATATATATATATATATATATATATATATATATATATATATATATATATATATATATATATATATATATATATATATATATATATATATATATATATATATATATATATATATATATATATACATTTCTTGTGGTCTATATCTGTGCCAAATCCAGTCATAAAAAGCCATCAAAATCAGTCATAAATAAACAAACAAACTTAGAAAAGAAACATTTCTCTTTAACATAATATGACTATGAAACTAACTCGTTACTTACTTAATCAGTTCAGTAAAAGTTTTAGCCATGTAGTTTTTCTGTTTCATATGATTTCTACGCAAACTTTAAAGTACCTACTTACTTTCATATGTACTTACTGTTTTTTGTATTGTGCGTACTGCGTAGCAGTGGCGTTGGGTTCCTATAACTCCATGCCTATCGGCTTCGCTTACCACTTATCTTCTGAAGACCCTCATCCAAATCCCTACCTATTATACAGGCTACGGCTTCCCTATGAAGGAGAACCAGACTTCACTACAGGTGCGTAGATATTTTCAAAAATTAAGTTTGTAAATTATACCCGAGAAAAATCGCTTAAATTACGTAGATAAAATAGCTCATTACAGAGTATTGTATAAATTATTGTATAACTATTAGTATTGTATAACTATTTATCATGTACTTAAATCTGCCGCTTGTTACATATCTAGGCACATGCACTGATTTAGCGACACAAACACTCGAAATAGCACTTATCCTATAATTTCAAGTTGTTGGTTTCCTCCTCTATACGTGATGGTATCAATTCAATGGCTAAAGGTAGTAAATCCGATCTTCGCGACCGCGACGCGAGACTGCGGCCCGCGACCGCGACCGCGACCAACAAACCGGTGAATTAGGCCCTGTAGCCGAGATGCCATCGCTGACGATAACGAAGTTAGAAATCAAAAATGTAGGTACATTGACGTATCGCTATATTGTCACTTAGTGAAGGTTACCTCAATCCCATATATTTTCAATTTCGGAGATCGTCATTGTAAAGAACGATGCACGTAAATGTTGACACAAAACATCCCCAGGCTGAAACTGTAACGGGTTACGTCAGCCTGTACGATATTATTTAGGTTTCATTATGTTAATAGTTTTTTAATTTCACATGTTTAAAAATTATAGTTAATTAGAACAAAATTAACCATAATCCTAAGTTTAGATATATATGAGAGTTATTTTTGTCACAAGGAAGTAATTTTTTTTCTGTCGTAAAATTAATAAGTTTAATTAGTTTAACTGCATGTTTCTTGTGACACAAAATCTTCCGTGTAGTATAATCATAGTGTTTTGGGATTGTAGCTTAAACTGTGCTTTTGAATACATTAATACTGTATTTCTTGTACTCTATAAAATATAATATAATAATCTGTAGTACCGTGCATAGCAAGAACATAATTAGGATTTTTAATTAGTATTTAATTTGGGGTACGAATAATTCCACAGATGTTTGAAGGTACAAGGCCGCGAAAACACGTTTGTAATCTTGGATAGTTAAGATTAAAATATTAATACGACAAACTACTTGTGAATGTTCATTTGCGGCGATAACTGTACCATAGAAGAGTTTGTAGCATATCGTATATTTCATCTGTAAGTTTTATTTTTATAAGGTATGTTTTTTTTTTTTCCTAATGCTATATTGTCGCATTAGGTAACAAATTTTAATGTTCTAAAGCAATATGTTTGCGTATTTTCTTATAATGAGGGACATACATAGTTTTTTTAATGGCTATTCGAAAAGTACATGTAAGCCATGAAATATTGTCTTTGCAATGGCATGTCTACGATCAACCGTTGACGAAATACAGTCATCACAAAAGTGAGATCGTTGGAGAGCATTAAAAACGCTCTATACGAAAAATTATGGACGAGTGACGTCACAGGCCAGCAGATGCAAATGTATGAAGATAATACAAATTTGATTTTACTAACATAAATACTGCGCTTATGTTTAACAAAATGTCTCTAAATTCTAAAATAACCTAACCTAACCAAGAGCATGTCAGGACATGTCTAAGGAGGGTTCCGTACCTATATAAACGCCTAATAGGTTTTTAGCAAATTACTTCAAAAGTTACTGTCCGATTTCGTTCACAATAATTTTCCTTCAGAGTTATTATGATGATCTATCGGCATGGAAACTTACATGTTTCTATCTCCTATAGTTTAGAAATACCAGGGGGGACCAACTTATAAATCACTTTGATTACTCGGCAATCGTTGACTTTGTAAAAAAAGTCATGAATTAAACCTTACCTTTATTTTAATAGACCTATTCAACGATACCCCACACGATGGAGTAGAATGATAAAATAGTTTTCATCCCCACTTCATATGTATTGAGACCTCATAAAATTATTATTATTTTATAATGCTAAAACCGAGATCTATACACAATCTATAACTATACTAAATTTCATTCATTTATATTCATAATCACAGAAGCTAGAAGGGCGGACAGACAGACAGACAGGTGGACGGACGGACGGACAGAGCAAAACTATAAAGGTTCCTTGAGTATATTGCATTACATTATATAAATATATAATTGCATTTTTGGTCCATAGGTATTAATTGAGTTTCCTTTCGGAAAATATAAGAATTTTTGAGACTAAACACAAATACATGTTTCCACACACAAATACATATTCACTATTCTAGCTAAATAAACTCGCCAAGAATGCTTTGAAGTGATGCACAGGTTTTGACGAGCTTGGTTGTTTATTATAGTTACTCTAGCTAATCAATTTCAAACCTAATATTTTGTTCTATTTCTAACGCTCTCTACATTTTTGGGAACAAAAATTACAATTTCAAAACTCACCGTCTTCGGGATAAACGACATCTGTCGTCAGCTCCTCAACAACTGACACCTCATACGTGTCGACCTCCAGGTTTTTTACACTAAAGTAAACGATCACAGATATAGGCACATCGGTCACAAGTCACAACACAGCACTTCAGTCGATTGGCCTTTTAACTCGAACGTTTTTACTGGAGTCACCGCACCGTAGCGACAGTTTTTCTTCCGTCTGTGTAATTTGGCATGAATTAGGAATCTAAAGTAACCGAAATAAAAACTAAGATGATCGATTCGTGATCGAGAAGTAGTAATTAGTTTAATTTCAATATTTTATTTGTCTAAAACGGATTGTGTTTTCGTATACCTTTGCAACGCCTAGAATAGGTCACACGTCTCTCAGAATACTAATCAAAAAATTTTAAAAGTTTTTTGTATCTCTCGGTCACGTTTTCATCACTACATCACGTTCTTTATTCTAACAATTAATATCATTGTAATTTTGAGATAAATTATTCATAAAATTATAATATAGAATACACTTGTGAATCAAAACTAGTTTACTGTAAACATTCTCACTCGTATTTCATTCGAATCGTCCATATATTCAGAGTGTAAAATGTAAAAATTCTTATATCAAATAGAAACTGCAAAAGTAGAGCTAAAGCACTGTAACTTTATCCAGAGCAAGGAAATCTATTGACTTCCGAGAAAATAATGAATATTGCCGTGGTAATTTGTTTGTAATAGTTTAATTAAAACGAGGCCAAGTTCGAGGAAATGAAAGAAAATTGCTCTATATGCGATGAATAACTTGTAATTATTCTTGTGTAAGTTTTTGTTCAGGCCTCGTGACTTTTATCACATGATCTTCCATCAATTGGCGAACCGCTTTTGCAAATTGTAACTAGTGTAATCTCATACAGAAACTATTCACCTTCAAAACAAAATTTTGTATATATTTTTCTAAATCTAATGTATCAATTTAGTTCTTAGTTTTATGGCCTAATGTCGTGAGCCGTTTATTTTGAAACTCAATTGCTTTAGCATAAAACGCTTAGTCGACATTTTGAAATTGAAACAATGAGAATGTAACAACAAATCAATGGATTCGTTTTCCCTAATCTCCATCACCATAACAATGATCCTAGAACAATAACTGCGGATAACGAATTCATCAACTCGACTCGTGAATAAATCTCGTCAAAACTCACAGGTCGTCGCGTCAATGTCAAGATCGTCCACGCGTTTATCACTGAACGTGTAGCCTATTCGAGGTATACGATAAGACACGGTACGAGGTAAAACAATGTAGGTACGCGCGGGCGGTCGGCGCGGCGCGCGAGGCTCGAGTGCCGCTTGCCGCCGGCCGCGAGTCCTCCATTGTTTACGAGTGTAATTACATTTTCGATCGAGTTTGCAGGTCGAAGGCTCGACGGCGGAAAATCTCGTGCACGTCACTGATAGCGCAGGAAGTGGACGTCCATCGAGGGCCTTGTTGGCTAGCTCTTTTATTGTTACGTGACATAAAGCGCGTTTATTTACGTCAATGTTCTATAAAGTTTTTGACAATAGGAGGAGTAGATAAAAACATAAACAAAAAACTGCACCTAAAGTACAACAAATGTAGTAAAGTACGTACTATGCTTGGATTTTTTGTTTTTTTTTTTATTAACTCATAGATTTATAATAAATAATACGTTTCTTCGATCACATTAAGCATATTCGCGTGACCATAATAAGAAAGGAAAAACACATACATTGAGCGAAAAATATTATGTTGTTTTATCACAATTCATACATACTATAATAATTTAAATTAATATAAAATATCGCTTGCTATACAGTTTGTATGAACTATCATAGACGGCTATATATTTTAGTACATTTTATATGAGAAGATGCATAATCATCTTAAGATAAAATATTATAGTATCCTTAAGTGTTTACAACGATATGTCTGTTTATATCGTACGTCTGGTCTAGGCCATCTATGAATTCTTATCTATTATTAACATTTTTAAATTTTTCTTTAAATGCACCTTCACATGTAATTTTCTTTACAACAAGGTTACTTCTAACTCGTAAGCATATGGTGTCATAAACACGACAGGTACGTCACACAAGTAGAATATTGGCATTGTTGACCGAAATACACACTTGACCAAGCATTTGGAGTATTCATATCAATTATCAAATATCAACAAGTATGCGTAGTAATGAAATTTGGTACAGTTATAACATATATTGTGTATAGATCTCGGTTTTATACGGCATCATAAAATAACAATAATTTTATATTTGGGGTGGCTCTCCATACATGTGAAGCGGGAATGATTTTTATTTTATTCTAACCCATATTGTGGGATATCATTGTTTAGGTATTTTAAAACAAAGACAAGCTTTGATACATTGCTTTTTTAGGATGTTCGAGTAATCGGCCTCCAAAACGGTTTATAATTTGGCCCCCCCGTCAAATGTACTTCATAACTCTATGAGTTACGAGCCCATCCTTAGTTTTGAAGTCATACGGTCGCGCTCTGAGTCATTTCATGCTTACTTAAAGAGGCTACTTAGTACAGACTTTGACATAAAGTCCGTACAGTTTCTGTTAAAATCTCTATTAATGACTCCTTAAGTAAGCATAACATTAGCAAAGTCGGAGTCTTTCTAGCTTAGGCTATCTAGGTAGAGTATTCTCTTAGCTCTACCACCTTCATAGCCGGAAGCCTATTTACAAACTCTACCACCTTTTTAGGCTAGAGAGTTCCCATGCTTTTCTTGTCAGGTTCAAATTTTCGATTCAACAAATCTTTTTTAGGTAATAATATCAATAATTTAGGTAGAAACAATTTCAAAAACTTTAAGTAACCCCCGAATTATTGATAAATTATAACTAAGAACAATATCAATCATATCAGATTTCAAACAAAAAAAACTAGATCGGTTCATTTGTTTGGGAGCTATAATGCCACAGACAGATACATAGACACGTCAAACTTATAACACCCCTCTTTTTGCGTTGGAGGCTTAAAAATATAATAATTAAGCTAACAAAAGATTTATACGTTAAAGATGAGCTAAATATCAAAGCTAACTAATAAAGGCTAACATTTGAATCATCCGTCACGACATTTTAAGGTCGTACTAGACATACAATCTTCCTAAAGGTCACCATAAAGGATACGCAAAATATGTTAAGATGGAACTGACTCAAGTCTTCGAAGCTGCAGATACCTTTGGATATGGTACAGAATTGGTATACTCTGTTTAGATCGAATTTAATCCAAACGTAAACAAAGTTGATCCCACAGGTTCGGTCACACATCGATTTCCGCATTGAAACAACAAAAACTGTTGTTTCCAAGCTTGGTTAGGACAATGCAGGCTGATCACCTGATTGTCTGACAAGAAAGATGATCCATGTGTCGGATGGGCATGTAAAAAGTCGGTCCTGCGCCTGATCTCTCGCCAGTCATGTCGGTCATCCGTCCCACTGGGTTACAAGAGTAAAGGAGGAGACAAGGCTCTTGTGTACTGCGCAGACACTTGGGCACTATAAAATTACTTCTGCGTAGCTGGCCTGAACCTCAATTCTCGTATTTAAAGTATACTTTAATTTGACTTTGAATGTATTATAAGTGAAGCGACTAGTTATCATAAACTGATTTGTGACGTTTGGACCAATCAGAACGCGTTTGACGCTGGTTTAACGTTTACGAGAATACCAGTTTGGCAGTTTTAGCGTATCGGGACTTGATTGTAATTGTATTATTGCAGGTTTTCTGGCTGGTTGGCTCTGGTTTCAATGCAAACCGGCCACCGTCACTGAAATCGGTGTCGAGGAGTTAATGCTACCAGTATTTTTGTCACCCATTTATCGTGCATCTAAGAAATATACTTCAATTTGGTCGAGTTTAATATTTTTGTGAACGTTTAGATCAATTTAGCTGTTGCCCGCGGCTCCGCCCGTGTAAATACAGTATCCCACGGGTATACTGTTCTTTCGGGATAAAAATGAGCTTGTTTTACTCCAGAGCTTAAACCACTACAATACCAAATTTCATCGAAATCAGTTCAGTAGTTTTTGTGTGAAAGAGTAACAAATATCCATCCATCCTCAGAAACTTTCACATTTATAATAGTAGTAGGCCCTCTAGTAGCATATCTGCAGGGCCTCTAGTAAAGATGCATTCGATAATTTCGACGGCGAAGTTCGAAATCAAAAATTTATGGGATTTGACATAAGTCATCGCTAAGTGATATTATGTCGCTTGGGAAGCATTATGTCAAATCCCATACATTTTGTTTTCGAACTTCGCCGACGAAATTATCCAATGCATCATGACTAAAGGCCCAGGTCAAAAATGGCCACATTAAGTGAGTCGTACTATGAAACATCAACTTTTGAAGAAGTTGCTCTTATAGTAACTTCTAGTAATCATCATAATTAACAATGAAGTAATTCTTATTAAGAGTCCAATTTTACGCATTTCTATTGAAAACTGTCAAAATAGAATTGTTAGAAAATGAAAGAGCAATTTCTTTAGAAGTGGATGTTTAATAGTACGAGTTTAATGGTACTTAAAGTGGTCATTTTAGATCTGCAGAGCATAATCAGTGCATTACTTGCCAAGATCAATGACATATTTTAAATTATCCAAAAAAGTACCTAAAGCAAATTCGCAGTTCCCTGCTACTTCTTCATTATTTTTTTTTTAATTTTGTCCGTACACTAAGGGTCAGAACTCAGAACTCAGATCACATCGCGACGATTCGCGACGCTACGCGGCGTGCATTTTTATGATAGCTATTCAAAATTGAACTTTATTCACTACCCAAAAAGATACACCTCTCATATGACATCAGTCTTACACTGCACATGCGCTGTGCAGCGCGGCACAACCTGACATTCGAACTCTTACAATGAAACGTGTAATACCTTGTGTAATGCATAAAGTTCAATTTTGAATAGCTATCTTAAAAATGCCGCACTATGTCGCGTATTGTTTTGTTTCGGTGTAAATTGACCCTTAGTTTGAAATCTTTGCTCCTTTCCCTCGGTGAATTTTTATTAGCTTTTGAACACTATCTAATTTTCTTCAATATTCGTTACAAAATAATGAAAAATTTGTGCCTCATAAGAATGAAGTCTTTTCTTACTTGGTAAGTTTACTATCGAACTTTTATTAAACCTTCCAAAGGTTTAAACACGTTTGTAAGATTAAAGGTTAGGTTTAATTAACGCTTGGATAGGATATAAAAGATTCGTGTTTACACTACGGACGACCACAAAGGCGCTAAACGAACTTTAGACTCGTTCAAAATAGTTAATGACATGAACGAACTTTAGACAGAGAGTGGAAAATATATATACTTACGTACAGAGGAACAGCTTTCATAGAACGAACCAAAACGATACAAATTTAAAAAAAAACTCGTTTTCTTCGACGGCCCACAATATTTCCACACAGTCGTGGACACACCGTATGCTTATAGTAGTGCAATCAAATCGAAGCTAACTATGTAGCTGTTTATCTGTTCCTCTTCCTTTAATCTGTGCTGTACATTCGTTCAATTGATGACTGTAGTGGACTATTATTGGACAGAGCTTTGCTGTAGACTATAATATTGTATTCACAACTAGCTTTTGCGAGCGACTTCGTCCGCGTGGACTCTCATTACGTATTGGCCGTGCAGGATGAATTTCGGTAAATTCTTTCTTAATTCTTTATAATTAAGAAATAACACTAAAAAGAAAGACATCTATCTGCTTGCCAAATTTCAGAAAAATTCGTCTAGTGGTTGATATTTCAAAATACAAACTTTTTACCACTTCAGGGAACGAATTTCACAAAAGGGTGTATTTTAATACCTGTTCAATAATTTGTATTTATAAGCCCGGACATTTAATTTCATGTAAATCGGTAAAGATTTTAAATTTTTAACTCAACAACTTTCAACCCTTATTTTTCACCCTCAGGACAAAAATTCTTATAAATCCTGGAAGACGTATGTAATGAAATATACTTAAGAGCATGAATCTCAATTTTCATCTAAATCGGTGCAGATTTTAAGATATTCCATACAAATTTTCAACTCCTATTTCACCCCTTTTCGGGTGGGAATTTTTCAAAATCCCTTCTTAGTATGCGTCTACATAGTAAATTAAAACTACTGAGTGCTAGGTGTGAGTTTTTCTTTTCGCATTCGATCGTGAGCGCGTTTGGCGTTTACTAGCAATTTGTATATGATTTCACCTAGTTTCCGCATTTACAACTAGGTGGCGCTATACAAATCACATACTTTCTAGTAACCGCCAATGCGAAAAGAAAAACTCACACTTCGCACTCTGTTTAAATTTTACATTTCTTTCATAAGCGGTATATGTATATGTCAATGAGTCAGTGGGGGGGACATCTCCTAAATATAGATAAAACTCAAACCACGAGATGGGACCGAAGATTCGTCACCATCTATTGGTGAATATCCTTTACTGTCTGTTACTGACTCACTTAGCTATGCTTTTAAATATGTATATATAGATAAGAATGATGAAAGTAGGTGTATAAATAACTACTAATAATTATGTAAAGTATAAACGTTTACTGTTTAAAGTAGGTTTTCATAGGTGTTGGGCCGTGGGCGTTATTACTGTTATTACCTGATCTAAGGTGTTAGGTATAGGTACCTACTTACTTGTCTTGAAATACTTGTGTAGTCAATACGTTTCATTGTAAGAATTCGAATGTCCAGGTTAAATATACAAGATTGTCTCGTTTAAAGTATAAGATAGTATATCTGTGGAGTCGATGTAACTAAAATTAATTATAAAATAATAATATCTATTGACGCTTCACACCACGTCAATCTGGCCCTGCAGTAAGTATCCGAAGGGTTTGTGTTACGGAGAACAGACAACGGGAAGTATATTTTATACTTTTATGCTTAAGATTTTTATTATAATAATTATAAACGTATCAATACACATCCATGACCCAGGAACATTGATAACTTTTTGTTCACTCGGTGGGATTCGATCCCGCGACCGTCGGCTTGAGCGCCGATACGCTAACCACTGAGCCACAGAGGCCGTCAAAATAGAGACTATGTAGTCAAATAGTTCGTTCTCGTCATATTTTGATCTCAAAATATGCAATTACAATTTATACCGAGCCAACGCGTATGGGTGTGTTTCCACCATTACAAATATTGAAGCCATAACCACAAACCTAATATTAGTAAACTTCAAACGATTTCTCCAAAATACGACCGATTGTTTGCACGTTGTTAATGTTGTTTCTGTTTACCTACTACCTACGTTTCTAATTATAAAATATGATAATACTAGCTGTCCCGGCACACGTTGTTCTGTCTCAACTATGAACTGGAATAAATAAATAACTATACATACACCTACAACCTACTTACAATATTTTCTCCGAAATTTTTCCAATATTTCTCATCATTTAAACCTTCCCTGAACTTCCACAATTATTTCAAGAGCAAAATTTGCCAAATCGGTCCAGCCGTTCTCGAGTTTTAGCGAGATTGGAATTGCAATCCATTTAAGGGTTCCGTAATACTTAAAGAACCCTTATAGTTTCACTCTGTCCGTCCGTCTGTCTGCATGTCTGTCTGTCTGTCCGCTCTCCTAGCTTCTTAATTATGAATATAAATGGATAAAATTTATAGTTTTAAAATGTGTATAGATCTCGGTTTTGACATATTCGATCGTCTTGGTAGCGGCATTGTTAATGATAACATCGGCACAATAAGCTCATTGAAACTCAAAACAAACACATCAACTAGACCGGTTCAAAATTTCTAATTGTCAAATTTTCACCCATACTACTACATACTACATAGGCTTATAATCATTTGCCAGTGTCAAGTTAAAAAGGCGGGAAAGCGAAATTTCGTTTCAATTTTCAACACCGTATTTCTATACGATCCTGAAAACCTACACTTAATAAACTTTTGATCCCCGGATATCTTCTATACAAATATATTTATATTATCTATTTTTAATTTCAAATTAATAGTTTTGCACTAAATGTATATGATAGTAAATAAAGTACCTACACTAAAAAAAAGTTTTTTTTACTATCTGTTCGTTTGTCTGTCTGCCAGCTATGTCTGCTTGTTCCGGCTAATCTCGGATTCGTATATCCGGACCGATTTTGACAGGCCTTTCACTGGCAAATTGCTGATGTTATAATGAGTAACTTAGGCTACTTTTATCTTAGGGTTCCGTTTAATTATAAATTGGGTGGATCTATTAATGGAAACGGAACACTTTCCGTTATAACTTTGAAGGGAAACTGTTTTGTCGGTGTTGAGACTGAAATTTCAAGGTCGCGTCAGAGATATAACACCATCTGTTGGAAGCTACTAATACTTCTTACATAACAATTTTGTTAGGCACTAGACAGCAAATACTGAAACGATAGTTAAATTGACTCTCAAGTCACATGCTGTCCTTGTCATTGCGGCTGGCCGAGACAGCGATAGCCTGTGAGTGTCTCTTAGCGTTTCAGTATTCGGTCGCATGTGCGTTTCATGTTCTACAAACAATCGTAGATCTACAATAAACAATTAAATTAGCATACGATGGCTCTAACAACATATGTAACAGTCGCATCACGATACAGGTGTAAACAGTATTTAAGTCACGGCTGGATTATGGTGACTTTTAGTGCTAATAAGTTACACAAACGGATTCGTATGATCCTTTAATTAGTGCTATTAGGATCAGACGTAAATTAAATTCTTGTGTGTTTACATCGAAATCATTAACATAATCAGCTCGGTAAAAATATTTTAGTTCCTTAGGCCCACTTGCGTAGATATGAGTTAAAGTTAACCATGGGTTAATATCATGTTATCTCTTTCGTTCTTCGTATTTATGAAAGAGAAGGCATGCTATTTTAACTCAGGCTTAACTTTATCCCAGATCTGCGCACGTGGAAGGCCCACTTGCGCAGATCTGGGAGGATACTTCGTAACGACGAAGTTATATTAGATCAATATATCTATCAAAAATATATTAGATCAATAAATCAGACTATTTAGACTCGAGAAAGATACAAACAATTTTTTTACTATTTTTGCCAAAAACATAAGATGTTATCTAAATTATTGAGTAGATGAGAAATTTTTCAAAAATGCAATCCAAATATGTATATCACATTCGTCACTTACCGAAGTACAAATAAAATGTCGAACCATTTTCGTGCTAAGCAGCGATAACAATGTTTTTGATACCTGAAACAATAAACGAAGAGATATTATGTTAAAGATTTTATGAATAAAATGTTATTTTCGTTTTGATATTATATCCGTGTTCTAACGACTGCACACAGATATACCTAGGTATTAAAAGTAGGTATGCGTTAAGAAAGGATTTGTCAGTATTATGTTGAATATGGGTTTACATATTGGCTACAAACGTAAGGCAAAGTTTGTATGTAATGTCAGATGCGACAAAATGGTACGTAGAATAGCGCTTGCCCCGTAGAATAGGGGAGATGACTAGATCTAAAATATTTACTTTCATTAATATACTCAGAAATATTGAGGTATTACTACTTGGTAAATGTAAAAAAATATAATATTCTATATTATGTAGTTCGTTAATTAGATACATCTAAAAAGTACAAAAAATTCTCTTTTTTTTGCTAAATTAGTACTTAAACAAAACCTCAGGGGCGTGCGCTCCATATAGGCAGAAATGCAGTGCTTTACTTGTCAATTACAGATATTTTAATAAAACGTTCGTACGTTTTAGATGACTTTAATAATTAATTAATAGAAATAAATTAATTAAAAAAATATAATAACTTAAAAACGCCTAATATTTTATAAATAGCAACTAATGCCGTTAAGTTCTGCAGGACAAATCATCGCATGTATGTGTAATTTTCATACTTCGCAAACGCACACACCCATGAATATCGACATGATTAAATAGCGATAAGTCATGCGGCGGGAGATGGCCGAACCGAGAGCCGAGCCGAGAGCTTCGGTTCGGCTATCCAATCGCTTCCGAAAACCGCCGAACTGGCTTGTCGGAAATTATTCGATGCCTATAATCCGAGTAAAAACAATACGACGCGAATCTAATGAATCATGTAAGGACATTACGCATTTTTTTTTAGTAAGGTTTTATTTGTTTAAATAGAAGAAACGTTTTGTGTTTCGCGGGGGCCATATTGCATATTTCATGTGATAAGCATTGTTTACAATTTAATCGCTCCAGTTTATTTATAGTTTTCTTAAAAGATTTTTCATTTTAACATTTGAAAGTGTGTACATTTAACAGTTTATTACTGAGTTTCTATAATAATTGTAGTGATTTGCTTTTACTAGTGAGTTAGTCGATTTTTTTTTAATGTTATTTGACTGTGAGGTTTTGAAAATGTGTGTTTATTAAAAATTAAAAATAACAAGTTCTCACAATTGTCATTCAGTGAAAATATTCAAATTCTGTCTAAAGGTAGGTGTGTACCCGAGTTACAACAATTAAACCAGCAAAAAAAAATAATGTAACTCGAAAATTTCATGTTAAAAGTTATGAAAAGTATAACTGGCTGTGTGGTTGTGTACACACGATTAAATTATATTGTTTTCCTTGCATATTATTTAGTAATTTACATCGGGATATAGTAATCTCAAGTAACCGGAACCTTGAATATGTGAAAATTGAAGCTGACTGACTGGTGAGTAGTTATAATATTTTAAAATATGCTTATTATTTTACTTATTAGAATTTCTTCCGCCGCGACGATCGATCGCTGTTTTGTCTGCGTTGCCGTAGAAGATGTACATGAATAGTAGTACATATAAGACTTGCTCTGTTGGCATGGTTTCGACTTAGAGATCCGTCGCTTGGCTGTAGCTATGCTAAAAATCTATCAACGAAAAAGTTTTTGTGACCGAGTACTTCGCCGCATACCCAGTGTCATAATCCTATGCACGCCACTGCAAAACCTACATCATTAGTTTACTTACATCATATTCAAAAAGATTCATTATGGTTAAGTATGAACTTAAACGAACAAAATATTTACAAATATATTACTACGGCTTTATAGGTAAAAGTGTATGAAGTATACACTTTTACCTATTCGTGACGTCACAGCTAGGTATGACTTTAGTATGGAGCGTTTTCACGAGACTAGCAAAATTTTGTATACAAATTGCTGTACCTTTGAAAATATTCACTTTTAATATACTGTTTCTTCTGAAAAGTTACTCATATTTAAGAGTACTATTTATTTATGCAATAAAAAAAACAGTCATCTAGCCTAATAGGCTATAATCTGGATGACTGTTATATCAAGGTAAGATAAGCTACGAGGTAACGAGCTCATTCTTTTTATTAGCTGTTTAGATCCAATTTAATATTTTCGCAAACGAAACTATTAAATTCTACCAACTTAATGTGTCATTGTTTGATCATTGCATTTCTTTATGATACTGTAGAGACGTGACATTTAAATTGGTAATTATATTGTAGTTTGTCTTTTTGTTTCAAAAAGATTAAAGGACCATGTAAAAAATCGTCCCCACCTACCAACAGATTTCAAACCTATCTCAGTTAATAGCTCTTGCCACGCTGATTATTATTGAGTATGGTATCGCCATACCAGCGGTGTTTTGACAGTAATTGGAATATTATTTTTATTGTTTTATATTAGCGACCCACACCAGCTTCGCACAGGTGCAATGTATTAGTCATATACAGCTTCCTCTTGAATCATGGATTGAGATCCATTGCTGAAAACTGCATTAAAATCCGTTTATTAGTTTAAAATATCTAAGCGAACAGGAAACTGAGAGACTTCATTTTGTAATATGTGTCTATAAATAGTCTTCTTTTTCTTTTTTTTAGAATATCTTTACTAATAGTAAACTTACTTTAACAGAATATTACTGAAAATCTTAACACAGTATGAAATGAAGTCGCTCAAACTGTTCGATTGGATCTTTTAAACTAAGCAGCGAATTTAATGCAGTTTAAGCAGTGGATAGAGTGATTAAAGAGAAAGGTTTACATGTATAATACATTGCACACGCGCGAGGCTGGAGTGGGTCGGCAATATAAAACAATAAAATAAAATTTTAATTCCTGTCAAACCTCCACTCCTGAGGTGAATGTCGCTATACTAAATAATTATCAGCGTGGCAAGAGCTATTAACTGATATGTTTGAAATCTGTTGGTGGGTGGGGACACTGCTCATACAGTTTTTTGCATGGTCCTTAGCTCTGAACATAGTAGGTACGTTTAAATGTATAATCTGGTATTAAAAATACATTGACGTTTTTTTTGTGACAAGTGTATTTTATTATAGTCCAATGGAATATTTAATGGGATATATATAAATGTAGGGTTGCCATCCGTCCGGGTTTCCCCGGATTTGTCCTAGTTTAGAGGGCGTCCGGGAGCGTCCGGACTGGGCATCATTTGCTGTCCGGGTTTTTGTAGGCAGATTTAGAGAGGCGCAATTTTTTTCGAATTTGTTTATTTTGATTTGCAGAAATAAGAAAAATTTGGTAATTATTGTGTAACTTTGGATCTAATTCATTAGTTCACTTTATGTCCATTTTGTAGTTACAGATCTTAAAAAAAACTGCATTGCCATTCTGATGCAGTTTTCTAGCAGTTGAAAGAAATAAATAAGGGAAATAATTTGTCTCAGTCGCTTCGCTCGCTCTGTGTCATTATTATACTCAACTTTTTTTCTAATGTGCACAATCATAGACATTTTACAGTTTAATAAAATAAAACAAATTTTGCTCGCTCGCTGCGCTTGCTGAAGTCGGAGAAGACATTATAACAGTCATTAGTACTACAACTATCTAATTATTTTACAGGATTTTGCAAAGTAAATAGCGTTTCATGAAAAAATCCTGTTCATATATCCGGGTTTTGGTCTCTACAATCTGGGGTTTAACGCGCCTTGTCCTAGTTTTCAAAATTTAGAGATGGCAACCCTATATAAATGGGACAGCCCATTTACGCAGTTAGTACAAGGTCGGTTAATGATTTTTCCTTAACTCTTGAAATGTAGAAATGAAGCCAGATTAAACTTTAGTTACTTCTCAGACGTATATTACACCTGAGAAGTAACTTACGTAGGAAATTACTCAGAAATTGTGAAAAGCTGCCATGTGCCAGGTAAAATTTTTATGAAATTACTTACACTATGTTTGTAGAAACTGTTTACCTATAGTTTAGTAGAATTTTTTAGTTATTCAAGAAGCATAATACATATAATAATATATTGAATATGAAAGCCTTTCCATTTAACACTTTTATTCGTGTATTTTTTTCATTTGCTTATATAAATATTAATGTCTGCTGCTTATAGCTTCAAATAAATTACTGTCACATTCCGATATCGATAATAAGTAAATATCGGACTATCTAGTCCTTATTAAGCTACTGCTATCGAACAAGTCGCCACTCGATCAGGCATAAGATGAAAAATTGTTATAACATGTTTCAATCTCAAATTAATCACTTATTAATTTATTTTAACAACCAACAATTCATCCTCGGCAATATTTCGGCTTGATCATAATGAATCACTTTTGCAATCGTCGGGTTGTTTTCTCGTTTATTCGACGCAAAACGCTTGCTAATTTCAATGCTAATAAAATAAAAGCAATCGTGATCCACAACTCGCGAATATCATGTACACTGTATGGTCCGTTCAGAGTTAGTTTACCTCGGACAGGACCTCTATGCCGACGACATAAGGTTCACTCTCATAGAAATAAATCGTGAGGTAAAATAACCCTAAACGAACTGGATCTTGTGAATTAGTTTATGAGACTACATTAAACGTATCTGATTACTTCCGCAAATATTGTCAGCCATATTGAGATCGTGATACGCTTTTTATGAAAATGAGGCAAAAAATGTAAGTTGTCTAAATATTATGACCGGTGACTACAGTCCGAACAATACTTACAGTTCGTAGTTAAATATATATTCTAGATAGGAACACTGATATTTAAATAATGTTTTGAATCTGACAGGAATTTATTTAAAGTTATAAGCCAACTAGGGGGGCGTAGTGTTTTTTCAAAACGTTCAGGGCGAGGCCCATAGTGTAAAAGGTTGGGTTCCCCTGCAATAGAGCATGCAAGAGTTTAATAGAGAACTAAAGTTATTTAAAGCTTTAACATACGTACAGATTTGGTCCGCAGCAGACCACGGATTTGGTTGCAAACTTAGTAGTTTATCCCTAAAAATTATAGTTTAAAAAAAAACGCTTTTATAGAAAATCTAACTAAAAAATAAATAATAAATTTGGATTAAGAATAGTGTAAATGAAAAATAAATGTTTATTATTGTAAAAAAGCGTCGGGTGCAGTGTCTTCACCTGTACGTTTGTTTGTATGTAACCGACTCCAGTGGATTTGATTTTGATCCACTTCAAACGGTCAGCTTTCGTTTAAAGTGATTTTTAAGATATTATCAAAGTGAAGATCCTTCTCATATATCTGCCAATAAACTTTTTTTTTATAACTATATATTGTTTATAACTATTGACACTATGCACCCTACGCTTTTTTACAATAATTAACATTTATTTTTCATTTACACTATTCTAAATCCAAATGTATTATTTTTTTTTTGTTAAATTTTCTATAAAAGCGTTTTTTTTTTAGTTTTTTTAAACTATAATTAATTTTTTGCTTTTTAGTACGATTTAAAAAAAAAAATTTTTTTATTAAAAATTAAATCGAATTATTGCATTGTCATCGGTCTTTGACAGGTGTGCAAAGTTTGAATTAAATCTGATCGTTCAAAGTAGGACAAAATCGAGCCCAAAGGAGTCGTTACAAACAAGCAAGCAAACATACAGGTGAAACTAATAAAAGCGTTATAAAAAGGATGGTTTTTTTAGGATTGATTTTAGAGGCTTTGTATTTTCTTGTTTATAGTTAAATTAAGCTGTTGAACTGTTATATCAACAAGCGATTATAAAAGTCAACCTGCAGAAAATAAACTTTTGGAAGTATATTATAGTCTAAAAAGGTCAGAATAATATTAAATAACAATTTTTTTATTATTTATTTATCAGTATATTTAAGTTTGGGGAGAAATATTTTTGAGTTGGAACACTTCACAAAAATCGGAATGCACTGTATATAGTACTCTGTGCTAATACAATAGAGCTAAAAAAAAAACGCACGAGTGTCGTGCTGTCATAATGGTCTGCTCCAGTCCAAATCGGTACGCGTGTAAGCATTCTTACAGACACGATTGTCTTCTGTATTTCACTAGACAAGTGGGTGAAACGATTCAAAACACAATCGTCTAAAAAATAGTGTACAAAAGTAAGTCAAAGTCTTCCTGGTTTACCGGGCACATCTATTTACTGTGCATTAACACAACATAATTCATACCAAATTGTTTCCAGTGACCAAATGGAGGTAAATAAAGACAGGTATTTTCCTCGTACATAATTAGATACCTTAAAAATTTATTATACCTATATAACAAGTAAATAGTAATCTGAACCAAAGACGTATTATATATTATAGACGAGGCGTGTCGAGGCAAAAACTCTCCCCACTAAAATGGCCCCACTATTGGATTTGTTTTTCTTGTATGAAAATTTGTTCTGTCAAATGTACTATGTCATAGCCTATATTTAGTTTTTAAAATCGTTGGGATAAACACATTACAATATTTAATTTAAAATGTTTTAGTAGATAGGTAGTACTAAGGTAAGTATAGGTAAGCTTCTATATTGTGTCGGAGTGTGAAATCAATTCCGGCGAACATTTCCTTATGTACGAGAATCGCTGAGCGGCGTTATGTAACCAGTGAGCACTTGGACTGTGGCACTTAAACGACGCGCGACGATAATTTACTTTAACTTTAAATATTTCAATTAGATAGACAATAAAAGTAGCCAGATCATTAAAATGAAATCTGCAATTTTCTCAGTAGTTAATTGAATTTCAAAAGCAAGGTTTTTAGGTGCGTGACTTCGTGTGCGTAGAATGATAATTATTATTTTAAACAAAAATTAAATCTTATTTTCAAAACAATTCCCGTTTTCAATTTGGCTGAAATTTTAACAAATTTTTCTACTCGATCTTTTTTTACTCAATTTTAAAGTCGGTACCAGCCCGAACAAAATCATGATAAAACAATATTTAAAATAGAACACACGTTCTAGTTGACCGACTTAAAAATTTAGGGAAATAGTTAAAATTTCAGCCAAATTTAAAAGGGGAATTATTTACCCCCTAACTAATAAAAATATTTACACAACGGATAACTTAAACAACGTTGCTATCTTTTTCTATCAAATAATATTTCCAACGTATCAGACAAAGACAGCAACGTAGTTTTTATCCGTTGTCTATGTAATAGTTTTATTAGTAAGGGGGATAGAAAATAAGTTTTATTTCATACTTTTTTGTGTATTTTTACTTTGGAAGTCGGTTTAATTTTTTGTTTAAAAATAATTATGATTTTTCCCTTTTTAGTGATATTTGTTAAATTATTGTTAACATATTTTAAGAACGTTTAAAATAAAGGATCGAATGTATAATTGAATACGCGCCAAGTTTCCATTAAGTATTGTATATAAGATAATGATGATGATTACTGTAAGTTAACATAATGGCATATGCTTGCAGTTCTTTAAATAATGTCAAAATTTCCAAACGCGTATTTTGACATTGTTTAAAGAACTTTAAATACTGAGGAGTTCTGTTCAGTGCTTTCGGATCCAGGGTATACCTTGGTGCAGAATCTTTTAATTTTTGGTAGCATATGCTTGGGCTACTTCGGAAAAAGTCAAAATCACTATATATGTCCATATAAATTTCGAGGAGTTCCCTCAATTCCTCATGGATTGGCATCCATAGTCACCGTTTTCGTGACAACGAGACCAATTTCGGATTATACCCAATACATCAAAAAAATAATTTTGAAAATCGGTCCATAAACGGCAGAGTAATGTTCAAAGATATCCGTGTCGGTGTATAATACTATGAGAAGTAATATTAATAATAACATTTATTCAACAAACACGCTCACACTACACTACATATCAACAAAGAACCGACATTAAGCATAAACAATCACGATAAAATTACAAATAACAGAAATAAAACGGACATTTGCCTAGCCACAAAAAAAAGAAACATAGATTATACATAATATTAACAAACAACAAATAATATCAAAATAACAGATCATAATAAAAAATAACAGGTATAAGGCAGTGCTATGCGAACAGCTGTCGAAAGGGACTCCACTCAGGTGTACGATCGCGGCATAGTAATCAACTATACCGCAATCCATGGTATTCTGTGGATCCTCGTTGTTGTCAGGCGACCGACAGATACACACTAGCAGCATCATATAAGTCACACACAATAACAATTTGGGATATACCTACATATATAAAAGGTAGAATTAATACAAAGTAACATAATGGCGATAAAATGTATAATATCTGAAAATAGTAAAAAAATAAATAAATAGATATCAATATATAAGAATATCAGTAATTATATATTGTCAGTCACAAAACACGCGTGATAGTGACGTCACCGCTCACAGCGGCTACCAGTTGCCGAGATGAGGAGGCAGGCGCGCGCGCCGCACAGCGGGCGTGGACCCCGCGCAGATAAGAGCTCACAGACGCTAATGACGATCGAAGACAGAAACAACAATAGAAGAATAAGTTAGGTACGTATGCAAACTTTCGATAGTGCAAGCCGTTGAAAGGGACAGACGGCACAAACCTAGCAAGAAACAGTACACTGAGGGAGCATCAGCTAATATATCATCATTATGTCATGATCTATGGTGTGATGATGGTGGTGATGATGATGATTACTTTAATTGACATAGTGGCTTATGCTTGCAGTTCTTTAAGCAACGCCGAAATCCCCGAACATGTATCTATAAGGAGTCAGGAGTTCTGTTCAGTACTTTTGGATCTAGGGTATACTTTGGTGCAAAATCTTACCTTTTTACTTTTTTACCGGGTTACTTCAGAAAAAGTCGAAATCACAATATGTGTCCATATACATTTTGAGGAGTTCCCTAGACTCCTCATGGATCCCATCATCAGACCACAACTTTTGTGAAAAAGCGACTAATTTCAAAGTACCCTTTATATCAAAAAAAGAATTTTGAAAATAGGTCAACAGACGACGGAGTTATCGTTGAACATAGAAAAAAAAAATACATACAGCCGAGCGTATAACCGCCTCCTTTTTTGGAAGTCGTTTAAAAAGTAGACTATATCCTTCCCCGTAGTCTACTCTATATCTGTGCCAAATTTTATCAAAATCGTTCCAGTAGTTTCGGAGCCTATTCAATGCAAACAAACAAATCTTTCCTCATAATAAAACTTAGAATAAACAATAAATAAATTGTAGCGTTATAGTCGTATTTCCTCTTTATAGTATCATAGTATAGATATACAAATAATTAAATATGAGAGTAACAACTTTCAAGATATGTAGCAACAATTCATCCATTTTTATCCTGTATAAAAATATATCCTGTATGGTTTTTTCAGTCAGTATCTAAACTTTCAGGAGTGAATATGAGAATATACGCTATATATGTATACTCTTGAATTTATACAACTTTATCTATGAAAAAAATAAATCTGCTGTTTCCTACAAAAGGGCTACGGCATAGACGGCATTTTGTAGGAAACAGCTGTTTTTTTTTTCAAGTAGGAAGTTGATCCGATAGTAAAAGTTGCTTATATTCAAGAGTATATTCACTCGTGAAAGTTTGGACACAGACTGAAAAAACACCATGTATCGTTTTTTATGAAACAGCATTTATATCACTTCTAATAAATTACAAACATGAAAGTAGCATACATAGTAGCACTTTACTCAACATAGTGAGAATGCAACATACTAACATAGTTTCGTCCCGCCGCCCTCCGGCTTCATGGCCACACGCACGTGCGCTATGTCGCCCGCCGCACTTCCGGTAGAAGTTACTACGCAGTTTCCGTTGTTTCTAACACATTACGATCAGAGACCTAGACTTGGTGACCTAGGGTTCGGCCGTCTAGATGACGGAGCGAGTAACGCGTCGCCACACCAGTTAACATATTTGCGCATCAGATGATTTGTATAAAACACGAAAATGTAGAGATTACTTAGTACAACTAATTTCGATGTTTCTCATCCAATGGGTGTGCGTCTCTGCGGCTTATAATTTCGTCATGTCCCTCCGTCTGTCCGTCCGTCCGTCCGCCTTCGGCTTATCGTTCGAAAGTTTAATGCTAGAAATATGAACATTTGCATGATGATTTGTATTTACCACGTCAACAAGGCCCTGTAACATTAATTTGGGCACCTCTCCCCTACACGTTAAGTGCAGGGGATGATTTTTCCGTCCCCCTCCCCGTCCCTCCTCTGAAAGCTAAACGGCTGGCTCGAAAAATCTGAAAAAATTCATGATGGTAGTCCATGTGCTGAACTTTGAAGGAAAACTATAACGGCTCATATTATAACTTTGTTACTTCAGGAGTTTTAGAGGCCTAACTTGTAAAATGCGCTTACTTGGAAAACTTCGTAAAAAATAACGGAATAATAAGTTGACTACGGAAGGATACGAACTATTCTATGTGTGGCCTGACACGCACTTGGCCGGTTTTATTTAAATTACTAACTTATCTTTCACATTCGTTTAATAAGTAGTATCTAGAAACAACTCCTGGCAGGAGCTGGCGCGTGTGAGACCTGACTGACGAAAAACTGTTAAAGAAGGCACCGAGAACTTCGAAAATCTACGTTCAACTCCACTGCACACACACTGCACAACGACAACTATACTGCACAACGTGTATTTCAGACTAAGCTCGGTATCTCCAGTCATACACGGGCTCATGCAAGGAGGCTGTAAGGGTCGCCATCGACGGATGCGTCATGGAAGACATCATCATCATCATCTAGAAAAAGTAGAGAACCTAGTATTCTAGTACTTTTTGTTGTGCACTGTCCGGTTTTTCCGTGGCCTTACGAGCCTTACTTGGCCAGCCTGCTTGCGGTTGAAATTTTCTACCTAATCATTCGGATCTACTTGTCTTAGTAGGAATGAATTTTCTTAACTCATTAACATATTTTGATTAAGACTTGCTGTAGATGGCTGCATAATAAGCTATTAAATCGCAGTGGATTGAGAAATTTCACATACCTTCTTGGTAAAATGGTACTGACCATAAAAGGGATTTAAATTCCATTGTCAAGTTAGTATGTCAAGCTAATTGACATAATAAAGTATTATAATGTGATGCTGCAACAGACTGGTGCTATGGTGGTGGATTGAGGAAAATGAATGATTATCATATTCTGAAGATCATCCAAAGTTATTACAATACGACCTAATTATGACCGCTACACATTCATTTTCTACGTATTATTTGTCTCTAGGGAAAAAAATCTTTCTGTGTTCCTATCCTAGGCCATGGATGTGGATTATATTATAGTAAAAATTTTAAATGTAAGTATAGTACAAAAGTATTGAATATATTATGTTTGCGTTGTCTGGTACCCGTAATACAAGATCTCCGAGAGCTTACCACGGGATCATATTGATGTTTGAAAGCGTCCATAGATATTGTTTATAAACTTAAAAGTCCAGAACTTCTAAAAGACAATACCGATACATTTGTAACCTTGTAAAGCGTGTCAGCAACAAGTGGTTAGCATAATAGTAACTTGTTTCTGACACACAATGGTTCAGTAATCAGGCAATTTCATGCCAATTACAATTCACTATTGATGTACTAACTCGGTTAAAGCAAGTTATGCTTCATTTACACCTACTACTGTTAACTATTAAATAGTAGCCAACATAATATGTTTGTCCACTTAAATACTATTTACACATTATTTCAAGTGCTTCGGCACAAGCTGATAATTACCGCGGCCTCGCAGAAAACCGGCGTAAAATACCGCTTGCGTTGTGTTTCGCCGAGTGAGTGAGGTGACCGGAGGTCGAAGGGAGGAGGACTCGCAACACCAGAGGAGTTGCAAGTGTCCATGTTCGGCGGTAATCGCTTACCATCAGACGGTTGGTCTGCTTGTTTCCTGGTAAATTTCTTTAAAAAATATATGAATAATACTAAACTTTTATAGATTTTAGCAATTCAGACAATACTCAGAAATCAGGCTTAAACAAAGTGTAAACGGTGGAGTATGATAATTATCACAGTTAAAATGTATGAGGAGGAAGGTGTGTAGAGTAAAATTAATAAAAGTAACAACAACACACATTACCTCAGATTATTATTAACACACACTAACGTGCGTTTGTCGATCTGTCACAACATTTATATATTTTTTTCTAGCTAAGAGGCAATAGAACCATTATAAAGTTCAACCTTAACAGATCTATAAATTATTGTGAGCGAACTGCGACCACAGGGCGACCACTGCTCAACCGTAACACGTGCAAATACTCACGTGTAATGGTTGAACTAGCCACGTCTGCAGTCGTTGCGGTCACTTCCTCTGTGTTTAAATGTTTCGAGGCATCCTAGTGCAGAGGGCACTGTTTAAAGATTTCGAACAGGAACTTTGTCGGTATCGTAAGTACTACTAACACGTAGATATCGTAGTTACGGTGTTTTACGTAACAGCGATTACTCGTCAAGTAGGTGTTCGGTTCGTGACCGGATGGCACCATGTTCATTCTACTTCCAACCGAACTAACAAGTTTGATTGTTAAATAATAAGTAACATGTGTGATAAGAATCATAATGAGAAAGGCAGATTCACACGTTATATCGATGTCAGTACGTCGTACTGTTTAATGTTAAAAAATACCACTTTATAATTTATACCAATGGTTTCAAGGTAAAGATGGGCTATGACGTACATAGAAAAAAATCGTCATACAAGAAAAAGTTACGCCATCTTGATTTTTTTAAGATTTTGTCAAATAAATGTCAAACAGTGGTGCATTATAAACAACCCCAAAAGTGGGGCAGTTTAAATCTGGACACTGTTTACCTTGACATGCCTGCGTCTATAATAATACTATGAATAGGTCTATGAACTTACAGGATGTATTTTTGTAATAAGTGATCAGGATCACGCACTCCTTGAATATAATATTTCATTCGGATAACAATAAACCTGTTGCTGTATTACATGTTCGAGTTAAATTTTAGTAATGCATACAATAAACAGTGTGTATACTGTATTTATTTTTATTAATTAATTTATTAATGTTAGATAGTAAAAATAAATAATTTTGATGTATGAAAAAGAACACTGGCGAATCCTGCCCGATTTTCCATCAACAGCGGCCAAGTTTCGAACATATGTGGTTTTATAGTACTTAAAAAGTTATTATTTAAAAAAATATGTTATATTTTTGGGTCTTGGGAATAAAAAGTTATGAATCTCCGAATATCAGAGAATTCATGTGCAATGTAACTTGTAACTTAATTTCATTACGCAATTGACATCACAACCAATAGATGTCGTTTTTCCGCAAACCGCCACTAGGGCAATTTATTGAACAATAAGTTACATTAATTAATCAATTATCTTTTATTCTTCGAGTTTGATGAATAATGTTATTGATTTTTTTGTTCCTACGTTCATAAAGTAAAACTTACACTAAATATTTTTTGGTGGCCACGTATTTTCATTACCAGGCAGTAAATGTATGGCGACTTGACGGTCTCCTTTCACGATGCTGTTTTAGTTTTTTTCTAATTTGGGCTCGTAACTGCTCTGACAACATATTTTTTGTGACCCTTTTTCTTAAGGTATAATATTATGTTTGTCAAATGTCAATGCAGTATTCTGTTTCCGATATCATAAATTATAATCTATACAAATAAATAAAATTGAATGTACGATAGCATCTATATCCGACACAAAAAAAAGTTATTTTTTTATTTTGGTCTGACTGTCCGCTTGTCTGCCTGCCTGTTTGTTCCGGCTAATCTATGAAACGGCGGGACCGATTTTGAAAGTTTAAGTGGAGGAAGGCCTGCCAAAAGCTAATATTATTAAAAATAACGCTTAAAAATACATTACATTTATAAAAATAATACACTACCTCACTCATACTAGCATTTTTGTATATATTACAGTAGGTTTTTAGTAGGACACAATTATCAATGAGTGTCGATCTTTCTTTGACAATCCATAAACAACATTTACTTATTTTACTGCGTATCTGGGAGGCAAAATAAACCTATAAAAGTTGAAACTTTAAAATTAAAATATAAACATGAAATTATGGTCGAATTTCGGCCACAGGGGCGACCTATAGTATGGAGTAATTTAGGCTATTTTAGATTTTTAAATCTTAGAGTTTCGTCTCCATTTATATAATAATTCAAAGTTGCAGCAGCTAGTTTTAAATATGCCCGTTCAGCGAATAACAAAAGTTGTCGACTAAAACACATTATTCTTATTATGTTCCAAAAAAAAACAAAAATGCATAATTTATTACATGTTGAGTGAAAGGATATAGGAACCAAATATATTATGTTTCGACCCGACATACATACATAAACTATCCTTTCTAAAATTCTTTAAATTGCATGGACATATATTTTAATCTCGTTATGAGCTTGTATTGTTCAATATTTCTTAATGATATTTAAAGGAAAATTTTACAAAAATAATTTTTAGTAAGGGTCAGTGACGCAACGCGGCGCTGCATTTTTAAGATAGCTATTTAAAATCTAACATTATTCACTACACAAAAAGATACACGTTCCTCAATTCTCGTATATAAGTAGACTTTAATTTTACTTTGATTGTATTTTAAGTGAAGCGACTTGTTATCATAAACTAATTTTATGAAGTTTCGACCAATCAGAAAGCGTTTTACGCTGGTTTAACGTTTACGAGAATTTCGGTGGTCATTTTAGGGTATCGGAGGACTTGATTGTAATTGTATTATTGCAGGTTTAATTTAGAAAAATTGACTCTCTGATATTCGAACTCTTACAAAGAAACGTGAATCTTCTTATAATGAATAAAGTTCAATTTTGAATAGCTATCTTAAGATTACAGCTCTATGTCGCGTATCGTTTCGTTTCGTTGTAAATTGACCCTAAGTCAGTAAGGAAATTATAGCATGGTAGATTTTTGAGTCCAAGAGGTATTTAATTTAGGTATAGATCATACGATTGCGACGCTTCTGACGGACTGATTTCCATCATACGGCGCGTGTGCTCGTTTCTCATATCGCATAAAAATGTTAAAAATCAAAACATACTGTACTCTACAAGGATTTCAAGATTAATAACAATAGGTGCTTGTATATTGTACAATTGTATTATCGTACAATGTGTACTTACGACTCTGAAACATATAGTAAATAATGAATGTACACTGAGTTTAGTGCTAATACTGCTAATAAAAGAAAGTATTTCAAGAGCTCATTAATCAAAAATACTGAAAATACTACCCCGGAAAATACTGAAAATCCCCGGAACAGTCATGAAAGTTTTGAACAATCATATTTACGTACATCTTAATAGCAATAATGTGAATTGGTAAAAATAAACAAAATTAGAAAATTCAAGTAACCCCCTAATTGTCAAGCAGTGAGCTAGCTAATGATGATGAATTATATATAGCTAAGAACACGTCACGTCAGCTTTCGAACAAAAAAAAAAGATCCAAATCGGATCATCCGTTTGGGAGCTACGATGCCACGGACAGACACACAGAGACACATACAAGGGGTTGATGAAGTCGCATTATTTTTTGTTCGTTTCGATTTAAAACGAACTACTCAACAGATTTTAATGCAGTTTTCAGCAATAGATAGATTGATTCAAGAGGAAGGTTTAAATATATTAATATATATTATTATAATACATTGCACCCGTCGCTACTGGGGGCGGGTCGCTACACGCTAGTTATAAATTATTTTATACGAAATAAGTAAGGTAAAATACTTTAGCAAGGACAGATGTGTTTGTTTTTGTGCGTTAAGAGGAACAGACCAACATACATTAAAAAGTAGTAATATACAAATCGTGCCTTCTATCTAAACCAGTGCACGCACTGGCAACAAAGTTGTCCCCTTCCTCCACCATTTTCCAGGAAACATTTATGTTTTGCGGAAAAGTTAACTCTATTTTGCGTGCGCTAAAGTTTTTATTCGAAATGCAAATAGTGGGCGACAGAGACAATTTTACTGCCAGTCAATAGTCAACACAACATGTCGCATATTTAGATAGTGCGATCGACACAAGGATTTTTTCTCCGCATAATTTGTTCTACAAAGAATAATCTATTTTAACTGGCACCTTGACCCAGTTATTTTATTGGCCAACGTAAACTTTATGATTTATTGGAAACATTAGATTGGCATTATCGTTATATCATTTAAATAAGAAAGGACAACCTTCATGTCGAAAGTCATGTGTCTGATGTCATTGCATATTATGTTCCGTGTTAAGCCGGGTTCACACTCGCGAGCTTAGTTACAAAATCCGGCACTCGTGATCCAAGTTAGATCATCTGACGCCCGAAATTAATAACGTATCTAAAATCTGAGATTGTCTTCAATCTCAGATTCTCAAACAAAAATTGACGTAAGTTGACGTGAAGTTAATCCTATGATAATGTATTGAAAACTTGATCTCAGATAGCTAAAATGAGATTAAGATTGATTATTAATTTCGGGCGTAACTGTATCCGAACGAGAGCGGTAAGTTTGAGAAGTTACTTGTTTGAAACTGTATGTTTACAACATGATACCAAATAATATACTTCTAGTGAACATAGTCAGGAAACTTAATTGTTGTTCGGTACAAAACTAAAGCAATAATTTAGTGGGATAATGAGGGATATCATACAGTCATGAACTCAGAAGGCATGTAACGTATTTTCTATCACTGTAGCATGTAAAGAAAAAGTAGCAGCCTGCTATTTGCAATTATTTTCTGCAAAATATATAACAATGTAACACTGGCAGATTATGTTGATATTATGTTGTAAATGTGCAAATGCACATCCTTTTTTATTCTGCAGCGTGTAAAAAATTGGCAGTTGCACCTTTATTTACTAACTAAATGTTATCCGCGACTTCGTGCGCAACAAAATAAATCACGCTGGAACTGCACGTTTTGCTTCGATAATATACGGACAAGTGCTACTTGCACTTGTCCGTATATTATTGTGCCGAATTTCATCAAAATCGATTCAGTAGCTTCGCAGATTATGCAATGCAAACAAACAAATAAATCCTTTCTCTTTATATTAATAGTGTAGTAATAATGTAACGTGTAACAATAATAATTAAATATCTATGGACGCTTTCACACCACGACAATCTGGTCCCGTGCTAAGTTCTCGAAGAACTTGTGTCACGAGTACCAGGCTACGAAATAAATTTAACAATTTTATACTATACGCATAATTAAGATTGTTATTATATTTATTATACACATATTTAACATACATCCATATCCCAGGAATATAGCAAACTTTTTGTTCCTTTGGCGGAATTCGATACCTTCGATTCGATTCGATAACCTCTGGCTTGAGTACTGACGCTCTCAACCACTGAGCCACAGAGGTCATCAGCACCTTGCTAGTTGCACCTTTATTTACGGTTAATGTAGAGTGTAACAGCGGATGTCTGCGCGGCTTTAGAGTTGTTTAAACGAGATTGACCTAGGACAATTGTTCGGAAGTGGGCGATTGTGTCATTTTCCTCTTGACTCGTGAAGTTTGTCATTGAAGACCTACAGCGCTGGATGCGTCGTGAATACTAACACGCAGAATGAGGATAGCTTGTGACATTGGTATTTTGATAGCATTTTTGTGTCAGGACCAATTAGGTTTAGGTTAAACGTTTTTTTATGTATCAAAATGTCCATCGGTATTCTTACCTCATCGGGTGTCTAGTAAAACAAGTTGTCGACCTATAGCATTTTAGATTTTATTTACAGTTACACAAGTAATACAATTCTTTAACAGTAACACCATTGTGCCAGTGGCCCTCGACAGTCTTATTTTTCCTATGAAAATTGAAAGGACGACGTATGAAAAACCACGATTGCCGAAATCATTGAGGCCTCAGTTATGCTGTACTTATTCTATTTTTTTAAATAGGTTCCTTATCGATTTGTAATTTTATTACTGCTGTAAATTGTAATAGTTGTTAATTTAAATGCTTTACTCCATACATTATTACAGGATTGAAAGCGTACATAATGGATTTCAAGGTACATGACCTAAAATGCCCAAATATAAAGAGATTTCGCACAAAACAAATTTTCTGTGGCATTTAAAATTGTTTGTGTGGAAAAATAACCAAATAAAATAACATTGCGCTCTCTAACGCGCTGAGGTCATTAACCTCACAGAAACAGGTGATTTAAATAGGGAGCAAAGACTTTGCGAAAACATCAATAAAATCAGCTGACTGTAAAGAGCGAAATGTCATATTAATAAGTATAATTATATTTTATTTCGAAATTTTTAAATAGGTAAGTACCTACTTTTCTTTCTAAACGTCTTGGCTTAAGTAGTAGATAATATATCCGTAGTTGATATAAAACCTTATATAAAATTGTTTTCTTCAGGGCGGGGACATTTCTAACCAATATAAAATCCTTGAACTTTTAGAACGTTCGAGAAGTACGTCGCCCGCGCCCAAGGCAAGCGCTCGATAAATCAGCTGTAAGGGCACACCACGTATGTAACATACCTACTCCCAAGTCCAGCAGTAATCGAGTTTAACTATTTTAATTAGTGTATGGTATTTATTGCAGTTCTTAGTGGGTCGTTAACGATTGTTTGATCGATTTCTTTACTCGGGTAGAAAAAAAAACTTAACATTCAGAATCAGAATCAGAATAGCTTTCTGCACATTTTATTCCGCATAAACTTTAACTGTGCCAAATATCATACTCCTCCGTTCGCACAATCTTCGTAAAACTGAGCTGAATGTTTTCGCTTCACGTATTAGTATACTAGCTTTTTCCCGCGGCTCCGCCCGCGTAATAGTATCCGGTATCCCATGGGAATACTGTACCTTTTTCGGGATAAAAAGTAGCCTATGTTTAGAATTTAGATCCAAAGCTTAAACTACTACTACACCAAATTTCATCGAAATCCGTTCAGTAGTTTTTGCATGAAAGAGTTACATCCATCCATCCATCCATCCATCCTCACAAGCTTTCACATTTATATTAGTAGCAGGATATATGATGATGATGATGTGCCAGTTTCAAGCTACATAATAGGGGTTTAAAATAATTGAAGGCGTTAGGAAGCCACTTACTATAATAGGTATCACACCTATGGCTATGGTAAAGTGTATCAAAAGTAAAGGAATTTTTACCTTATACCATTGATATCAAGAATCAAAATACAATTACAGACGTGATTTGGGATTATTATTTTGCTGTAATACGACCCTCCGAATGATTTGGCTCCTATTTAAACCCTCACGGTCAGTTCACACCACAACGATACGGGACGCGGAGGTGCATTTTTAAGATAGGTATTCAAAATTCTACTTTATTTAACGCACGTTTCAAATAATATCACTCATACATTGCATTGTGCAGCGCAGTGCAACTTGACATTCGAACTCTAACATTAAAACGTGTATCTTCTTTTGTATGAAGAAAATTAAATCCTAATGCAGCTTCGTGTAGCGTCTCGTTTCGTTTCGGTGTGAATTGACCTTTACTTTTTTTTTGTAAATCATAATAATGAAGTTTTGTTTAACTCTAAGGGGTAATTCACACCGAAACGAAACGATACGCGATATGGAGCTGCATTTTTACGATAGCTATTCAAAATTGAACTGTATTAATAACACAAGAAGATACACGTTTCATTGGAGTTCACATTTTATGTTGCACCGCGCTTCACAGGACATCTGCATATGTCTGACTGATGTCATATGAAACTTGTATCTTTTTGTGCAGTGAATAAAGCTCAATTTTGACGTGATAACGTCTTATAAATCGATGGAGCCGGCTGCACGCACGAAAAAACATGACTCATGCGTTACCTGTTACCCGTTGTCGTTACCAAGTACCGTTACCAAGTACCCAAGTACCAGCGCTACCTCGCATTGCCTTTACCTCATTATTATTATTGTTGTTGTTGTTGCTGTTGTTGTTGACGTTGTCACGTTCAACTATCGTCAGTAAACCGACTTTACAGACAACCGGTATGTTTTTTTTAATAGCTAACTTAATAATGAAGCGCCACGTATCGTACCGTCGCGATGTGAACTGTAACTGTTAAAACTCTAAGCGCCTTTACACACGAGCCGCAGGCGGAAATTGTATAGATCTCGGCACAGGAGCTAGGGTGTTTACAGCCGAAGCTGCAGCAAAAAATTAAATACAAATTGTAGTTCAGAACCGCGGCGCCGCGGGAGCTTGTGTAAGCGTATTATGTGGAATTTAAAAAGAAATCGTAATGCGTACCAACTTGATTTTAAGGAAATCAGATGTCATATTTGCAATTACGAATATATTTGCATACCTCATTGTTGATATTAGTCTTAGAAAAAACTGCTTTAATGTTATGTAAGCAATGAAAAACCGGCCAAGTGCGAGTCGGAGTCGCGCACAAAGGGTTCCGTTCAAACGGCTAGTAATCACGTTTGTTGTGTGGGACTTAACTTATTTTATTCTGTTTTTACTATTTGTTGTTATAGCAATTAGCAGCAACAGAAACACATAATCTGTGAAAATTTAAACTGTCTAGCTATCACGGTTCACGAGATACGCCCTGGTGGCAGACAAACGGACAGTAAAGTCTTAGTAGGTAGGTAGGATCCCGTTTTCACCATTTGGGTAGGTACGGAACCCTAAAAACTATGGAGTTTTAAAATTTATTGTTGATTTGTAAGCCTGTAAAAACAATATTATGTATTTTTTTTATTTCAAGACGACACAATCGAATATATTGTATACTTACTTGTCTTAAATACTATTATCACTTAAATTATAATATAATTAAACAATAATAATAATTCATTTTCGCTCATCGAATTGTTCATTGATCGATGGGGCTTTGAATAAATTCGTAATATACCTATCTCTATTCATCCACAGATAATACAATATCTTGCTCATAAACACAGGTACATAGACAGAATGCCCGTTAGGACTCTCTACAGGTCACGGTCGTTATAAACGAATCTATCGCAAACATTCCATACCGCCATAAAAGGCATCATCAAAAGAGTATCACAGGCCCCGTTAATCTTATTACCATTCGGTGTATGCACCTGCAGCGAGCGTGTTGACACTAAAACGTGGCCGCTACCACGAAACCCAGTATCGATAGTGACTCGAAAGTAATACTCGACGATACAACTTAATGCATTTTATAAAGTAATTTTAGCTTAATCGAAGCTGAAAGAGATTTTAGCTAAATCGCGAAATTGACTAACAATATTACATTTTTCGGAATTTACGTGCCCATATTAGTTAAAATGTTTATTTGAAAATCATTGTTAAACATACTTCTAATATTTGATTAGTTAAACATAATTACTGTTGTAATAAATACATTATGACTATAATTGTGCTATTATTAGGCATGATTTACATTACGCACGCATAATCTCATACTCATTCATAGTTTTAAGCACAGCATTACGAATAATACAATGTTCACTAAAAAACATTATGCTTTATCTTAGTTTTTGCATAAAATGCGGGTGAGGTAGCTATATTAATAATTTGTTTTCTTGTTATACTGAAATAGATAAATTAAATTTAGTTCAGAATTAAAGTTCTAAAAATTAAAAAAATAATTTAAAAAAAAACTTGAGGGGTGTCAAGGGACACCCGGATGGAACGAAGTTCCTTTCGATTAATTAGTGAAGGAATTGTAATAATTTTTTTTTAAGTTATAATAATATTTTTTTTATTATTAACAAATATAATGTAATATAAACTTAATCAGTAGGCTCAATTTTAGTAATAATTGAGACAGAGAGAGAGAGAGACAGAGAGAGAGAGAGAGAGACAGACAGAGAAACACGCGCACGCCGCACGGCTTACAACTATAGCAAAAAGTGTCGTTACAACTTTTAGTCTTAATTTTTTTCCGTCTAGCCCCCTTTCGCAACGCGCCATAAGGAACTTCGTTCCAAAAATACGTATAGCACTCGGGGACTGTCGCGGTAAACCTATTGCATAGTAAGTCCACACGCATACGTCTAGTCGCACGCACACAAACACCATGCCGAAGTCTGCCAAACTGAAACGACGTTAGACGATGCACGGCTTTCAACGCCGCACCGCTGTGCCGGTCGGAGTGGGGGGTGTTAGGTTTATTTTCGTTACGGAATTTCTTGATTCGGTCGCCGCGCTCAAAGCCCGCGATAAAAGTTATGCAATAGCTTAAAAGAATTACAAAAATATATATCACATTTACATTAACATTCCGAATTTCCGAACAAATCAAAAGATGCAAACCAAACTGCCAATCAGACTGAAAGTAGTAGACAAATTAAAACAGCCTCCGTGGTCTAGTGGTTAGGTAGTGGCTCTCGACTCGGAGGTCGTGGGTTCGACTCCCGCATTGGAACAACATAAATGTTGTTTCTAAGTTTGGTTAGGATAATGCAGGCTGATCACCTGATTGTCTGACAAGAAAGATGATCCATGCGTCGGATAGGCATGTAAAAAGTCGGACCTGCGCCTGATCTCTCGCCAGTTGTGTCGGTTATCCATCCCACTGGTTTACGAGAGTAAAAAAGAGAGATTGCTCTTGTGTACTACGCACACACTTGGGAACTATAAAATTACTCCTGCGTAACTGCCCTGGTTTCAATGAAACCGGCTACAACCACCGAAATCGGTGTGGAGGAGTTATATTTATTTTTATTTTTTATCAAATATATTTGATATTTTGTTGCACGACGAATGAAAAAACATAAAAATGCGCAGTTTCCCAGAGATAAGATCTAGCTAGATCGATTTTTTCCCCCAAAACTCCCTGCATACTAAATGGTAATACTTGCAGCCATTTTCGAGATACTGATTATATATATACAAGATTGTCTCGTTTAAAGTATAAGATAATAGTAATTATACAGTCATATACGCACGTAACAAGTTTAATTTATTAAATAAAATTAAAGATCTGTTCAAATGTAACTTGATAATTCGAAATTTTTTGACGTCATACGTTTTACACAAAATTAGAAGAAAAGTTAACTTTTTCATTGTTTATATAAATATCTAAATATTGTGTTATACACAAATACATAGTGATGTTTTAATGTATTTTGATGATTAAAATTTCATGCATTACTTGGCAATAAAATTGTGCTTTTTGTTTATAGTTTTATTCTATCATAAATTAAATACTTTTTGAATGCGAATATTAAATAAACTAGTTTAAAAATATATGCGCATACATAATTATGACAATAACAGCCTTGTCTTAATTTTCCTAAACAAGGCAGGTACTGATTTGACATGCTAGTTTTTAGGGTTTCTCAAGAAATCCTTACAGTTTCACTCTGTCCGTCCGTCTGTCTGTCTGTTCTCTCTGTCTGTCTGATGTCTCGGTTCGACATCATAAAATAATAATAATTTTACATTTTAGGGGTAGTATAGGTGAAATGGTGATGAGAAATATTTTTTATTTTACCCCATAGTGAGGGGCTCGTTGCATAGGTCTTTTAAAATAAAGGCAAGATTTATAAATGACTTTTTTCCAAAATTAACCATTATTGAGTAATCGGCCTCCAAAGTGGTTTATAAGTGCGTATCTGTATAATTCTTATACTAATATTAATAATTTCATGCACGTGGATTGTCACATGTCTTAAGCAATAATATACTAATAGACAAAATAATAACCTAACCAAGAGCATGTCTGGACATGTCTAAGGAGTGTTCCGTAACTATAACCACGTAAAAGGTTTTTTTCAAATTACTTCAAAAGCTACTGACCAATTTCGTTCAAAATAATATTCCTAAAGAGTTTTTAGCATGATCTATCAGTACAAAAAATTGCAAGTTTCCAAGTCTCATAGTTTAGAAATGCCAGGGGGAGGGACCAACTTATAAACCACTTTGGAGGCCGATTACTCGTAAACGGTTGATTATGTTAAAAAAGTCATGAATTAAACCTTGCCTTTATTTTAAAAGACTTATTCAACGATACCTCATACGATGGGGTAGGATTAAATAATATTTTTCATCCCCACTTCACATGTAGCGGGAGCCACCCCCTACATGTGAAGTGGAAGTACAAAATATAAAATTATTATTATTTTATGATGCGAAAATCGAGATCTATACACAATCTATAACTATACCATACTGGAATAACCATACTAGAATCGCGGACAGACAGACAGACAGACGGACGGACAGAGTGAAACTATAAGGGTTCCTTATGTATAACACGGAATACTAAAAAGCCTGTAGTAAAAAAAATATTTACAAAATTTTTAACTACAAACGGCTCAAAAATTGTAATGATATTTTCTAGGAACAGTCACAATAGTAGGGGTCACAACTCGCAACTGACCGCAGCAATCATACAATATCGTATGTGAGTCGGGTGCATGAGGCTTAGCCAGCAATGGGGTAGGTCAGACATGAATTTATTTCATGAAATATGTCTACCATACACTCTATGGAATATAAATGCATCAATTTCAGGTAAAATCAAAATCAGGTTCCAGTTTAAGGTCGAAAATAACATATTGTCTGTACTAATATTATAAAGAGAAAAGATTTGTTTGTTTGTATGTTTGGTTGTTGCATTGAATAGACTCCGAAACTACTGGACCGATTATGATTGAGTTTGGCACAGAATACAGATATAAAGTAGACCACGGGCTACTTTTT
This sequence comes from Phengaris alcon alcon, assembly GCA_037179445.1. NCBI lineage: Eukaryota > Metazoa > Arthropoda > Insecta > Lepidoptera > Lycaenidae > Phengaris > Phengaris alcon. Next base: position 262,687 of record JAYRCH010000194.1, read on the forward strand.
ATCGCGGGAAATGTACGGTTCCTGCGAGATTTTCTTTTACGCTTACGAAGTCGCCGGAAACATGATGATACTATATTATAAAGAACTAGCTTTTACCCGCGACTCCGCCCGCGTAAATACAGTCTCCCACGGAAGACTTTTCGGGATAAAAAGTAGCCAATGTAAATACATAGCTTAAAGTACTACCATACCAAATTTCAACATTATTCGTTCGTAAGTTTTTGCGTGAAAGAGAAACAAACATCCGTCCATCCTCACGAACTTTTTCATTTATAATAGTAGTAAGATAAAGATTTCCGTGCGCCTTCTGTTAATCAACTGTGAGGTGTTATCTCACGTTTTGCGATCATTCATAATATTACTCTCATGCATTATTATAGTAGCTACCTGGATAATCGAGCATTGCTCGGGGTTCTGATATATTTTTAAAATAAAAAAAATCACTGAATATTTTTCAGATAAATAAAAATATTTATCTGACCGGGATTCGAACCACTACATTCAGAATTTTTAAACAAAGCAAAAATTTTACATAAGCATACCAATCTGCCAATTGGACTGACATAAAATAGAGTCGAAATTATTGATATATTGTTGCACGACAAAAAAAAAAAACACATACAGCTTAAAAATTGGCAGGGATAAGACCCAGCTAGATCGATTGTTCTCTCACAAATCTCCCTGCATACTAAATATTATGGTACCTAATACTTGTACTTTTCGAGAAACCGATTATCCTACTAATATTATAAATGTGAAAATTTGTGAGGATGGATGGATGTTTGTTACTCTTTCACGCAAAAACTACTGAACGGATTTTGATGAAATTTGGTATGATAGTAGTTTAGGCTCGGGATTAAAACATAGGCTACTTTTTTATCCCGGAAAAGTACGGCGGAGGAACGGGAAACAGCTAGTATATATATATATATATATATATATATATATATATATATATATATATATATAGTTTGAGCGATATGCAACCGAAACTATATTAAGAACTTAAACCAAAGTAATAAAATTTATATAATTTTACAACATTATATTATATATACATGTATACAAATAAAATATTTAGTTTCTGTAGTTGCGCGCACCAGCAAGTTATCCATGTTATACATAACGTTATCCGTGGATAACCTCCGCACTTCTTCCGCAAACTCGTTCGTAAACCAGTTGAAAGAGGTTTGCAAAGTGAAAACCACTAGTGGTCGCAAGATTTCTTCACTTCAACTTCAACATAGTGACATATTGTGAGCAAAAATGTGTGCATTCGAGTTCACGAGAGAATAAAAAAATGTGTCCAAACATCTAACAATCTATTTATTGTGAATTGAAATTTTTTACTCTAAAACCGTACTCTTTGTAAACATATGTTAAATAATTTTAAAATACACAAGCAAAGGTAGCTCGCTTGTACTCTGAGAGGGATAAGTGAGGGTCATCTCACACCGAAGCGGGACGATACATGACACGGCGCTGCATTTTTTAAATAGGGGTTCAAAATAGAACTTCATTATGTGCAAAAGAATATACACGTTTCATTGCAATAGCGGTGCCGCGCTATGCAGAGCGGTGTAGTTCGACATTCTTATTCATGCAATTAAACGTGTCTCTGTCACTTGCGTACTGAATAAAGTTCAATTTTGAATAGCTACCATAAAAAATCAGCGCCGCGTCGCGCATCGTCTCGTTTCGGTATGAAGTGTGAACTGGCGCTAAAACTAAACGTAAATAAAGCTGATATTAAATTAATGTTATATATTTTATTAAAAACCACTGTAGTAAATATTCTAAAGATATTTTTGAAGTGCGTGCGGTGTTTTGGTTGTTATGTAGTGACCCTTATGAGTATGTACCTGGAACAAAAGTAAAAAACTTCATTAGTACTTTGAAAGAGAATTCTAATAACATAGTTGGCGAAATCCGGTATAAGGTATTCCTAATGAACTATAGTAAGTTGGGCCAAGATGGTATATGATTATAGACCATACAAAACCGGCCAAGTGCGAGTCGGACTCGTGCACGTAGGCTTCCGTACCATTATACCAATATTTTACATGTTTACGTCGTAATTTTTGTGCCAAGTTTTCCAAGTAAGCGCATTTTACAAGTTAGGCATATATAACTCCTGAACTAGATGCGCAATAAACTTGAATATCTCGCAAACGGATACCAAAATTAAAAAAAAATCGTTTTGGCAACCTCTCACTGTTGTCTAATGATGCCACACACTATGGGGTAGACGCGAGAAAAAAATTACCTCCACGTGTAGGGACACCCCAAAAAAATCGTGATTTTAGTTTAGCACCTTGTAGACGTAGTAAAAACACATATCCATGCAAAGTTTCATGTTTCTAGCACTAACCGTTTGGACGGTAGGCCGAAGATGGACGATGAACGATGAACGGAAGGACATGACGATACCATATTAAGGATTCTGAGATGTTGAACTACGGAAGACTAAAAAGTATATCCTTTTCGGCTTTTCAAGAAAAATAAAGTACCTGTTGTGCAAGTACCAAGCAACCTTAAGACGAATAGCGAAAAATGCTCAAAGGAGTTACGAGCGTGACTTTTACATAAACTCTACCAACGAAATTCACAGGGTTGACTAGCTAATATGCATTACTTTTATACAGTCGGTTACAAACTTCCACTTACATGGATAATACAGTCAGAACCGATGCTTAGCTCCTAGATGAATGTGCCTCACATATAAAGCTTGACCGACTTTTTAATGTTAAACAAGTTTACGCTGAATTTATTGACACGCGTTGCACGTAGAAAGTAAGTGTTTTAAGTTTTTACCCGACCACGGCGAAGTCAAAAGGAAGGGTTATGATTTTGGCACCGTAGATGATACAACGATTTGGTTGTTTTTTTCTATCCGAAAATGAGAATATAATATGTAAATATTTAATATAATCTCTAAGTAGGTAAGTTGTAACTTATGAGACAAGAAAAAAAAAACAAAGGTTAAAGTTAGTAACAATTGAAAATCTTTTTTGCTACAAAGATATTTATCACATACAACAATAGACAATATCGTACACTTGTTTTACCGAGTGATCACAAAAAATCCTTCCGCCTACATAAGTTTGTATTATGTGAAAAAAGGCGCTTAATTTTTTATTGGGTTTGAGTATTGTTACCTACTTGTATGGTACTCGGTTATAAAAACAAATCATTTACTAAATATTCTTACGATATAAGTACTTCTGGACTAAATATCCCAAAAAACTTCAAGCATTACGTACTACCTACAGACTATGACATCGCTTTGTTAACATTTTGTTCCAAATTCGTGAAGCATAGAAAAAAGTTTTAATCTGTATTTTCCCGAAGTGTGTTTCAGAATTTTTATATTATTTTCTTTAATCAACAGCACCTGGGTAACTGAGCTTTGCTCGGAGTTCTATTCATTTCAAAAAAATAAATGGAATCACAAAATTATTTTTGTGACCGGGTTTCGAACCCACCACATTCAGAATTTTCTAACAAAGCGAAAATTGTACACACGCAAACCAAGCTGCCAATCGGACTGACATTATAGAGTCGGAATAATTGATAATATATTATTGCACGTCGAAAGAAAAAAAATATTATATAGGTAAAAAATGCGCAATTTTCCAGGAATAAGATCCAGCTAGATTGATTTTTCACCCCACAAGTCCCTGCATACTACATTTCATGGTACTACTTGCAGCCATTTTCAAGGAACCGATTAAATACAAAATTGTTTCGTTTCAAATATAGCATTACTTAGCTTTTTTAAAAAAAAAATCAATAAAACGCCATGACTGCAATGTATTTTGACGCTACATCTACACCATTACATAACGTTATAACAGAGACATTATGATACGTTTCCCACATTCTGTAATTACAGTTTATACGTTAGAACAGCTGTTAAGATGTTTTCATAGATACAGATTACTACATTATTTGCAATTACAAGAATCTCCACGTAAGTAATACTGTAGAATCGTCTCGAAATCCATATACACAAATACACTAGTTATGTGGGCCGTTGGACAAATCACAATATTATAGTTAGAAATGTCTCTCGGGAATCGTAGTGTTGTATACATCGTCGGTTATTTCTATAGAAAAACGATGTTTGCCGAGGGCCATTAGCAATATAGGTACTTTTATTTTACCTAATTGTAGGCAGGAGGTACGTAATTAGCTTTCGGTCGGGTTTATTCCTACAAAATTGTTATATGGTTAATTAGTAGATTCTTTGGATATAGAGAGGTGGAAATCGAAATATAAACAGGTTTTTTTATAAAGGCGATTGTTAGTTTTTTATGGCTATAATAAAATGTAAAATAACCATAATTGTTAACAAAAAACCCCGACTGCGTCCAATATTTTTTATACCTCCATATACCTGCTCAGTGTCACACGCACGAATAAGACGAATCATGGACGAATCTAACGATACCTCTCAAGCTCAAATGTGATAAGCGGTTTAGGCTCTAGAGTGTGCCAAAGAAATATACATTATGTATATACATACATACACTCGAAAAACATTACCCGTCTTTCTGGCGCTGTCGGATAAAAAGATATACAAAAGTAATAGATTTCAGAATTAAATTGAGATAAAAGTAAAATTTTATTTCAAATTAAAAATTTAATTCTGAAATCAAATTGATATAAAAAATAATTTCTTTATTCAATTCAAATATTAATCACTCAAAAGAAATCTAATTCTTAGAACTACCATATAATTGAAGGCTTATCAGAAAACAATAATATAAACCGTTAGTGATTTTTATTTGATCATTACCCGGTATTTGATATTATTTGATACATTAAAGCAACGGTCGCAGTCATAAAACCGGTAATTTCGGTTTGCACTTTAATTATAGCTCCACACAGCAATGATTTTAAAATTAAGGATGGGCTACGCCGTACATTTGCCAGAAAAAAATTTAATATAAGAATAAGTTACCTCATCTGAATTTCAAAAGATTTGTCAAATACACTTATTTCAAGGTCAAGATGACAAAAGATGTCAAATCTCGACTGATCCAAACAACTCCAAAAGTACAGTTTTTGCCTCGACATGCCTCGTCTATAATATATGGGTTTATGACACACAGTAATAATTTGTTACACATATATAGTGATTTGTAATGCTTTAGAGGTTAGAGCTCATACACAGTAAAACATTTTCACACAAGACTGCGCTGCGACGTCGCATCTTAAATATCTACAAACTCGTACGCCTTATCGAGTAAAGAATTTTTGAGAAATTCTTATACTATAAACGAGCTGATCTTGCATATATATCGGAATCTCGGAAACGGCTGCAAGTATTTCCATGAAATTTTGTATGCAGTGAGTTATGGAGGACAGAAATCGATCCGGCTAGCTCTTTAGCCTGGGAAACGGTGCTTTTTTAAGCTATATATCTATATATAGCTATATATCTTTCGTCGTGCTACAATATATCAATAATTTCGACTCTATTATGCTAATTCGATTAGCAGTTTGGTATGCGTATTTATAATTTTTGAGTTATTCGGAAATCCCGAATGTGGTGGGTTCGAATCCCGGTCATATTTTGATAATTCTTTTTTTTTTAGAACTCCGAGCAAAGCTCGGCTACTCAGGTACTAAATATTATCGTTATATTTTATAAGAGTGACATCGCGTAGCATGGTGCTACGACGCGGCATCGCGCTACGTTGCGACGTCGCATCGTAGCTGATAATACAACACGTGCTTAGAAGCAACTACCATTGTTTGTACAATATCGACAAAGTTCCTGCTCAACCAGTTTCTAAACATTTTCCTTTGCACTAGGACATCTCAAAATATTCAAACACAAAGGAAGTAATTGCACCGACAGCAGACGTGGTGACAGACACACGGAGAGACAAACGTTTTAAAAATTGTTTTTTTTTTGTTTTAAACACTTACGGATTGTGTCGCGGTGCACTTTTCTTTTTCCCGACGTTTGGTCAGTTTTGATATACAATCCTTATTCACTTGCTTACCATTACAGGAATGTATTGAAATTGTAACAAGAAAGCTTAGGGAAAAGAACTTACCTGTTGAATATGCAGAATTATTAGAACACTGCCTTAAACCTGGCTATATGTTGTGGAATTATGACTTCTAGAAGCAAGTAGATGGTGTAGCGATGGGCTCCCCAGTTTCTCCCGCTCTTGCTGACATATTCATGGAAGACTTCGAGGAGACTGCTCTTGAGACCTCACCTATACAACCCAGGTTCTACAAGCGGTATGTGGATGATACTTTCACAATTTTACCATTTGACAAAGTAACCATATTTTTAAATCATTTGAACAGTCTCAACCCCAAAATACAATTCACTATGGAGTTAGAGACCAATAACTCTTTAGCTTTCTTGGACGTATTAGTAATAAGAAATCCCAATGGCACCTTAGGTCACACTGTGTATCGCAAATCTACACATACTAATAGATATTTAAATGGTGAGTCCCACCACCATCCTTCACAGCTATCTACCGTTGGCAAAACTTTGTTTAGAAGAGCACGAGGAATCTGTGATCAGCAGCATTTGGAAACCGAGCTTCATCATGTCACACAAGTTCTACGTGACAATAAGCATCGAGTCCCACGCCTGCATCACAGTAACCGAGTGAAACCAGCCACTGTCGAACGAATACCTGCAATTCTATCTTTTGTGAAAGGAGTCACTGATAAAGTTGGCTATATTCTAAGGAAAGCTTCTATAAAAACATATTTCAAGCCGCCCAAAAAGATCAATTTTTACCACCAGTAAAATGTAACACTCCCCTTCAAGATGCAGGAGTCTACAAGCTCGACTGTGACTGCGGTCTCTCCTATATAGGGCAAACTAAAAGATCCATCAACACCCGCGTAAAGGAACACATCGCAGATGTTAAACACCGTCCCAACAATAAATCTGCAATTTGCGAACACACACTGGATCAACCTCGCCATTACATAAGATTTGATAAGCCATAAGTACTGGCAAAGGAACACCGTTATGGCCCAAGAATAATACACGAGGCTATAGAAATTAAAAAGTACCCTAATTTTAACAGAGAAGATGGCTGGGTGCTGCCATCTAGTTTGGATCCAATAATTAACAAAATAAAATGTAATTTAAAATCACCGCGGCTTCAAGATATAGGCTGTTAGTATGTTTTGCGTGGATTTGAACATAAATAATAATTGAAGAATCTTCGTGTAGTTTGGACAACTTCAACAAATAAGACAATTGACACCTCAGTCCTCCCGTGACCACGGCTGCTGGACAGTAGCCGAAACGTCGGGAAAAAGAAAAGTGCACCGCGACACAATCCGTAAGTGTTTAAAACAATGAACAATATTCGCGTAAACATAAGAAATCAATTGTTTTTTTATTGAAAAAATCGTACTTATATACTTTCACATGCAGTAAGTGAATGACTGTTAATATTAAATAACAAACAGATACCTCAATTTTATTTATTTGTAAGTTTGTATTACTTTGATAAGTTAGTATATATTTATCTTATAGTGCCTTCTGCATACACACGGGGGAAAGTTCGTCCAGTGCGGACTATTTTAGTCCCCGACTAGAACAAAGAATTTTAAGTATGACGTATATGCCTGCATGTCTATTTGTGGCATCGAAACCCCTAAACGAATAGACATTAAATTTTGATGCAGTTTTGACAACTAAATAAAAAATAACTGCTAAAATCGACGACGAGACGTTCCGTGCGTCGTAACTCTCATCACGACGTCGAATTGCTAGTGTGTATACGCTCTAACACTTTCGTCACGAATGTTCGCGTTAGTATTAAGCCAATAAAATTAGATCTTTCATAATATTTCACTAACAGTAAATGTATCACGCCACGTTATTAATCGTTAATTGTACTTTGAAGCAATAGTGAAAAACTAATATTTGAAAGCCTTCAATATTAATCGGGAACATGCATAGTTTTTTTTTTTATTGGCTTTTCAAAAAGTACATAATAAGCCTGGAAATAATATTTTCTTTGCAATGGCATGTCTACGATCAACCGTTGACTAAATACAGTCACCACAAAAGTGAGATCGTTGGAGAGCATTAAAAAATGCTGTATACAAAAAATTATTTACGAGTGAAGTCATATATGTTGAAAAAGTAAGAAGATAAATACAAAATTGATTATATTAAAATATTAACTTAAATACTGCGTTTATGTATATATCATTGTAGTTTGTAATAACAAATAAATGTCACAAATAACATAAGGATTTGAACGGTAATTTTCGTATTTCAATTTCAGTTTCAGTTTTCGGAAAATATAAGATTTTTTCTGTCTTAAAACAAACGCATGTTCCCTATTCTTGTACAAACATCGCCATCGGAACAAGGCGTTACCGTTCCGGCCGTCATTTGACAAGGATTCGGGAACTAATTCTAGGCCACAATTTCGAAATCTCATTACAATATTAACAATAGCCGCCATACGAGTTTGTTTGTCACTTTCAAGCACATCTACGCGCGCCTTGACCTAATACCGACTAGATATATCACCTTGAACGAAAGATTTGTTGGTAATCATTATCGATTACTTGATATCAAATCAATAGAAATTAGTTGCTCCGAAATAAAATACGTTCGAAATGCGAGCGGGGCCGAATGCATGATTTTTTATTATGAGGAGTTTGTATTTACATCTGATTTTTTATATAAAATCTCGTGTCGCAGTGTTTGTTTCACAGAACTCCTCCGAAACGGCTTAACTGATTTTTATAAAATTTTATAGGTACATATGAGAATATGTTGTTAGCTATTTTTCATACCCCTAAGCGATAAGGGTGGCCAACCCCAATTTTTTTTTACTTTTGTTATAATTTTATTATTTAGCATTAAAAATACATATATAACCCTCAGTTTTCACCCCCTTCTAACAGCAACCCCTATTGTGTATTAGCAATATTAGTACAGTAATAATCTTCAGTGGCCAATAACTCGTATGTGTGTACGCTTTCACACATCACCTGTAAGTAAGGGTAGGGTATAGCGATAGGTAATATGTGTAGGTTGTAATGTTAATGTACAGAAATCGTAGGTGTAGGTGTATGTAGGTAGTTATTTATGTATTCAAGTTTATAGTTAGGTTCGAAAAACGTCTGTTTGGTCAGATAGTAATATTATAATGTAATAAGACGCCTAACATGTAATGTTGTGTGTAATTTAAAAAGTACATAAAATACAATTAATATTATGTATTAAATTAAATTTTTTAAAACGCCTTATTTCATCAACTGTTGGTAGATCTACCAACAGTTGTAAAAGTAGAGTTTTGTAAATATCTATTGTATATAGATACTTGGTACTTATCAATTATATAAACTTTTAAAAAAGTATATCCTTTTTACCTCCGGTTATTCTAGTATTTATCTGCACATCAAACCAGCATGGCCCTTATCTCCTGACCTTTGCCCAACAAGTGGCAGGGCCTTATTATTAATTTATTAGAAGTTATAAGTACTGACCACTGATAAGTAAACGATGAGGATGTCAATTAATATGGAGAAACATTAATTAGTACTATCTGCTATAAAGAGGAATTCTGGTATAGGCGACGGAAGCGATATTAAGTCATTAGACCAACTTGCTTTTCGTTACGTCATACAGCCAGTAAATACCACCAATATTAAATATATGAGCTCCATTTTAACCGACTTCTTATCTCCACTAATATTAGAGGAATGATTTGATTGTGTTTTTGCATTGAATAGTCTTCGAAACTACTGGACCGATTTTGAATAAAATTGGCAAAGATATAGAGTAGGCCACGGGGAAGAGTATACAGTACCGGATTAACCATATAGGCGGATGCAGCAAGAGCTACGGGTTACGCGCAGGCTTAATCCGGCACCGAGGGTATAGACTACTTTTCACATTTGTGGGACTTTTTTTATGCGCACACGAAGTCGAGAGCAGCTTCTAGTAATGCTTATTAGTTAAAAAAATGTATGTATACCATTGCCGAATTAAACATAGAATTTATTGTTACGGTAAGTACATGACTTTTAGTGTTCGCTTTAATACCTAAATCATAATAATATTTAAATAACTAAAATATATTCTAGTCACAGCTCTATTACATGTTATAAGTTAACAAGCTAGACGCTATTATGTCACTTCTATTTATCATTTACATTTAACATTACATTAAACATGACCTATTAATATTTATCATTCGACCATCTTTTCGTCCTTCGTTCGTGCTAAGCCGTTGTGGGACGCCTGTCAGATAGAAAACATAAATATGTACAGACGCCAATGGTTTTAAACTTTAACATAGGAACACATCGCCAGACGCACAACAAGCGCCAAAACACAAATACTTGAAACTTAAGTGCCCACTGCAAATAGTTACTACGTATCGGAATCTGCGGAGTATTAAGCCGCGTAAGCAAATATCTTTCTTATACTTTAAACGAGACGATCTTGTATTATGTAGTATAATCGGTATCTCGACAACGGCTAGATACGATCTAGCTAGGTCTTACCCCTTAGAAACTGCTTATTTTTAAGAAATATAAAATGTTTATTTTTTATTTCGTCGTGCAACTATATATTATAAATAATTTCGACTCTCTTACGTCAGTCTGATTGTGAGCGAGCCTACGTATAATTTTTTCATTGTTTGGAAATTCGGAATGTGGTGGGTTCGAATCCCAGTGATATAAATATTTTTGTGATTTTTGTTATTTCTTTTTCTTTTATTATTTATTTTTATTATTTTATCGTTCTACTATTATATTGCGCTTAGCGGCATTTATGCAATTTTTCATTTGTTCTTATTATTTATATCAATATGATTATTTTTATCCATACAAGCGCCGGCTTGCCGAAATATTTGCCGAAATACATAGTGACATTTTTATTTGTTTATCTCGGCGCGTCTCGTGCGTCGAACGGGATGTTAATGCCACAAGGTGCTAGCGCCATTTTTTTGGGTGCCTTGGGCGCAAATTATCGTTTTCGTTCAGTGCCTTATTTAAAAAATAATACTAAGTACGTAAGTAGTCTGTTTAACATTAAATAATAATTTTGGCAAACAATTATGATCGATCATTATAAATCGGCAGACATAGATGTTATGTTATGATAAGTGGCACAAAAACACTTCCTGAACCGACAACACAGGATTCTCACGATGTTAGCCTTCGTCAAATAACTGACTTCCAGTAATGTACATTTTTTATGGTTCCGCGTAGAAAATAGGAAATGAAACCGCATCCTTCGTCCGGCTAATTCATAATTATGACACAATTTAATATTCAATTATTTTTTTACACATACAGATTTTAACTAGCTTAATTAAACCTTAAATGATCCTTCGTTCCCTTAGATGTTTTTGGTTATCGCCTCGGGACCGGTAGACCACTGCAATGAGCCTTGGATGGCGTAGATGGTGTTGAGTTGAAAAAAATACTATGTCAAAATAACCTTACTAATATTACAAATGTGAAAGTGAGTTTGTTTGTTTGGTTTTTTTCTCTTGCACGTAAAAACTAAATAACCGATCATCATAAAATTTGGCACAGATGTAAAGGAGCCCACGGAGAAGGACATAGGGTACTGACTACTGTATCGCCGCAAAATGTACGGTTCTCTTTTGGCGCGCACGAAGTCGCGGGATTCATCTAGTAAGGTTTTATATAACCCATCAATTTTTGGGTGTTGTGTATGATCCTATATCCTCTCCTCAAGATATAGGCACAAGGCCTATATCTTGAGGATTAACACTGCATAGAACAAAAACTAGTGCTTAGAATTTACACCACAATAAATAACTCAAAGTTTAACCACTCTATAGTTAACCGTCTAGTAATCAACCCGCTATACTAGCGAGTAGCGACCCAGAGGCCGGGAAGCAATTTACTGGGAACATGATCGCCAGTACATTAGTAATTGCGGGAATACAGGATCATCGCACTATCAAATGTAGAGAGCGTTATACCTACTACACGCTTTATTCTAGTTTCAGAATGCTATTAGGTATTATGTAGACTTGGATCCAGAATTTTTGTAATTGGTCATAGCATTAAAAAACCGGCCAAGTCGGACTAGCGCAAGAAGGGTTTCGTACCATTGGACCAATATTTTATATTTTTACTAATTATTGCGTTATTTTTGTACGAAGTTTGCCAAGTACATTTTACAAGTTTGAAGATCACGCGCCAGCCGAGCAGCAGGGGCCGCGCGGTTATGAATAGAATTTAAGTATTTTAGTATAAATATAGAATTTAAGTATAAATTCAAGATCGCATGTTACATATTATATTTTGGAACGAGTATCGAATAGGTTACGGTCCTTGTATATATATTTTTGTTTTTTGGACATTCTGTAGAGTTTTTCACCGCTGCGTCCGTAACAACCAACAAAGTCGCATCTTTTTACGCACAGCCTCTCTGCTTGACTAGTTATCTGTATGACCTTCATTATTATTCAACATTGACTATAACAGCGCTCCAATTACCCACAAAGTTACATAAAACGCTGATATAACTGGTACGTGCGACGGGTCAGCACTTTCTAATACACTTTCACAGCACATCGCCGCACGGTGATCGCCGGCTGTACACTCTTGGCTATTGTTGGACGAGAGACAATATGTATGATCTAACTCAGTATGTCAGGTTAGTGTGGCGAGTGATGAGCCGCCACGCCAAATCATAAGGCGTCTCGCAACCGTTCGCTGATAAGAGCTATGCAGTAAATTCTTAGCTCTCGCTATAAAACACTTTTTTTTTTCTTAAGTTTTTTCCATATCTTAAAATTATTTATCGTTTGTTTTTATTTTGTTTAAGCGTCAGTTCACATCGAAACAAGACCATACGCGATGCGGCGCTGCATTTTTAAAATAGTGCTTTAAAGTTGAACTTTATTTACTACACAAGAAGATACACGTTTCATTGTAAGAATTCGAATAATATAAATCAATAAAAGTCGCCGCTATCTTAAAATGTAGCGCCGAGTCGCGTCTCCCTATGAACTGACGCTCTTTAAAATGCGCCGCACTCGAAGTTGAAGAAATGAACGATAACAAATTTAGACTTTTAGAGGTATGTACGAGTACGTAAAAAATGATAGAGAATATGCACCCTTTTTATTTATTTAAATAGATCTATCTTGTTTGGTAAACCGTGTTGCTCATTCAGTTTTTAGATATCGTTGAAAATAATAAAGATGAACGTTTAAGGTAGTTAATTAGGCAGAGAGATCCGATGCGTAACGTGACGTCACATTACACGACTTGCATAGAAAGTTTTGTTAGACATTGATAGATTAACAACTTTGCCTATATCTTGCAAATTTTCAACAGATATTGAAGATCTTTTCGCCATTTCTTTTAGTTTTCTGTCTAGTGTAGTTTTCTTATGTTTTATGCAAATTTTATGTTCTATGCATATTATGATTCAGGTTGTGAAGGAAGGCACGTAGGATTACAATTTACAATGTGTCAATGTAAAAAAAAAGTAACAGTTTTACTTTTTGCTCGATCGATCATATAAACTCATTAACGCGATCAATCAATAGTATTTTGACACCACATTTCGTCACTCGAATGACTCGATGACTCTTACTTTTGCTTTGCATTTACCTGTTAATTATTAAATTGGACTGAAGCTATATAGCTATATATAGCTTCGTCTATTTGTATCCAATCTTATCTACTGCTTACTTACGGCTGCACTCAGAGACGTTTAATGCTTATGAAGGAACTTAGCACAGACTTTGACATCAAGTCCATACAGTTTCTGTCAAAATCTCTACTAAGTAACTCCTTAGGTAAGCATTAAATGTCTCTTAGTGCGGCCGTCAGCATGCCATTATAAATCAAAATAAGTCTGATTACGTTCGTTAAAATTCACGATTCCAACAAATAAATTTGACCACCGAAACTGTACTCCTAAAGCGCCTAGCTCACCGTCCAGCCTGTAACTCAAGCACCAGTACTAACGACCGTCATTAGTGTCAAAAGTGACAAAAAATTTTAATTTTTGCCTACAAGTCCGCTTCAAGGCCACGACATTGGATTCGCAGGCTGGACCGTGAGTATGGCACTTAAAGTTTTGTTGCAAAACGAGAAGGTAATAAAAATTATGTGATGTTGCTACTTATGAATGTGTGAAAATAAACAAACTTCTTCCTGAACCTCCAAAAACCTCTGCTGATATCATCCCAAGTGTCGTGCTTGTGTTTAGTCCAAAGCGTTTCGCTACGACGCACGTATTTCATTTTCAAATTTGCAAAGATTTTTTTGTTTTGTATTTGATTGTCTCGTAGCGATTGTCATGACAAATATGAATAATTTGCATTAAAAAACCAGCTATTATACACTTTACGAGGACTAAGACCTTCGACTCAGTGCTAATGATCTGTTTTATTCAAGATAATTTGTATTGTATTAATTACTCGATGCCATTGTACACTGTGACGTAAGCGTTACGTCCTTGCAATCTAGAAAAATCCCCAGAATGTAACAATCGAGTATTTAACAGTAACTATGTTGGTGTGCACACGTATTAAACGTTAGAAATGTTTGAAGAGTTTTCAATGTTTGGACTCTACAATGCCTTTAAAAACACGCTGACTTGAATTTTGAAAACAGAAAAGTGCCAGAGCAGCTTCCTGGCTCCATAAAAATAGATCCGTAATACTAGAACCTAAAGTTGAAAATTGTATTAATATATTATTAGAGTTGACTCGCGCATGCTCGCGAATATATTGCGTACTTAGTGAATTGCAGCCAGAGCAAGAAGTAAAAATATGTACTGTCCTCTTTAATCTGTGGCCAGTATGCTCGAAGATTTCCCGTTCCCGAAGATATTTGAACGGAATATCTCCTTTTTAGTCTGTGAACGGAATTGCTCATGAAAATTTTCCTTATGCTTTCTAGGTTATTTTCTACCAATAATGTATTCCTCTTCTTATCCGCATAGGGATTGTCTCGGTAAAACCATAATATAATTCAACGTGCTGTGTATAATGAATATACCTACTATTAGACGTATATATATAATGAATAATGATTGAAATTCTGCTCGCACCGCCCGCGCCGCAAGATCATAATGTAATAAAGTTAAACATGAAGATATTTATGGTTAATTCTATTGTCTGTGACTAAAATTATATGTCTGATGACATTATTTGAAGTTTAAATTTGGAATAGTATTTTTGCCATGTCCTTCACGCTCCTTGACAGTCGAGAAAAGATAAAGGGTCTTATATACACATATATTTATAATATAATTTAGTTGACATATCATAAGTAGACATGCTTTGTCTCAAAACCTTTCTATAAGTGACCGCGTCATACATACGAGTATTGATACTGGCTAACGACTGACGAGTATTATAATATTTCATCTGTCTTTTTTATTATCCTACTACTATTATAAAAGTGAAAGTTAGTGAGGATAGATGGATGGATGTTTGTAACTCTTTACGCACAAACTACTGAACGAATTTTTATGAAATTTGGTATGATAGTTACTTAACATAGGTTACATTTTATCCCCGAAAAATATAGTACTTATTGCCATGGGATACTGTATTTCCGCGGGCGGAGTTGCGAAAAAAAGCTAGTTAGTTAAATTCAAAGTATGTTTTTACCTCATTCTTTTCAATTATTTTATGTGTGAATAGCAAACACGTTGTAATAGGCATTTACGTTACAATTTTTATTATTTCAAAATTATTTTTATATTTTTATTATTATTTCAAGATGGCCGCCGCCACAAAATTGCGGATTACATATTTTCCACAACTACCTCAATATAGGTGTCTAATGAAGGGCTTGATTAGTAGAATAGAGCTCATTATGAAAAAATAAATAGCAACAAAACTAAAAACTTGAAAATAAATTAATTAAAAAAATATTTTTATGTTAAACGGTTTTAATACAATAAAAATAATGTAGGTAATGTACTAAAAGCTAAAAAATAATTCGGTAAGTCCTAGCTACCAGATCGCACCAATCTTCTCATCAATCTGGGGTATTGATCAGACAAATAATAAAATCGTTGGGCGTTGCGTATCTAGAGTTAACATATGATAGTTTCACGTAATCTTCAATCAATCAATCTCTTCTCATCAATCTGGGGTAGATTGATGAGAAGATTGGTGCGATCTGGTAGCTAGGGCTTAACGAATTATTTTTTAGCTTTTAGTACATTACCTACATTATTTTTATTTAATTTATTTGTCAATTCTAACTAATAATACATCGTCATATTTTAATTGTACTGGTTGGTGCTGTTAAACTGTAAATATAATGGAATTATAATTAACCGTTATCACAAAGCTCTACATAAGGTATGCGGATGCGGCCTGAGACCTATCTACTTTCCGGAAGTCGCAACAATTTTGTAAATGAAAGTCTCATAATTTACTTCAAACACAAAAAATGACCATATATTCTATATTTCACAAATTACACATATTTATAAACCTTAGCTACACGGCATACCCATACATGTAAATAAATTTAATAATTGCCAACGTACATGCGAACGCAGTGCAGTTTTTCATTTTGATCTTATAGCTCCTTTGTCATCTGTATATAAACTGAACAAAAATAAATAAATTTGTATTTTTAACATAACCTACTTTAACTACCTACAATAGATAACTAGGTTGATCTATTACATACAAAATTATCTGACAAAAATAGATAAAAGCCCCCTTATATCTATTTTTGTCAATAGTGGCCCATGTCTGCCAAAAGGTTACCGACCTCTGCTCAAGAGTCATCCGGTCAAAGGAATTCTAGTTAGTAGCTATAGTCTAAACCTATTTCATGGTAATCGCAACCATTAATCACTGCCAGTAAGTACCTCCCATAAACAAATAGTAAAAAACATATTCCCAATATGGAATGGAGGCTCGCCATGGTGTCGAGTGATGGACCGATGGCGACTGTCCATGGGGCTAAAAAATGTCTTATGGTGTAGTAACTCATAGAGACCATAGATATATGAATAAAAAGATCGACAATAATCAAAACATAAAGACTATAACCCTACTGTTAAGGACAGCGGCCTCGTAACGAAAAACATGAGTGAATTTTAATGTGAACAATAAACGTGTAATTAAAACGGTACGTAAAACTAGAATAGTGAACACTCAGTGACTATATGTATAGATTTATATGGCATCAGTGTGGAAAAATAGTGTTAAAATGGTGTTTTATCAAGTGCGGGTTATTTTGATTATATATTTTTAACTAAAGCTAATTTTAACGTAGCTTCTTTTGATTTATATAAATAAACGTAGTACATAACGTGTAGTATAGCGCTTAAGGTTATATAATAAATGGTTAAGAAATTATTACGAAAACAGTGGTAAAAATGTACAACATTTCATATAAGTTGAACCTTAAAATGTAAATAACTTTTCTATAGAATAAGATGTTTAGTATATAAGGGTTTATATGTCTGGTTATGATAATAAAGTATTTCACACAACGCGTTTTGCTTCACCTGGCTCATGGAAAATGGGGAAAATTATGGAAAATAGCCGTATAGAGAGGTAAAAATGAAATGGAAGATCGGCCCGAAAGAGGCGTACGGGCGGGGCTCTCTATACGGCATTGCCATGAGCCAGGTAAGCAAATCGAAAAAGTGAAAAAACGTTCTCCTCAAATAAGTGTTTTATTATCGCCCCGGCTCTGCCCAAATCGGTGTAACCTTGCTATCTTCGAGTCTAATCTGAGCCGGCGGTTGAACCCCTGTGAATTTATACAGTCCTGTACAGTAGTGCGTGGTCCTTTGGCGAGCCGAATTTCAAGATCGAAGAAAAATTCGAAGTCCATATCAAGTTGAAAATAACGAAGACGGCACTTAGAAAAATTTGAACAGCTGTTGTGGACATAGAAAAATTTCCGAAGATTCAAGATAGAAATTTTTACGGAAGACTGGACTTGGAAAATTTTCGTCAGCTGTTCTGAACATAGAAAATTTTTTGAACATTCAAGATAGAAGAATTCTAGCAAGTCAGAACATTGGAAACTTTATCAAGATTTATCAACGGGAATCAACGCCAGGGATTAGATTGGACTCAGAAGATCGGACTCGAGGATACAAGGATACACCGCTGCGAACGGAAGCAAGGATTCGCAGATTTTTCATCGGAAAAACCTCCCGAAGATTCTTGAAAAGGAAGATTAATATGGAAGATTAACATTGAAGATTAACATTGAAGATTAACATTTGAGATTAACATTTGAAGATTAACATTTGAAGATGGTTATAACAAGAAGTCAGAGTGGGGCCGAGGAGAACCAGCAGCAACCACGTCGATTTCCGGATCCGCCACGATCGCCGTCCGCTGCCGCTACAAGCCAGCCGCCGCCGACCGAGGGAAGAGCGGATCTGCTTCAAACTATTTTGAAACCGAGACCAGGTACCAGCAAGGCGCCTGCATCCTCGGAAGTACAAACCCTAGCCAGAAAGAAGGCTATTTCAATTAGATCGCGTCGATCGACAGCAAGTGTCGTCGCGCGTATGCATTACGAGGCGGAGGAGAAACTAGCCGCTCTTCGTAAGAAGGAACTGCAGATCGAAGCAGAACTTATAAAGAAGAAGCTCGCCGCTGACGTCGCCGCTGCAGAAGATGGTAGCAGCCCCGACGACGACGAGCCATCAGAACAGGTGGAGCAACGTGTCCGAGCCTGGCTAAGCGAACAGGCTCCCGAACCCGATGAGGCTAGACAAGAGCCGACATCAATGGAAGAAAGAGAGACGCCGAAGCCAGAAGACATGCCACCGAAGGGAGCCCAGAAGACGAGGTTCGAGTGGCCGCAGCAACGCCGCCCACGCTCACCCACACCGCCCACGTCTAGGGCTAATGGAGTGGAACAACTTGCCGAAACATTGGATAAACTGCTGAACCAACGCCAGTCGCGCCACACTACGGAGTTGCCCGTATTCTCGGGCGCTCCCACTGAATGGTTGCCATTCAAAGCAGCCATGGAAGACACCACTGCGTTCTACAAGCTCAAGCCGATCGAGAACTTAGCTCGTCTGAGAAGCTGCCTACGGGGAGAAGCAAGAGAAGCCGTGGCACCACTGCTGAGCGTCGCGACGCCGCCTGAACAAATTATGAAGACCTTGGAACAATGCTTCGGTCGACCCGAGGTTATGGTCGATCGCATGATGGAAGATCTGAAGAAGATACCGAGGCTCGGAGGTTCGGCGGCAGAACTCAACCAATTTGCAGTGAAGATTCAGAACATGGTAACCATCCTGAGGAAGCTGAGGCACGGGTATCTCTTTAACCCATTGCTCACGAGAGACATCCTCGAGAAGCTCAGCCCATACGAGAAGAGCAAGTGGTACGACTACGCAGAAGAGACGTCGCGCTTCAGGAACGAGCCCGATGTCGTCCTTCTCTCTGAATTCTTAATGAGAGAAGCGGACAGGGCGCTGCGCTACGGGTTCAGCACGGCACTGAAGAAGGAAACACCGCGCCCACCTCCTAACAAGAACGAAGGCCGAACGAGGAAGCCAGTCTTCGCGATAGCAGACGAGGGCAGGGATTCGCCGAGTCGCAGCCAGCCAAAGAAAACACGCGAAGAGTCAACGAAGTGCTCGATATGTGCCGAAGATCACGCTCTATTTCGCTGCGCTGCTTTCAAGAAACTGAGTATGCAAAAGAGATGAGACACGGTCAAAAAGGAAGGGCTGTGTTTCCGGTGCATACGAAGCAGGCACAGAAGATACAACTGCAGGGCGAAGCCGTGCGGCGTCAAGGGCTGCAACTTGCCTCATCATGCGCTGCTGCACGAAGACAGGTCCAGCGGCGCCCCACAGACAGAGGACGCCGTGATTACCGCACCGGTCACCTCCGACCGTGCGGTGAAACTTAAGATGAGAAGAATTCAAGTTGTCGGTCCACGGGGCGAAGCGGATATCTTCGCGCTGTTCGACGAGGGCTCGACAGTGACACTACTGGATGAAGACGTCGCGAAGGCTATCGGCGCAGACGGCCCACCGAAGGTGATGAGAATGCATGGGATCAATGCCGAGAGAAGGGAAGAAAAAAGCCGACTCGTACAACTTGGCGTACGGGGTCACGACGGTACCAGATATGACGTCACTGCGAGAACCGTGGCCGGATTGAACCTACTTACTCAGTCCGTCCCGGAATCACTGTTTCGACTTGCTCACCTGCACGATCTCAAGAACGAAGAGATATGCTATGAAGACAAGAAACCCCAACTTCTCATCGGCACGGACAACTGGCAGCTCATTGTATCCAGGGAGCTGAGGATCGGCAAGAGAAACCAGCCTGCAGCCTCGAAGACGAAGCTTGGCTGGGTAATCCATGGAAGCATCCCCAGACGCCTCATAAAGCAGGAAGAACACGAGAACATCCTGCACGTGTCTACGATCGAGACCCGAGGCGAACGACGGGAGGAAATGGTGAAGAAACACTTCGAAACAGACGCACGGGGAATAGCGTCCAAGGCAAAGCTGACCAGAAGAGCAGCGAGTCATCGACCTCTTTGGCAGAACGGCCAAACGGATGGAAGAAGGTCGATTCGAAGTGGGGCTCCAGTGGCGCAAAGAGGGCGTCACATTACCCCGGGGTTACAACGGGGGGAGCCGGACAATCTGCAGGGCGGGACCGGGATTCCAGTGGCACGCGGGAGGTGTCACAACCCCAGAGAACGGCGGGGGGAGTCGTGCGGACTGCAGATTGCAAGGAAATGGGGAAGTACGAGTCGTGTTGGCCGCCGCCAAGGCCAAGGTGGCGCCGCTGAAGGCACAGACAATACCAAGGATGGAGCTACAGGCTGCCCTGGTCGGAGCGAGGCTGGGAAACGCAGTCGCAGCAGAACACAGATGGAAAACGGACACGGTTTTCTACTGGATCGACGCACAATTGGTTCTGTGTTGGATACAGAACGGCAGCCGCAAATACACACCGTACGTCGCGCATCGGCTAGGGGAGATTGCCGAGCTGACGTCCGTTCACCAGTGGAGATGGCTGAGCACGAAGAGCAACGTCGCCGACTTAGCCACCAGAACGGGCTACGTTCCGAAGAGCGACGAGGACCCTTGGTTCCGGGGGCCGGACTTCCTGCGCAGGCCGATGAACGAGTGGCCCGCGGAGAGTCCCGCTAGAATCGAAAATCGAGAAGAATACGTCGCCTTCCACACCACGGAGGCGAGCGAGCTGAGCTGTCTACCAGATGTGACGCGCTTTTCAAACTACGAGCGCCTCGTAAGATGCACGGCGATGGTCTTGCTGTTCGTCGAGAAGTGCCGAGATCCTCGGGCCCACCTCGACGTACGACACCTGGAGAGGGCCGAGAGGTTGTGGTATCAAAAATCACAACGAGACAGCTTCGCACAAGAAATCGAGAAGATGGCAAGTGGCAAGACGGTGCCTAGATGGAGCTCCTTGTACCGGCTCAACCCGGTGTACAAGGACGGGCTGCTCGTACTAGACGGAAGGATCAAAGCGGCGCAGGTGCCGGCCGAAATGAAAAACCCTATCATCCTGGATGGAAGACATCGCTTCACAAGGTTACTGGTGGCAAGGGAGCACGCCAGAGCGGGACACGGGAGCCGCGAGAGAGTCGTGAACGACCTCAGGCAGAAATTCTGGATATTGAAGCTGCGGCCGACGGTGCGTACTATCATGAGCCGATGTGCGTTCTGTCGGCTACGACGGGCACACCCGAGGACCCCGCCAACTGGAGACCTGCCAGCCGAGCGCCTGGGGGCGTTCCAGAGACCATTTTCGTACTGTGGTCTCGACTGTTTCGGCCCGATGACGGTCACCATCGGCCGACGTCACGAGAAGAGGTGGGGAGCTCTCTTCACATGTCTGACGACGCGGGCAGTCCACCTGGAGCTGGTGGCTTCGCTGTCGACGGACTCTGCACTGATGGCAATGAGAAGAATGGCTGCGCGGCGAGGATGGCCGGCAGTCATGTACAGCGACAATGGGACGAATTTTAGAGGCGCGGACGTCGAGCTGCGGCAGGCGTACGCCGAGTGGGCGCCGGCTATGGCTCAGCTGGGCCTCACTCATCGGATGCAGTGGAAGTTTACACCGCCCGGGGCGCCGAGTCAAGGAGGTGCCTGGGAAAGAATGGTGAGGTCGGTGAAAACCGCCCTGCTAGCCACGCTGAACGAGAAGTCGCCCAGGGAAGAGGTACTCCAGACACTGATGGCCGAGGCGGAGTACTCAGTGAACGCTCGACCGCTTGTGCACGTATCGGTGGACCCCAACGACCCGGAGGCGATTACACCGAATCATTTCCTCCTCGGGTCGTCCACCGGACTGCCGTACGTCGGACCGTGTGTGCCGGCGGACAAAAAAACATGGAGGGTCGCGCAAGCCCTTGCCGACGAGTTCTGGAGGCGCTGGGTGAAGGAATACCTTCCCACGCTCACACCACGCTACGGGGCCCCGCTGAGCAACCGAGTCCTTGTACCAGGGGACCTGGTTGTCGTGGTCGACCCGACGCTGCCGCGTAATACGTGGCCGCGGGGGGTCGTGCACCGAGTCTACCCCGGCCAGGACGGACAAGTGCGCTGTGCGGACGTTCGCACGCGCAGTGGCGTGTTCCGGAGGCCGACGTCGAAGCTGGCGGTGCTGGAGGAGGCGCCGCAGTCGCAGTTGCGACCGCTGGCGGAGCAGACGGAGCCGGGAGCGGAGCGGACGACGCCGGGGACGGCGCCGGGCGCGGAACGAGCGTCGGAGCAGCCTACAGCGAGCACGGACAGCTCGCAGTCGCCGGAGCGGCCCGCAGCGAGTCCACACAGCTCGCATTCGCCGGAGCAGTCTGCGGCGGGCGCGGACGGCCCGCAGTCGCCGCCGGAGCAGCCTATAGCGAGCTCGAGCAGCTCGCAGTCACCGGAGCAGTCCACGGCGGGATCGGCGAGCCCGCAGTCACCTGAGGAGGCTGCGTAGACCCTGGCTACTGCGCCGGGGGGAGGATGTTAAGGACAGCGGCCTCGTAACGAAAAACATGAGTGAATTTTAATGTGAACAATAAACGTGTAATTAAAACGGTACGTAAAACTAGAATAGTGAACACTCAGTGACTATATGTATAGATTTATATGGCATCAGTGTGGAAAAATAGTGTTAAAATGGTGTTTTATCAAGTGCGGGTTATTTTGATTATATATTTTTAACTAAAGCTAATTTTAACGTAGCTTCTTTTGATTTATATAAATAAACGTAGTACATAACGTGTAGTATAGCGCTTAAGGTTATATAATAAATGGTTAAGAAATTATTACGAAAACAGTGGTAAAAATGTACAACATTTCATATAAGTTGAACCTTAAAATGTAAATAACTTTTCTATAGAATAAGATGTTTAGTATATAAGGGTTTATATGTCTGGTTATGATAATAAAGTATTTCACACAACGCGTTTTGCTTCACCTGGCTCATGGAAAATGGGGAAAATTATGGAAAATAGCCGTATAGAGAGGTAAAAATGAAATGGAAGATCGGCCCGAAAGAGGCGTACGGGCGGGGCTCTCTATACGGCATTGCCATGAGCCAGGTAAGCAAATCGAAAAAGTGAAAAAACGTTCTCCTCAAATAAGTGTTTTATTATCGCCCCGGCTCTGCCCAAATCGGTGTAACCTTGCTATCTTCGAGTCTAATCTGAGCCGGCGGTTGAACCCCTGTGAATTTATACAGTCCTGTACACCTACTACTATAGTCTACGCAAAATATAATATAGCCTATGTTACCCGAGCCATTAAATACGAATCTACGGACACCTCATTCATTAAAATCGGAGCTTAGCCGCTTAGGGTTTAGCCGCTACAGTGTAACAAATATACATACATACACACATACATAATGTGAAAAGTAAAAACGACTGCCAAAATCATTACCCTTCCGGCTTCGCCGTAGTCGAGAAAAATACGTATCATCGTGAAGAGAGTTTTTGAATTTATCCAGCAGGTAGGTAGAAGGTAAATGAAATAAATATAAAAATAAAATCGCTATTTAGAGTGGCGTAATGTTTCTGTTACAAACGAACAACTTTACATAGATAAAAATAATACAAAGGTATGTTCAAACAGCACGATTATATACGGCGCGCCCTATTATTATGATCAAAGTATAGGTAGACATTTCAATGCCTGTTGTATGTAGATTGCTACTGTAACAATATCATTAAATTTTGAAGAGCGTACGCATCAAAATGCATTGCACGCACTGTGCTTTGATTTCTCTTGAAGCATGACGCTTTATTTTCAGGGGAACATAGAAAAATATTTCTTACATAACTTGTCCTGAAGTCGTAACCTATTTGAAAATAACTAAACCGACTTCGAAAGTAAAAATACACAAAAAGGTATGAAATTAAACTACCAGCCCGAACAAAATCCTGATAAAACAATATTTAAAATAGAACTCACGTTCCAGTTGGCTGGTACCGACTTTAAAATTTTGAAGATTGAGTAGAGAAATAGTTAAAATTTCAGGCAAATTTAAAAGGGGAATTATTTAGGAAATAAGTTTTATTTCATACTTTTTTGTGCGTTTTACTTTGGAAGTCAGTTTAATTTTTGGTTTAAAATAATAATAACTTTTCTCTTTTTAGGGATATTTGTTATTATAACAAATTTTAAGAACGTTTAAAATAAACGATCGAATGTATAATTGAGTACGCGCTAAGCTTCCATTAGGTATTGTATATAAGATAATGATAATGATTACTGTAAGTTACATAATGGCATATGCTTGCAGTTCCTTAAACAATATCGAAATTTCCAAACGCGTATCTTTAAAGACTGATGAGTTCTGTTCAGTGCTTTCGGATCCAGGGTATACCTTGATGCAAAATCTTACTTTTTGGTAGCATATGCTTGGGTAACTTCAGAAAAAGTCTAAATCACTATATTAGATATAGGCATATGCTTGCAGTTCTTTAAACAATGTTGAAATTTCCAAACGCGTATCTTTAAAGACTGGGGAATATGGTACAGAATCTTACTTTTTGGAAGCATATTATGCTTGGGTTGCTTCTGAAAAAGTCAAAATCACTATATATGTCCATATAAATTTCGAGGAGTTCCCTCGATTCCTCATGGATGCCATCATCATGTCACCGCTTTGGTGACAACGAGTCCAATTTTGGATTATAAATTCATTAAAAAAATATATTTGAAAATCGGTCCATAAACGGCAGAGTAATGTTTCAAGGTGTGTCGGTGTAAAATATTATGAAAAGTACCTTTATGTCATGTTTTATGGTGTGATGATGGTGGTTATGATGATGATTAGTTTATTTGACATAGTGGCTTATGCTTGCTTTAAGCAACGCCGAAATCCCCAAACATGTATAAGGAGAAATAATAACTCCCCTATAAGGAGTCAGGAGTTCTGTTCAGTACTTTTGGATCCAGGGTGCAAAATGTTTCTTTTTGGTAGCATATGCTTGGGTTACTTCAGAAAAAGTTGAAATCACTATATGTGTCGATATAAATTTTGAGGAGTTCCCTCGATTCCTCATGGATGCCATTATCAGATCAGCACTTTTGTAAAAAAAAACCAACTTCGAAGTATACCCTTTACATCAAAAAAAGAATTTTGAAAATCGGTTAACAGACGGCGGAGTTATCGTTGAACATACAAAAAAAAATTAAAAAATACATGCAGCTATATAACTGCCTCCTTTTTTTGGAAGTAGGTAAAAAACTGAGGAGCAACTTTGAACTGTCGATCTATTTTTCCTTCAATCTATGAATCAACTATAAACATACTAATCGTATTTACGGCTTGTCGCATCATCGCCTTCACTAGAAAAACGTTTAAATGGTTACAAAAACTGTTGACTGACCATTGCGTGTTCTGTTTGATTATAAGTTCTGTAACTAAACGATAATAAGCGTGCTTCTTGCTCATTATTCTTAAATTATTATGCTTTTAGGTTAATTTCATAATACTATAATCACTTTTTAACTTGCTTATGGATCACTTCTTCGCTATAATTAAAAAGTACCTACTACTAATTACTCTGCGATGGTACTGCCTAGATGTTACACGAGATGTATAGGAGACCTAATAGGGATGATGATTGGGTACCGACTTAAATTTTTTTAAGATTGAGTAGAGAAATAGTTAAAATTTCAGCCAAAAAGGGGAATTATTTAGAAAATAAGGTTTATTTCATACTTTTTTGTGCATTTGTACTTTGGAAGTCGGTTTAATGATTTGTTTTTAAAATAATAATATTTTTTTCCTTTTTAGTGATATTTGTTAAATTATTATTAACACATTTTAAGAACGTTTAAAATAAACGATCGAATGTATAATTGAATACGCGCTAAGCTTCCATTAGGTATTGTATATAAGATAATGATAATGATTACTGTAAGTTACATAATTGCATATGCTTGCAGTTCTTTAAACAATATCGAAATTTCCAAACGCGTATCTTTAAAGACTGATGAGTTCTGTTCAGTGCTTTTGGATCCAGGGTATACCTTGGTGCAGAATCTTTTAATTTTTGGTAGGATATGCTTGGGCTACTTCGGAAAAAGTCAAAATCACTATATATGTCCATATAAATTTCGAGGAGTTCCCTCGATTCCTCATGGATTGGCATCCATAGTCACCGCTTTCGTGACAACGAGACCAATTTCGGATTATTCCCAATACATCAAAAAAAGAATTTTGAAAATCGGTCCATAGACGGCAGAGTAATGTTCAAAGATGTGTGTCGGTGTAAAATATTATGAGAAGTACCTTTATGTCAAGATTTATGGTGTGATGATGGTGGTGATGATGGTGGCGATGATGATGAAAATTTTAATTGACATAGTGGGTTATGCTTGCAGTTCTTTAAGCAACTACGAAATCCCCAAACATATTGTATCTATAAGGAGTCAGGAGTTCTGTTCAGTACTTTCGGATCCAGTTTACCAAAAAGTAAGATTTTGCATCAAGGTATACCTTACTTTTTTTGTCCAATACCTACCTATAAATCTTACATTTTGGTAGCATATGCTTGTGTTACTTCAAAAAAAGTCGAAATCACTATATGTGTCTATATAATTTTTGAGGAGTTCCCTTGATTCCTTATGGATCCCATCACCAGGTCACCACTTTTGTGAAAACGAGACCAACTTCAAAGTTATACCCTTTACATCAAAAAAAGAAATTTGAAAATCGATCAACGATTTTCGGAGGAGGAGGGAACGACGGCGTGCTTATCGTTGAACATACAAAAAAAAACAGCAGAACGTATAACCGCCTCCTTTTTTTTGGAAGTCGGTTAATTAAAAATTCCGTCATTACCACAATATTATGTATAGCAAATTTTCAACATATTGTATAACATGATGTATTACTAATATCTGGTTTTATATTCTAATTAGAGTGATTATGTCACTAATTTCCTAACATTAACACTTACTTGCTGGCTTAGCATGGCGATCCGAAGAAATAATTTTAAAGAATAAATATTCTATCCAAAACAGTTCGTTGCAAAATAGTTCTTAATCCATGGTTACAAGGTCGTCGATAGAAATCAACATTTCTAAATAGCCATATTTTTAAAATGGCTACCGGGAAATCTTCTGTCAAAAATCAAATCAAATTTTCAAGTAAATGACTGAACGTAAAGAAACTATTTGTCTTGGACCGCCATGATGTGGAGTAGTTAAGATTATTGTAAGACTATTTGGCTTTGAAATATAAAAACGTTTCTACTTTAGCTGTCAAAAGAGGCCATTTTGTGAGCACAAGCTCGTTATGAAAAGGAATGTTGTGTCTCATAACCGACCATCGCCCTTGCTCCCTTACAATAAGAACTATTTTGCTCCGAATGGTATTAATGTTTCTTCAATCTGCCATTTTGTCGATTCTCCGGTGTTTCTAGGTTGCGCATGCTAAGCCTGCTGGTGTACCATGTAAACTAATCATATGACCACCTTGACATCGACATACAAGCATTTCTACATCAGTAGTAGGAATGTAAAATAAAAGATTATCGAACCAAGCCCAAAATAAAGTTGTTTTGCCCTTCAAGGTGAACGAATATGTTTTGACAGAAAAAAAATACTATCTAGGTATTCTGTTACTTTAGACCTTTTCTCCAAGTTGAGTTTAGAGCTACTTGGTCGCCATAATTACCATGAGGCTGCACTGCTGACGCCCCACAATATGATGAGAATAGGCGTGATGCCAAAAATTTTCTTGCCAAAATTCCAAAATGCCAAAATTCTCCTGGACTAATTATTGTATATATATATACAATAATTAGTCCAGGAGTTCCTAAACTTTTCAGATAACGGAACACCAAAGAAACACCTTTTATTTTATGGTACCCCAACAGAGGGTTCAGACCAGTAGGGTTGGATGGACCCCTGGGCTGGGCTAGATTCTGGCTAGACTATATTTTTGATTAGCTTTTTCTCGCAGCTGCGCTCACGTAAATATACTATCGGGTATCCCACGGGAATTCTATATTTTTTCAGGATAAAAAGTAGCCTATGTCTTAATCCAGAGCCTAAACTACTACCATACCAAATTTTATCGAAACCCCTTTAGTAGTTTATGCGTGAAAGAGTAACAAACAAACATCCATCCATCCATCCTCACAAACTTTCAGATTTATAATAGTAGTACAACGCTTTTTCAATCAATTTTGGCGGAACCCACATTGGTCTAGTATACTGCGAGTTAACAGCCTTCACGGGCCTCTGAAGATTGTTCATGTCTTCTCAGACTGGCAGATTCCCGCAAGACGTTTGAAAAATTTACGGTTTCCGCAAGATTAACTTTTGCGCGCACGTTGATGGCGTAACTTTTTCTTGTGTGAAGCTTTGTTCTGTCAAATGTACGTCATAGCCTACTTTTAGCTTTGAAACATTTGGTGTGAAAGTGAAAGTAAAGCGTACAGTCCAGTGTCAAATTGTCAAATGACTTATTCTTAATTAACATTAATAACCTATATCAGAATTACTATATGCCTTGGACAGACTTGTATACATGTAATGTAGAAGAAACGTAAACTGTATAAAATAAATATTCAACAGTTTATCAAGCCATAATGACTTGATTAATTCAAGGTGTTTGTAATCGTACAAACATTCGTCACAATAGCTCAAGTGGTTCAAGTTGGATGTACGACGTGTTCTGTTACCTTGTTATCTCAGAGCAACCTTACATTATATTGCAACAAAATGTTTTAAACAATTAAATGTTGTGACTTCAATGACAAGTATTTTGCAGGGTTAAATAATATGCTTAAAATGATTAGCTGTTTTCAAAGAAAATATACTTGTGTAGAATTAACAGAACAGAAAAAGCAATAAACAGCACCCCCATTTCTCGTATTTAACTTAGACTTTCAATTTACATTCAATTAATTATAAATTAATTGTCTTGATATTATAAACAGATTTTTGGAGTTTGAACCAATCAAAACGCGATAAATGTTGGTTTGACAATTATGAGAATACCGTTTTGCTGTTGTAACACATAGAGACTGCATCGTAACTGTATTATTGTAAGACTTAACAGCCTCCGCGGTATAGTGGTTGGAGCTTGGCTCTCGACTCCGCGGTCATGGGTTCGATTCCCGCATTGGAACAACAAAAATGTTGTTTCCAAGTTTGGTTAGGAAAATGCAGGCTGATCACCTGATTGTCTGACAAGAAAGATGATCCATTCGTCGGATGGGCATGTAAAAAGTCAGACCTGCGCCTGATCTCTCGTCAGTCGTGTCAGTTATCCGACCCACTGGGATAAGAGAGTAAATGAAGAGAGAGAGCTCTTGTGTACTGCGCACACACTTGGGCACTATACAAAATTACTCCTGCGTAACTGGCCTGGTTCCAATGAAACCGGCCACCGTCAGCGAAATAGTCGTCGAAATTTTGTCGTCGCTAAAAATGCGTTGTCATCAACCTGCCAGTGGACCTA
This sequence comes from Phengaris alcon alcon, assembly GCA_037179445.1. Lineage (NCBI taxonomy): Eukaryota > Metazoa > Arthropoda > Insecta > Lepidoptera > Lycaenidae > Phengaris > Phengaris alcon. Next base: position 292,647 of record JAYRCH010000194.1, read on the forward strand.
GCAGGAACATTTGACAATGCAGCTGCGTAAACGTAACGTTATCGAATGAGAATTGTTTAAAAACCATGAATGGTTTTGACAGGTTTTCAAACAATTCTCATTAGCGCCCATACAAATTTTATTTGATAAAGTTACGTTTACGCCGCTATCAAATGTTCCTGCTAGGCCCCCAGATCGGACTGTCGGCCCACACATTTACAGCGCGTTCAGAATTCAGATAGTCGGATAGCTTATATGGAAGATTTGTAGCTGCTCAGACAGAAACAAGACATGCCAATAAGCTATCTGACACTTATCAGTAGATTGTGAAACAGACACTTCTTCTAGTAAATCTTTATTTCTAGTATCTACTGTGTAAAAAATAAAAAAAACACCAGGATTTACTGACGGATCTATTTTTCTCGACTATTATAATTGAACGGCATTTGTCGTATTACTTATGACGAGATAGTAATTAATACATTACATAAAGCTTCGTTCCTCGTATTGCAATCAATCTGATTTCTGCAAATATTAATTTCTACGAGTATTTTATGGTTCTGCATTACTCAAGACGATTGTTTATATTTTGTAAGTTTTTGCACATTACGGTTTAAATTGGGTTAATTAATACGTGAAGCCAAAACTTCTTACCCATTTTTATGAAAATTATGCAAACGGAGGAAATGAAATTTCCTCCGTTTGCAAAGGGATGTATGAAATTTGGCACAGCCAAACTTCATGTGCAGGAAGATGAGCAGAAAGCTAATTTTATTAATAAGTAATGCTTAGAACACACAACACACAAAAATTAGTAAAAATAAAGCTACACACTACCTCAGATTAATTACTCACACTACCATGCGTTTGTATTAACAGTAGGTGTTAAATTCGATTGCCAATCTTTATTTCACATTTACATTTTTCTATTGCAAGTCTAAGAGAAAAAGAGGCAAAAGAACCGTTATGTGGTTGAAACGTAAAGTTATAAAGTTGAAATGTAAACGTTAAAAGTTAAAATATGAATTATGGTCGAAGTTCAACCACTAGTTGGGTTAATTAGGTATTAGGAGTACTAAATATTTTAAATTATGTTTAAAGAACAACGTTAGTTGGGTAACGAAACTACAAATACTTATTGCAAAATTCAAAAATTCTAGGCTCACCACATGGCCTATTCAAATGATTTAGTGATGATTATCTTTAATTTACGTTAACAATAATTGTTCGTAAAATGCACTTTATACTATCACAAGTAACAAACCAGTTCTTGAAGGTCAGGTCACAGGTGTTGTCCGAATGAGAAAAAGAAAGAAATATTCGACCGTATTTGCTTAATTTGCTTAATAATATTATCGTAGATAGGAGTAATTCACAGTTAACTTAATGCGATTATCGAATTTTTTTGGCTTAGAATAAGATTATTTTCTATATTAAAACAAAGATATTTCAAAATTCTAAGGCCGCTACGAACTATACGACTATATAGGATTCATTGCATTTTATTATTTATAACGCTTTTATTAGTTTTTATTTTTTATTTCATTTGCTTAGAACAGTAGTTCAATCCAGGAGCTCAAAAAAGTGCCTTCGCGCATTTTATGAAAATCTTTCTCTGCAATTTTGGGTTTAATGAAAAAGTTAAGCTTTATAAAAAGCGAGTCCGCTACGAACTAGGACAATAGCTATTCTGCACTATTCAATATGTCAAAATTGTCAATGTATCTTTGTTTCTGAGATCAAGAACGACATAATTGGCCATTTTACGCAAAAATCACAGTCGAGATGTAATATGCCTCTTAATACATTATGTTATCTATATATATATAAAGGAAAAAGCTGATTGGCTCATTTATCAACGCACAGACCAAAACCCCCGTGCGCTCGATAGAACTGAATAAGTGAGTTCTTTGAAACCTTTTTTCTCAGTCATAATATTCGTATTGAAAAATCCGAAAAAAATATATGTCAATCAAAGATTTCCGATTGGTCTCACTCCCTCGAATAGATGACGCACTCCCTAATAAAAACAGCTTCGAAAATGCGGCAACTCATTATTGTAGTGTCTAAATTGACAATTGACTTACATGTGACAAATTCTAGTGTGCGTGAAAAATTGTGATGCCAGCTACTGAACTTGTGCCCGATTTAATGGGAAAAATATCTTATGCTGTGGTCTAATAAATTAGTTAAGTTATTGCTTATAAATGCAGCTAAGAAAATACTTAAAAACTAGCATTTGCCCGCGGCTCCGCCCGCGTAAATACAGTATCACAGGAACACTGTACTTTTAACTTTCACATTTATAATTATATTAGTAGGATAGTAGGATTAAAAATTAATTAAAAGCAAATGTAAATATCAATATTATATTATTCTTATGCGCTTATTCTTCTGAAAATGTTAGGTATGTAATTAATAGGCCTCATTTTTATTTATTTACTAGCTTTTACCCGCAGCTTCGCCCGCGTGGGAGAGTGTTCGTGGCAAAAAACTGTTTTTGCAAATATACCTGCAATATAGTAATAGCACAGAGTAAAACTATATACTTTATAATAAATTTTCACACGTAATTTTTAATTTTAAGATGTCTCCTAGATATAATCTCCTAGATGAGCATAATTAAATTGTATCCGTCTAAATAGCTTCTGAAAATACCGCATTATTTCTGATCATTTTTTTAAACTTAGAATGGGTATAGTAACCTATCCTTAAAAGATAGACTATATATATTTCATGTCATTGCGGACTTTTTTGTAGGCCTAAGAAATCTCACCATACATTGATTTGTTATTTATCTCTAACGGGGTTAGGTTAGGCAGCGTTTTCGATAAAAGTTCCCAGACGGTTTGATTTTTTCCGACATCATACAATTTCCACAAAACCTTAACAAATTATTATCGACCTAAACCTTCCTGAGAAACCACTCCTTCTTCTTCTTTACTTCACGGACACCCATCAGGTGGAACTCCCGGTTCTGACGTCGGTTTACCCACTAAAACCATACATGCGGATTGCCATCAGCCGCTATGCTTTCATTCGAGATCTGTCTAACACAGGACACTCCTCACGACCTTTCTTCCACGACCACGACTTCCAATTAGAATAGGGGGCACTCCGACAAACTGAAGCGCCCCCCTCGACGACGCAGAACTATCGACGTTGAGCTAACGTAAAGACCAACATCCAAAAGCGCACACAGAACTTAAAACATCCCAACTTTTTATTAATATTATTCATCGATATTTATTTTATCTATGCAGCTGCAGATGGGAGATGTTCGAGATAGCGATCTCAAAATCCACGCCTAATATTTCGTAAGTGGCTCGTTTTTAATCGAAATGACACCGATTGTATAAGGTTGGCACTGTCGAGCAGGTTTACGTAATATGTTTTGTAAATCATCAAATTATTCAATGACATTTTAATTAATCATTTTAGGTGACGACCTGAGAGTCGGGCAATATTTTTCGAATGTAAGCAAACATACGACAGCGTTTGACATGTTATTCAGTCACGATTTATTTTCTGACATATTATTCAATCACTAAAATAGACAGTCACCATTCGCGACATCTCAAATTCAATCGAATTAGGCTTCACAATTGATTATTATTATTTATGTACTTCGTTTTACCAGATTAGAAGCATTTTATTAACTACAAAGAAAAGTATTTGTCTCATGGCATATGAAGTATGTAGTTAATATTATTAAATATTTATTGAGTAGAGAAATAGTTAAAATTTTATCTGAATTGAAAAGGGGAATTATTTAGAATACAAGTTTTATTTCATACTCTTTTGTGCGTTTTTACTTTGGAAGTCGGTTTTAATTTTTTGTTTAAAAATAATATTTTTTATAGTAACTGCTTGTGCAGTTTCATGGTCTTGGACAAGGCCAAGTAATTAATGTCTACAAAAACTGACTTAATGTTGCTAACGATTAAATCTATGCAGGAGTTTACTCTGGTAGGGTGTCTTATAGACAAAAACCCTTATTAAATATTAGATAAAAAAAAAAAATAATTATTATTTAAAAGGCTCATTAGGTCATGACTGTGTTTGTTTTTTTTTAAATATCGATGTTCCAGGTCACAGGACATTCTTTTTTTCCTTTCTTGTTTAATTGATTTATATAAACTTGTTTCAAGTTTGTATAAAAAAATTCTCGCCTTGTGGTGTTTTATAAATAACTAATAGATTATAGTTTATTATTTCAACACCACATGTATCAAATACATTATCTTTAAGTTATCTTGTAAATCATAAAAATCTCTTTGCCTTTAGGAATTTACAGTTTTTATACAGTTTTGTTACACATTCAACGTGGGTATTGTTGCATTTTGACAAAAGTGTCAATGTTATTTTTGACATTGACAGATGTCATGAAGTACAGCCTATCTAGTTAGTTTATTTTAGTTGGCCAAAAGGCTATAAATAGTGTAGACGTATATTATTGTGTTAGGCATTTACCTCATATGTAATACGTAATCAGTGTTAAGCACCAATAAAGGAGAATATAAGAATTGTTGCTGTATTATTATCATCACCACTCAGGCACAAGAAGGACAAACAAATCAAGAGGTCGTAGCCCGCTACAGGTATAAAGCGTTTTTTTTTTTAAATAAATGTACAGTAAAAATAGTTAATATTTTTACTGTAAAAGTTGCTTTTAAAATAAATCTCCATCAAGAATTTGTCAAACCACCAGCAATAAACTATCTCTGTATGTTATGGTTGAAGTAGGATGGAAGGAGATATGACGTAACAAGTGCGAATACTTAATTAATACGTAATGACAAATTAAAAAAAGAGGAAGATGAAATGACGTAAAAAGTACCCAAAACATTCAAATGAAGTAGGTACTTAAAAGTTAAAAGGGCAGTGAATTCACTTTAAGTACCACATAAAAATAAAGACAAGGATTCTTACTGTAAGGCTATATAGTGGAAAACCGTTAATTCGCGTACACGTGCTAAGGCGACATATTTAAAGCCCGCTCCACGCAAATCGCGCGCGACACTGCGAAAAGTCCCCGAACGCGAAGTGTGGAGTAGATTCGCATATTTTTAGCGTACAGGGGGCTTAGCAGCAACAAATGACAGCGGCGTAAACCTAACGTTATCGAATAAAATTTGTGTGCGCTGTCATAATTTTGACAGATTTTCATACAATTCTCATTCGATAACGTTATGTTTACGTTCCACTTCACTTTCGCGGACCTTTCGCTGTGTCGCGCGCATTCGCCCAGTGTGGAGCGGGCTTAATAAATTACCTACTTTGCAAGGATCGGAACAGCTATAGTAACAGTACTCTTTAAGTACACATAAAATTGGTATATTAAGATACAACTCTTTCGATATTTTATCGGGATACATCGAAGGCGTATTTTAGGTAATTTTTTGCACTAATGCACCCATCCTCATGACAAGGGTTATTAACTTTGTTATAAATGTCAGGTAAAAAAATATCAAAAATCACAATCACAATTTAAGCTAAGACTAATATGCAGGTCTAAAATGGACATATTAACTGCAACGTACTATAAAACATTAACTTTTGAAATTAAATAGTTGATAATTATACGAACGCTGAAAGAGATAAGTTCGTTGAACTCTTAAACAAAAATTATATAAACACTGACTTGCACCTTCAATATTTTGAAACAGAATCTACTACAACTTATGCTACATATATACATTATATAACCTACATCATATGCCCCAAGCTTCTATAATTGATTTTGTTAAACGTTATTGACTTGATTACTTTGTAATTCGTATAATGGCAGGTTCAATGTTGTCTACAACAACATAAATTATATTATTGATATTGCCTTTTAGGCCCACTTGCGCATATCTGGGTTAAAGTTAACCCTGGGTTAAAATATCGTGCATTCTCTTTCATAAATACGATGAACCAGAGGGATAACATGATATTTAACCCCAGGATTAACTTTAACCCAGATCTGCGCAGGTGGGCCTCACAAGTTAGTTAGGTAACAATGCACCCCTTACTTTAAAACGAAGTACGTTTTAAAGTAAGGGGTGCATTGTCACCTAAACTCCAAGAAAAATCTGTAAATAGTTATGTCTCGGCTAACAGAGACAGAAGCAGCTTCAGGACTTTTCACAATTTACATAACGTCGCTTACGTGCTAGACCCTGCCGACAATAAGCTCAATCTTATTTTCTAGCCATGACTGTGTTATTTTAAACGAGCCTTAACTAGTTATTTCGGTAGGAATTAGGCTGGGACTAAATGATCCGGAATCTGGTGGGACCAGGAAAATGCAGAGCACTGAAATTAGAACTCTGTGCTAATACAGGAGAGTTGAAAATCGATGTGTCGATTGTTGAGCTGTCATATATTATTTTTGGATAGATAGACATTAACTCGATTCTTGTGTGTTCGATCTTCAGTCCTATTGTATTAGCGCAGAGTCCGGATTTTGCCCCGGCCTTACGGATTCCGGACAATATAGTCCCAGCCTTAAGAAGCCAACGTGGACGCGGACTTTTACACACTTCATATTTAAGCCCCATTCGCCAACCACAAGCTGAAGCTTTTCTGACCATTCCGGTACTAGGGTAAAGCATCCAATCATTATTGGCCCCGACAGCTAATCATTGTTGGTCCTTTATTTGAAACATATAATTTTATCACATAAAATTCGGGTTGCGTAGGTATTCGTTTTGTATATGTTTTAATACTCTATATATAACGGTGGCCAACATACTATAACCCCCTTACTAATAAATTTACACAACGGATAACTTAAACAACGTTGCTATCTTTTTCTATCATGTGACATTTCCAACGTATCAGACAAAGACAGCAACATTGCTTAAGTTATCCGTTGTGTAAATAGAAATAGTTTAATTAGTAAGGGGGTTAATCTTTAATTGGGGGGGGGGGGGGGGTGCCAATGCCAACAATAGGTTACATTCCCATATTTCCGAAAAAAAACTGCCAGTCTTTTCGAGTCTCAGCCAGTTTTTTCGAGAGGATGAAAAGGCGAAACATACTCATATTCGCGTTTATACAGTACGACACAGCCGCGCGGCTGATCAGTTCTATCCGGTATTACAATTGGCTACACGACGTTACAGTTCAGCACACTTGACCCTGCGTGGGCGCCATTATTTCATTACCTGCGCGTGCGATTTCGGACAAAATGGCCGATTCGGAATACGTGTTTAGGAGCTGAAGAAGAAGGAAGAGCCAATTACTTGTGCCAAGAAGAGCCAAGTGCTTATATACCTTACGTGAATACTACTCTAGTTATTAGTATTTATAAGCTGTATGGAAATTTGAAAATCATACTATACAGATATGCGTGAGTAAGTATGTAGTTTCAATTTGCCTTAATTTCGATTTTAATATTTTATGCACTGAATATTTTCAAACGAAGCTAAGTATACTAGATTTCGCCCTGTGGTTGAAATTCGACGATAATTCATGTTCAAATTTTTAATTTTCAACTTTTTAGTTCTTTTGCCTCTTAGATACGCAATAAAAATATGTAAATGTTGTCTATAGAATGTGAAAGAAAGATTGACAATTGTGTCAAACCAACTGTTGTTATACAAACGCATGGTAGTGTGAGTTATTAATCTGAGGTAGTGTGTGTAACTTTAATTTTATTAATTTCATAATTCATTTCTAAGCATTATTTAAAAAATTAGCTTTCTCCACACTTTCCTTCACATAAACTTTTACTTTGAAAAATTTCATACTCCTCCGTTTACACAATTTTCGTAAAAGGGGGTTAGAAGTTTTCGCTTCACGTATTTAAATGATTTCTCTATAATGAATTGCAAAACATTACGATTCTAAACATGAAGATATTAAATTAACATCAACAATATAATTATATAATGAATCTTTTAAACGAAGATAACTTAAGCCACACGCATCCAAACAAAGCAGAAAGCACACAAACAAAGCACAATTATATTAAAAGAGACAACGTCGAGGTACTTCATCATTTTTTTCCTTATTCCAACACAAATTAAACCTAAAGGGCAAAACTGGAAACGTGTTTGCAAAGCCTCAGTTTTATTAAAAGATTCAAAGGGCTCGATCAGGTTTTATTCTGACGAAACTGCTTCACAGTTCAACTGCCTTGGTGTATGTTCATTTGAATAAAAACAAGCTAAAACTACCTGTAAACACAATCGTTAATGTTCGGACTTCGGAATTTATCCGTACGGAATTTCCGTTTCGAAATATTTTCGCACGGCCATGCCGGTCTCGTATTAGCAATCGAAGAAAATTAGATTGATCCCTTAATTATAAATAGATATGTAGTAGAAATGAGCTAGTGTACGTAATATTGCCTTTTTGATTTAACTTTTCGGATAAATTATGTTATATATATATGTTCGGCTATATTGACTTTAAGGCTGGGACTATACAATCCGGAATCTGGCGGGCCCGGGAAAATTCAGAGCACTGAAAATAGAACTCTTAGCTAATACAATACAGTTGAAAATCGAAGTGTCGAGTGTCGAGCTGTTTATGATATTTGACTCGATACTCGTGTGTTCGATTTTCAGCTCTATTTTATTATCGCAGAGTTCTATTTTCAGCGTTTTGAATTTTCTCCGGCCTTCGGATTCCGGACAATATAGTCCCGGCCTTACCGGCCAGCGATGACACCGGCCGCCCTAGTGCCGGGCCAGTAAATGGAAAAACAGCCAATTCTTTGAAAGCTAATGCGCCTCTTAAGAAAAATATAAATTAATAAATTGTTAGGTAATAATTATGGCAGCATTTCACTTAACGATATGGTCAAAATTAGTAACGTACTATTATAAACGTTACTAATTGTTTTTCGCTTAAGTACGGAAGTAAATAGAGATGACTTAACACTCAATAAAGTAAACGGAGTCGGAACGGCTGTTGCAAATTTACTTCCGTACTTATTATTACCATATACATATAGTACAAGATCCGGTTTAAAAAATATATACCCTCATCTGTTATTTATTAGTGATAAGAAATAAATGATAGACAATATTCATATTGACACATTGCAAATAGGTTGCTAGTTAAATTGCGCCCTAAGGGCCGATCCACACATAATGTCAGCGGAGCGGCGAGCAGCATAACTGTCATATTATATTACATTCCCCCTTACTAATAAAAATATTAATTACACAACGGATAACTCAAACAACGTTGCTATCTTTTTCTATCATGTGATATATACGTGTGTGATACGTATCAGACAAAGACAGCAACGTTGTTTAAGTTATCCGTTGTGTAAATAGTTTTATTAGTAAGGGGGTTAATTTTTAACTTTATCTTCTTTACTATAAAACACAGTTTCGCTTGAGACAACCGCCCGCGCCGCCGCTCACGGCCGCCGATGGCCGCTAGCGACCGTAGCGGCCATCGGCGGCCGTGAGCGGTGTGAGCTAATCTCAGACCAATACGTTAGGAAACAAAATATATTTAACACAATGATAATAGTTAAAGTGCATGTTACCTTGTCAAGTATTTATTTAGGTATCTAATATCTTGTAATTATAAATATCATCAATCTGTCCTTTGATATTATGTGTATTTTGTATAATAGGTCTTTAACTATGAAATTGCCGTTCTGCAGTACTGGCCATTTCAAATCAAAATAATTTTAGTGTGGCTAAGAATTCTAATTTCAAATTAATTTTATTTTAAAAACATGGATTTTTTTTTCCAAAAGTAGTCATTTGTTTATTGATTAGTGTTACATTTTCATCGCATTTCAATCTTTTTCATCATCATGAATACGTTAAAAATTCGAGTAATTATGGAATATGAGTACCGTCGTGGCAGCAACGCGGCACAAGCGGCACGCAACATCAACGACGTTTACGGAGCTAACACTACAAACCAACGCACCACCTGTTATTGGTTTGCTCGCTTCCGTTGTGAAAAGTTCGACCTGAAAAATGAACCTCGCGGTCGTCCGAAGACTTTGGTCGACAATGACGAATTAAAGGCGATTGTGGAAGCTGATGATACACAATCTACGGCTGAATTAGCAACAGCTTTCGACGTTAGCGTCAAAACATAGTGGTCCATTTGCGTCAAATTGGCAAGGTAAAAAAGCTTGACAAATGTGTGCCCCACGAACTCAATGATCGCCAGCGCGAAGTACGCGTCGAGACGTGCCTTGCAGTTTGCACTGCTCAACAGACACACAAATGAAGGAATTTTGAACCGCATTGTTACCTGCGATGAAAAATGGATTCTGTTTGATAACCGCAAGCGCTCAGCAAGTTGGTTGGATCCTGGTTCAGCACCTAAACAATGCCCTAAACGAAAACTTACCCCTAGAAAAGTGATGGTTACTGTTTGATGGTCTAGCGCCGGTGTGATTCATCACAGCTTCTTACCAAACGGGGTGAGCATTACTGCAGATGTGTACTGTGAAGAACTGAACACAATGATGGAGAAGCTGGCACATCTCCAACCAGCATTGGTCAATCGCTCGTCTCCGCTGCCCCTGCACGACACCGCGCGACCTCATACTGCACAGCAGACGGTCTCCAAGTTGCAAGAACTGGGGTTGGAAGCTCTCCGTCATCCGCCATACTCAGACGACTACTTTTTCCAGAATTTCTTCTTGGCGGAAAAAAATTCAATACCCGAGAGGCAGTAAATAAGTAAATGCCTTTGAAGAATTTTTTGCCTCCCGTCCAGCTGATTTCTTTAAGAAGGGCATCAATAAACTTCCACTGCGTTGGCAAAGATGCATTGATTTCATGGGTGATTACTTCGATTAATACAAATAAAAAATACATGAAAAAAAATAGTTTAAATTTTTTCATACAAAACGGCAATTTCATAGGTAAAGACCTAAAATTATTGTTCGGTAGTACTAACAATAGGAAACTCCAAGCAATAAATAACTATCTATGTATTACTTTGTAAATAATTGTGGTACACAATATTTTAGTAGTAATTATTAACTGAATTAGAGATTCGGAACATTATAAGTCCTCGTTTCCACGAGAGTTTTTTTGTGGACGCCACAGAAAAAACATCACTGTAAATAGAAATCTTCGCTAATACAATAGAGCTGAAAATCGAAGTGTCAAGTGTCAAAATATGTCAGATTTGAGAACTCGTTACTCGACACTTGATATTTCGATTTTCAGCTCTATTGTATTAGCGCAGAGTTCTAATTAAAGTGCTGTTTTTTTCTGTGGGGAAAAAACTCTCGTGGGAACGAGAGCTTAAGGATGCATAAATTACAAAGCTCGTATAAAAGTACGAAAGATTTTTTTAACATTTACTTGGGTATTTCTTGCCACTGTTAGTTACATAAGGAAGAAAAACTACAAATTTTAATACGTAATTGCAAAGAGAAATTTAATCCTTCATCGCACCAAAGACTTCCTTTCGAAACTTGTTGGTTTTGCAAACATTTCACATACGCAACACACAAGCCTCGATTTTTTCAATTGGCATTATGAATTTAACTGTGGATCTTAAATGTTATGTAAACCTTTAATAAATAATCAAAAGTCAAAAACTATAACCCGACTACGTAAATTACATAGCCTATGTTACCCGGGCCATTAGGTATTGCGAATGTATTGACACCTCATTAAAATCGGATCATAACCGATTAATTAACCTAACTACTATTACCGACTCGTAACTAACCTAACTTTCATTTTACTTTTATTGAATTATAAATGAATCGTCTTGATATCATAACTGGTTTTTGGAGTTTGGACCAATCAAAACGGGTAGGTATGACGTGACGACGAGGACGTAGGACGTAGGACGTAGGACGTAGGACGTGAGTTGTTTCATTTTTTACATTGATATAGTCCATCTAATATAGTTAAACTTTTCATCACAAATTGAATTTTTTCCAATCTCTACAGACTTGTTTTCGAAACATCGTATGTCTCTAAATACATCGACATATTTATATAATGTAAATATACCCAAACACAAACAACGTGAAACAATACCTATTGATGATGAAATCTAAAACGGACGGAATTATTTTTTGTTTCATTCTGCGGAATACCTTTTCCTCTTCGTAGGTAATTTACATCATACATTTAAAAATCTAAAACCTTTACAAATGGAAATATTTAATTTACTTTTGCAAAGTATAGATAATATTATCCAAAATAAGTCCGGCAAGCCACATACATACATCGCCTGATAGTAAGCGATTGACATATGCACATCAGAGGAGGACAAGTATTTCTTTTAAAATCCTGCCCCACTTGACCCTCCACTGCAAGCGTTATTTCACAGCTTTTCTGTGAGTTCCAATATTTCTCCGTTCTAGGCCATGAGAGAGCGCTGCTTCGGCACGAATGGGCCGGCTCGACCAGTGAAATACCACGGATTCACAGAAAACCAGCGAAAAGCAGCGCTTGCGTTGTTTCGCCGAGTGAGTGAGGATACCAGAAATCCAATCCATCATTATGATGGCGCAGTTGAATCCACATTTGTTACCCCAGGTGGGTACCAAATGCGTTGGAGATTCTTTTTGAAAGTTCGGCAACGCTCTCGTAACCTCGTCTACGCTGTTGCAGATGTTTATGAGCGCACAGTAATCGTCTTCCATCAGACGATCCGGTAGCTCGTTTGCAACCTATTAAAAGAAATGCAGAATTGCTGCTTCGAAGAATCGGCAGAAATCCTAGGTTAAGTTACACAGAATATAAGTATTTTGCGCATGGTATGCAGGATTTCTATAAGCTTAACTCATCCTTTAATAATAAGCATAAATATGAAATTATGATGATTATTCTCGTAAACATAATAAAATATTAAAGACTTTGATATCATTTAATTGTAAATGAGTTTCGCTCAATCAGCACAGGCTGCTTTATTGTATTAGTATCTGAGTTTGTTATAATCTTTAGTATTAGGTCCTTACATATGAAATTGGCGTTTTGTCGTACTGGCCACTTTGATCCAAATGAAAATTACACATTCCAACAGAAACTAATGTCTCTATCCACAAAAAAGTGCGATGATTACTCTCTTTGGAAACTTACAAAACAGTTTAAGAGACCTCAACAAGCAGTGCCACCATTGAAGACCCAGGAAAATGGGCAAAAAGCCCTAAGGCGAAAGCAGATCTCTTTGCTCAACATCTTAGCCAAGTCTTCGTACCAAATACTTCTGTTGACTTAGACTTTGATGAAGAGATTAACGCCTATCTCAACAGTGACCAGCAATTATCGCCACCTATAAAACCTGTCACACCAAGAGAGATGCGCAGATCAATTAAAAATCTAGGCAACAAAAAAGCACCAGGTTTCGACTTAATTACCGGTGAACTCCTTAAACATCTGCCCAGGAAGCCTACTGTATTCTTAACTGTACTCTTCAATGCCATATTGAGAATACACTACTTTCCCAAACTGTGGGGTATTTCACAAATATGCATGATACAAAAACCTGGAAAGGTCCCTACAGATCCAAGCTCGTACAGACCAATCAGCTTACTACCAGTACTATCAAAACTATTTAAGAAGATTTTCTTATACAGGCTAAAACCAATACTAGATGAAGAAGGCATAATCCAAATCATCAGTTTGGATTCCGGGAGCAACACAGCACTGTGGAGCAAGTACACCGTGTTGTTAATAAAATAAGATAATCCTTAGAACGGAAAGAGTACTGTGCTGCAGTCTTCTTAGACATCCAGCAAGCGTTTGACCGAGTCTGGCACCCGGGACTTTTATATAAATTGAAAAAACTATTACCCAACTCATACTTCATGGTACTTAAATCCTACCTACTACACAAATATATCTTCTTTGGTTAGGAATTCCAATTTCAAATTTATACCGCTATTTACTCATGCATTTGTATTTCGAAAACTTTCATTCATTTGTTTTTCCCTCTTTTGGTTTTTTCTTTGTGTCACTCTGTTTACAAAATGGAAAACTTGAAATATCGTATTATTTTCGAGTACGAGTTCCACCGTGGCACCAGTGCTGCAGAAACGGCTCGAAGGATTAATGTGTATGGTGGCAGTGTCGCAAAAAAAAAACACAGTGCGTGTTCAACGTTTTCGTTCTTGAAATTTCGACCTGCAGAACAAGCCCCGTGGACAGCCGGAGACAGAAGTTGATAAAGAAGAATGGCTATTGTGGAAGCAGATCCATCGCAAACCACGGCCGAGTTAGCTGCAGGCTGCGGTATTAGTGATAAAACTTTTTTAATCCACTTGAAGCAAATTGGGAAGATGAAAAAGCTTGATAGGTGAGTACCTCATGAATTGAGTGCAGCAAACCGACAAACGCGCGTCGACTGCTGCGTTACATTACTCAACCGGCACAATAATGAAGGGATTTTAAATTGAATCATTACCTATGATGAAAAGTGGATCCTGTACGAAAATCGGAAACGCTCATCGTAATGGCTGAACCCTGGCGAACCAGTCAAAGCCCCAAGCGAAAATTGACTCAAAAAAAGTTACTTGTCAGTGTTTGGTGGACTAGTGCCGGTGTCGTTCACGACAGCTTTCTTAAATCTGGCCTGACGAATACGGCAGATGTCTATTGCCAGCAACTGCTAATCATGATGGAAAAGCTAGCTGCTAAACAACAGAGGTTGGTCATTCGCTCTAGGCCACTGCTGCTTCAGGACAACGCTAGACCACACACTGCACAACCGACGGCTACGAAATTAGAAGAGCTTCAATTGGAATGTCTAAGATATCCACCGTACTACCCGGACCTTGCTCCAACAGATTAACATTTTTTCGAAATTTGGATAACTTCTTGCAAGGGAAAAAATTCAACTCCGATGGCGCAGTCTAAAGCGCCTTCAATGATTTTATTGGTTCCTGTCCGAATGGTTTTTTAGTAAAGGAATCATTGAACTACCTATGAGATGGCAAAAAGGCAAATATAGCAACGGTAGCAATATAAACTTTTATTAAATAAATATATTATGTTTAAAAAAATCGACTTATGTTCCTCCTTTACAAAACATAATTTCATATGTAATGACCTAATATATAAATAATATAGTGCTTTTCCTGTGCCTTGTATTAAGAAACTACAAACCCAATTCTCATAGTTAACTTACACTTTAATTTTACTTTTATTGAATTAATTATTGATGTTCCTGTGAATTCGTGCTCGCAAAATCTTGCGGAAACCGTAACATTTTTGCGTAAAATAAAAGTAGCCCTCTGCCAAATGTCATCAAAATCGGTCCAGTAGTTTCGGAGCCTATTCAAAGCAAACAAACAAAGAAACTTTTCCTTTTTATAGTATAGATAAATGTATCGTCTTGATATCATAAAATATTTTTTGGAGTTCGGACCAATATAAACGGGTTTACGTTTATTAGAATACCATTTTGCAATTTTAAAGTAACGGTACTGGATTCTAACTGTATAATTGCAGGATTTAATTAGCAGAATCGACCTTCAGTGTTGCTGAATTTGCAATTCTTTATTAAATGAAAGATATACTTTGCTTACTTTTTGGAACATGTGCAAACAATATCATTAGATATAACGCAATATTGTCAAATTAGTTACAGTACGACCACAAGATCAATAGCGCACTGCGCACGTAAAGTTCGCACCGCACATCGGACTGCGTTTCAAACCGCGGAAAGATCTGTACAGTTTGGGCTGCGGATCGATCTGTCGAACTAATTACGACAAAAAATTTGTCAATGTTTGGACTGCCGGCGTCTTACATAATACGACGAGACAGCGCGCGGTTTCAACTGTGGAAAATGCCCTGTCATCGAAATGCCGGATCGGACTGTCGGCCCCGCGCATTTACACGTTCGGTTCGGAGCGTCTGTTGGAACTTGGAACGGCGGGTGCTATTTCCCGCGGTCAGAACTGTACGTGTGACGCTAATGACTCTCGGCAAACATCGTCTGAAATTAAAAAACAAAGATTTCCAAGGCTATCAGCGACATCGTTTTACTGTACCTGGACGTCTTTCAGCAACAAGCGAATCATCCACAGAAACTCACGAACATAAAAAGTTACATAAATAGGAATCACATGCTAGAGACCACAGACGTATAATGTGTATTATAATTATACACGAGGCATGTTGATGCAAAAACTGTTACCACATAGATGGCCCCAGTTTTGGTGTTTTTGGCATTTGAGGTATGGTGAAATCAAGATAGCGTAAAAACTTATTTATGACCTATTATAAAACCCAATTCTGCATATTATGATGATAAAGTTACCGATGATGTTAGGAAAATGAAGAAAGTAGTTTTTATTATGATTCTAATCAGCATACAAAAATAAAATTTATCATATTTAGTGACAGTTTAATTTTGGATAATGTAATGAACTCTATATATTTACCATGACATCGCAACTACAATTTCTGTCTCGCATTTTTATGAGTTGAGAATTCGGTTGAATAATTAATTCATTCAGCAACGTATATAATATTATGTAGTCAGTATTTTGTGCATTTGATCTACCTATAGCTTATGTCAAGAACATTTAGGCTAAAAAATAAATAAATAATTGAAAAAAAAATTAAACTAAATAAAATTATATTACTCTCTTTAAGGCGCTGTTAAGGTCATTGACTTCACACAGCCGAATCTGTTGATGTTATTCAGGCAAAGTCTTTGCTCCCTCTTTAAATCACCTGATTCTGCGAGGACTTCAGCGCCTTATTGAGCGCAATGTAATTTTATTTAGTACTCATCGTTTTTTTTCAAATTGTAAATTATTTTTCAGCCTTGAGTATAAAGATTGAGATAAACAGTAAAGCTCAAAATATCCGTAATTGATTTTGAACAACCTCATACAATCTAAACCAGCTTTTGCCCGCGGCTTCGCCCGCGGCTTCGCCCGCGTGGAACAGTGTTCTTGGAAAAAAAACTTATTCAGCAAATAACTTGGGAGGCCGGTAGCGCCGCGCAATGTATAGTCCCTGTAATATCTTGGTTCTTGGAAAAAAAACTTATTCAGCAAATAACTTGGGAGGCCGGTAGCGCCGCGCAATGTATAGTAAATCTGTAATATCTTCGAAAATATTTATTTAAATTACACGCTGTGAGCCCTTTACAGCATGTAATTTAGGTTTGGTATTTGTATGTGTCATGTATTAAGGTACTTAATTAAATAAGGATTAATTCTGTATTGCTTAAAATCGCTTCATAAATAAGCCATTATTTGTCGTAAAAAGTAAAGAAAAAATGGTTATTGTGGGTTATCCCTAAGTGATAGACATATACCATCGCGGACTTTTTTGTAGACCTTTTTAAGGTGTACAATACTGTAGTACATTATTTTGATCTATCTCGTAGGGTTCAGCCAGCGTTTGCAATGTAAGCGCAAAAAATGTGTTTATTTACGTCATTAGAAACCTCAAAAATTATCAGTGTTTCTCTACTATACTTTGCATGTTATATACATATAAACCTTCCTCTTAAATCATTCGATCTATTAAAAAACCCGCATCAAAATCCGTTGTGTAGTTTTAACGATCTAAGCATACATACATAGGGACACACAGCAAAAGCTACTTTGTTTTATACTACGTAGTGTCTTTATAATCTACTTTTATGTTTCCTTAATTTTATTAACGTAAAATGTATAACGCCACGGGCAACGGGGTGCCCTGAAAACTCGTCAAATTTAAGCTTAAAGAAAAGTAAATCAAGAAACAACTGTTTCTTATGGAAGGGATACACGACTTAATAAAAGTTGAACTAAATGTTCTGTATTATGATTTGTGGGCAATACCTAAGGCCTACCTTATTAATACCTATATTACCTATAATACAGCAGTTTTCTCCACTTGGATGTCACTCTAGTTCAAGTATTGCTCAATCAATCGATATATTCTGTCAAGCTGAGAGTAAAACAAAGATAAGCGAAACAAATCTGCTCACGAAATTTCATTTCTCAAGAGACTTTCTAAATCGACTCGAAAAAAATATGTAACATGCAATCTAATAGCCGTTTTACTAAACAATAAAAACCAAACCAATTTATCTCTGGAGTAATGAAAATTTAAAAGATTTTCATCATAATTATGAAAATATTTTCAATTTAATTAACATAATGATCAACGTCTTTATAGATGTAGGTAGTAAAAATATTAATGGTTACTGTACAGGACTGTATAAATTCACAGGGGTTCAACCGCCGGCTCAGATTAGACTCGAAGATAGCAAGGTTACACCGATTTGGGCAGAGCCGGGGCGATAATAAAACACTTATTTGAGGAGAACGTTTTTTCACTTTTTCGATTTGCTTACCTGGCTCATGGCAATGCCGTATAGAGAGCCCCGCCCGTACGCCTCTTTCGGGCCGATCTTCCATTTCATTTTTACCTCTCTATACGGCTATTTTCCATAATTTTCCCCATTTTCCATGAGCCAGGTGAAGCAAAACGCGTTGTGTGAAATACTTTATTATCATAACCAGACATATAAACCCTTATATACTAAACATCTTATTCTATAGAAAAGTTATTTACATTTTAAGGTTCAACTTATATGAAATGTTGTACATTTTTACCACTGTTTTCGTAATAATTTCTTAACCATTTATTATATAACCTTAAGCGCTATACTACACGTTATGTACTACGTTTATTTATGTAAATCAAAAGAAGCTACGTTAAAATTAGCTTTAGTTAAAAATATATAATCAAAATAACCCGCACTTGATAAAACACCATTTTAACACTATTTTTCCACGCTGATGCCATATAAATCTTTACATATAGTCACTGAGTGTTCACTATTATAGTTTTACGTACCGTTTTAATTACACGTTTATTGTTCACATTAAAATTTACACATGTTTTTCGTTACGAGGCCGCTGTCCTTAACATCCTCCCCCCGGCGCAGTAGCCAGGGTCTACGCAGCCTCCTCAGGTGACTGCGGGCTCGCCGATCCTCCCGTGGACTGCTCCGGTGACTGCGAGCTGCTCGAGCTCGCTATAGGCTGCTCCGGCGGCGACTGCGGGCCGTCCGCGCCCGCCGCAGACTGCTCCGGCGAATGCGAGTTGTGTGGACTCGCTGCGGGCCGCTCCGGCGACTGCGAGCTGTCCGTGCTCGCTGTAGGCTGCTCCGACGCTCGTTCCGCACCCGGCGCCGTCCCCGGCGTCGTCCGCTCCGCCCCCGGCTCCGTCTGCTCCGCCAGCGGTCGCAACTGCGACTGCGGCGCCTCCTCCAGCACCGCCAGCTTCGACGTCGGCCTCCGGAACACGCCACTGCGCGTGCGAACGTCCGCACAGCGCACTTGTCCGTCCTGGCCGGGTAGACTCGGTGCACGACCCCCCGCGGCCACGTATTACGCGGCAGCGTCGGGTCGACCACGACAACCAGGTCCCCTGGTACAAGGACTCGGTTGCTCAGCGGGGCCCCGTAGCGTGGTGTGAGCGTGGGAAGGTATTCCTTCACCCAGCGCCTCCAGAACTCGTCGGCAAGGGCTTGCGCGACCCTCCATGTTTTTTTGTCCGCCGGCACACACGGTCCGACGTACGGCAGTCCGGTGGACGACCCGAGGAGGAAATGATTCGGTGTAATCGCCTCCGGGTCGTTGGGGTCCACCGATACGTGCACAAGCGGTCGAGCGTTCACTGAGTACTCCGCCTCGGCCATCAGTGTCTGGAGTACCTCTTCCCTGGGCGACTTCTCGTTCAGCGTGGCTAGCAGGGCGGTTTTCACCGACCTCACCATTCTTTCCCAGGCACCTCCTTGACTCGGCGCCCCGGGCGGTGTAAACTTCCACTGCATCCGATGAGTGAGGCCCAGCTGAGCCATAGCCGGCGCCTACTCGGCGTACGCCTGCCGCAGCTCGACGTCCGCGCCTCTGAAATTCGTCCCATTGTCGCTGTACATGACTGCCGGCCATCCTCGCCGCGCAGCCATTCTTCTCATTGCCATCAGTGCAGAGTCCGTCGACAGCGAAGCCACCAGCTCCAGGTGGACCGCCCGCGTCGTCAGACATGTGAAGAGAGCTCCCCACCTCTTCTCGTGACGTCGGCCGATGGTGACCGTCATCGGGCCGAAACAGTCGAGACCACAGTACGAAAATGGTCTCTGGAACGCCCCCAGGCGCTCGGCTGGCAGGTCTCCAGTTGGCGGGGTCCTCGGGTGTGCCCGTCGTAGCCGACAGAACGCACATCGGCTCATGATAGTACGCACCGTCGGCCGCAGCTTCAATATCCAATATCCAATATCAGGCAGAATTCAATATTCTGCCTGAGGTCGTTCACGACCCTCTCGCGGCTCCCGTGTCCCGCTCTGGCGTGCTCCCTTGCCACCAGTAACCTTGTGAAGCGATGTCTTCCATCCAGGATGATAGGGTTTTTCATTTCGGCCGGCACCTGCGCCGCTTTGATCCTTCCGTCTAGTACGAGCAGCCCGTCCTTGTACACCGGGTTGAGCCGGTACAAGGAGCTCCATCTAGGCACCGTCTTGCCACTTGCCTTCTTCTCGATTTCTTGTGCGAAGCTGTCTCGTTGTGATTTTTGATACCACAACCTCTCGGCCCTCTCCAGGTGTCGTACGTCGAGGTGGGCCCGACGATCTCGGCACTTCTCGACGAACAGCAAGACCATCGCCGTGCATCTTACGAGGCGCTCGTAGTT
Organism: Phengaris alcon alcon; assembly: GCA_037179445.1. Lineage (NCBI taxonomy): Eukaryota > Metazoa > Arthropoda > Insecta > Lepidoptera > Lycaenidae > Phengaris > Phengaris alcon. The sequence goes on from JAYRCH010000194.1 coordinate 313,223, forward strand.
TGAAAAGCGCGTCACATCTGGTAGACAGCTCAGCTCGCTCGCCTCCGTGGTGTGGAAGGCGACGTATTCTTCTTGATTTTCGATTCTAGCGGGACTCTCCGCGGGCCACTCGTTCATCGGCCTGCGCAGGAAGTCCGGCCCCCGGAACCAAGGGTCCTCGTCGCTCTTCGGAACGTAGCCCGTTCTGGTGGCTAAGTCGGCGACGTTGCTCTTCGTGCTCAGCCATCTCCACTGGTGAACGGACGTCAGCTCGGCAATCTCCCCTAGCCGATGTGCGACGTACGGTGTGTATTTGCGGCTGCCGTTCTGTATCCAACACAGAACCACTTGTGCGTCGATCCAGTAGAAAACCGTGTCCGTTTTCCACCTGTGTTCTGCTGCGACGGCGTTTCCCAGCCTCACTCCGACCAGGGCAGCCTGTAGCTCCATCCTTGGTATTGTCTGTGCCTTCAGCGGCGCCACCTTAGCCTTGGCGGCGGCCAACACGACTCGTACTTCCCCATTTTCTTGTTCCAATCTCCAATAGACGGCTGCGGCGTATGCGTCCTTACTCGCGTCGCAGAACACGTGCAGCTGTCGGCCTCTCGTCGGACTCCCCCCGTTGTAACTCCGGGGTAGCTCGAGCTGACTGATGTACTCCATGTCGGTCAGCCAACGGGCGAAATCTTGGGCTGACTCAGCGGGTAGCGACTCGTCCCAGTCCAGCTTCTGACGCCACAAGCCTTGTAGGATGACTTTGGCGGTGATCGTGTAGCAGCTCAGCAGTCCCAGCGGGTCGTAGATGCTCATCACCGTGCTGAGGGCCTCTCTCTTTGTCGGTGCGCGCTGTAGCTCGCGAACCTCCTTATGGACTCTGGAGAGCGACGTGTTGAATCTTAGCTTGTCGCCTCGGGAGTCCCATAGCATGCCCAAGGTCTTCTGCTCGTCTTTGGTGACACGCTGTGTAGTGTCCTCGGCCAGGCGGTCTTCAGGCAGTCCCTCTAGCACCCTCCGGTCGTTGCTCGTCCAGCCTCGTAAGTGGAAGCCACCTTTCCTATGTATTTGGTCCACTTGTTCCACGGTCTGCATGGCCTTCTGGTGGTCTGGATAGCTGTCTACGTAGTCATCCATGTAGTGGGCTTCGGTGATAGCGCGATGAGCTACGGGATGCGATTCGGCAAACTCTTCCGCGTTCCGATTCCGGGCTGAGTGTGCCAGGAACGGTGAACACGATGCTCCGAAGATCATTACCACCATCTTGTATGTGGACGGCGGTTCGCCTTCGTCTTCTCTCCACAGGAACAGCTGGGCCGGTTGGTCTTCTTTTCTGACCTTGACACGAAGAAACATCTCCTCTATATCGGCCTTCACAGCGACGGCTTCCTCTCTGAACCGGAACAATATCTTCGGCAGTGAGGTCAGAAGGTCAGGCCCTTCTAACAAGTGATCGTTGAGGCTCACGCCGTTTGTTCTCGCTGCTGCATCGAAAACCAGTCGCAACTTGCCCGGCTTGTTTGGGTTTTTAACCGGGAAGTGCGGCAGGTACCATGTGATGTCACTTCCGGCCTCTGTCCCGTCGCATTTTTCCGCATATCCCTTGGTTATGAGATTCTTCATCTGCCCATGATACTGCGCCTCGTCCATGGGGTTCTTCTTGAGCTTGTGTTCCAAGTTCTTGAGCCTCTTTAGCGCAGTATTGTAGCTAAGAGGTAGCTTGACGCCGTTCGTGCGCCACAGAAGTCCCACTTCGAATCGACCGTCTTCCGTTCGTTTGGCCGTTCTGCCAAAGAGGTCGATGGCTCGCTGCTCGTCGTCGCTCAGCTTAGCCTTGGACGCTATTCCCAGTGCGTCTATTTCGAAGTGTTTCTTCACCATTTCCTCCAGTCGTTCGCCTCGGGTCTCGATCGTAGACACGTGCAGGATGTTCTCGTGTTCTTCCTGCTTTATGAGGCGTCTGGGGATGCTTCCATGGATTACCCAGCCAAGCTTCGTTTTCGAGGCTGCAGGCTGGTTTCTCTTGCCGATCCTCAGCTCCCTGGATACAATGAGCTGCCAGTTGTCCGTGCCGATGAGAAGTTGGGGTTTCTTGTCTTCATAGTTGTCTTCATCTCTTCGTTCTTGAGATCGTGCAGGTGAGCAAGTCGAAACAGTGATTCCGGGACGGACTGAGTGAGTAGGTTCAATCCGGCCACGGTTCTCGCAGTGACGTCATATCTGGTACCGTCGTGACCCCGTACGCCAAGTTGTACGAGTCGGCTTTTTTCTTCCCTTCTCTCGGCATTGATCCCATGCATTCTCAGCACCTTCGGTGGGCCGTCTGCGCCGATAGCCTTCGCGACGTGTTCATCCAGTAGTGTCACTGTCGAGCCCTCGTCGAACAGCGCGAAGATATCCGCTTCGCCCCGTGGACCGACAACTTGAATTCTTCTCATCTTAAGTTTCACCGCGCGGTCGGAGGTGACCGATGCGGTAATCACGGCGTCCTCTGTCTGTGGGGCGCCGCCGGACCTGTCTTCGTGCAGCAGCGCATGATGAGGCAAGTTGCAGCCCTTCACGCCGCACGGCTTCGCCCTGCAGTTGTATCTTCTGTGCCTGCTTCGTATGCACCGTAAACACAGCCCTTCCTTTTTGACCGTGTCCCATCTCTTTTGCATGCTCAGTTTCTTGAAAGCAGCGCAGCGAAATAGAGCGTGATCTTCGGCACATATCGGGCACTTCGTTGACTCCGCGCGTATTCTCTTTGGCTGGCTGCGACTCGGCGAATCCCTGCCCTCGTCTGCTATCGCGAAGACTGGCCTTCTCGTTCGGGCTTCGTTCTTGTTAGGAGGTGGACGCGGTGTTTCTTTCTTCGGTGCCGTGCTGAACCCGTAGCGCAGCGCCCTGTCCGCTTCTCTCATTAAGAATTCAGAGAGAAGGACGACATCGGGCTCGTTCCTGAAGCGCGACGTCTCTTCTGCGTAGTCGTACCACTTGCTCTTCTCGTATGGGCTGAGCTTCTCGAGGATGTCTCTCGTGAGCAATGGGTTAAAGAGATACCCGTGCCTCAGCTTCCTCAGGATGGCTACCATGTTCTGAATCTTCACTGCAAATTGGTTGAGTTCTGCCGCCGAACCTCCGAGCCTCGGTGTCTTCTTCAGATCTTCCATCATGCGATCGACCATAACCTCGGGTCGACCGAAGCATTGTTCCAAGGTCTTCATAATTTATTCAGGCGGCGTCGCGACGCTCAGCAGTGGTGCCACGGCTTCTCATGCTTCTCCCCGTAGGCAGCTTCTCAGACGAGCTAAGTTCTCGATCGGCTTGAGCTTGTAGAACGCAGTGGTGTCTTCCATGGCTGCTTTGAATGGCAACCATTCAGTGGGAGCGCCCGAGAATATGGGCAACTCCGTAGTGTGGCGCGACTGGCGTTGGTTCAGCAGTTTATCCAATGTTTCGGCAAGTTGTTCCACTCCATTAGCCCTAGACGTGGGCGGTGTGGGTGAGCGTGGGCGGCGTTGCTGCGGCCACTCGAACCTCGTCTTCTGGGCTCCCTTCGGTGGCATGTCTTCTGGCTTCGGCGTCTCTCTTTCTTCCATTGATGTCGGCTCTTGTCTAGCCTCTTCGGGTTCGGGACCCTGTTCGCTTAGCCAGGCTCGGACACGTTGCTCCACCTGTTCTGATGGCTCGTCGTCGTCGGGGCTGCTACCATCTTCTGCAGCGGCGACGTCAGCGGCGAGCTTCTTCTTTATAAGTTCTGCTTCGATCTGCAGTTCCTTCTTGCGAAGAGCGGCGAGTTTCTCCTCCGCCTCGTAATGCATACGCGCGACGACACTTGCTGTCGATCGACGCGATCTAATTGAAATAGCCTTCTTTCTGGCTAGGGTTTGTACTTCCGAGGATGCAGGTGCCTTGCTGGTACCTGGTCTCGGTTTCAAAATAGTTTGAAGCAGATCCGCTCTTCCCTCGGTCGGCGGCGGCTGGCTTGTAGCGGCAGCGGACGGCGATCGTGGCGGATCCGGAAATCGACGTGGTTGCTGCTGGTTCTCCTCGGCCCCACTCTGACTTCTTGTTATAACCATCTTCAAATGTTAATCTTCAAATGTTAATCTCAAATGTTAATCTTCAATGTTAATCTTCAATGTTAATCTTCCATATTAATCTTCCTTTTCAAGAATCTTCGGGAGGTTTTTCCGATGAAAAATCTGCGAATCCTTGCTTCCGTTCGCAGCGGTGTATCCTTGTATCCTCGAGTCCGATCTTCTGAGTCCAATCTAATCCCTGGCGTTGATTCCCGTTGATAAATCTTGATAAAGTTTCCAATGTTCTGACTTGCTAGAATTCTTCTATCTTGAATGTTCAAAAAATTTTCTATGTTCAGAACAGCTGACGAAAATTTTCTAAGTCCAGTCTTCCGTAAAAATTTCTATCTTGAATCTTCGGAAATTTTTCTATGTTCAGAACAGCTGATGAAAATTTTCTAAGTCCAGTCTTCAGTAAAAATTTCTATCTTGAATCTTCGGAAATTTTTCTATGTCCACAACAGCTGTTCAAATTTTTCTAAGTGCCGTCTTCGTTATTTTCAACTTGATATGGACTTCGAATTTTTCTTCGATCTTGAAATTCGGCTCGCCAAAGGACCACGCACTACTGTACAGAACTGTATAAATTCACAGGGGTTCAACCGCCGGCTCAGATTAGACTCGAAGATAGCAAGGTTACACCGATTTGGGCAGAGCCGGGGCGATAATAAAACACTTATTTGAGGAGAACGTTTTTTTCACTTTTTCGATTTGCTTACCTGGCTCATGTCAATGCCGTATAGAGAGCCCCGCCCGTACGCCTCTTTCGGGCCGATCTTCCATTTCATTTTTACCTCTCTATACGGCTATTTTCCATAATTTTCCCCATTTTCCATGAGCCAGGTGAAGCAAAACGCGTTGTGTGAAATACTTTATTATCATAACCAGACATATAAACCCTTATATACTAAACATCTTATTCTATAGAAAAGTTATTTACATTTTAAGGTTCAACTTATATGAAATGTTGTACATTTTTACCACTGTTTTCGTAATAATTTCTTAACCATTTATTATATAACCTTAAGCGCTATACTACACGTTATGTACTACGTTTATTTATGTAAATCAAAAGAAGCTACGTTAAAATTAGCTTTAGTTAAAAATATATAATCAAAATAACCCGCACTTGATAAAACACCATTTTAACACTATTTTTCCACACTGATGCCATATAAATCTATACATATAGTCACTGAGTGTTCACTATTATAGTTTTACGTACCGTTTTAATTACACGTTTATTGTTCACATTAAAATTCACTCATGTTTTTCGTTACGAGGCCGCTGTCCTTAACAGTTACCATGAGGCCAAATGAGCCTAATTTTGTGAGCTTCAAAGCAAAGTACAATTTATTTTGCGTACCTAATGGTGAGATTAAAAATTTTCTTTTGAATGAAATCTAAGAGTCGGTTCACATCGCGTCGATATGCGTTGCTAGGCGTCGCTGCGTTTTTTAAGATAGCTATTCAAATTTGTACTTTATTCACTACACAAAAAGATACACGTTTCATATGATATCAGATATACACTGCTCATGCGCTGTGCAGCGAGCTGCCACTTTACATTCGAACTCTTACAATGAAACGTCTATAACGAAACGCCGTATCGTTTCGTTCCGGTGTGAATTGGCCCTTACTCGACAAAAAATACGCAACACACAAGTTACGCTTTACTTGTCATAAGCCTTTACAGTAAAATCGCATGAAGATGTGGCCTAAAAACGTGTTTACTCATATTCCTTTGCAAACCACAATTAAAACCAGACAGCAATGAGTCGTGTTCGTGCATATGTTACGACAATACGACACACTTAACGATAGGTCACAGGTCATGGCACCGGTGTAGCACTTGCTACGAATTACCACGCCTTATGTAATGAAACTGTAATGAAAACAATTGGAAATACTTTAGAATGATGATGTTTAAACGGCACTTTCTCAGATTTTAATCCTGAAATTCAATGAAGAAACAATAATTCAGCTTATTCCCAAGCCAAGTTTGGAAAAAAAAGGGAATTAAATACTTGCGGATTGGGTTGCGGTGCACTTTTCTTTTTGCGGACGTCGGCTTTTTTCCATCAGCAGTGGTTACGGGGGGACTGACGTGACAGTTGTCCTATTTATCGTTCAAGAATGATGGATGCTAATTTTAACCAAGAAGATGGCAGGGTCCTGCGGCCTGCTATGTAGTTGGGATCCAGTAATAAAAAATAAAAAAAATATGTCCAAAACACCGCGGCTTATACTGTTAGTAGGTTTAGTTTGGATAGGAACACAAATAATAATTGAAGAATGCATAGTTTGAACAACTTCAAACTGTCCAGGAAAGTAGCCGAAACGTCGGGAAAAAGAAAAGTGCTCCGCGCCACAATCTGTAAGTGTTTAATACAATGAATAATATAGAATAGCGTAAACAAAATAAATCAATAAGGAAAAAAATAAAAAAGTATTCTATTTTCAAACATTTTCAAACATTGACAAGAACGATGACATCTATTTTTTTTTGTGTAACCGTTATATCCTTATAGGGAACTGCGAATTCCGTTTAAAGCTTTCAATTAGGTTACGTCATAATATAACTAATAACATAATCGTTAAATAACGACCTCGTGAAAATGTTATCACTTAACAGCTTAACTAATAACAATTAACTAATGACGTCTGCCTCGAAAGTGAGAACGTCTTCGAATCTTGTTCTTTGTATTCAGTATCATCATGAGCGTGCTTACGCGACGCGGGAAAATTCAGAGCACTGAAAATATAACTATGCGCGCTAATACAATAGAGTTGAAAATCGAAGTGTCGTGTGCCGAGTTGTCATATTTGACATTGACATTTGACTCGATACTTGTGTGTTCGATTTTCAGCTCTATTGTATTAGCGCTGAGTTCTATTTTCAATGCTCTGAATTTTCTCCGGCCCTTCGGGTTCCGGATCATGTATAGTCCCAAGTATGCATTATAGGACCTACGTCCTACATAGTTTACATAAAATCGAAAGATATTTTAGTTGTAAGTAAGCATTAGTTCACACGGAGACGTGACACGACGCGATTCGGTGCTGCACTTTTAAGATTCATAATTGACCTGTATTCAACTATTCACTCCACAAGAAGATAGACGTTTCATTGCAAGAGCTTGAATTTCGAGACCGAGCTGCGTAGTGCGCTCTTGCAATAATACTGAAACGTGTACTACTGTGTAGTGTGTTACCGTGTAATGTAATGAAAATGCAGCGCCGCGTCGCGTCGCGTTTCGGTGTAAGCTGACCCTAATGGTTCGATGTAAAATGAAAGCGAAAGCAAATGAGCAATGATTTTTTAGATAGATGGATTCTAGAAATAGCTACGCTAATTGCGATTAAAGTCTAATTAAAACATTTTAATGAAAACACTAAGCTGATGATAAAGATATCATTTCACGTCTAGTTGCTGTGTGTAGCAAGTGGGCCTTTAGTCAAGATGCGTTCGATAATTTCGATAGCGAAGTTCGAAAACAAAATGTATAGAATTTGACATAAGGCCAAGCGACATGTCACTTAGCGTTTTACTTATGTCAAACCCCGTACATTTTTGATTACGAAGTTCGCTGTCGAAATTATCGAACGCATCTTGACTAAAGGCCCACTTGCTACACACAGCAACTAGACGTCAAATTATATATTTATCATCAGCTTAGTGTTTTCATTAAAATCGTTAAATGATACTTTAGGCATGGAATTAAATTTAAACTTAAAATGTGGTGATGGTGAAGAATGATAAACGATAAAATATATGATGAGTATAAGGAAACAAAATACAATTATTTTGTTTCTTTATACTCGAACGATTGGAGCGTACAACGGCGTTCGGCGCTATATACAGTACCCCGTCGTCCGCGCAGTAGGTTGACCTAATTCCATGATTTTTTAAGTTTTTCCACCTTTCAAACACTTCACTTTGACACATGCTTTTGTGTATAGATTCTGTTGTGGATACATAACCTGCCATTTTTGTTAATCAGACGGAATTTAAAGTCACCCAGTTGATTTATACATTATTCACATAATATAAACGTTACTTATCGCAGTAACACGTGATGTTTTAATAGAAAAACGTTTCTATCGATATGTTAGATCATGTCGGAAGAAAACACTGCACAGAATTCCAATACTGATAGCTTATCAGTTGAAAGTAGACTAAATATGAAACATAAAATGATAATGATATATATGGCCTATTCCAAGTGTCGAATACTGCGAATCCGGGGACACTATCAGAATTGATGATCATATCTGATAATAGATAAATCTAAAAATAAAACAAAATTCTGTAAAAGATAAAATACAAGAAATATCTGATGCCGAGGCGAGTGACGTTTAAATAAACGAAATTCAGGATTTCAAAGAATCTAAAATACGGTCTGTAATTAGAACAAAAGTTTTGTTGTCATTGATAATGTAGAACCAAAATCATTCCCACTTCATTTAGTTATTTCTGTTTATAGTTCAACGACATCAAAATACATTTAAACATGTATATGAAAAGATTTAAAATAAAATCAATACAAACTTGAAATACGTTTCTCGTTTATAGCAGACATAAATTATTGCAGAAGATACACCGTACACGCTTAGATATATAAACACGATTTAAAATACATATATCATCTGGAAGACTAGTTTGTATTCATTTATCTGACTTAGCAAAGTCGCTGGCACAACTTTTTCCTTTTATCTTGGAAACGAATCACCTGCTTGAATAGTGATTTTCGTTTTATCAATTCGAGTTGCATTTACTTGTACTCGTATTAATAAAAAATTAAAAATAAAACATTACATGACACACAACAATAAAACATGATCATCTTCTACATTACCTTTTTTCCATTTCGCTTCTATTCTATAAGATTATTTTTCAGTTTTTGAACTATAACTTCATTAATAAATAAAACAATCGTATACAAAAGCAAATATCTGACCAGCTGACCCGACACACGTTGTTCTGTCAATGATGTGGGATAAATAAGTACTTAGTTATTTAGACCTACACCAACATCTACACCTACAACTACAACTAAACCTACACCTACCTACCAACCAAATATAATTTCAACGCCAAAAAGTACACCTACAACCGACACCTACCCGTTATCTTCACTAACAAAGTACTTGAGCCGGTCAATTTTTCTGAAATATTTTTTTTTTCTTACAAGACAGATAAACTGAACGCACCTATAAATATTTAAAAGTCCAAGTAACACTGGATACCTGAATTTACGTTACTGACGGAAGTCGGAACGAACTTCATACTGTAAGCTTATAGTTGAAGGTTTTATAAAATACTTCTAAATAATAATATGTAAACATACAATGAATGGTTATAATGTTTATTAATATTTAATTATTATTTGGTTATGTGATGAAATAATTTTTTATACATACTTTTATCTATGCATACATACATACATATGCATACAGATAAATAACATTGAAGTGTCTGTTTGTAATTTCAAATCAACGGTTTTTTACTTAATGCATACGAATGAATATACGGCATTAACAATGAAAAATTATTTTTTAATATTTTTGTCTGTCCGTCTGTCTGTCTACCCTTCTGTCTGTCTGGTTGTTCCGGCTAATCTTTCACTGGCAGATAGCTAATGTTATAAGACGTAACTTAGGATACTTTTTATCCTCATCATCACCATCATCAAAAATTGTTTAACGCCCAACAAAGTGGGCACGGGTCAGCTAGTTGTTACATAAAGTGAGTCGTATGAATTAATAGTAGTTCTATACTATTCTAGGCTCGGCTGACATAATCATAACAATTCGTAGGTTACTTACAGATTCGCAGGTTACAGATTTTACTGGAACTGAGTTAACTGACGTTTGCTTAATTACTAACGGCCCGTTTCAATAACCTATCCAACCAATGACTATTTGACTATTTATTAAAAACGTCACATTTGGTATCATTTGCCGGGTTTTTTGCGTTTCAATAAACTAACTTAGATAGCGATACCAAATGTGACGTTTTTAACAAATAGTTATTGCTAGATAGGTTATTGAAACGGGCCGTTACTTAAGTAAGTAAATGACGGTATGGTTTCATATTATATTATTTTAATTTGAACAAAGTGTCCCGCCTCATGTTAGTTCAAATTATTCCAACTCCTGAACACGGGTTGCATGCTATTGAGTTGCATAAATTCTTAGGCGGCAACGGCACTTGAATATCAAACAGAGACGGTTCCAAAAGTCAACAACGGTATTTAACTAAACATTATATATACATTATATAGTATACAACGTTGTAATAGGGCGTTCAAACTTTTCCACATGCCACATACGGCTTAGATAACTTTGTGAGTTCAGCAGTTATAGATACTTAATTTTTTTAACTGCGCTTACTTGGACAACTCACTACAAATAATACCAGTCTTGGCAGCCGGGTAAAAACAACTAAATAACAATGAGTATATATATCTACGTTCATTGTTCACGTATCTCTAGAAATTGATAAACCTAATAATCCTGCACTTTAAGCAGATGATATATATATATATATACATATACTATATATTTACTGAAAGTAAATAGATACGTAATGAAATACTAAACAAACAAAGAAACAAAATTAATTTTTTTTGCCCCGAATTGTTAAGCTGCGAGCGAACTGATGATGATGAATTATAGGCAAGAATAATTTTAGCTATGAGAGAATGTAGCAATAAGACTACTAATACTTATTACTATTTATGTTGCACCTTCACTCAGATCAAATAGGCAGAATTGACCAATCACAAAGTACAATGAGTAGCTGACAGCTGATCAGAAAAGTCAAATGTAGGTTTCACTCAGAATGTAATTATTAAGCTCATTTCAGAATACGCTATACTATTTTGCTATATAGTATAGCAAAGAAGGACCTAATGCTTTACAATATAGCATGGCGTTCACATTACGCGATGTTATCGCAAGCATTTATAGCATATAGCAAGCTCAGTATGGTGAGGTGAGGGAGGAGGAAGAGGGCTGTGCGCGATATAGCACAGCACAGCATGAACTCAGCGTATCGCTCTATTTTATAGCGTATAGTAAGCCAATAATATATAGTACAGTACAGTGTGAGTGTGTCCATAACAATGTACGGTGCGCGATGTTGTTGTGCTATGAGCTATATACTATATGCTATTATATTATAGCGTAGTCTGAAAGCCGCTTTAAACTAATTGCATCGAATGCGTTGTGTCACGGACGTATTGAAAGGCGATGAGGCGGATCTTGCATAAAGTAAAACTTATATTTGTGCAATTATCATAAAGTAAGCTAAACCAATTATTTTTATTTATAATATTGACTTCGTCTAAAAGTTATGTAAATAACTGGGCTTGCCCATTAACTGATTACGGATATGTGTCCTACAATTATGGAATACTTATAATATAGCGGCCGACTTACGGTAGTTTAATGTGTATAATTACAATCTAATCCACTCTACAGGAACGATTTTGATGAAATTTGTCACAGGCATACATACAGTTATAGACCATGGAGACGGACATAGGCTGATGTAAAAAGTATTTTATCGCGCCAAAATGTACGGTTTGTATTTGCGTGCACGAGGTCTAATAAGAAAAGGCCAGTTTATAAGTATTCCCTTTCAATTTTTGTCAATCGTACTTACGTGGATAAAATTGTACCTTCCTAGGTACTCGCATGATATTAGTATGATATTTAGTATGTATCACTTAATTGAGTTTATTAATAAACGAAATGCCGATTATATTACGAATGATGTTTACACAATTGTAACTGTTATTAATTTATTCCTCGAATTAAAATTCATAAAATAGTGTTTTCATAAGCCATACCAAATTGCCTAGATGCAACAAATAATTTCGTTTGCAATTTTTGTGGTTGTATTTTAAGCAACATTGTCATTGGTTACCATAATCATACCGAGGCGTAACAGTTTGTTATCAAATAATGATAAATGTTAACGATTTACGATTTAGGTTACTTTAAAAACACTTCAAATATCGAGAGCGTATTAATAAACCCGGAGAGAAAACGACATATATGCTTGTGCAAATATTACATTGATTTCGCATTAAGACGGTTATTTACGACGGTGAAAACTTTTCATTTCTACCAATAAATTGTTTGACTACCTATTTAACATTTACTCAACAGATATATTTGCTATGATTTTCGCGGAGCGAAGGTTCCGTTTGTTGTGCGTATCATAGGTTAAGGCCGCTAAATTGTAATGCGAGAAGCTCTACCTTCACTCGATTATAATATTAAATTCGAGTGTTTATTTCCAAAGTAATTTCAAGGATTTCGAGCGAGCTTCGTTCGTCGCGGTCTTGACTCTCGTTGTTATCATTAGCCACTGCGTGCTCGACGGTGCAATGTTTATGTCATTCTTTTGTTGTATATTGTTATTGATGTGGTCCATCGTTTACCTGTATCCTGCGCATTCTGCAGGTGGTGGATGTGATGGAGATGCGCATAATAGTGGTGATGATGCAGGATGCATTCCAGATCGGTGCAATTCAACATTGTCACGGAGTGCGCGACTCGCACCCGTCTGCTCGCTCGCGCGCGCACACTTTCACAAAACTATTTCACTGCCACTACAGTCTACAATATGTAACGTTGTCACATCACGTTATCTCCTTGGACACTAAACTAGCGGTACACATGGGTCCCCGGCGCCGATCGGTCTAGAACACGACGAACATCATCGGGCGAATTACCGTCGCACTATCTTTGACTTTCCAATCGAGCGGACGTTCATCGCGGACGTATCGCAAGGGGACGCACTGTCGGAGGATCGGTGTTCGACCGGATCGATCGAGGCGGAGATCGACGATTTCTGTCGACTGCGTTGCGCGGTGCGTGCGCGCAACACTTGGCGCGCGACTGTAGTGTACACTGCGCGGTGCGGGCTGCCACCACTCTCCGCTCCACCCGGCCGGCTATCGCGCCACTTATGCCCCGCCGAGGATAACGCACATTCAGAGACCCCCGCTCGTAAACATCTATATGGAAATGAGCATCGTTGACGTCCACGACATAATCAGCTCGACCTAGAAACTCGAAAACAATAAATTCAACTGTCTTCATTAAGCTCGCATCCCGGCGATAAGCGCGTTATCACGAGACAATAGTCAACACATCATTTATGTAAATAGTTATATTCATTTATTATTATCGATGTCTTCGAGTCAAGTATTATTCAATTAAAACTACGAAAACCAGTACGTTTTAATACTCGACTCGTTTATACGCGGAAGTTTAATGTAAATATTTTAACCATGAAAGGTAAATTGAATGAGAAGATGTGGGAGATCTTATCGTATATTATTCTATAATAATGTTTCATTCGCAGTTTCATCTCGTAATTTAATATTTTTTTGCGAAATGAGGAACATAATAGGTACGAAACATCAACTGCCATGACTCGCAGTCGTGCTTGCATTGAATTGAGGTGTTGAAGTTAAGCAAAGAACAGAATAGAGTGACATAAAGGACAATGGCGCTTTAAAAGGTCACACTGAATAAGTCACATGCTTAGACTATAATCATTTGGTAAACAAATAAAACGGTATTGGAGTTAGGTACTGTAAATCTGTAGCAGAGATGTAAAGGATATGACATTTCAGATCTGGATGCGGATACGGATGTAGGGAATAAATTATATCGGTAACTTATTTCGGAATATCCGTTAGTGTCGGATAATTTCGGTTAGATGCGGATATTAGGTTTATGACGAAATTAAGTAAAATGTAAAAGTAAGTAAAATGTAATAACTTATTTGCATTTTACAAGTTTTGTTAATCATTTGGTCTAAAAAGCTAGTGAGTCGGCACGGCCGGCAAATTAAATAAACATGTCATAGTATAATCCGACCTATATCCTAAATCATTCGAAGCTTTAATACCGGAGTCGGTTACGGTTACGGATTTTTTATTATTTCGGATAGTTTCGGTTACGGTTACGGAGCTGCTAACATCCCTGATCTGTAGCTCGGTAAACGACATTCTGGGACTATTAGCGCGCTGGTGCTAGGTTTGGTTCCGTCAACACTAATTAAATAACAATAACATGGCTCAATACCATATGGAGGCTTCAGGTTATTTGCCTTTTAACAGATTTAAATTTTTATTTTGCTTCGGCATAAACTTTCTTTATCTATTTTCTTTAATGCTAATAATAATATTTTTCTCGGAGTCAAAATAACCCATACCTATAAAGTACAAACTTAAAATTTTGGGTATTATTTTAGCTAATGTGAGTATGTAAGAAGTTCTCTTTCCTTACCTTAACGTAGGTTAGACTTATGTAAATCTCAATTTACGTAAATTTTACTCAAGGATCTGTAGAATGTAGATATAATAATATAATAATAATAATCATTTTATTTCAGGTAACAACAGACCCATATTCATAACAATTAAATAATGTCACATTAGATTTAGAATCACAAACAATTTTTTAAGTATTAATTATATTATTAGCATTTTCTTATTTTAATTATATAAGATATCACCATACCAAATAGAAAAGAAAAACGACCAGATAAACAGCTACATGGTTAGCTTTCGATTTGATTGCACTACTACAAGCATACGGTGTGTCCACGATTGTGTGGAAAAATTGGTTCGTTCTATGACAGCTGTTTCTCTGTACGCAAGTATATATATTTTCTATTCTGTGACCGTACTATCCTCAGACGCTTGTTCATCCTCTTTAAGGGTAAATTTTGTAAAACTCTTTTTAGCAGACAAAATATATCATTAAATCAGTAGTCACTCAGTTTTTATATAATATATAGAAAATTAACCAATAGATAATAATATATCATCCACTCTAACCACAGTGCAACTGCACAAGTACATCTGTACTCACCAATGGCAGAAGGTCCGACACCAGGAAGTGACATTAGGCTATTGATGTACTCTGTAAGTGACATTAGGCTATTGATGACATAATTGGTTTCATATATGCAGTACATCAATGTACTGCATATATGAAACCAATTATGTCATATAACAATAATATATATCTATGGACGCTTCACACCACGTCAGTCTGGCCCCGTGGTGAGTATCCGAAGGACTTGTGTTACGGGTAATTTTTATACTACAATATTTAAGATTTTTATTGTATTATACACATATTTAATACACATCCATGACCCAGGAACACAGAAAACTTTTTTGTTCTCTGGCGGGAATCGAACCCGCGACCTCCGGCTTGAGGCGCTAACCACTGAGCCACAGAGGTCGTCAATGTGATGATGTGTCATTGTTATTGTTCTATGTATAGATGTAGGTAGGTTAAAATATTTTTTAATGCTCTGTATTTAGTTCTGTATTTAGTAAAATGTAATTAAATAGTTGTTTAATATTAATAGTTAATTAATAATTATACCTATTATTAAATAAGCAACCGACGAAGACAGAGGAGTGTTATAATTTTGACGTGTCCGTGGTTTCGTTACTCCCAAACGATGGACCGATTTTGATCTAGTTTTTCTTTTGAAAGCTGACATGATCGATAGTGTTCTTAGCTTAATTCATCATCATCAGGTCGCTCGCTGCTTGGCAATTCGGAGGTAACTTAATTTTGTTTATATTCCTACTCATTCCTTGTTCCTTTATTCCGGTATAGTTTACTCTCGAGAACACGTGTATCATCTAAAGTCTAGAGTTCTAGACGCTGTAACGGTTTCGAAAGTCGCAAGTTCGGTGCTCAGGGCGAGCCGGTGCGGACCTTGGGGCCTGCGGACAGCGGAACTGCACCTTTCCGCAATTTGCCTCTTTGCTATTTAACTTCATTAAATCTTGTCTTCAAATGAAGGGCGTTACAATTTCACTTGTTTTAATTTAATGAGGGTTTTTAAATTCGTGATCTGACAGCTTTTTGACACGACAAGGACCGTCGGGCTAGCAAGCGCCGCCTGGTGACAGTAAAAGAATCGAACATTTTTATTGACCCTTTTTGATACAACTTACGCCACCAGATCACGCTTTGTGTGCGTTGTGTCTGCCCCCTAGCGGCAGAAAAAATATCAAACACCTGTTTTATTTTGGAATGAAGCAGGTTTGATTTCTAATTAATTGTTAATCTAAGGGCTTATAACTTGAGCGCGTAAAAGGGTAAAATCTTAATTCTCAAATTTGGTGACATTTTATTGATGTAGTAAGTTTACTGATTATACAAAACAATTTGTTCATAGCTTAAAATATTAAGTCTAACTAGTGGTTACTACTAACTAGGGATTCTAAATAATATCATACGAAAAACGCAATTGTAGAATTTCTGTTGGGATCAAACACGTTTTTTTTTGGGTCAACTTTCACTATTTTAATAGGTAATGTTAACAGGACTGTTTAGTTTCTAAGTAGTTATTTAATATATATCTGCTTATAGATTTATGCCTGGTATTAAAATGTTAAACAAGCCATAAACTACTAAGTTGACAATTATTAGAAGAAAATTAGGAAATTATAGAAGAAGTTCTAGAATAATAATTATTGATTGAAGCGGGTATGAACCAGTTGGACGATTCTATTAAATCTTATAATAGATACAGTGTAAATGCAGTGTCGACATGATAAAACACCAAAATATATATAGTGTTCTCTCTTATTCATAATATATAGTATTCTCCGAGCGAAGTAACCACTATTGAAATACTGTAGTGCCTGAGACAGTCGGTTTTTTAAATGTCGTATGGTTGTCCAAGCACATGCGGCATTCTCACAACACCTAGCCTAGTCTAGTCCAGCCTAGCCTCACTCAGCCTAGTCCAGAGGAATGACTGGTCAATACGTCTGGGGCCAACCATGTGCGGGTTTCCTTACGATGTTTTCCTTCACCGTTGGAGCGTCCGTATAATCTACTTGAGATCTGAAAAAGTTTCATTGGTACACGCCACAACCTGGGAATCGAACCTGCACTCTGTCGAATGTGAATCACGTCATCCAATCACGATTCACGTCGTCATTCAATCACGATAGAAAGACGACGATAACTCATTGGAAGTAAACTAAAAATCTAAGCTAAATACGAGACTTGGGGTTCTGATTTGTACACAACCAATAGGCAATCAGCCTGAGATGAAAATATACATCAAACTTTTGATATTTTATAACTAAACATTATTTAAAACCAATTGAACTGTTGCATTATTATGCAACAGTTTTGTAACTACTTTATTGGTAGTTATAAAAAGTAGATAATGTCAAAGTCTTATTATCATATGCAAAGCCTATCGAGATAGAATAATTTAGCTAGCCAAAAGGCTATGTATAGTGTAGATGTATCTGTGTTAAGCATCTCTCTCATACAAAAACGCAGTCGTCAAACGTGACGTCATTTTCTTGTACTTCTTATTCTTTTTTTAAATGGTCTCCCTAACCCCATCATTACAACAGTAAATGTCATTTAAAAAAATGTATGCATTGTCAATTGTCAATTGTCAATTGTCAGTCGAAGTTTACTGCAAGTTTTGTGCGAAATATCAGCGATTCTCTTCGATAATAATTATAGTATAGCACCATAATATAAAAGGCATTTTAAAACCGTAAAATTACCAAAGTTAACACTAAGCATTCGAAGATTTGACATGCTTAGTGTGATTTGATAGTTGACAGGTAATAGTTGCAAATGTATTAATTATGTTATTACGAAAAATTTGACATATTTTTCAAAAACTTAGAAAATACCCTATTGTGTTTATAAATAAGCAATAAGATTTCTGCGAATATTATCTTTTGTTGTTTTCTTTTCCTTGTCCATAATATCAGTGTAGGGCGAGCGTACGAGAGACTGGTTATGCTTAGTATAGCATACTAACATAATATACAATAAAGATGAAATATTTGTTTGTTAGTATGTTTGTTTGTTTGCATTGATTAAGTTCCGAAGATACCGTTTTTGATGAAATGTTAGCAGAAATATAGAGTTGACCGCGGGAAAGGACATATACTACTTGTTGCGGCAAAAGGAACGGTTTCCTCGGGATTTGTAATATTCCATTGACACTTATAATAACTTTAAATAATTTTAATAAAATAGACATTTTTATTTAGACATAGATATTTTAATATATAGGCATTATTGGTCGGTAGTCGTTTCGCAGCGCAAGGATTCGGACCGCGGTTCGAATCGACCAAGACGTTTTTAGAATGGGTCGATTCCTTTTTTTTCATGAACAAATTTAGACGGTAAAATATGCATAGTAAGTACAACCATGCACAAAATAACATAAAAGTACAAAATAAACAACGATTATACACACAAAACAAGTTTTAAGTTACAGTATGTACAGCTACTTATTCTTTACTAAGTAACTTTTTAAATTTATATTACACAACACTTTTAAATAAGTCATTATTTTTAAGCAAATAAATGAAAACCGACTTCCAAAGCAAAAACAATAATATATATTCTTAAATATGCGCTAAAATGTATGAAGGAATTTAAAATTTAATATATTTATCTATTTCTCTACCCAATGTGCATAATTTTGAAATCGGTACGTGCCAATTTTAACGTGAGTTTTAAAAATATTGTTATTTATCTAATAGCGCGGCCGTAAGGATTTCGCAGCTTTTTTGTGCCCCCATATTATCGTTTGTAATAAAGGAGATATTAAGTGGAAAAAAACGCGATTTTGAGAGATATGGATATATGGAGGTATGGAGGTATAGAGGTAGGGAAACTAAGCATAATTCAAAGCATACTTCTAGGAGACTTAGAAATTTCAAATTTGCCGTCCGGATAGGTTTCAATATCTCTGAAATTTTGCTATTGCCAAAAATATATTCGTGATCATCATCATCGTTATAATATTATATTTAATGCTTACTGCTAGAGTTTTTCCGCCGACTACTACAATAGATAATAATAATTGTTTAATAATGTATTGTGTTTAATAGTATCTAATCACTATAATCACTATTTATTAGGTCCACAGATCAGTAACGCTTATTAGGGGAAATACCACGGCCTCTCAGAAAACCGGCATACAATAACGCTTGAGTTTGTTTTGCCGAGAGAGTGAGAATAGCGGAGGCATTTTTTTATTTATAACTTTCTTAAAATAAGTTAATAATAATATAATAAATATAACTAAAAAGGGCATAATTATTATTTAAATAAAAATAAAACCGACTTTTAAAGTAAAAATGCAGAAAACAGTATGAAATTAATTCTTACTTTCTAAATAATTCTCCTTTAAAATTCGGCTATAATTGTAACTATTTCTCTTAGATTTTGCTTTGAAAGTTTGTTGCTAATAAATATTTTACCCCTTTTTAGTTCTATCTATTATCGTATTATTAGTATCCTTTTGGTATTGTATAAAAGGATACAAGACGTAATTGATAAAATTTATTCAAGCAAACTTGGTAAATTGTTTGCTTGTGAATGTCATTAAATAAACATAACATTTCATTTATGCTCTTAATATTGTTATGTTGAACTGCTGCTGGATTACCAGAGAACTAGTACTATGCCTATAGTATTCCCACTCACTCGTCATTGTAAACTTTTTCGAGACGAGTTGCAAAGAAGTTACGTATTATGCAATCCCGGAATTCGAAGTAGACCCGTTAACCCCAAATTTTACAATGCTATCGAATATTTATAAAATTGTTATAATTATAATATTATCTTAAACTTTAAACGAGACAATCTTGTATATATATATATATATATATATATATAGTCATAAAATATAGTATGCCCGGAGTTTTGGGGGAGAAAAATCGGTCTAGCTAGCTTTTATCCCTGGAAACTGTGAATTTTTAAGTTATGTTTTTTCTTTCGTCGTGCAACAATATTCAATAATTTCGACTCTATAATGTCAGGGTATAATGTCATGATTGGCAGTTTGATTAATTATTGCGTTGTTCGCTAATTTGAAATTTGTGGTGGGTTCGAACTAAGTTAATATAATAATTAGGTATTATTTGGAATTTTCTCACAGATCGCTTTTCTACTCACCTGTTTAAAAAAATTATAGAGTTCAAAATATTCTGACACGAATCTTTCAAACTGTGGTCCAAATCGACCTTTAAAAAAAATATCTAGGGTAATTCAATCGACCGATTCAGAAACAGTGCTGAGGCGCTTCTCACCGCGGTTCGAATCTTCGCGGTGTGAAACGACTAACGACCCGGCATTGGATATCATGTGAAAGTTTTAACAATCCGTAAATCATAATTATCCATAATTCATAAATCATAAACATGTTAACATAATTAATAATACTATGGATCATCTCCAGACCAAATAAAAAAGGAAGAGTTCTGCGAACACTCCAACACTCCGTTCTTACACCCCACAGTAACCTTGTATAAAACATGCAACGTCCTGACTGTGCGACAATTATATACTGGGTATATACTGCACTCCACTTTAAAAATCCACCGCCGGGTACAATTTAACCCAACGCTGACCGATGGTAGTAAACGACGAAATAGTATATGTCAACTAAGTAAAGTCAAGACATCATTTGCTCACAGGTTCTTCTATTATAAAGGCTATTATATGTACAATAAAATTAATAGTTTACTAAACATATACCCGAAATGTAGTTACCGTTGTAAGTTAATAATTGCGGACTGACTAAGGGAATTAGATTATGAGGCCACGGAAAAGTTCATAACATTTATTAGATAACTATCTATCTACTTATAACTTACATCATTATTAATGTAATTAAAACATAATATAAGGCATACGATGACCAGCTTAAATATATTGCACACATATAACACACCCATGCACACACACACGCACACACACACGCGCGCGCGCACGCGCACACACACACACAAGCACACACACACACACACTTATTATATCGCTACTAGCTATTATTGTAATACATTTTATTTCTTTGCGTAGACAATTGTTACTGAATTAGTAAATCTTCAGACACATTGTATTTTGTAATTGTAATGAGAGGGAGAGAGCCTGGGGATCAGTAACACAGGTACCCACCTAGTATCGACCCCAGTCTCTCACATGTTTATTAGCTACTTACCTTGCGTTGTACTTTTCTGTATGTGCTAAGTGATTGTGAGAGAAATAAATAACCATTATTATCATTATTATTATTACTGAGGTTTAACTAGTTAACTACGCCGCACCGTATAATTACACAGTGTCACGCACACACAGTAACGAAACTACGCCTTACCTTGTGAGGCGAGCTGTCGCGGTGTGTGGCTTTTTATTCATGTAGTGCGTAGCTACTAACTACACGCTCACTACATACATAAAAAACTGACCTCAGTTTTTGTTTGACAAAGCTCTCTCTTCACGTTTTTATTTAGTCTGAGTAGATTATAAAAACATTCACCAGAACTTGAACAGAACTGCAATGGAAGCTTTATTAAAACTTGGCGTTTATTTATTGCACACCTGCACTAAATTTATGGCATCAAGTGTGCTGTAATTTGGTTGGTATAATAAAAATCGTTTAAAATGAGTCAGGACCAGTCAGCCAAGGTTTTGTTAACTTCAGTCTTTACCGCCTGCTACTAATTAGATATCAATGATGCTGGAATGAGAAACAATACCGTCGCTAATTCGTAACACAACGTAAGTGTTAATTGACACCGATTTCTTGTGAGGTTGTGGTACGAGTATCTCTCCAGTCTTCGGCTAAGCCGGGGCCCGCACATTCGTAATGACTGTCAAAGCCTGTTGAATTATTACAGAGACATTTTTACATTTTTCCAAGAGATGTTCTGATTTATAAAATTTTGGGTTAAATAAAATAATAACCTAACCAAGAGCATGTCAGGATATGTCTAAGGAGAGTTACGTAACTATCAACGCGCAATAGGTTTTCTTAGAATTACTTCAAAAGTTATTGCCCAATTTCACTCAAAATAATTTTTCTCAAAAGTTTTTGGCATTAACTATCAGCATGGAAACTTACAAGTTTCTACCTACTATAGTTTAAAAATGACAGGGGCCAACTTACAAAGCACTTCGGTGGCCGATTACTAAAATATGGTCGATTTTGTAAAAAGAAGTAATGTATCAAACCTTGTCTTTATTTTAAAAGATCTAATCAATGGTACCTCACACGATGGGGTAGAAAGAAAAATTATTTTTCATCCCCAATTTTATATTTTAGGGGTGGCTCTCCATACACATGTATGGAGAGCCACCCCTAAAATATAAAATTATTATGATTTTATGACGCTAAAACCAAGATCTATACACAATCCTTAACTATACCAAATTCCATCGA
The DNA here is from genome assembly GCA_037179445.1 of Phengaris alcon alcon. NCBI lineage: Eukaryota > Metazoa > Arthropoda > Insecta > Lepidoptera > Lycaenidae > Phengaris > Phengaris alcon. Next base: position 335,540 of record JAYRCH010000194.1, read on the forward strand.
TTTATAATTTTAATAATTACAGAAGCTAGAAGCGTGGACAGACAGACAGACAGACAGATGGACGGACAGAGCGAAACTTACGAGGGTTCCTTGTATATTACGGAACCCTAAAAATGGATTTGAAATCCAATGCCCACAAAACTCGAGAACGGCTGGACCGATTTAGCTAATTTTAGCTAAATCGGTCCAGACTAGGTCTTGAATTAATTGTGGAAGTTCAGGGAAGGTTTGAACAATGAAAAATATTGAAAAAATTGCGCGAAAAGTAATAAAAATGACGATTGAATTTTCCCACACAAACTGTTCACTGTGTTCAATTTGTCAGTTGACTGTCAAATGTTTATAGCTGCGTTCAGTTTACCAGCGGGCTTAGCATGGCGATCCGAAAAATGGCTCATGCTCGGGAAAAATAGAAATGTTGTTTCTCATAACGACGATGCCTCGACCTTGCTTCGATTCTACGGTGTTTCTAGGGTGCGCATGCTAAGCCTGCTGTTTGGTTTATTTCAAAGAAATCAGCCGGCCCCAGTATGTTGGTAGTACGTGACACGTGTAGATGTAGGAGTGGGTTGTAGCTTGTAGTTGTAGGTGTAGATGTTGGTATAGGTTGTAGCTTGTAGTTGTAGGTGTAGATGTTGGTATAGGTTGTAGCTTGTAGTTGTAGGTGTAGATGTTGGTATAGGTTGTAGCTTGTAGTTGTAGGTGTAGATGTTGGTATAGGTTGTAGCTTGTAGTTGTAGGTGTAGATGTTGGTATAGGTTGTAGCTTGTAGTTGTAGGTGTAGATGTTGGTATAGGTTGTAGCTTGTAGTTGTAGGTGTAGATGTTGGTATAGGTTGTAGCTTGTAGTTGTAGGTGTAGATGTTGGTATAGGTTGTAGCTTGTAGTTGTAGGTGTAGATGTTGGTGTAGGTTGTAGCTTGTAGTTGTAGGTGTAGATGTTGGTATAGGTTGTAGCTTGTAGTTGTAGGTGTAGATGTTGGTATAGGTTGTAGCTTGTAGTTGTAGGTGTAGATGTTGGTATAGGTTGTAGCTTGTAGTTGTAGGTGTAGATGTTGGTATAGGTTGTAGCTTGTAGTTGTAGGTGTAAATGTTGGTATAGGTTGTAGCTTGTAGTTGTAGGTGTAGATGTTGGTATAGGTTGTAGCTTGTAGTTGTAGGTGTAGATGTTGGTATAGGTTGTAGCTTGTAGTTGTAGGTGTAGATGTTGGTATAGGTTGTAGCTTGTAGTTGTAGGTGTAGATGTTGGTATAGGTTGTAGCTTGTAGTTGTAGGTGTAGATGTTGGTATAGGTTGTAGCTTGTAGTTGTAGGTGTAGATGTTGGTATAGGTTGTAGCTTGTAGTTGTAGGTGTAGATGTTGGTATAGGTTGTAGCTTGTAGTTGTAGGTGTAGATGTTGGTATAGGTTGTAAATGTAGGTGGAGGTACAGTTATTTATTTCTTCCAGTTTATAGCTAAGACAGAACAGCGTGTGTCGGGAGTCGGGACAAAAAAGTGGTAGATAAAAAAATTACCATAAATAATAAAAACTCCACTCAAGCGAAGGCATATCTTTTCCTTACATAACATATTAATGTTACGGAATTACAAATTCTTTATTGCTTTTGTATCAAAGTACCTGACTAAAATCTCATCCGGTGTACAAGAATTTAGATAGGTATATTTTCAAATGTTACTTTTGACTCATCCACGCATTCAAATACATAAAGCTAGTATTTTGAACATTTCAAAATAGGTAAACCTTTAAATGAATGTGATATTCATTTTAATTCCAACGGATCTACTCGTAATGTGAGAGATAAGTTACCTAGACTTTTATACCTATAATATATTAAGCAAAGAATATAATATATTAAGTATATTACTTTGAGTCCGTTAGTACGGTGGATGTCAGATTTCAGAATCTAATTAACATTTTTGGAAACAACTCACTTTACTCAAGTGTTTTGATAAGCAGAAAGCGACGAGTTTTGATAAGCGATGACGACTGACGAGTTGTAAATTATTTCCTTAGATTTGGTAGGTGAGTAAAATAAACATCCCCGCAACCAAAATCTCTCATGCGTTTATGCTAAAAGTAGCATATACAAATTTTTAAAAATTAAGTAACCCCCGAATTGTCATGCAGTGAACGAGCTGATAATTATATATTATAGCTTAAAACACTCTCGATCATCCAAGCTTTCAATCAAAAAAACTAGATCGAAATCAGTTTAACCGTTTGGGAGATGCCACACACACAGACATGTCAAACTTACAACACCCCTCTGTTTTTATAAGTACCTGCAAGACCGAGCTTTACTCGGTGTTCTAGTGGTACAGAAAAAATTAACAGATGACGATAGATATTTAAAAAAATCACAAAAATACTATTTGACCGGACCTCGAACCCGAGACTCCAATTTGCCTACAACCATAGATGTATTCAATTAAAAAGAGGCCGACAACGCAAAAAGGAGAACGCATACGTAGCTGAGCCACGCACTTTGACAATTGAAAAGCGAAATAACGCATATCTACGCAACGAAAGAAAAAATATATGTAAGGTTTTCCTGGGATAAAACCTAGCTAGATTGATATTTCACCCCCAAAACTAAATGGAAATTTTCGTAGAAAATTTCCACGATCCTGATTATAAGAATTACTCGTTTAAAGTATAAGATAATTAATCACATCAGCTTTTAAGCAAAATAAAATGAGTTTTATTTTTAACCGTACACATATTTTTCTTTCGTTGCGTAGATTTGAGATATGAGTTATTTTGCTTTTCGTTTAAAAACTATGACGCCAGCATTTTTCGAAATAAGGATGATGAAGATGATGACGATGATTGTATAACACATTAACTTTCCTTAGCTGGTTAATCAGCACGCTTCCACCAAATAAGTCTCAACGAATGCGAACAGATGAGAATACGACGACTTTTAGATTGGCTCTCCTAAAGTAGTCATTGGAAAAGTAAGTTTTCCATTACCGAATGATAATGTCACAAGTCACAACAGTTTATCTTAAAGAACAGCTTAATTTGGTAGTATGTAGGCCAGCCGCCAGGTTAATCCTAAAAGCATGAGATCCAAAGCAATTATTTTAATCTTTAGGACTTTGATTTTGAATTGAGTTTCCTCTGAAGCTTCTCAAAAATCCCTATTATCGTCGGGGGTTAAAAAGCAAGTAACTGTTTTGTGACATAATTACCTCTTATAATTTAGTTATAAGTAGTTTTTTGACAATAATATTCACTTTAATTATTGGTTTTGATGGTAAATCACAATTTTTACGTTTCGTAAATCAAAATATTTTTAACCGCTGGCGCAACCGTAACGCGGATTTTTTATATACTTTATGAGGAAAAACGCTAATTAGACAACTAGACAAGGAAAGTCACGAACCGCCAAACACCTTTACCCCGAAAGATATTCTAAAAACCCAATAAAAACCTGCAATCATTCAGGTAAGGTCAACAAAAAAGTTTGTTAAGAAATCCCTAGACATAAACTGAGTGAAAGGTAGCTAACAAGTCGATCACGACGTGTGATTGAGGAAAACGTCATACGTCTTCGCCAAACACGTCGCACTCATTCGCATAGAATCACACAAATGGTAGAACTAGAAACCCACCACATAGACCAGAACCCCAATTTTCGTATTTAACACTCTAAGCTACTTTTAATAAACGAGCTTTGCTTGGAGTTCTGATATATTTAAAAAAAAAATATTACAAAAATATTTATCTGACCGGGATTCGAATACACCACATTCCGAATTTTCCAACAAAGCAAAAATTATACATACACATCGCAAACTGCCAACCGGACTGACATAATAGAGTCGAAATTATTGATATATTGTTGCCCGACGAAAGAAAAAACATATTATATAGCTTAGAAATGAGTAATTTCCCAGGGATAAGACCTAGCTAGATTGTTTCTTCTCCCCCAAAACTCCCTGCATAATACCACTTTGCTGTTTTAACACATCGAGACTGCGTCGTAACTGTATTATTGTAAGATTTAATTAGCAAAATCGACCTACTGATAAGTGGTGGTAGCCAAATCAATCAAATACCTACGTATATTATTATTAATCTGTGCCAAATCCTCTTTGCTTTGAGAAAAGATACGTGCTGTAGAGAAGTTAGTGCGGATGGATTAGTGCGTTAGTTAACAGGATTCCTTCGTAACAATAACACCTATGCTAAGCTTGCACACGCACACCTAATCTTTAGCAGTTTTTGAGACTTTAATTAAACATTAAACAAACAATTATTAATTATGTGCCTGTTTCACAATATACTAGTAAGTGTCAAATAGCTTATTTGTATGTTTTGCCTCTGTCGCTCGATACAAAAAAAGCAGCGACAAACATTCCGAAAAAGCTATCCGATACTTATTCGAAGATTTTGTGACAGGCCCTAAAAGTCGTGTAGTTCTAAATAAAGTGATAAGTAAATAGTTCTAAACAATAGGCTAGATTACTGTTTTTTTAAGCATAAATTAATAGTACTTCTGAATATGAGTAACTTCTCAGAAGAAACAGTATATCAAAAGTCAATATGTTCAAAGGTACAGCGAAATATATAGAAAATTTCGCAAGTCTCGTGAAAACGCTCCATACTAAAGTCGTACCTAGCTGTAACGTCACGCCTAGGTAAAAGTGTGTGAAGTATAAGGCCGCAGGAACATATTTGTAAATATCTCCGATATTTGTTCGTTTAAGTTGATACTTACAAAAAGTATGTTTTTGTATATGATGTAAGTAAACTAAGGATGTAGGATTTGTTTACTAATTTAGCAAAAAAAAACTTTATTGTACTTTTTAGATGTATTAAATTATTAAACTACACATACAATAATATATTTTTTTACATTTACCAAGTAATAAGGCCTCAATATTTCTGAGTAAACCTATTAATGAAACTAAATATTTTAGATCTAATCATCTTCCCTATTAAACAAATTGTTTCCAAATTGCTCTCTGTTGGTAGCCTACAGCAAAACCAATTTCTTAATGGCTTTCGTGAATCTTGGCTATACATACATCGTCCTTCATTGCCATAGAAAATAATGATTGCCGAGGGCCATTAACAACCTTGCCGTACTGCAGTAGATTGTAGTTACTCGTATTTATGTAGGTACACGTCTATTGTTTTTATGCCCTAACATCTTCATCAATATGATCTTTGTCTCGTTTTTTAACACGTGATTCTATACAGGTACACAAGATACTTCAAACATACAAAAAACGTAAACTTGTTTCTCAAAGCAGTATTTTATTGACTTGTGTCGAGTTTCTGTTACTATGTTGATTTTGTTTTAGAACTGATGTTGCCCGCAACTTCGTGCGCGTTAAAAGCTAATTTCGCAGAAACCGTACATTTTTCCACGATATATAGTATATCCTTTATCATTCCCCGTGGTCTAGTCTATATCTGCCCAGACTCCAGTAGTTTCGGAGCCTATGCAATGCAAACAAACAAACAAGCAAACTTCTCCTCTTCATTATATTAATAGAGATTTCAATCTGTTTTTAAAATGCTATACTTTCAACGACATTATTCCTAATTTCGAGAACCATTTAAAACTACTGCATTAATTGTTTTATATTATGGTTACCTTACCTTTTATGTAAAAGATTAGGTAACCATATTCTTCCTTATTCCTCTGTGATTCTATTAGATAGCTACGGACTATAAAATACACTCATATCAACAATAGTGTTAGAATCTGGTGGGTTTTATTATACCTCGTTATTACATTAAATTACTATTACATAAATGTAAACTGTTACTTGGTAACCTACAAACATTATTAGTTTATTTATATATTAGTGGCTAAGTTAGCCAGTATAAAATAAAACCTTAGTACCTACAGGGTCTAGCAGGAACATTTGACAGCGGCGTAAACGTAACGATATCGAATGAAATTTGTACGGGCGCTATCATGATTTTGACAGATTTTCATACAATTCTCATTCGATAACGATCAGTAGCGTAGCGAGCCTTAGGGCGGTCCCGTATCAAAAATAGTTTTAGGGGCCGAGTCATCACCCGAGTGACGAGTAAAAATTTGCCGGGGGTCCCATATAATTGTTACGGCTGATACAGCCGCTAGCTACGCCCCTGATACCGATTAACGTTACGTTTACGCCGCTGTTAAATGTTCCCGCTAAGCCCACTGGGTGATTTTTTATTCCGCTTCTGGAGAAACAGGGTAAAATAGGTACACGAAATAGAGCACTATGGTACAGGTACTTAGTTTACTTTTTTTATTTTCTAACTCGCACTACTAATTTAAAATCATTATTTACTAATTTATACATTTAAAAATTAATTCAGAAAAAATTATAAAAATAATTGTAATCTTATAACCGTTGATCATTAAACTCTACCTCGTACTAGAATGATCAAGTGAATACGATCATTACACAATAGAAATGATTTACCAAAAATTAACTTTTGCAGTGAATAACGCATACAAACAAATGTATCTAATGGACTAGAGCACCCGTAATTCTTTAAATTTTTCCATTAAAATAAATACAGAAGGGAAAGATTCTTATCTTAACCGTAAATATGAACATACAAAACACTTATCTATCTATCTATTCTATATTAGGTGAAAGTATCACCCAAAAAACACCAAAACGAGTACTTCAGGTGTGTGACGTGTTGTAAATTATGTAAATGTAGGAATACAAATCAACTGATGTCGCTTCCATCGTCGCCATTTTGTTTCTCTGAGATGATACAATTTGAATTGGGAATTTTATTTAATGGATATTTAAGGGTGGCAATTAAAATAAGACCTTATTTTTATCTGTATTATTTTAAGTGTTTATTGTCTATTTAGCCTATTTATCACGTGAAAGATTAATTACAAGAGAAGTGGAATTTTACACAGGAAATCGCCATTCACTCTGACTATTTATTAAATTGGTTTTTCTTGTTTGAAATTCATCGATATTTTTATCGTTATTAATTTTAGATTACTTATTCTTTTATTCATACGCACCTCATATTTTTTGCTCAATTTCAGTTCAGTGACCTGCCACATATGCCTTTTCGAAGCTCATCAACTGGTCTCGCCTTAATCGATGCTGTTTTCGCAGCCTTTTTGGGCGCCGCCTGAACATATAAGCGCTAGCTGCAGCCAATAAGCATCCCTTTTTTGTTAATCAAACTCCATCTTTAATTCTATGCCTTTTGAAATCAACGCAACATACAAAACAAAACTGCCACACCAAACTGTTGTGTTTCCTACAACATAGACGGATGGATAGAGCGAAACTATAACGGTTTCTTGTAGTCACGAACGGAACTCTAAAAAAGATGAATATTGAGAAAAGTTGAAGATTTCTCTAAATAAGAAATAAGCCAGCTGGCGCAAAAACATCAAACATTCGCGACGAAAGTGCACGATCACATAAATCCTGCGGAGCTAATTGACGACAGAAGCAAATAGAAAGCGCACAGAAAAACAAACATTCAAACGAATGGAAAATATTTTGCTTATAAATGTAAACAAATCTGATTCACCTGCTAATTGCTGACAGCAGACAGCCTGACGGCCAGACCCGTTGCGATCCAAAAGGACGACCCCAAATTATATACAGTAGAGCTCAGAGATAAATTATGCAAAATACCCAAATAATAAAACCAAAAATATCTAACCAAGAGTTTGTCGGGTCGTGTCTCAGAAGGGCTCCGTAACTATTAACGCAAAAATTACTTTTACAAAATTATTTTTCAATTTAGTTCAAAAGATTTTTTTCTAAGGAGTATTTAGCATGACCTATGAACAAGAAAAGTACAAGTATCTCCCTCTTATAGTTTAGAAATCCCAGGGGATAACCAACTTCTAAACCATTTTGGAGGCTTGAAAATAGTACATTTTATAAAAATGTCATATATGAAACCTCATGAGATTTTACATTCGTCGATGGGGTAGAATGAAAAAAATGTATCCCCACTTCATATGTACGGACGGCCACCCCTAAAATATACAATTATTATAATATGATGCTAAATTTGAAATGTCTACACAATCTATTAAGTATTCCATATTTCATCAATTTATTATTATAGTTACAAAAGTGAGAAGGGCGGATAGACATACGGACGGACGAAAAGATATTATAAAAGTTTCTTGTTGTATTACGGAACTCTAAAAACGGAGAAGTGGAAAAACTGCATGATATCATTAGCATGTGCTTACGGCCTGATTTACCTTGATCATGATGCAAGTTATGGAGTTATGGATTATACAGAATGATCATATTATTATTCTTGAAATTGTTGAAAAAAGTTATTGTTAGGGTCAATTCACACCGAAACGAAATGATACGCTGCATTTATAAGGTTTTTTTTGCAATTTAATTGCGATAAGGTGGCTATTCAAAATTGAACTTTATTCATTATACAATAAGGTACATCTCTTAAGATCACCGTCTTCTACTTGAAACGAGCAATTCTTGTATAATATACATAATCAGAATCTCGGAAACGGCTTTTCGTCGTACAGGTACACATTTCTATATCAATAAAATATATTATTATACTCAGGTGCTATTATGTAAACGAAAGACCCAATCAGACAGCTAAAACAGCAGAGTAATCCTAAAGGTAGCTTTCCGATCTATGCAACCGCCGCATCTAGCGACAGCGACCAGCAAACCAGCCAATCAGGTTCTCTGGCCACGCTCACCGGTCGCGCGTCGCGGGTCGCGGGGATTGTTTAGTAATATAAATTCATACTAGGCAGAGTCTCCGCGACCCTAATTCGGTCTCGGGTCGCTGTCTCGCGTCGCGCGTCGCGTGCATCGGAAGGCTACCTTAACCCTCACAAAATATGTGCTAAGAATTAATGGTACATTTTGTAAGGGTAATTTATACCAAGACGTTGCATGCAAATGTAATTACAGACACAGAGCGATCACCAAGTCTGATGCCTGTCCCCTTGAGGCGATATTTGATATTGATTGGTTCAGACAATTATAATATCCAATAACAATTACCGAAAAGTTGATATGAAATCTTCTCAGACCAGCGACGGCCTCAATAATCTTTGTATTTACACAAGTACCGTGTCACCCAATAGGTTCCGTAGATCGCCAACCAGGTACATACAAAAGAACTATTTTTGTATGCTTTTAATTTTAGTTAATGGTGGGTACGACCTGCTTTCGAACATATTAATTTTACATATTTTGAGGCGTCCTAGTCTAGCAAAGGATTTTTTTTATAAACTGGTCGAGCAGGATCTTTTTGTATATCGTACACACATAACCAAACCCCTCAAATTATTATCATAAGATAGGAATGACATAGTTGTAAAAATATAGCTGTCCCAAAACTAACCCTTAAGATGTGTACTTTTTTTGTCAAGTCAAAATTTTTTATTTCCATAAAGGTTATTAAAAAACACGCAGCTTACGGAATTGTCCCTACGTGATGCCTAGCACTGGTTCAGGAACTAACCAGGCGAGAAGAACCAGCGTAAGCAACTCGCATGCCTCATGCAAGAACATCATTATAATATGATCACCTAAACTTTTAATTTAATAAGAAACGTTGTGCTTTTTACTCATGGAACCCTGAAAGGGGCGTAACATGTCTTTATAGGTCGCTCGCGTATCGGAAACTTGAATTTTTGACCAAGTTTCATAACGCTTTAAAAAGCAAAATATTAAACGTATGAAAATTACAGAATATCTGATCTGATCTGCAGATACGATAATGTAGGTAGGTGATCCACTTATAGATTACATAGATATTATTAGTAATAATAATAATATTTATGAACGCTTCCACACCACGCCAATCTAGTCCCGTGCTAAGTTATTATATATATATATATAATATAATCGGTTTCTCCCAAACGGATGGAAGTATTACCATGAAATTTAGTTTTGGTTGAGAAAAATCGGTCTAGCTAGGTCTTATCCCTGGAAACTGTGCATTTTTAATCTATACATGTTTTTCTTGTGTTGTGCAACAATATATCAATAACTTTGACTCTATTATATCAGCCCAATTGGCAGTTTGGTATGCGTATCTATGTATATTTTTGCATTGTTCGAAAATTCGGTATGTGGTGGGTTCGAATCCTGGTCAAATAAATATATAATAAATATTTTTGTTTTCCTTTTTATTTTTTTAAATGTATTAGAACTCCGAGGATAGCTCGGTTACCCAGTACTTTTATACACATATTTAATACACATCCATGCCCCATTTACATAGAAAACTTTTTTGCTCCTTTGGCATGATTAGAACCCGCGACCTCCGGCTTGGGCACTGACGCGCTTAACCACTGAGCCACAGAGGTCGCCTGTGGCTCGTAGTCGTAGAGAGGAGTGACAGATAACTAACTTGTTTAATGCAATGACAGATGGCGAACTGATCAACGACGTTCCCTGTTATTGTGACCCGAGCATATTATTATGATTAAAATCTTTCAGAAAGCAATAGAATTAATGACGATTTTAAATTAAGAAAACGTGACAGTGTTATTTGACAATTACAATGATGAAAGATAATGATATGAACGAATGAAAGTGCATTTTTTTAATGATCGTCAGTGACTCCGTGGCGCAACGGTAGCGCGTCTGACTCCAGATCAGAAGGTTGCGTGTTCAAATCACGTCGGGGTCAAAGCGTTGAGTTTTTGTGTGCGACCGTACAGATAATGCTAAAGATAACTGATCCTAAAATATAGAGGAACAACTACTTATGATCTATGCCTATGATGTATATGGTATTTATGATATTGTTAGCGCCTGTAACTTCCCAAGAAAAAAAATTCGTGATTTTATTTTAGCACTTTGTCAACGTGGTAAATACATATACATCCATGCAAAGTTTAATATTTCTTGCACTTACTGTTTGGACGGTAAGCCGAACACGGACGGACGGACGGACATGACGATACCCTAAGGGTTCCGAGACGTAAACTACCGAACCCTAAAAGTGCAACGAAAGCTCTTCGTGATTTTTTGTCTAAGGCAGGCCAAATGGATTATAGAGAATCAGTGACGTATAAGATGAATAATTGTTGTTTCCATTCTAACAATGCTTTCACGAATATGGCACAAATTCTGCAAATTAAGTTAAACTAGATTTCACACATAAAATCTTACTACTATTCTAAATCCTACAACTATTATAATGTGAAAGTTTGTGATGATGGATGGATGGACGGATGTTTGTTAGTCTTTTACGCAAAAACTACTGAACGAATTTTGATTATATTTGGTATGGCAATAGTTTGAGCTCAGGATAAATACATAAGCTACTTTTTATCCCGAAAAAGTAAGTATTCCTGTAGGATACTGTGGGCGGAGCCATGGGTAAAAGCTAGTAATAATTACCTATACGTACAACGTGGTTGTAGCCTACAAGAACATTGTTACTTTTAGTCTCGCCTACAGAAAACAATACGTACTTCGGTACTTACTTTACGCTAAAATATCGAGACAAAAGATCCTTACTTCAGTTGATCACAGCAGAAGCTCATAGCTTAAATGCATTTTGAACGGAGGTAAATAAATAAAACTATTTTTAAAGCAAAAAAAACACATCTAATGAAATCTTAGATAATAATTTATATGTAAGTTGCCTTGTTCCAGATTGTATGTGACTAAGCTTTGTATCCTCGACACTAATGTACAATTTTTACAAGAAACAATTGAGAACGGAATGCCTTACAAGAAGGAGACTTAGATCACTCTCTGAATCCAACAAAAAACTATAGCTATATTCAGCGTCTGTGAGATTATAAGCAACCTCCATAAAAGTTTTTCTCATGAAATAGACACTGGACAACGATATAGATAAATGTTAATATTTATAAGATCATTCATTTTTAGAGTTCCGTAGTTCACGTCTCGGAGCCCTTATTGTTTTGTCATGTCCGTCCGTCCGTCTTCGGCTCGCCGCCTCCGCATTCGCCCAGCCACGCACACACAGCATCGTGCTGTCATTCGTGTATATCGGTGGAATAACGATTATTTACGTTCGCGTTAGTAATATAATATATTCTTTGCTATTAGTGCATGTAACATACGAAACTACCGCACCGCGATCTAGGGCGGAGCGAATTTTAAACTTCACATCAGCAAATTTGCGTAAGTCGATAATGTCATCATACAATTGTTGCTAAACAAATGCCTTGCGAATAAAATCTATTTATTTGATATCAGCATGAAATTTTTAAGTAATAAAATAAATATTAACGAAGAGCAAATTCTCAAAATTCTTATGAGCATATTTAAGTATTTCTTAATGAGATTTCTTTGCACTTTTTGCGTAATTTTTTGTGTAACATTCTGCACTAGTAACATTTCAATTAAATATTATAGTTGTCTTATGAATTCAGAAGAGACGCGTAGGTATAAACGATCGATGTTTTTTTGTGCAAGCTTTGTAATAACTTACTGAATACTAAGGGCATGTTTCACAATAATGCCTAATAACTGTCGAATAGCTCATTCGGATCGGATCGGATGCAAATCAGCTAACTGCCGCTTATCAGTGGATTGTGAAACAGCCCCTAATTATATTTTCCTAGATATTACATCTTATGCAAAGAAGAGTGACGACGTTGTTTAAAAGCATTTCAAATAGGCTGTTTGTAACCTTTTCAAAGAGCATGCTGTATAATGTATACCGTTCCATATATTTCAGTGAGTGACCCCCAATACTCTGTACTTTCTCTAGAAAGCCCACAGCTGTGTCCCAGTGTGGACGCTGGATACTTATCTACTAGTCTGTCCTGCTTTCTTCATTATTTATTGATATGAAGATATTGTTCAGATACTCGAGAATGAATAATTGATATTGAAATAACAAAGCCACCGGGAAAAGGATCTTGAAATTTATCACCTAGATGTGAGTAAATTACCTTACAAAAAGTATTGTCAGATGAGGCAAGATGGTTTAAGGGCAATGATTGATTTAACAGTGCTATCAAAATAGTAATAATCACTATTGATCCAGTTCCAGATGGAAAAACAAAGTATGTTTGCTCCGTCTAACTTTATGTAATTTTATAAATTCATAAGATTCTTGTAAAAAAATCGGTCAAGTGCGTGTCAGACCACTCATATAATAGGGTTCCGTAGTCAACTTATTAGTTTGTTATTTTTGTACGAAGTTTTCCAATTAAGCATAAAGGCTTAACTTGTAAAATATTACAAGTTAAGCCTCAATAACTCTTGAACTAACAAAGTTATCTAAGCCGTTATGGTTTTTCATTTAAAGTTCATCACATGGACTACCATCATGATTTTTTTCTGGTTTTTCTAGCTAGCCGTTAAGCATTCAAAGTTGAATATCTCGCAAGCGGATATCTAAATCAAAAAATCGTCTTAACGTGTAGGGGACCTCCCATACACGTAAAGTGGGGTTTAAACCTACGTACCCCAAAAAAATATTTTTCTTGATTTTATATTAGCACTTTGTCGACGCGGTAAATACACATTATCCATGGAAAGTTTCATCTTTCTAGCACTAATCGTTTGAACGGTGAGCCGAAGACGGACGGACGGACATGACAAAACCATAAGGGTTCCGAGACGTGAACTACGGAACCCTTATAGTTTTGTCATGTCCGTCCGTCCGTCCGTCTTCGGCTCAGATATAATATCTATGAAAATATAACTAGGGGCTGTTTCACAATCCACTGATTAAGCGTCACATAACTGATGAGTGAATGAGCTATTCGGCACTTATTAGGCAATTGTGAAACATGCCCTTAGTAGGTATTCAGTAAGCTATTACAAAACTTGCACAAAAAAATCATCGATCATTTATACCTACGCGTCTCCTCTGTATTCATAAGAAAACTATAATATTTAATTGAAATGTTACTAGTACAGAAATTAACACACAAAATTACGCTAAAAGTGCAAAGAAATCTAATTAAGTAATACTTAAATATGCTCATAAGAATTTTGAGCATTTGCGCTACATTAATATGTATTTTATTACTTAAAAATTAATGCTGATATAAAAAAAAATGATTTTATTCGCAAGTCATGTGTTTAGCAACAATTGTATGATGACATTATCGACTTACTCATATTTGCTGGTCTGAAGTTAAAATTCGCTCCGCCCTAGATCGCGGTGCAGTAGTTTCGTATGTTACATGCACTAATAGCAAAGAATATATTATATTACTAACGCGAACGTAAATAATCGTTATTCCACCGATATACACGAATGACAGCTCGATGCTGTGTGTGCGTGGCTGGGCGAATGCGGAGGCGGTCGGGGCGTAAGTTTTTTCCAGCCAGGACTTTCGTTCACGGGGCAGGACGCTGGTCGTTTCGTGCTTTGATATAATTGACAATATAATTTCATGATATTTATGATAGATTTGTCTGACGCGATGTTTAAAATTATTTCGGTGTTAACCTTAGGCTTACGTGTTGACATGTTGACATGGCTGACATACGCCGGTGCTCGAGCTGTCATTTGTATCGCTTCTGTGGTAATAGTGCCACTAGATGATTCAATATCCAACCAGAATGTTTCCTGCGGGCTAAGCGTGACCACCACACGTAGAAATACTAGTACTGTGCCTAGGGAAATATAGAGAAATATTATTCGTGGCAAAATAGTTTTTAATCCAAAGCAGCAAGGTCGTCAAGAGAAGTCAACATTTCTTGACAGCCATATTATAATGTCTACTTTTGACAGATACGAACTAATTTTGACCTTTTTTTAGCGGGACTATTCACAATTCACCATTCGATAACTTTACCGCGCGGCAACCAATAAACGCTAGCCGGGTTTAGCGTTTAGCGTGGCGACCAATCGTCGCACGGGAAAGTTGTCAAATGGGACTTCTGGATGGTCCCGCAGAACGGATAGAAACTGTTTTCTTGGACCACCATGATGAAAACTATTTGAGATTTTTAAGGAGAAACGTTTCTACTCCTAGCTGTCAAAAGTAGACAGTAAATGGCTGTCGTGCGAGGTAGTGCTTGTTCGTCGATAGAAGAAAAGAAATGTTGTCTTCTCTTAACGACGATGCTTCGATCTTGCTGCCTCACAATAAGAAATAAGGTATTAAATTTGTAGGGTGGTCAAGCTAAGCATGTTTAGCATTTGAGAAATAATCGGACAGTTACATACAATAGTGTTGTATGTAACATACACTAATATAAGTACTCAGTGATAAAATATCGAACAGAAGGAATAATGCAGCTAAACATTTTAAGTGTTTGACGTTTCCTGTATGTATGGCTTTTATCCAGTTTTTTGCTGTATTCAAACCGGCTGTAAGTAGTAACTGTTAAACACCATGACTTTAAAAGGGTAGACGGTAGACACGTAAAAATCTGAGCGAGTAACTGATTCTTATAAGTAAGTTTTAGTGATCTTTTTTTTCTATTTGACATTAAAATATATTGTATATAATGTGCTTTATTTATTATCAATATCCGGAAGTGTATTAGTATAGTCCTAAACATTGACTTAAAATTGAAGGCGTCAGAACCACAATAGAGATTAGAGAGAGGGTGAGAGTAGGTAGAGTTCCAGATGTGCCCTCTTCACATATCGCACCTATGACTTATTCGAGAAGACTTCCTTACCCCGATAGAATAGCTAAACGACCAGAAGGTAATTGGTACATTGGTAGTTGGTACATACATTGCTTCAACCTGACAATTAACATGAAATGTAAACTAGACATTATTTATTTAACGATTACCTAATGCCATTTCCCGGTAAAACTCGTATCTGGTTTAAAGGCGCCAGTTAACGAAGCTGTCTGGACTAAATCAAATTGAAGTTTTCAAAGAGTTAATCAACTAGAGTAATAATAAAGGTCTTGGTAAAAGGTTGTAGGAAACAAGCCAGTCTTGTGCATTTTTGCGTCTGCTTGGAGGCAACAAAATAATAATCCTACTATGATAAATGTGAAAGTTTGTGAGGATGGATGTATTGATGGATGTTTGTTACTCTTTCACGCAATAACTACTGAACGAATTTTGATGCGACTTGGCATGGTAGTAGATTAGGCTCTGGATTTAACTCATTGTCTGCTACTGTTTATCCCGAAAAAGTACAGTGTTCCCGTGGGATACTGTATTTACGCGGGCGGAGCCGCGAGCAAAAACTAGTCTAAAATATAATGATAAATGACTAAATTCCGATCGCGTTCACAATCTGCATAACAAGAAGACATGCTATATTTTCTGCTTCAGGTAAGTACCTACCTAAGTTACCCGTTGGATGAAACGGGAATCCTAAACTATCCGCTAGATAATTTAAATGTCTGGATTACGAAAGCACTCGATGTATGTTGCGTTTCTCTTTTGAAACACTCAATCAATCATTAAATCGCTGGATTTCAATATTGCAGACAATTCTATAGAATCGATAAAGTGTTGTTCTTGGTGACATCTTAGATTTTGCAAGTGACATAACACGGGTACTACACTTAAGGACAGCGTCGTTGTTAGTTGTTACACAGGGGCATACACTAGGGTCTAGGAGGGAAATGCCAACGTACGAGTATAGGCGCTTTTGATTGCGATGTAATTAATCCGTGATCGCGATCTGATTTTTTGTTAACAAATATAATAAGTCGCGAACTAGCCGTGACTATCCTTCGAATTTCCACTTTCTCCTTATGACCAGAGAGTTAATTCTGCTAAATAAAACCTGCAATAATACAATCACAATCAAGTCCCGATACACTAAAACTGTCAAACCGGTATTCTCGTCAACGTTAAAGCAGCGTCATGAGTGCCAAGTGTGAGTTTTTCTTTTCGCATTCGATCGTGAGCGCGTTTGGCGTTTACTAGGTATATGTATGTGATTTGACCTAGTTGTCGAGTTTACAACTAGGTGGCGCTGTACAAATCACATACAAATTCCTAGTAATCTGGATTATGACAGGCTACATTTCATCCCGAAACAGTACAGTGTTCCCTGTTACTGTAATATGTGTAATATTTCCGTCGGAGCTGCCATTAAATGAACTAATGAAGTATTGAAGTTTTAAAGTGCCGTGAATAATTGGAGATATTTTATGGCTATGCTTATTTATATTAAGGTTAAAATTTAAAATAGTGATGACGATGAAAACTTTAACATTATTGAATGATGAAAACAATTGAGTAGCGACAAGTGGCAAGCAGTCCCTTTAGGGACTGCTTGCCACTTGTCGTATCGTAACGATTATTATATCAAACGCTAGTAAGGTTGGGACTATATGATCCGGAATCCGGAAGGCCGGAGAAAATTCAGGCCACTGATGTCGTGACGATCCTTCGTAAATCGTACCTGTTTCTGAACTAATACAATAGAGTTGAAAATCGAACACTTGAGTGTCAAGTTGCCAGATTTGATATTGACATTTGACTTGACACTCGTGTGCTCGATTTTCAACTATATCGTATTAGCGCAGAGTTCTATTTTCATTTCTCTGAATTTTCTCCGGCCTTCCGGATTCCGGCCAATATAGTCCCAGCCTATGGCATGGGGTTAGCAGGAACAATGGACAAGAACGTATACGTAACGTTATCAAAAGAGGTTGAAGGTTTTTAAATTCGTGACATCTGACAGCTTTTTCACACGAAAAGGACCGTCGGGCTACCAAACGCCGCCTGGTGACAGAAAAAGAATCGAAAATTCTTATTGACCGTTTTTGATACCACTTACGCCACCAGACGACGCTTCGTGTTAGTTGGGTCTGCCCCCTAACGGCAGAAAAAATAATTAACACCCTCATTGAATGTAATTTATGACAGCGGCCGGCGCCCACACAACTGCCTTTCGATAACGTTACTGATACGTAGTTGCCAATTGTTCCTGCTTGGGCTACAGATACAAATAAAGTTTCATACTTCATTGGTAATTTATAAGAATGTGGTCCAATTACTTGAAAATGTTACAATTTTAGTTTTATTACTCACCCAATTTGTGGAGTTCGTGCGATTACTCGTAAGTGCGACGTAACGTGCGATGTATTTGCATTGACCTTCAAAATTAGCAGGAAATTTTATTCATCGTAATGCCATATTATATAAAAGTTGCTCTTCAAACGTTCTACGACCTCTGTGGCTCAGTGGTTGAGCGCGTTGGTGCTCGAGCCGGGGGTCACGAGTTCGAATCCCGCCGGAGGAACAAAATCCAGAGTGACTTTGTGTGAATGGTGGAAATTATTTAATAACCTATGTTTTATTATCCATAGTCTAAACTATACCACACCAAATTCCATCAAAATCTGTTCAAAAGTTTTTGCGTGAAAGAGTAACAAACGTCCCTCCATCCATTCATCCTCACAAACTTTCACATTTATAATAGAAGTAGTATACTTCCCATTGTCTGGTCCCCGCTCTTCAAATACTTAGCAGTTAGCACGGAGCCAGATTGACGTGGTATGAAGCGTCCATAGATATAAAAATATGTTTTAAAAAACATTTTAAACTTATCGGAGGTGCTTAACGTAACTAACGTACGTAACGTTGATATACGAATAAAAATAATATTAGGGTAAGTATATAGTATAATATAATATAGTCTAGTAAAGTTAATATTATAATTTATGTTATATAATAATCATCATTTTTCTGTGTTATAGAAGAATTTGAGATTCGAAAGAGTTTATTTAAGTTTGTTTTTTTAACAACTTCACAAATTTTATGTTAAATAGGTTAACCGTGTTGTTAAACGTTAAGTTAAAATGCATACAATGGTTTCACCTTATTTGCTTAGTATATCCAGCATTAGTATTCTCTGTCGACAGTCGACACCTACAGAAATCTATGTGCAAAAAAGTTCTTGCGCAAACGGGTCAGTGACCTTCCATTGAATTGCACAGGCTGTGCTTGCTGACATAATAATGCAGCTTAAACATGGATTCACCTCTTTGTAGTCGGTTAAAATGTATGTCATCGTTTTGATGTTTTCAGGAGCCTGGACCATATCAATTTTGAATTCTATGAGGATTTGGTGAGCTTCTTCCAACCCGCAGGGGACAAGCATTGTGGACTACAGCCTAATCTTCTATCACTAGCTACTTAAGACGCCTAGGCGCATCCATGGTCCTGTGGTTTAGAGTTTGGCTCTCGACTTTGGAGGTCATGGGTTCGATTCCCGCGTTGGACAACATAAAATGTTGATTTCAAGTCTGTTTAAGACAATTCATACTGATCACCCGATTGTCTGACAAGAAAGATGATCAATGCGTCGGATGGGCATGTAAAAAGTCGGTCCTACCGCCTGCGCCTGATCTCTCGCCAAGTCGTGTTGGTTAAAGCCATCCCACAAAAAAAAATAACTCCTGCGTAGCTGGGCTGGTTTCCACAAGGAACTATTATTATTAACTAGGTACTACCATACAATACCTACTTACGCAACAGATACGCTGGTCCTTATGTTGCTGTCTTTGTCTGATACGTTGAAAAGCCATTTGACAGTCGACACATAAAGACAGAAACATGCGTTCGCGTATCCGTTGCGTAAAATGTTAATAGTTTTATTAATAAGGGGGTGAGAGAGATGTCTGTGTCTCATCGAAAGAAAAAGGAGATTTAGTCGATGTCTCGTCGATGTATTCTAATAATTCAAATAATTTGTTCATTCGTCTATTAAAGATTAAAATACAGATTAATTGTAGAGCTGGTAAAAAACTGTACGTGTGACGTGTCTGTTCTGTTATATATTATTAATGTTATTATTATTTTTTAAAATAACAATTTGATATTTTAAATTTATTTCTAACATATATTAACAATGATCAATCATATACAAAGCTATCTAAGAAAATAATTAAGAATTCGATATAAGATTTAATAGAAGTAATTAATATAGAAGTTCGTTACCTCTACACAAATGAAAGCTTTAGAAAAAAGTTAATTGAAACAAAAAAAATAATAAAAACCAGCTCTTTGTTTTCAATGATTAGTTATGAATAATTTTAGACAAGTAGATACTTATATTATAGTCTAATCACTTTGATAATATTTTCAGTTATGTCAGTTTGATATAATGATATTATTATTATAATATAAACAAATTTTGACAACTGGAGTCAACTGCTTATAAATTAGATTCCCTGATAGAACATATCTATTTGGTTTCTTTACCAATATGAACTGACGCTATCTATGTATAAATACGCTATCTATAAATGAAGAGTCAAGATTCTTAATTTTCATGTCAAATAAAATCAAAATTAAAAAAAAAATTAACAAAGTTGGTATTAATATACACTTTCTGAACGTCGGTATACGTGATCCCTATCACCGGTCCGGGAACTAGCCCGGCGAGAAGGACCGGCGGAAGACACTATAACCGGTTCGGGAACTAGCCCGGCGAGAAGGACCGGCGGAAGACACTATCACCGGTTCGGGAACTAGCCCGGCGACAAGGACCGGCGGAAGACACTATCACCGGTTCGGAACTAGCCCGGCGAGAAGGACCGGCGGAAGACACTATCATCGGTTCGGGAACTAGCCTGGCGAGAAGGACCGGCGGAAGACACTATCACCGGTTCGGGAACTAGCCCGGCGAGAAGGACCGGCGGAAGACACTATCACCGGTTCGGGAACTAGCCCGGCGAGAAGGACCGGCGGAAGACACTATCACCGGTTCGGGAACTAGCCCGGCGAGAAAGACCGGCGGAAGACACTATCACCGGTTCGGGAACTGGCCCGGCGAGAAGGACCGGCGGAAGACACTATCACCGGTTCGGGAACTAGCCCGGCGAGAAGGACCGGCGGAGGACACTATCACCGGTTCGGGAACTAGCCCGGCGAGAAGGACCGGCGGAAGACACTATCACCGGTTCGGGAACTAGCCCGGCGACAAGGACCGGCGGAAGACACTATCACCGGTTCGGGAACTAGCCCGGCGAGAAGGACCGGCGGAAGACACTATCACCGGTTCGGGAACTAGCCCGGCGAGAAGGACCGGCGGAAGACACTATCACCGGTTCGGGAACTAGCCCGGCGAGAAGGACCGGCGGAAGACACTATCACCGGTTCGGGAACTAGCCCGGCGAGAAGGACCGGCGGAAGACACTATCACCGGTTCGGGAACTAGCCCGGCGAGAAGGACCGGCGGAAGACACTATCACCGGTTCGGAACTAGCCCGGCGAAGAAGGACCGGCGGAAGACACTATCACCGGTTCGGGAACTAGCCCGGCGAGAAGGACCGGCGGAAGACACTATCACCGGTTCGGGAACTAGCCCGGCGAGAAGGACCGGCGGAAGACACTATCACCGGTTCGGGAACTAGCCCGGCGAGAAGGACCGGCGGAAGACACTCGCGCGATGATCTTAATAATTGTCAGCATGCAATTTTTTACAAATATATCAAGCTTCAAAAGTTTAAATATAGTAAAATAATTAATAAAAAGCCTAACCAACAGCATGCCAGGACTATGGATGGTTTCGTTACTATCGCCGCGCAATAGGTTTCCTATAAATTACTTTTGCTTATTATCTGATTTCGTTCAAAATAATTTTCCTTGAGAGTTTTTAGCATAATCTATCAGCATGGAAACTTACAAGTTTCTATCTCTTATAGTTTAGAAATTCCGAGGGGGTCTCTTATAAACCACTTTGGAGGCCGATTACTTTAAAATCGTTTTTTTTTTTTAATGTTTTATCATTAAAATGATCAACATTCACAGCTCTGAGCAGTGAGCAGTGAGCACGCCATCAGTCAGTGTCACTTGCCCGCCACGTTACTGGGTCAGCGGCTCACCTCGAAACTATATCCAAGTCATACTCCATTTGTCATCGCGCGCATATGTAAAAATCAAAGATTGACTGATGTATCAACAAAACACAGGCCAAACCCTTAAGGCTAGAAATTTGAAATTTTGTACACGTATTCCTCATATGACGTAGGCATCCACTAAGGAAGGATCTTTCAAAATTCAACCCCCAATTCATTTATAGGGGATAAAAGTTTGTATGAAACTTTTTATTCCTTGGATATATTTGCATGATATTTCGTATGAATTGAGTACGGAAAAAATAAAAATGAGTTACATTTTTCAGTATTTTCTAAAGTTCAACCCTTAAGAGGGTAAAATAGGGGATGAAAGTTTTTTATTATATAGATAGCGTTTATACCAATTACACGCGGGCGAATCCGCGGGCAAAATATGCTAGTACTACATACTGTGATTACTATAATTATCCCGTGGCATCTGATTAGAAATGAAATTATTGAAAAACTATAGACACGAAGTAACTATTTAGTAACCAAGCCAAGCAGGAAATTAAATTTGTATGGGCGTTGTCATGATTTTGACAGATTTTCTTACATTTCCCATTCGATAAAGCTTCGTTTACACCGCTGTCAAATGGTCCACTGTACTATTATAATAAAATTCCAAGCGGCCCTAAAATATTTAAATAACTAAAAAATATTTTGAAATAAATAACCACTACTTAGTACTTACCTGAATTACCTATTAGTATTTTAGTTTTAGGAGATTACTTTTCATGCCACCCGCCTTAGTTTTTGTCCACACTTTAATTATTATAAGGAGCATTTGAATAATAAAACACAATACTGGCTTTCGTAGAACTGTTGTTAACTTCTAAGCTATTAAGTACAGTTAGTACGATTTACCTGTGGGTCTAGCACGAACAATTGACAAGAACGTATTCGCAACTTTGCGCCTTAAGATTCGATAACGTTACAAATATGTACTTGTCAGTTATTCGTGCTTACCCCTCTGTTTACTTTTAAATGCTAATAAACAAGCGAGGAAAAGTTACTGATTACTATCATCCGTCTTTATAGTCAGGCTATGATTAATTAATTCATGAATCATTATTACTATTATTAAAGGATGTTTGGTGAATTAAATAAAAATACATTATATTTATAATTGTGCTGGTGCGTGTTGGTTTTACATATAGTAGTGTACTTAGATAATAGTTATGCTTTCCATTAAGCCTTCCATAAAGGATCAGTTTCAGAATCTCTATTCAATGTTATTATTATAATGGAATGAACCACACATGTTTAAATAAATTATAGTATACATTATTAAGATATTTTATTCTGTCGGCAACAATTATTATCAATCATTATAATTGTGCGTTATAGTGTCGACATCGGGGATACAAATATCCTTATTTTCTAATTACCGAATGACTGAACATTGTAATTAGCTAATAAATACTGCAATTAAATACTGTCAGATGAGGCAGAGATAGTATATGCCCTATGGGCACAGAGGTTACACACGCTACAAATTATAGCTCGAGAAATATGTCGGTCGTATTGACAAAACGCTCTAGGGTCGGCACCGAAATCACAACCAAATACACAAACCCTCACAACAATTATAAACGTTGCATCAGACAAATCGTTTCTTAATTTGAAACCCGTCGACGTCTATGTAAACCAACGTCCCGCGCGCGCCGCGTGGACTCCGCGTCGTCTAGCCGCGCACACATTGCCGCGACCTACGTGTATACGATTTTTAACTGACTTCCAAAAAAGGAAGCGGCTATACATTCGGCTACATATTTTTTTTTGTATGTTCAACGATAATTCCGCCGTTAGTAAACCGATTTTCAAAATTCTTCTTTTGATGTAAAGGTTATAAGCCCAAGTTGGTCCCGTCACCAAAGGCTGACCTGATGATGGCATCCATGAGGAATCGAGGGAACTCCTCGAAATTTATATGGACATATATGGTGATTTCGACTTTTTCTAAAGTAGTCCAAGCATATATTACTAAAAAGTAAGATTTTGCACAAGGTATACCCTGGATCCAAAAGTACTGAACAGAACTCCTGACTCCTTAAAGATACATGTTTGGGGATTTCGGCGTTGTTTAAAGAACTGCAAGCATATGCCACTATGTCAATTACGATAATCATCATCAACAACACCATCATCACACCATACATCATCTCATTATGATGATATAATAGGTAAGTCTCATAGTATTTTACACCGGTCACCGACACGGATATCTTTGAACATTAGTCATTTATTGACTTTGCCGTATGTGAACCTATTTGCAAAATTGTTTTGTTGTTGTAAAGGTTATGATTCGTAATTTGTCCCTTAGTCACCAAGGTGGAGACCTGATGAGAGGATCCATGATAAATCGAGGGAACTCTTTGAAATTTATACGAACACATATTATAGTGATTTAGACTTTTTCTAAAGTCCAAATCACTATATGTGTATGTGTAAGTATATGCTACCAAAAATTAAGCTTTTGTACCAACTACCCTGGATCCAAAAGTACTGAACAGAACTCCTGAATCCTTATAAAGGGTGTCCAGTGGAAAATTTTCAAGTTTGAAATTTCACATAAAAAAACTACATAGATTTTATTTATCTTTATTAAAACTAAATGTACTACATTAATGCGGATTTCATTTCTTATACACTATATCATCTAAATGATGACCGTTTTTTTGTACGCACTCCTGTAGTCGGACCCTTACATTTGCAATCACGCGACGGCAAAGCTCTGAAGTAATGCTTTGAATTTCACGGCGAATATTGGCCTGCATTGCTTGAATTGTCCGTAACCGAATTAAGGTAACCCCATAGAAAAAAATCGCAGGGCGTGAGGTCGGGCGACCTGGGCGGCCATGAGATGTCTCCGTACTTGCTGATCAGTTTATTTAGAAAAATTGTTCTTAACTTTTCCATCGACACCCTAGCTGTATGCGGAATGGCACCGTCTTGCTGAAATTGTGTCCTATTGTTGTAACCTGAATACAGCTGCAATCGCGGTACCAGAAATTTGTCTATCATACGGCAATACACCGGAGCAGTGAATGTTTCTCCTTGGTTAAAAAAATAGGGCCCAATTACACCGCTAGCCGAAATGGCACACCAAACTGTGGTTTTCAAGCAATGTAAACGTTTCTGGTGGCGTTCTCTTGGGTTGTTCGGGCACCAGTATCTCATATTCTGTTTATTTACATATCCATCAATATGAAAATGTGCTTCGTCACTAAACAAAATGTTTCCCAACGTGGTAGGTGTTCGAAAGCGTTCCAGCATTGTTCTTGCGAAGGTTTCTCGCAAAGGATGGTCTCTTTCATTGAGACCCTGAACAATTTGCATTTTGTATGGATGGAGTCTTAATTTCTTCTTCAAAATAACATGCACTGTTGACTTTTTGATTCCTGTGGAGGCTGCAATTTTCCTAATCGACTTGCGTGGATTTCTAATGATTTAATTTCGAACTTCAGACATACGTTCGGGCGTTGCTGCTGATGTTGATGGTCCTGGAGTTCTGTTGAGCGTTTCCCTTCTTGCCTAAATCTTTGTACCCACAACCAAATAAGTTGCGTGCTTGGCCCATCACTTAAACGCCGAATATTAAAATGAGTACAAAACGTTCGACGCGCGCGAACCAACGATTCACCATTCTTTAGATATTGCTCAACCGCGAACGAGCGGTGCACTCCTGTCCAGTGACTCATAGCTACTAACAAATCCGCAAGTACCGCGCTTTCAATGGTACCCCTCCCGCTCACCTCACCCTGCTATTATTTCGATAATTTCAGTTTGAAGTTGAAAAATTTCCGCTGGACACCATTTAGATGCATGTTTGCGGATTCCGGCGTTGTTTAAAGAACTGCAAGCATATGCCATCATACCACTTACAGTAATCATCATCATCACCACCATCTTCACAAGAAACGCCAACATATTATTATATTGACATAATTACTCACTTCTCATCAGAGTTTTGTGCACCGATATCAATGTGTTCATAATAATATAGATAATAAATTTAACTAAAAAGACAAAAATTATTATTTTTAAACAAAAAATTAATACCGACTTCCAAAGTAAAAATGCACAAAAAATAATGAAATAAAACTTATTTTCCAAATAAGTCCGCTTTTAAATTCGGCTAAAATTTTAACTTTTTTGAAGTCGGTACCGGCAAATTTGAGTGCTGTGATGATTGTTTGGGCTGGTACCGACTTCAAAATTAGGAAGATTAATTAGAGAAAAAAAATAACATTTTAGACGAATTTAAAAGGGGAATTATTTAGAAAATAAGTTTTATTTCATACCTTTTTGTGCATATTTACTTTGGAAGTCAGTTTTAATTGTTTATTTGTGTAAAGAAATGTCCTCAAAGCACTACGCTTGGACGTCGGGTGGGTCACATTTCACTGCTGTTTCCATAGCTAAATTAAATATTAGTGGATATAATATTATATTATTATATATAATATTACAAGTTTCCTAATCTGAGTTGTAATAAATCTCAAGGACAACGTCGCTCAGCGAGTTAACTCAGTCCCGTACGTCATCTGACCGCGGTGTTGTGACCCCAACACACTCGTGACTCGGTAACGACCCAAACCCTGGTTAAGTGGTCACTCACGGAGAATGATCAAATCAACGGAATTGCTAAATTAGGATACAAGGAGTTATATAAACGGGATTTGTTTTAACCATGGGAAATGCTAGCAATGGACTGACTTGACAGATGCCACGGCCCTACAAAAAACTGGCGTGAAACAAGAGTATATGAAGATTTCAATAAATTTTTCGTTTCGAAGAGGGTCGAGGAAAACGACTCTACTTTACTTCTAGGAATCCCTAGAAGTAAAGTACAGGAATCCCTTCATGGGGGGCTCAAATATTAAGCAAAATGAAATAATAATTAGCAATGAATTTAAAAACTTTGTTCTCTAATCGCTCTTAGTCCTACCACTATTATAAATGTGAAAGTTTGTGACGGTGGATGAATGGATGTATGGATGGATTAATGGATGTTTGTTACTCTTTAACTTAAAAACTACTGAAAGGATTTAAATAAAATTTGGTATGGTAGGGGTTTGAGCTCTGGATTAACACTTTGGCTACATTTTTACCCGAAAAAGTACATTGTTCCCGTGAGATACTGTATTTACGCGGGCGGGACCGCGAGCAAAGGCTAGTTCTTAATAAATGCCGCTTAGTTAGTAATTCTTGGTTCATTTTCACAACGAAAAATCTGCGATAATTAAAACTGCGTAACTCTATGCACTGCGCTATTTAGCTGTTGGGATGCGCAAAAATTTTAACACTTACAAGATCCATTGCACAATACATATTTTATATATATAAATTGAATATATATATACATAATATTATAATATGTACATAATATTATAATATGCCATTGTTATTAACGAAGTAATTAGCGATACGAGAAAGTATTTTGTAAGGCAATTACTCATTATGATTACTTTTCACCCAATTAGAATTTTGGAAAGTTTCAAAAGTTAGAATATTTGTTAAGTAATGAGGTTCGTCGAATGTTTGTAAAACTATTAATTTGATCCTTACAATATTTTGAAAACCTAAGTTAATTACTATAACTATTTCTAATTTTCTACTTAGATACGGTAATTTTTATTTACTAGGTAATCTGTCTTTTTAGGGTTCCGTAGTAACTACAAGGAACCCTTACCTAACCTAGTTTCGCTCTATCCATCCGTCCTTCCTTTTTTACTTCGGTAATATGAATATAAATGGACGTTAAAATCATGACAATTTCATATTTTAGGGGTGGCTCCCCAATCCCCATACATGTGAAGTGAGGATGATTTTTTCTTCATTCTACACCATCGTGTCGGGTATCGTTGAATAGATATTTTAATAGGTAGGTTTTACCTTTGAATTCCGATAGCTCATTTTGAGCAAAATCGAGCAAAAATTTTTTTTAATTGCTTCGAAGTTATAGTACTTCGAAGCAAAACAAAAAAATCTATTTTGCGATGATTCTTACGGAACCCTTCTTAGGCATGACGTGCTGAATGCTGGTATGCTTTACCTTAGGCTAGTATTTCCTGGTGCCTAGAAGATGAGACATATTTACACAAATTACACTACCAAGTAGGAGCACGCTATAAAAATAAGTAAATAGTATTTATGTTTTAAATATCTTCTGATAATTAAAACTATTTTATTACTTCATGTTGGCGCCTACAGATTTATCGTAATAATGTTTCATCAATTAACATGTTTTATGTGTTATGTGACAAATCGTCCGCTTCCTTAAGCCGAAGACGCAATATAATAAACAATTATTGTAATAAAATTCTCACAACATTCTCTAAGTACTTATCTTCTTCTCTAAGTAGCTAAAAATAACATTATTTTTTTTACCTACATCCAGTAGGTATACAATAGTTGCACAGGCCACATTTTCAAGCAAAGTATTACCAAGCTAGATGTTTCCCGCGCCTTCGTGCGAGCATAATGAGATTTCGCGGGAACCGTACATATTGCCGCGATAAAGTAGGCTATGTCCTTCTCCATGGTCTACTTTATAACTGTGTCAAATTGCATGATGATCGGTTAAGTAGCTTTTACGTGGAAGAGAAACAAGTAAACAAACAAACTTACTTTCACATTTATAATATAAGTTAGGAAGGAGTCTCTAGAAGTCTAGACCTTGGGACAGCTTGGGCCTTTTTCGAAAGCCCCGTGATTAATGACTGTACATATGAAAATTACGTCAGACTTGCTATTGGTAAAGCTAAGGCTGGGACTATATTATGATCCGGAATCTGGAAGGCCGGAGAAAATTCAGAGCACTGAAAATAGACCTCTGCGCTAATAGAGTCGAAAATCGAAATGTCGAGTGTCGAGCTGTCATAAGTGACTTTGACATTTGACTCGTCACTTGTGTTGTAAGTATTAGCGCAGAGTTCTACTTTCAATGCTCTGATTTTCCCCGGCCTTCTGGATTCCGAATCATATAGTTCCAGCCTAATAGCTCAGATTGTGAACAACACTGGGATCGCTGTGAAACAGGAGTAGGTAAGTCAGTCATACTCGTATCTATAAAATTTAAATCAGTAGTCGAATGCTAAGTGTAACAGGTCACTTACATCATAACGATCTAAAGTAATGATATGGCTCATACATTTATGTAAACTGGCGACGGTTGGCGCGTTACGCTACATTATCTAACCATCGAGTTATCATCTGCTGACTGCTTTACACAAGGTTTTAATTAGAGCATGAGCTTCCGTACGGGTCAATTCACACCGATAAGTAACGATACGCGACATGGCGCTGCATCATCGAGATAGCTATTCAAAATTGAAGTTTATACGCAAAGCTACGCGGCGCTGCATTTTTGAGATAGCAATTAAAAATTGAACATTATTCACTACACAAGAAGATAGACGTTTCATTGTAAGAGTTCGAATACCATGCTGCACCGCGCTGCACCGCGCATGTGCAGTGTACGACTGATGTCATATGAAACGTGTATCTATTTGTGTAATGAATAAAGATCAATTTTGAATAGCTATCTCAAAAATGCAGCGCCGCGTAGCGTTGCCTATCGTCGCGATGTGAACAGACCCATTGTCTACAAAAACCTAGAAATGCTACGGGTATTGCAGCATTTCCAGCACACATAGTATGACCACCACAGAAATGGTTTCTTTCTATGGAACTCGGAAGACAAAACGACAGATTGATAACAGAAATCTGTCATTTTTTGTACACAATCTGTCAGTGTGCTAAAGCGGCCATGCTACGCGAGCAGGTGAAATAACGAGATAAATAGACAAATATAGTGAAACACACATAAACTAAGGAATGTCGAATGGGTAATGATGGAATAGCCTTTTTGATAATTGAGTTCCACGGGCAATGGCTAAGTAAGTTGGTAAATTTTTTGCGTATCATAAATAACATGAATAGTCGTAAATAGGTAAATGTCTGCTTGAAAGTAGAGAACCGTTAAGAGAATAAGAATAAGATGTCTGGTCCGAGGTGGGTCACCCGAAATCTTGTTCGGTAAGTTTTTTTCCCAATTATCTGGAATTCGCGAGAACATTCGAGACCGTCTTTGATGTTCAAAGAAATGCCGATGTAATCGCCGCCGTGCGTGCGCCGCATGCAAGTGCAAGTTTCGTGGGAGCATCTTCGCATTCTGGTTAAGTATTTTAAGTGATTGATAAACTGCACGTATATAATTAATACCCTATTATAAAAGTTAAATAACCTTACTAAGAGCATGTCTAAGGAGGGTTCCGGAACTATCAACTAGGTTTTTTTTTTCAAATCACTTCAAAAGTTAGGTACTGTACGATTTTGTTCAAAATAATTTTAACTTTTATTAAATTCTCCTAATTACAAAAGTACATATCAAATCTTATTTCTTTTTGCTTTTATCAAGTTATACCCATTATTTCTGAATGTTTAAAAAATATTTTTTTACATGAAGGGAAATATCCAATAATATTCATACATTTCTGCTCCCCCGGCAGCCGGGTCGGTGCCGACTGCGGAGCGGGTAAGTGGAAAAACAGCCCATCCTTAGTAAATTTATAAATAATCAACCGTTTAAAAAGAAGCTGCACAGTGCACAATATCTACAATGTTAAAATCTGCTACATGTTGTCATATTACAAAGAATGTCAAAACACGATAAAATATCACGATATTTTGGTTATTTATGAAATGTTTCCCAATGCGCGTTGTAAAACACGCGTGACTGGAATACCGCTTGCCCAAGTCTGTGCAGGCTGCTCAACAATGTCTTGCATCAGAACTGATCTTGACATTCATTTCAGGTTCCATTTCTTTCCTACAAAGAGCTGTGGCGCGTGTGGAGCTCTTGGGCGGTGAACCTTGTCGTCACTTTGACCCAACTAGATCAATATTCAGTTGGGGAGACGATTACTACGACTACGAAATATTGAACTTAATTAAATACTCAGAAATATTGAGGTATTACTACATATTATAATATTTGATGTGTAGTTTACTTACATCTAAAAATACAAAAAAGTTTTAAAATGTTTGGCAAAATTAGTAAAAAAACCTACATTGTCAGTTTGCTCACTTCATAATTATACAAAAACAATAATTATAGTAAGTATAAACTTAAACGCACAAATTTTGAAGATATTTACAAATAGTTACGGGCTATATACACATATAAACTTGATGCTTAAGGAGTAAACTTTAAAAATCCTGCCCCTAATAAACCCCTAAAGATTTTTTTCCCTAATTTTGGGGGGAAAATCCCTAAGTTAGCAACACTGAGATCTTTGTCCGACCCAATCGCCCGACAACTAAACGGACTAAACGAACCAAATCCGTGGTCCGCTCCGTACCGAATCCGTATGTGTTGTCTACCTAGTACCGAAATCTTTTAAGATTTATGTATTTTACTAAGTTCTGCAACTAATGAGCAAATAATTTAATGGGGAAACAGCCTTCGCTACTGTTATGTACCTTTATATAAAATTAAAGTAACATGCTACTAGGTACTTGCTATATAATATTATGATAATAATATAATAAATCACTCAACAATAAAAACAGTGTTTAAAAAGATAATCAATATTAATATTGCTAACCGTGAATAATGTTTCGGGTCACGGCAAAATAAACAACTGCACAAGTGTATATAGAATTGAGAATATTGGTTTTATTAATTATTTATTTATAACTACTAATATACTTCGAATACTTCAAGGCATACAGTTCAAAACCGTAACTAATATATTTTGTATTGTCACTTGTATTAAGAACGAGCGTAATACGTCATAAGTTATTATCATTACAAGGTTTTAAGAATTATTTTATTTACCATATCTGTTTACGCATACAGACAGCACATAAAGGGCTTATCTCTTGTTCTTGAATCAAAAGATCGCCTTGGATAATCCAAGTCATGTTTTTGTGTCTAGGACCTAGGTCACAGGGGCGACACTCTCTACAAATGACAGCTCAAGCACCGGCGAATGCCATGTTGACGGAAGCATAAAGTTGACACCGAAATAATTTTCGGCGTCAGACATATCTATCATAAATAATATGGTATTATAATGTCAATTATGTCAAATCACGAAACGATCTGCGACCAGCCCCGTGATAGAAAGTCCTGCTCGCCGCGCGCACAACCCGCATACGTCTAGCCACGAACACATAGCTGCGAGCTCTCAATCGTATTAGTCTTTCGAATGACGGTTCTTTACGTTAATAATATAATATATTCTTTGCCTAGGGTAGAGTCTGAATAACGTTAATTGAAATAATTATCAAAAAGTTAAAAACTATAACCCGAGAACGCAAGTTATGTAGCCAATCATCACATCACCAATCACCATCATATTGACAGTTGACACCTCATTCATCAGATCAGTACTTTAGGCGCTACGGTGGAACAAATATACATACACAAATAGACTGCCAATAATGGCCCACATTAGTCATTACACATTTCTTTAGAAAAATGGCATGGCAATGGCACAACGTTAATACGTAATGGTTCACCATCCTTGACCTAGGTCCTAGGATATTATGTGTCTAATATTAGGTCATTATCATTACATATGAAATTGGCGTTTTATAGAGGAGGAACATAAGGTCGTTTTTTTTAAACATAATATATTTAATTAATCAAAGTATATACCATTGCTATCTATGCACTTTTGCCATCTCATAGGTAATTCATTGATTCCTTTACTAAAGAACCATTCGGTCAGGATTCAATAAAATCTTTGAAGGCGCTTTGGACGTGAATTGAATTTGAAATTAAAAAAAAATCGGAGTTGAATTTTTTCCCTTGCAACATTATATATATATATATATATATATATATATATATATATATATATATATATATATATATATATATATATATATATATATACATATATATATGCAAGTAAAGGTTGTTGTAAAGGGGATCAGGCGCCTCGGCACCGCCGTGGTCGATGCCTGAGTTGATTCCCTTTGAACATGTGGTGTGGGGATTTGATTTGATTGCTGGCAATAGACATCTGCGGTAATCGTCTGATCAGATTTAAGAAACCTGTAGTGTTAGTACTAGTCCACCAAACGCTCACAAGTAGCTTTTTTGAGTCAATTTTCGCTTGGGGCAGGCTTTGGCTGGTATGCCAGGCTTAGTCATTGCGATGAGCGTTTCCGATTATCGTACAGGATCCACTTTTCATTTCTGTACTCAATTCATAAGGTAACCCACCTTTCAAGCTTTTTCACCTTCCCAATTTGCTTCAAGTGGATTAAAACAGTTTTATCACTAACTCCGCAGCCTGCAACTAACTCGGACGTGGTTTGCGATGGATTCACTTCCACAATACCCTTCAATTCTTCATCATCAACTTTGGTCTCCGGCCGTCCACGGAACTTGTTTTGCAGGTCGAAATTTCCAGAACGAAAACGTTGGAACCAAAAACGCACTGTGTTTTCTTTTGCGACACCGTCGCCATCCACATAATTAATCCTTCGAGCCGTTACTGCAGCACTGGTGCCACGGTGGAACTCGTACTCGAAAATAATACGATATTTCAAGTTTTCCATTTTGTAAACAGAGTGACGCAAAGAAAAAACCAAAAGAGGAAAAAACAAATGAATTACAGTTTTCGAAACACAAATGTATGAGTAAATAGCGGTATAAATTGAAATTGGAATTCCTAACCAAAGAAGATATATTTGAGATCAAAGTGACCAGTACGACAAAACGCCAATTTCATATGTGAGGACCTAATATAATATTTCACACATTTCCGGGTGATTTTAGGCATTGTATACAATGCCTAGGAATTGTATACATTGTCTGTAACATATATACAAGAATTGTTCGTTTAATCTATACTTAATATTATAAAGGGGAAAGATTTTTTTGTTTGTTTGCATTGAATACGACCGATTTTGATGACCACGGGGAAGGACATAGGATACTTTTTATCGCGGCAAAGTGTACGGTTCCCCCGAGATTTACTTTTGCACGCACGAAGTCGCGAAAAACACCGCTAGCAAGATTATAATAATATGGTGTCTAGTGCCTGCAAGGAATGTTTTAGCAATACGTAAACTATACATTGCTGTCATATAAAAGTATGCCTATAATTATTCAACACTCCAGCATAATATGACAAATACGATACTTATTTCAATACTACCTCGCTCAAAATAACTGACTAAAGTATAAGCACGGAATCTATGTACTATCCAACAAGTTGCCGCTCGACCAGGCATAAGATGAAAATCGCTTAACAGAGCCGTGGAATCGTGCGCGTGTTGAACTACGTACACACTTACGTGTGTACGTAGTTCACACAACAATGTAAATGTTGTCCTCCTCCACATAAACTTTAATTTACCGGCACATTTCACACTCCCCCGGTTGCACGATTCTCGCAAAACTGTACTGAAAGTTTTTGCGTCACGTATTAATGTAATAATGATTACCTATTATTTAACAATTACGACTGACTGTACACAGTAGGTACACACAAACGTAGCTTGACTACAATTTAAGACACTGTTTCGTAAATGAATTACTTAAATGTGTAAACAATGTTCTGCTATTATTTGTGTGGCGAGGGCCTTGAGCCGTATGATATAAAAATTAGGTTATTGAAATTGTGACACGTCCGAGACGAATGTAAATAAAAAAAGTAGGTAGTCCACGCTTCGGCACTAATGGGCCCACTTTATAGAAACCGGGCATTTAATTCCCTGTATGAATTAAGTATCTACATTGATATTGAGGGTGTGAATGATCGGTATTTTACTATCAGGGAATTTGATTCTGTAGCAGCCGTTTACATAATAAATAAATTATAGTTTAAAAAAAACTAAAAAAACACGCTTTTATAGAAAATCTAGATAAAAAATAAAAAATAAAATTTAATAAATTTGGATTAAGATAGTGTAAATGAAAAATAAATGTTTATTATTGTAAAAAAGCGTGGGGTGCAGTGTCTTCATCTGTACGTTTGTTTGTATGTAACCGACTCCAGTGGATTTGATTTTGATCCACTTCAAACGGTCAGATTTCGTTTTAAGTGATTTTTAAGATATTATCAAAGTGAAGATCCTTCTCATATCTGCCATTCTCATACACTATTCTTAATCCGAATTTATTAAATTTAATTTTTTATTTTTTAAATATAAAAGCGTGTTTTTTTTAGTTTTTTCAACTATAATTTATTTTTTGCTTTTTAGTACGATTTGCCAAAGAGTAAGCCTGCAACTGCACACATGCGTAGTTCGCGCACTAGTTCTATCTCTCTTACTCTCATGCAAAGGATGCGGAAAGAAATTGATGAATCCTGGCGAATTTAATCAGGATAATCGGATATTTTAATCGAATTATTGCATTGTCATCGGTCTTTGACAGGTGTGCAAAGTTTGAATTAAATCTGATCGTTCAAAGTAGGACAAAATGGAGCCCAAAGGAGTCGGTTACAAACAAACAAACAAGCAAGCAAGCAAGCAAACATAAAGGTGAAACTAATAAAAGGGTTATAAAAACCGGCCATGTCGGACTCGCGCTCGTAGGGCTCCACACCATTAAGTGTACCAATATTTAACATGTTTACTCATAATTTCGTTATTTTTGTATGAAGTTTTCCAAGTAATCATTTTACAAGTTAAGTATCTATAACTCCTGAACTTATAAAGTTATAATAAGCCGTTATAGTTTTCCTTCAAAGTTCATGACACGGATTATGATTTTTTTTCTGCCGTTAAGTTATTAGACAAAAAAAAAACTTACCCCCTCTAAAAACTTGACGTCGGAAAATGCGCTTTAAAGTTAAATATCTCGCAAACGGATTAATAAAAAAATCATTTTAGCAACCTCTTTTTAAAAGACCTATCTAATGATACCCCATGGGGTAAACGCGAGAAAAAAAACATGCATTTTAGGTACGTGTAGGGTAAAACAAAATTAATTATGTGGTAACTACACATATCGATGCAAATTTTCATATTTCTAGTATTAACCATTTGGAACGTAAGCCGAAGACGGACGGACGGACATGACGAAACCATAAACATTCCGAGACGTGAACTACGGAACCCTAAAAATGAGAAACCTACCTTTAAAGAGTCAATGTCCTGATAATATAAACTACTAAAGAACAAGAATTACAGACGCTAAATTAGTAGGTATCGTAAAAGTAAGTAAGTAGGTAAATGATAACCATACCTTTAAGACGGTTCACTATCATAGACTATTGGGTAATCATGAGACTCCATAAAAACACTTTTTGTTTAATATGTATCCCTTAAATAGATAAGATAAGTAGGACACTAATACAATGTCAAGATTGCATTTTGCAAGACTTTATTATATATACCATAGACTCCATGGTATAGCACAGTAATAATTATTCATCTGTAGAAGTGGAAAACTGGGAAAATGAAATTATTTACACTATTTTTCTTTGGTTTGGTAAGTGAGAGACTTCTGATAGATATTTAATATCCCTAAGTTCCTGTTTCACAATCTTCTAATAATATGTCAGACAGTTTATTTGCATATTTTGCCTCTGGCCCTCGGTATACGGTACGCAGCGACAAAACCACCAAATATGAAATAGGTAAGTTTGAGTTACACTTGATACTTGCCAGAAGTGTTAATTCAACGGAAAAATCGCAAGAGAGTCGGGAAGGTGTACGCACTCGCGCCTGGCGGAAAACGATTATCGCCACCTCTGATCACCCATATAATACAAGAGTCGCATGTGCGTGTTCTGCTTTTTATTTTAGGTGTGTGTCTCCCAGAGCTCTCCAGTGAGTAAGTCGGATTCGACGGATCTGAAGAAGGTCCACGTCCGCTTTGACGTGGACCTGGCTGCTGGAATGAAGTATGTTACCTTTACTTCTCTCTTCTCTAACTTTTATTTCTTTTTCAACCTTCATCAAGGTATTTCACTGCAAAAGCCACGTTTATATTAAACTAGCTTCTCCACGCGGCTCCGCCCGCGTAAATATAGTATCCCACGGGAATACTGTAATTTTTCGGGATAAAATGTACCTACTACCTAACCTATGTTTTAATCCAGAGCCTAAACAACCACCATACCAAATTTCATCGAAATCCGTTCAGTAGTTTTTGCGTAAAAGAGTAACAAACATCCATTCATCCTCACAAACTTTCACATTTATAATAGTAGTAGGATTATTACGAACCTACATGTTATAGATATGCAACTTATAAGAAACAAGCATTTGCCCCGCGGCCTCGCCCGCCTAAAATTAGGTTTTAAACGATATCTTTAAAAATATTTAAAACTTACATCCCTTATTTTACTTTCTGAGGGGTTGAATATTAATAAACGCTGAAATACGTAACTCATCATTTTTCCGTAGGTACTCAAATTCATACGAAATATCATGCAAATATGTCCAAGGAATAAAAAGTTTCATACAAACATTTATCCCCTATTTTACCCCCTTGAGGGTTGAATTTTGAAAAAACCTTCCTTAGTGGATGCCTGCGTCATATGATAAATACGTGAGCAAGGTTTAACATTTCGGGTTAAGGCTTTGGTTAGGTAGTGCGTTGGTACATCAGTCAATCAGCTTTGCCTTTTTACCCGACTACAGCGAAGCCAAATGGAAGGTTAATGATTTTGGCAGTCTATTTATGTTCATACTTAAATAGACTGTGGAACAAACATACATACATATGTAAGTTTGTTCCACAGTAGCGCCTAAACTAGTAATGCGATCTTAATGAATGAGGTGTCAATAGATTCGTATAATAGTCCGGGCAACATAGGCTATATAATTTACGTAGTCGGGTTATTATATTTTTTCATAAAAAATTGTAGTTATATATAATGATATAGATAGTATTAAGTATTTAATCATCTGCTATACTAATTAACGTATTATAAAGAGGAAATATTTTGTCTTTTGGTTTGCACTCAATAGGCATTGGAAATTGGCAATGGAATTTGGCTCAGATATAGAGTACCCCACGGAGAAAACAGAGGCAAAATTTACGGTTCCCACGCATTTCCTTTTGCACGCTTGATCGTCGTCAACTTCTAGTTATAAAATGTATTCCTTTCTTTTTCATTTCTTGTGCTTTTTTAGGGTTTTGCTCATGGACCTCTATAGAAACCTGAGCGATGCCGCGGGACAGGCCAGGGATTCTATTAAAGTTTTCACTAAAGGCGTAGAATGGCAATGGGCAGTATTTCTAGAAAAAATTGAAACTCGCTTAGAAAACTTCAAAGACTCTATTGAAGACAACATTCAAAGCTTCTACGAAAAGGTTTCAGAAGTAGGCGATACAGTAAAAGCTTGTATTCACGTGAGTATAGCTGACGAATCTCATACTGGGTGATATTTATTCCGTTTTGAGAGAAATAGGGTATAATAGGAACATGACATAGAAGACTGTGGCATACTTAGTTTACTTTTTACAAAATGAAATTTTGTTTTGCAACATCGCGCTACAAATGTAAAATAATTATTTACAAATTTATGCATTTAAAAAATATTAATTGTATTTTAATGACAAATGATTGTCGCCCAATTGATCCCTATGACCTACGTTTGATTGGAGCGTACAACGGCGCGCGGCGCGTGATGCGTCGCCCCGTTACACCCGCAGTAGGGTAGATAGACCTAAATTCATGATCTTTTAAGATTTTCTAACTTTTAAATACTTGAGCTTTGACACTAAGGCTTTTTATACGTTTATATTATATTAATTTATTTTTGATACAAAAATGCTTCTCTTAAAACGGAATAAAAATCACTCGGTAGATAAGTAAGTATATAAAATTTTCTTGTCACAGTGTCTGTTAGCGAACTCCTCCGAAATGACTAGACTTGCCTAGTATATTATGTGTAATTTGTATTTGTAGGTAGTAGGTGTAGTTGTTGGTGTAGAAACTGTTATGTAGGTTAGGTTTATTATCCAGTTCTTAGTAACGACAGAACAACGTCTGTTGAGTACAGCTAGTATCCATATAAAAACCTAGAAAACTATTCTCGGTAGGTACCTCATGTTTATGTTAGCTTCGAAAAAACTGTTTATATTATCTTAACAAATGCTAAACAAAACCCTTCAGAAAGTCTATTTGTTAACCACGAAGTGGAAAAAGAGTGAAATGATTCAGTATCCTGATAATTTTTGGCATTAAAAATATTAGTCTTCGCTTCCACACCACGTCAATCTGGTACCGTGGTAAGTTCTTAAAAAACTTGTTAAGGTACCAGACAACAAAAATATATTTAATACTTAATATTTGACATTATTAAGATTTAATATATTTAATGCACATCCATGGCCCAGGAACACAGAAAACATTTCAATTGATTTAAATTTTATTTGTATTTCCAGGAAAGCAAAGAAATTGCTGAGGGTTTGTATAAACAAACACTAGACAGCGTGAAACAATGTGGCAGCAGTCGTGTTGAAGCTATTAGCGAAATGATAACCAGTCTAGTGATACTAACTGACAACTCCAGTGTCGTCACCCAGGAAGTCCTAACAGAGGTGGACCTTTGCTACAATACGACGGGGAACGAAGTCATCTCCTTGGCCCAGTGTCTAGCCGGCGTTGTAGTGGATGCTGAATTTAAAGCCACGGGATTCTTGGCTCAAACAGGATATCAAGTGAGTTTATCCTCAAGCATAGGTAAATGATTTATCTCGCTGGCTGGCTAACAACAACAGCTTCGTAAATACGGTATTTCATTATTGTAGTGTGTAAATTGACAATTAACTTATCTATGACATATTCTAGTGTGCGTGAAAAATTGTGATGCCAGCTACTCAACTGTAACTAATATCATAGTAACTAATAACTGAAACTAATCATTTATCAATTTGCTCAAGTTCTTTAGATCTGATATAGAATTTACAAAAATAATGACATTAGGTACTGTGACACGCCTAGATTACTGAGGGCAACAGGCTAGGATCAAAATCTATAAAAAAAGTTATATATCGCTACCTTGATAGGTTCGTCGTGAACAGGTACAATATTAGGGCCTGTGGTGTATATTGTAAAGATTGTTGGAGCTTAAGTACACAAAACCGCGACGCTATTACATGTGGGTATGGACTACGTGACGTCATTTTCGTGGTGCGATGCGACATCGCGGTTTAGTTTTTTACTTTCATACTTTTATAAGGCCTAAAGGAGTATCTATCTTATACTTTAAACGAGACAATCTCGTAAATATACAATCGTAATCTCGGAAACGGCTGCAAGTATTTCCATGAAATTTAGTATGCTGGGAGTTTTGGACTTTTTTTTTAATCTCATGTACTATATAAAATGTACTAATGTATCATGTACTATATGAAATTAGTTATAAAAAATAGGTATGTATGTCATTAAAATTTAATAAATGTTTTGTTACTTTCAGGTCTGGAGAATAAACCTCTCTCTGGCCGCATTGCCTGCTGCTTTAGAGGTTTGCGCAGGCGCAGGACTCATCAACGCAGGGGTCGACAGTGGAACAGTCTTCGGGGAAATAGCCTCATGCTTAGCTTCCTCAGCCTACGAGTATTTAGCTCCTAATAGCACGACTGAATCCAAAAAAAATAATTCTACTCTATTCCAGGTTCACAAACTATAATTTTTTTTAATAAACGATTCAGCGAACAAAATATATTGTGTGATTTATTGCCATGATTTTTTAAAAACAAGATTAATAATATTCGGCTTTTCAAAATAACCTTACCAAGAGAATGTCAGGACTCAGGGCACAAGGAGGGTAGCTATCATTGCGCCATAGGTTTAATTAAAACTTCAAAACGTCTCTATCTTACTGTCCGATTTCGCTGAAAATAATTTTTCATTTCTCATACTCGGAAAGTAGTGTTGTTTTGATCTGATTATTGGGTGGAAGATGCTGCATTCCTTTCATAGGGAGGAAAAACTCAAAACTTCAAAACTTCAAAAATAGAACTGCTGTCAGCTGTGAAGAGTTTTATGTAAAAAAAAACTATTATAAAATGACATGACTTTCTAAACAGTCAGTGTGAATTTAGCGCAAACTGCTTTGAGCGGAATAAGCCGCGAGTGCCGCGACATTTACGCGGCGAGCGGCAAGTTCCATATTTAAAATTTAAAAAGTAAACACAAATTAGCGGGATACTAAAATCTGTTATATATGTATCTGTGATGGACTTTTGTGCTAAGATTTGAATTGAATATTAAAAATGAGTTCAAGTGAAATATTGACACCAAATATTGATCCAGAACAGCCAAATTTCTCAAAATATATCAAACAACATAAATATTCCAAACAAAAATGTAACTTTTAATTTCACGAATTGTCCTATCTGACTATTAATTTTAAATAGGCACTACTAATATATTATTATCAATAAATAGTTTAGATAAACAACTAGTTTTATTTTCCTCATATTCTAAATGAAAAGTAGAGTTTGCCACGGGTAAAAGAATCAATTCCTACTCGGACTATAGCCTAACTACCTCAAGAATTGATTCTTTTTAACCGTAGGCTAACAATCTTCTATTCCCCACACCTAAAATGTAAAATTTACTAAATGTATTATTATAATAACACAATTTTATGAAACAGAAACCGAAACTATAACTAAGTATATACTTATACCAAATTTCATCTATGTAGGTTGTTCTGTTGCACCTATAAATATAGTGTTAATATTTTACCCGCAATTTTTCCAAAATTTCTCACCATTTGAACCTTCCCTGAACTGATACGATTATTTAAGACCAAAAATAGACAAATCGTCCCAATCGTTCCAAAAAAAGTGTTATACGTTCAGCCGTATTTTTTTTTGTATGTTCAACGATTACTCCGTCGCCTGCGGACCGATTTTCAAATATATTTTTGCTATATAAAGCGCAATACACATTGAGCCCGCCGGGCCGCCGACATATGTCGGCAACTTTTTGTCGGCGGTCTAGTTGGCGGCTTTACTTAATACAAGTCGGAAAATTTGGTCGGCGGCATGTCGGCGGATTGAGATGAGAAATTTATTTGGCAGTCAGTGATTGCCGCGTGTCGATAAGCGTTGTGTGAGTGTGTTATATAATTTTGGTGGTGTATCTTCGATAATTCAGCAAATAGAAATAATCTTAAAAATGGACGATGGCAGTGATCTGTTGATAGCAGCTTGTGGAATGATTATTGCTGGATCGCTCCAAAGGGAACGAAGCTGTTCGGTTAGACCTAGTTTACTGAGTCGCAATTGTTATAGCAATTATGACAGATTAAGAGATTTGAAAGCAGATGATTTGATTGTACAAAATCCCATACATTTTAAAACATTCATGAAATTAACTAATACCGACTTTGAATATTTATTGAATATTGTTGGGCCGAGAATAGTTAAAAAAGTTACAAATTGCAGAATTGCAATTTCGCCACAAGACAGATTAGCAATAACATTAAAATACCTGAGTACGGGCGAAACATTCATTAGCCTTTGTGACGTGCTTAAAGTATCTCCTCAAATTATTTCATACATTATCCCAGAAGTATGCCAAGCTATAATCGATGGCCTTTCGGAGTATGTAAAGGTAACATTAAATGTTTATCTTTTGTAAATAAATCAAAATGTAAATTTTAAATAGATGTATTTTTTTTGTGCTGTTTGATTTAGTTCGAAGTATAATTTAGTTAATGTTCTTATTTTAGATTCCGAGAACTTCAAACGAATGGAAAAACGTTGCAGATCGATATCTGGATAGATGGAATGTTCCTAATTGCCTTGGATCAATGGACGGAAAACACGTAAAAATTCAATGTCCACCAAGAAGTAGAAGTGAATATTTTAACTATAAAACTTATTTCAGTATTGTACTATTTGCATCAGTGGATGCAGATTACAAGTTTTTATACGCTAATGTGGGATGTCAGGGTCGCATTTCAGATGGCGGTGTTTTTAATAACTCTGCGTTATATAGAATGTTAAATAACAATTCTTTAAATTTGCCGGACAACAAACCTCTACCTGGGAGAAATGTACCAGTGCCATATTTTTTTTTGGGTGATGATGCTTTTGCATTACAAACCCACATTATAAAACCTTACGATGGTATTAACACAAAAAGATCTCCCAAAAGAGTTTTCAATTATCGTATATGTAGAGGACGAAGAGTAGTTGAAAATGTGTTTGGGCAGTTAACCAGCAAATTTCAAATATTCAAGAGACCTATTCAGCTATGTCCACAAAAAACTGCTATTGTGACATTGGCCTGTGTACATTTGTTTAATTATATAAAAAAATATACAGCGAAACGAATATGATTCTGAAAATAATAACGGAGAAATCATACCAGGTGAATGGCGTACAGTAACTCCTGAAAATGATTGTTTTGTTGCCTTGCCAAGAGAGGTCAATACAAATCTGTGTCCTGAAGATACAAGGAACGAGTTGGTTGAATATTTTCTCTCAGATGTAGGAAGCTTAGAATGGCAGTATGATCAATGATCAATTTAATCAAAATCTAAATTTAAAGATTTATTAAA
This sequence comes from Phengaris alcon alcon, assembly GCA_037179445.1. NCBI lineage: Eukaryota > Metazoa > Arthropoda > Insecta > Lepidoptera > Lycaenidae > Phengaris > Phengaris alcon. The sequence goes on from JAYRCH010000194.1 coordinate 378,795, forward strand.
AAACATAATAATGATAGTTACTTATATTTTAATTTGTGTTTACAATTAGTGACTCTTACTAAATCATAACATTTCAAAAGACAGATTTATTTCGTGATAACTTTTCTCATGCTAAGCTATATTTATTTCAAATTATAACAATATAATAAAGATCTTAAAGAAAGTAAATTATTTTTCATTTATGGATTTAAAAACGTTCTCTAAATCTTGGCTGCTTATACGTTCACTATTAAAACTTTCATCAAGCGCTACTGGTACCGAAGATTCAACTCCAGGAAGTTGCGGATGAGGGCTGTTGATGGGATATAAAGATGAAGGGATTGTATTTGGCTGATTATCAGGATTTGTGGTGGTAGAATGCTGATGATCCGGGCTCGTAATAGAAGAATATACAGACGATGAGCGGTTAGAAGGATATGCATTTGGCTGATCATTTGGAGAACCTGTATAGTACCCTGGATGACTACGGGAGCTAGAGGGTCTTGCGTAATCTGCATACATATCTGTCTGATATCCAATTTCGGTTTCAAAAATAATGTTATTAATTCGATGTTTTACTATTGCATTTGTTGATTTATCCATTTTTCTCAGTTTTGCTGCAATATATTCTCCAAAAAGAGTGTCTTCATCTTTTTCTTGTGTTTGATTTTGTCGATCGGAGACAGATTTCATAATATTCAGAGCTTGTGAAATCATTTCACTGTTTAGATTTTTTCTGGGACGTTTAATCGTGTTATCGTCAAATGAATGAGATGAATCATTTTGCTGGGGTTGTACAACACTGCTCTCGTTTGATGTCTCCTGAAATTAAAATATTTTTAATCTGTTGTATTGTGTTACATAGAAAGTATAGATAATGCATGGTCAGCACTTTTGAAATTGTTTTGTTATGTACAATAAAACATTTTGGATAAAAAACTAAAAAAAAAATAATGAAACCGACTTCTAAAAAAACACAAAAAAGTATAAAATAACTTTTCTTTCGGAAGTCGGTGACTTTTTTTTCTTATTTCGTTTGCTTTTTTGTCACCGACTTCCGAAAGAAAAGTTATTTTATACTTTTTTGTGTTTTTTAAGAAGTCGGTTTCATTTTTTTTTTAAGTTTTTTATTTTACCCTTTTTAGTGAGTACAGTCGTGATATTATATAGATATGCGATAGCAGCAATCCCGGTTAATCTGCTGTTATTATTTGAAGATTTCCCTCGATTTCTCCAAGATCCCATCATCAGACATTCACATGGTGACAATGGGACCACAAGGGAAACACCAGCTTTCGAATAAAAAAAGAATCATCAAAATCGGTTCACCCAGTCGAAAGTTATGAGGTAACAAACATAAAAAGATAATTACATCATCCACATAGCAGTAATCAAAAAAATGCTCACAAAATAAAAAGTACTGAACCAAATTGGATGAAATTTTTATAGGACCAATTGGAAGGTGTACTCTTTCAATAAAAAGAAGAATTTTCAAAATCGGTCCAGGGGTCTTTGAGAAATCGGGGAACATACATAAAAAAAATAAAAATAAAAACCGGCCAAGTGCGAGTCGGACTCGCGCACGAAGGGTTTCGTGCCATCATCTATCTTAATATTTTAATTTTTTAAATTTATTTCTTATTTAATTTATTTTTTTTTAATTTTTAGTATTTGTTGTTATAGCGGCAACGGAAATACAACATTTGTGAAAATTTCAGCTTTCTAGCTATCACGGTTTATGAGATACAGCCTGGAGACAGACAGACAGACAGACAGACAGCGGAGGCTTAGTAATAGGGTCCCGTTTTACCCTTTGGGTACGGAACCCTAAAAAAGATTACGACGAATTGAGAACCTCCTCCTTTTTTTTAAATTGGTTAAAAATAATAAATGCATTTTTACTTACAGAATCGATCGTGGCAGTAGGAGTATTCTTGTTTAGCAAAAAACTAAATGATTTATATGCAAACCACTTGCTCTGATAAACACAATCTGTACCGCTACCCGACTTTTTTGAGTCAGTCACTTTTTTTTTCTCTCTATAATACTGACTTGTCAAGTTTTTAATTTTTCTTTCTATTTCTGATACATTTGTATTAAAATGGTTTGCTATTTCATTCAATGAGTCGAAACGCTTTGGTCGACTTTTATGATCTGGGTGTTTTGGATTCCACAATACCTCCTTCTCATGATAAAGATTAATTAACGTAACACATTTTTCGTCGTCCCACTCCATGTCGTAAAAAAATTACAAGCACGTCACTACAGGTCGAGCGTCGCCAGGCAACTGAGCGCAGGCGTACCCAAGCCTCCAACATGTCGGCGGGCAACATGCGCGGGCGCATGTTGCCGACATGATTCTTTTCATACAGGCCGCCGGGTTGTGTCGCCGGGCTTTGTCGGCGGCCCGGCGGGCTCAGTGTGTATTGCGCTTTAGGTATAATCCCAATTTGATCCTTTTGATACCAGGTTGGTGTGTAAAATCTGATTGTACAGGACTGTATAAATTCACAGGGGTTCAACCGCCGGCTCAGATTAGACTCGAAGATAGCAAGGTTACACCGATTTGGGCAGAGCCGGGGCGATAATAAAACACTATTTGAGGAGAACGTTTTTTCACTTTTTGGATTTGCTTACCTGGCTCATGGCAATGCCGTATAGAGAGCCCCGCCCGTACGCCTCTTTCGGGCCGATCTTCCATCTCATTTTTACCTCTCTATACGGCTATTTTCCATACATTTCCCCATTTTCCATGAGCCAGGTGAAGCAAAACGCGTTGTGTGAAATACTTTATTATCATGACCAGACATATAAACCCTTATATACTAAAAATCTTTTTCTATAGAAAAGTTATTTACATTTTAAGGTTCAACTTATATGAAATGTTGTATATTTTTACCACTGTTTTCGTAATAATTTCTTAACCATTTATTATATAACCTTAAGCGTTATACTACACGTTATGTACTACGTTTATTTATGTAAATTAAAAGAAGCTACGTTAAAATTAGCTTTAGTTAAAAATATATAAGCAAAATAACCCGCACTTGATAAAACACCATTTTAACACTATTTTTACACACTGATGCCATATAAATCTATACATATAGTCACTGAGTATTCACTATTATAGTTTTATGTACTGTTTTAATTACACGTTTATTGTTCACATTAAAATTCACTCATGTTTTACGTTACGAGGCCGCTGTCCTTAACATCCTCCCCCCGGCGCAGTAGCCAGGGTCTACGCAGCCTCCTCAGGTGACTGCGGGCTCGCCGATCCCGCCGTGGACTGCTCCGGTGACTGCGAGCTGCTCGAGCTCGCTATAGGCTGCTCCGGCGGCGACTGCGGGCCGTCCGCGCCCGCCGCAGACTGCTCCGGCGACTGCGAGCTGCGTGGACTCGCTGCGGGCCGCTCCGGCGACTGCGAGCTGTCCGTGCTCGCTGTAGGCTGCTCCGATGCTCGTTCCGCGCCCGGCGCCGTCCCCGGCGTCGTCCGCTCCGCTCCCGGCTCCGTCTGCTCCGCCAGCGGTCGCAACTGCGACTGCGGCGCCTCCTCCAGCACCGCCAGCTTCGACGTCGGCCTCCGGAACACGCCACTGCGCGTGCGAACGTCCGCACAGCGCACTTGTCCGTCCTGGCCGGGGTAGACTCGGTGCACGACCCCCCACGGCCACGTATTACGCGGCAGCGTCGGGTCGACCACGACAACCAGGTCCCCTGGTACAAGGACTCGGTTGCTCAGCGGGGCCCCGTAGCGTGGTGTGAGCGTGGGAAGGTATTCCTTCACCCAGCGCCTCCAGAACTCGTCGGCAAGGGCTTGCGCGACCCTCCATGTTTTTTTGTCCGCCGGCACACACGGTCCGACGTACGGCAGTCCGGTGGACGACCCGAGGAGGAAATGATTCGCTGTAATCGCCTCCGGGTCGTTGGGGTCCACCGATACGTACACAAGCGGTCGAGCGTTCACTGAGTACTCCGCCTCGGCCATCAGTGTCTGGAGTACCTCTTCCCTGGGCGACTTCTCGTTCAGTGTGGCTAGCAGGGCGGTTTTCACTGACCTCACCATTCTTTCCCAGGCACCTCCTTGACTCGGCGCCCCGGGCGGTGTAAACTTCCACTGCATCCGATGAGTGAGGCCCAGCTGAGCAATAGCCGGCGCCCACTCGGCGTACGCCTGCCGCAGCTCGACGTCCGCGCCTCTAAAATCCGTCCCATTGTCGCTGTACATGACTGCCGGCTATCCTCGCCGCGCAGCCATTCTTCTCATTGCCATCAGTGCAGAGTCCGTCGACAGCGAAGCCACCAGCTCCAGGTGGACCGCCCGCGTCGTCAGACATGTGAAGAGAGCTCCCCACCTCTTCTCGTGACGTCGGCCGATGGTGACCGTCATCGGGCCGAAACAGTCGAGACCACAGTACGAAAATGGTCTCTGGAACGCCCCCAGGCGCTCAGCTGGCAGGTCTCCAGTTGGCGGGGTCCTCGGGTGTGCCCGTCGTAGCCGACAGAACGCACATCGGCTCATGATAGTACGCACCGTCGGCCGCAGCTTCAATATCCAGAATTTCTGCCTGAGGTCGTTCACGACCCTCTCGCGGCTCCCGTGTCCCGCTCTGGCGTGCTCCCTTGCCACCAGTAGCCTTGTGAAGTGATGTCTTCCATCCAAGATGATAGGGTTTTTCATTTCGGCCGGCACCTGCGCTGCTTTGATCCTTCCGTCTAGTACGAGCAGCCCGTCCTTGTACACCGGGTTGAGCCGGTACAAGGAGCTCCATCTAGGCACCGTCTTGCCACTTGCCATCTTCTCGATTTCTTGTGCGAAGCTGTCTCGTTGTGATTTTTGATACCACAACCTCACGGCCCTCTCCAGGTGTCGTACGTCGAGGTGGGCCCGACGATCTCGGCACTTCTCGACGAACAGCAAGAACATCGCCGTGCATCTTACGAGGCGCTCGTAATTTGAAAAGCGCGTCACATCTGGTAGACAGCTCAGCTCGCTCGCCTCCGTTGTGTGGAAGGCGACGTATTCTTCTGGATTTTCAATTCTAGCGGGACTCTCCGCGGGCCACTCGTTCATCGGCCTGCGCAGGAAGTCCGGCCCCCGGAACCAAGGGTCCTCGTCGCTCTTCGGAACGTAGCCCGTTCTGGTGGCTAAGTCGGCGACGTTGCTCTTCGTGCTCAGCCATCTCCACTGGTGAACAGACGTCAGCTCGGCGATCTCCCCTAGCCGATGTGCGACGTACAGTGTGTATTTGCGGCTGCCGTTCTGTATCCAACACAGAACCACTTGTGCGTCGATCCAGTAGAAAACCGTGTCCGTTTTCCACCTGTGTTCTGCTGCGACGGCGTTTCCCAGTCTCGCTCCGACCAGGGCAGCCTGTAGCTCCATCCTTGGTATTGTCTGTGCCTTCAGCGGCGCCACCTTGGCCTTGGCGGCGGCCAACACGACTCGTACTTCCCCATTTCCTTGCAATCTGCAGTCCGCACGACTCCCCCCGCCGTTCCCTGGGGTTGTGACACCTCCCGCGTGCCACTGGAGTCCCGGTCCCGCCCTGCAGATTGTTCTGCTCCCCCCGTTGTAACCCCGGGGCAATGTGACGCCCTCTTTGCGCCACTGGAGCCCCACTTCGAATCGACCTTCTTCCATCCGTTTGACCGTTCTGCCAAAGAGGTCGATGACTCGCTGCTCTTCTGGTCAGCTTTGCCCTGGACGCTATTCCCCGTGCGTCTGTTTCGAAGTGTTTCTTCACCATTTCCTCCCGTCGTTCCCCTCGGGTCTCGATCGTTGACACGTGCAGGATTTTCTCGTGTTTTTCCTGCTTTGCGAGGCGTCTGGGGATGTTTCCATGGATTACCCAGCCAAGCTTCGTCTTTGAGGCTGCAGGCTGGTTTCTCTTGCCGATCCTCAGCTCCCTGGATACAATGAGCTGCCAGTTGTCCGTGCCGATGAGAAGTTGGGGTTTCTTGTCTTCATAGCATATCTCTTCGTTCTTGAGATCGTGCAGGTGAGCAAGTCGAAACAGTTATTCCGGGACGGACTGAGTAAGTAGGTTCAATCCGGCCACGGTTCTCGCAGTGACGTCATATCTGGTACCGTCGTGACCCCGTACGCCAAGTTGTACGAGTCGGCTTTTTTCTTCCCTTCTCTCGGCATTGATCTCATGCATTCTCAGCACCTTCGGTGGGCCGTCTGCGCCGATAGCCTTCGCGACGTCTTCATCCAGTAGTGTCACTGTCGAGCCCTCGTCGAACAGCGCGAAGATATCCGCTTCGCCCCGTGGACCGACAACTTGAATTCTTCTCATCTTAAGTTTCACCGCGCGGTCGGAGGTGACCGATGCGGTAATCACGGCGTCCTCTGTCTGTGGGGCGCCGCCGGACCCGTCTTCGTGCAGCAGCGCATGATGAGGCAAGTTGCAGCCCTTCACGCCTCACGGCTTCGCCCTGCAGTTGTATCTTCTGTGCCTGCTTCGTATGCACCGGAAACACAGCCCTTCCTTTTTGACCGTGTCCCATCTCTTTTGCATGCTCAGTTTCTTGAAAGCAGCGCAGCGAAATAGAGCGTGATCTTCGGCACATATCGGGCACTTCGTTGACTCCTCGCGTATTCTCTTTGGCTGGCTGCGACTCGGCGAATCCCTGCCCTCGTCTGCTATCGCGAAGACTGGCCTTCTCGTTCGGGCTTCGTTCTTGTTAGGAGGTGGACGCGGTGTTTCCTTCTTCGGTGCCGTGCTGAACCCGTAGCGCAGCGCCCTGTCCGCTTCTCTCATTAAGAATTCAGAGAGAAGGACGACATCGGGCTCGTTCCTGAAGCGCGACGTCTCTTCTGCGTAGTCGTACCACTTGCTCTTCTCGTATGGGCTGAGCTTCTCCAGGATGTCTCTCGAGAGCAACGGGTTAAAGAGTACCCGTGCCTCAGCTTCCTCAGGATGACTACCATGTTCTGAATCTTCACTGCAAATTGGTTGAGTTCTGCCGCCGAACCTCCGAGCCTCGGTATCTTCTTCAGATCTTCCATCATGCGATCGACCATAACCTCGGGTCGACCGAAGCATTGTTCCAAGGTCTTCATAATTTGTTCAGGCGGCGTCGCGACGCTCAGCAGTGGTGCCACGGCTTCTCTTGCTTCTCCCCGTAGGCAGCTTCTCAGACGAGCTAAGTTCTCGATCGGCTTGAGCTTGTAGAACGCAGTAGTGTCTTCCATGGCTGCTTTGAATGGCAACCATTCAGTGGGAGCGCCCGAGAATATGGGCAACTCCGTAGTGTGGCGCGACTGGCGTTGGTTCAGCAGTTTATCCAATGTTTCGGCAAGTTGTTCCACTCCATTAGCCCTAGACGTGGGCGGTGTGGGTGAGCGTGGGCGGCGTTGCTGCGGCCACTCGAACCTCGTCTTCTGGGCTCCCTTCGGTGGCATGTCTTCTGGCTTCGGCATCTCTCTTTCTTCCATTGATGTCGGCTCTTGTCTAGCCTCTTCGGGTTCGGGACCCTGTTCGCTTAGCCAGGCTCGGACACGTTGCTCCACCTGTTCTGATGGCTCGTCGTCGTCGGGGCTGCTACCATCTTCTGCAGCGGCGACGTCAGCGGCGAGCTTCTTCTTTATAAGTTCTGCTTCGATCTGCAGTTCCTTCTTACGAAGAGCGGCGAGTTTCTCCTTCGCCTCGTAATGCATACGCGCGACGACACTTGCTGTCGATCGACGCGACCTAATTGAAATAGCCTTCTTTCTGGCTAGGGTTTGTACTTCCGAGGATGCAGGCGCCTTGCTGGTACCTGGTCTCGGTTTCAAAATAGTTTGAAGCAGATCCGCTCTTCCCTCGGTCGGCGGCGGCTGGCTCGTAGCGGCAGCGGACGGCAATCGCGGCGGATCCGGAAATCGACGTGGTTGTTGCTGGTTCTCCTCGGCCCCACTCTGACTTCTGGTCATAACCATCTTCAAATGTTAATCTTCAAATGTTAATTTTCAAATGTTAATCTTCAATGTTAATCCTCAAATGTTAATCTTCAATGTTAATCTTCCATATTAATCTTCCTTTTCAAGAATCTTCGGGAGGTTTTTCCGATGAAAAATCTGCGAATCCTTGCTTCCGTTCGCAGCGGTGTATCCTTGTATCCTCGAGTCCGATCTTCTGAGTCCAATCTAATCCCTGGCGTTGATTCCCGTTGATAAATCTTGATAAAGTTTCCAATGTTCCGACTTGATAGGATTCTTCTATCTTGAATCTTCAAAAAATTTCTATGTTCAGAACAGCTGACGAAAATTTTCTAAGTCCAGTCTTCAGTAAAAATTTCTATCTTGATTCTTCGGAAATTTTTCTATGTTCAGAACAGCTGACGAAAATTTTCTAAGTCCAGTCTTCAGTAAAAATTTCTATCTTGATTCTTCGGAAATTTTTCTATGTCCACAACAGCTGTTCAAATTTTTCTATGTGCCGTCTTCGTTATTTTCAACTTGATATGGACTTCGAATTTTTCTTCGATCTTAAAATCCGGCTCGCCAAAGGACCGCGCACTACTGTACAGGACTGTATAAATTCACAGGGGTTCAACCGCCGGCTCAGATTAGACTCGAAGATAGCAAGGTTACACCGATTTGGGCAGAGCCGGGGCGATAATAAAACACTATTTGAGGAGAACGTTTTTTCACTTTTTGGATTTGCTTACCTGGCTCATGGCAATGCCGTATAGAGAGCCCCGCCCGTACGCCTCTTTCGGGCCGATCTTCCATCTCATTTTTACCTCTCTATACGGCTATTTTCCATAATTTTCCCCATTTTCCATGAGCCAGGTGAAGCAAAACGCGTTGTGTGAAATACTTTATTATCATGACCAGACATATAAACCCTTATATACTAAAAATCTTATTCTATAGAAAAGTTATTTACATTTTAAGGTTCAACTTATATGAAATGTTGTACATTTTTACCACTGTTTTCGTAATAATTTCTTAACCATTTATTATATAACCTTAAGCGTTATACTACACGTTATGTACTACGTTTATTTATGTAAATTAAAAGAAGCTACGTTAAAATTAGCTTTAGTTAAAAATATATAAGCAAAATAACCCGCACTTGATAAAACACCATTTTAACACTATTTTTACACACTGATGCCATATAAATCTATACATATAGTCACTGAGTATTCACTATTATAGTTTTATGTACTGTTTTAATTACACGTTTATTGTTCACATTAAAATTCACTCATGTTTTACGTTACGAGGCCGCTGTCCTTAACACTGATGATAGGATCCATGAGGAATCGAAGGAACTCTTCGAAATTTATACGGACACATATAGTGATTTCGACTTTTTCTGAAGATACCCAAGCATATGCTACCTACCAAAAAGTAAGATTTTGCACCAAGGTATACCCTGGATCAAAAAGTACTGAACAGAACTCTCGAGTCTTGAGTCCTTATAGATACATGTTGGTCGATTTCGGCGTTGTTTAAAGAACTGCAAGCATATGCCACTATGCTAATTAATAATAATAATAATAAAAATATTTATTCGACAAAATAAGACATTACATTACATACATAGATTTACGCCATAAAACACAATAACATGAAATAAACTAAATAAATAACTAAATACAAGAAAAAAACAAAACAGATATTACATAATATACAAAAACAGAAATAGGTATTATATAATAGTATTTTGTTTTGTTTTTTGTTCAATTAGTACCTACTCATTGAACAGTTTGTTTTCTGTTCAATGAGTAGGTAGTTTGTTCAAAAAAATCGTTTGTCTGTAAAGTCGGTTTACTGACGATACGAGTAGTTGAACGTGACAACGTCATAAGAAAATACTGATGGATCGCTCACTCAAGTAGGAGAGAGACATATTCCGCGCTCTCGCTTGCACTTCAAGCCTTAAATGGAACGCCTCAGAGCGAGGTAACGCCGCATGAGCCATGTTTTTTGTGCGTGCAGTCGGCTCTATCGAATTATAAGACGTTATTACGTCAAAACAAAACAAAATATAACGCATGCCAAGATGCGTGCGGATAGGAAGGTAGGTAGCGTAGTGTGAAATGTCCTATTGCCGAAATGGAGATCACTCAGGCGTATCACCGCGATCTCGCATAAACGAGAGAAAGATAAATTATACTATGGGATGCTATATATACAGATATAAATAGTGTGTCTCACTGCTATGTACAATGCAGCGATCACGACACCCGCGCCCTCCGCACGCCCCGCACACATTTCCCATAGTGACTACAGTTATGATGCAAGGAGCAGACGCGTGCAATGCTAGCCAAGTAGCCACCATAGGCCTGTCCATAGCAACTATCACGAAATAAATAATATACTATAATATATATAAATAAATAGTATAGAAATAACAAGATCTATAAATACTTATTTGCAACATACCAGCGCAATACAAGTATAGAAAGGTTGGTTTAATGTTGATCTTATATTATATTTTTAAACATACTTAGGTAATTCAATATTATACATAATTAATATACTTAAGATAAAAGTAGATATTTATACTTTTAGGTATATGCTACGAAATAAAATAGCACAAAGAGTGTGTAATAAGAGATATGATGTGGGCAGTACAGCTGATAGCTCAAGCATTTTACTAAAAAATAGGTACCTGACCTTGAAGGTGACTACGGTCCACCTGTAAACCGCCATGAGTCAGCTTACAACCCGAACGGTAAGTAGTATATGTGATGTCATAATAAGCATAATAAAAAATAAATTCATTAAATAATTATAAATATATAGTATAGCAATTATATCAATTAGTAAAACATTACATAAATAGAATATTTATTAAGTAGGATATATACATATAAGTATTTCATTAAAATTTAAATGATTATTTCATTAAATTGTTTATTACATTATTGCAATTTGTTCTTTCAGTAGAAGAGATTTAAGTTTTAATTTAAAATTATTTATTGTTTTTAGAGCTCGAAGTTGCGGCGGCAGAAGATTGTTCCAGACTTTGCTTGCTAGGTATCTGAAGCTACCTCGGAACATAGAAGTGCGGTGTAGGGGAGTAATTATTAGATAGTCCGATCCCCTAGTGGTCATTGACAGCGGGTTATCGCACGCCCACTGTAATTTATCATAAAGGTAGGCCGGTGTTTTGAATTTTACTACTCCAAATAAAAGAGTGGAAGGTGTAATTGTCTGCGACCATCCATTTTGAGTCACCGTAAGTTGTTTATATAAGGTGTCACGTGAGCACGCGGAGGGATGTCACAGCACTACAGTAGGTATTGCTGTGACATCCCTCCGCGTGCTCAGACCGTGCTAACGACATGTTTCACAAATTTAAGCTCTTCGTCCATTATAACTCCTAAGTTGCGCGCTTCAGTGACCCTTACAATATCATCATTGTGAACACGTATGTATTAGCGGTTGTGCGAGAACAATTTTTTGTATCTGATGTTTCGTACCTAGTATCATGTACTGAGATTTGCTAGGATTAAGTACTAAAGCGTTCGCATCAGACCACTCAGAAATACGCGCTAGGTCCTCGCTTAGCTTTTTTACTGCCTAATTGACATCACATGACATAAACACATCACAATATATGTGGTATTTACAATGTATGATGTAATTAATGATGTCTGCACAGTAGAGTGAAAAGAGGCGAGGGCCCACCAGCGATCCCTGAGGTCTATCTGCTCTTAATGGATCAGAGCGTGTTGATGTACCGTTATCATTTTTTAGTTAGAAACTCGTCGTGCCTCGAGCCCAAAGAGTTAAACCAACTTTCAGTTTTTTAGGGTTGATCATTTTTAATTATAATTTTAATCAGAGAATAGAGATAAACTTATATAAAACGATGTCAGGTTAATAACGAAGCTAAAAAAACAAATATATTCGCACATATATAGTAAAATAATAATATTTTAAATACAATATTGTAACGCGTGTTTGCCTTGTGTTTGATGTACCTGTACCTACAAAATGACATTACCGTGATGTTGTTGCAAACCATTGGCGTGCACAGGATTCTGACACTGGGTATGCGGCGAAGTACTCGGTCACAAAAACTTTTTCGTTTATAGATTTTTAGCATAGCTACAGCCAAGCGACGGATCTCTAAGTCGAAACCATGCCAACAGAGCAAGTCTTATATGTACTACTATTCATGTACATCTTCTACGGCAACGCAGACAAAACAGCGATCGATCGTCGCGGCGGAAGAAATTCTAATAAGTAAAATAATAAGCATATTTTAAAATATTATAACTACTCACCAGTCAGTCAGCTTCAATTTTCACATATTCAAGGTTCCGGTTACTTGAGATTACTATATCCCGATGTAAATTACTAAATAATATGCAAGGAAAACAATATAATTTAATCGTGTGTACACAACCACACAGCCAGTTATACTTTTCATAACTTTGAACATGAAATTTTCGAGTTACATTATTTTTTTGCTGGTTTAATTGTTGTAACTCGGGTACACACCTACCTTTAGACAGAATTTGAATCTTTTCACTGAATGACAATTGTGAGAACTTGTTATTTTTAATTTTTAATAAACACATTTTCAAAACCTCACAGTCAAATAACATTTTAAAAAAATCGAATAACTCACTAGTAAAAGCAAATCACTACAATTATTATAGAAACTCAGTAATAAACTGTTAAATGTACACACTTTCAAATGTTAAAATGAAAAATCTTTTAAGAAAACTATAAATAAACTGGAGCGATTAAATTGTAAACAATGCTTATCACATGAAACATGCAATATGGCCCCCGCGAAACACAAAAGGTTTCTGCTATTTAAACAAATAAAACCTTACTAAAAAAAAATGCGTAATGTGTGCATACATGATTCATTAGTTTCGCGTCGTATTGTTTTTACTCGGATTTTAGGCATCGAATAATTTCCGACAAGCCAGTTCGGCGGTTTTCGGAAGCGATCGGATAGCCGAACCGAAGCTCTCGGCTCGGCTCTCGGTTCGGCCATCTCCCGCCGCATGACTTATCGCTATTTAATCATGTCGATATTCATGGGTGTGTGCGTTTGCGAAGTATTTAAATTACACATACATGCGATGATTTGTCCTGCAGAACTTAACGGCATTAGTTGCTATTTATAAAATATTAGGCGTTTTTAAATTATTATATTTTTTTAATTAATTTATTTACTATTAATTAATTATTAAAGTCATCTAAAACGTACGAACGTTTTATTAAAATATCTGTGAATGACAAGTAAAGCACTGCATTTCTGCCTATATGGAGCGCACGCCCCTGTTGCAAACGGATTGGACGTCATTTATGTTAGGCATAGACTTTGACACCCACCGTACCATTTCCCAAACAGGTAAACTACAGACAGCATTTAGCGGATATTCAGCCAGAAAAATTGTTTTAGACAGTACACAACATTTAACACACAAAATATATGCAACAAACAAATAATAATATACAACAAACAGATTCCTAACTACTAACATTTCCTACTAACATAATAATAATTTTTGCTATGCAGATTGTGTATACAGAGTGTGAATGATTTGACTATGCAGTGTGTGGTGTATAATATTACTCCGACTGACGCCAATACCAAAAATTTGGTCTACGTCTAGATCAGTCCTAATTCTTTTTACCGGAGTGCCTGGCTCCCGACGCGCGAATATGAATCCTCCACGGGTCCAAACATACCGCCAGCCAAGCCGCCGCCCCTCCTCGCGGATCCTGTAGAACAGAGCGCGGTTGCATCTCGTCAGGTGCTCGTTGTGATAGATACGCCGCGGCGGGCCCACTACGATGCCTGCGGTATCCAGGCTTACTTCATCTCGGCGCAGACTGTGGTGACAGCCTCCCTAAGGAGTCGCACTTCTTCCGCCAACAATTTCGAGGATGATGTGCCACTCGCATCGAGAAATGTGACGTTCGGTGAACCTGGACTCTTGTGCGCGGGGTTTGCTGTGTTTAGTGTAGTAGGTAGTGTTGTACAAGTGCGACAAAGCCAATTCTGGCTCTTGGGATGATAGCCTTTGGTGCAGCCGGGGTGGAACATTCCCGAGATTTTGGTGCCCTTGGCACCATCGGCGAAGCTCAAGAACTTGGCGCATAAGGTACACTTGTAATTAGGCATGACTAATAAATAACTAATTTGAAATTAAATATAATTAAGTCCCATTTATATGGTAACAAACGTTAGGCAGTTTACATTACAATGGGTACACTTTAACCAGCTGACTGTCACTCGCGGTCGATATTTCTATCACTGTTTTATAGTTAATTAAGGCACTATATATAATAGAGTTATTATACTATATGTAAAATAATAATGTATAAATTATAGCACTCACCTTAATTGTTGCAAATCTGTAAAAACTTTTAAAAGGCTTTTAAAAACTTTTGTTATGATATTGTTATATGAATAGCTGTAAGTTTTTCTGTACAAATAAAATAAAATAAAATATGTTCACGATAACTTATTTTAAGATATTAAATATGTTTAAGCACTTTTTATCTAGTTTTGCTAATTTTAAACCTAAATTTTCTTGCAGCTAAATGCAATCTGTTAAACGTCAAACGTATAAAATGTAATGTAATAAATTACAGCAATCATCATCATCACCACCATTATCACACCATACATCATCACATTATGATGATGTATGATGTGATGAAGTACCTATTAGTACTTTTCATTGTCTTTTACATCGATACATATTCTTGAATATTACTCTGCCGTTTGTGGACCCATTTGGAAAATTCTTTTTTTGTTGTAAAGGGTATAATTCAAAATTGGTCTTTTAGTCACCAAAGTGGGGAACTGATGATGGTATCCATGAGGAATCGAGGAAATTTAAAATTTATAGGGACATCTATAGGGATTTGACTTTTGTGAAGTAAATCAAGCATATGCTACCAAAAAGTAAAATTTTCGCCAAGGGTGTACCCTGGATCCAAAAGCACTGAACAGAACTCCGCAGTCTTTAAAGATACACGTTTGGAAATTTCGGCGTTGTTTTAAGAACTGCAAGCATATGCCATTCTGTAACTTATATTAATCATCATCATTATCTTATATATACAATACATAATGGAAGCTTGGCGCGTATTCATTTATACATTCGAACGCTCCATTTAAACTTTCTTATAATGTGTTATTAAAAATAAATTAAATATGACTAAAAAGGAAAAGTTATTATTGAAAAAAAATAAATTAAACCGACTTCCAAAGTAAAAATGCACAAAAAAGTATGAAATAAATATTATTGTCTAAATAATTCCCCATTTAAATTTGGCTAGAATTTTAACTATTTCTCTACTCAATCTTCATTTTGAAGTCGGTACCAGCCAACTTAAATGTGAGTTCTATAAAGTATTGCTTGGGCTGGTACCGACTTTTTACCGAATTATGAAAATTTAGTAGAGAAATAGTTAAAATTCTAGCCGAATTTAAAAAGGGAATTATTTAGAAAATAAGATTTATTTAAAACTTTTTTGCGCTAAGGACTTTGGAAGTCGGTTTAATATCTATATATAAGAATAAGATTAGAGAAGCTAGAAGGGCGGACAGACACACAGACAGACAAACAGACGGACGGACAGAACGAAACTATAAGGGTTCCTTAAGTCTACGGAACCCTAAAAATGGAGAGACAGATATGATGTAAAAATATTTAATTTCCCATAATTATTATGTTATGTTTAAAATGAAATTCATAAATAGTTAAGGTAGCTTCAAGCAAGAGGGGCGTATAAAAAAAAATGCGTTTTTTTTTATTACGTTAATCATTTCTAAGTTTATCGATACACATTACACCACCTCTGTTTTTTCATAACTGTAGGTAAATTATTTTGGAAGATATTAATAAAATACTTTTAGGCGTGTAACTGAAGTCCGATATTATTTTCATGCCAGGAAGTCGTACCGCGGTCGTAACCACGAATGACGAATTTTGTATCGGACCACAAAGACGTACGTAAATACGATTATCGATTTTCATATGACTTAACAATATAATGTCGTGCCATATAGACGTATGTTAGTAGTGTGGATTCGTGCGTTCTGGCTCACTATTCTGGATCCCCCGCCCTCTCCCCTCGCCCTCTCCCAAGTGCCCTATCAACGGTTCGAGCGGTGACGCCGGCTAAAAAAAAAAGTTTGGTGTCAAAATGGGAGTTTTCGACCATGCTCGATCGATTGCGCTAATCCGTTTTTCAATATCTCTAACGGTTACAAAGATAGACTTTTGTAATTACTAGGCTCATTAGGCTATATTCATTACTAATTACCTCATGCAGTGGTAGATAATTGACGGTGATAAGCTAATGGTCATTAGTGGTTCAGTGAAACAACAATGGTATTATAAGTGAGTCATTTTATTGATAAAATAACACAATTTCAAATCGTTGTTTTGTTATGAAACGAACCAGGAAACGAGCAGATGGATCGTCTAACGTTAAGCGATTTCCGTCGCTCATAGACACTCGCAACACCCTTCTCTGGTGTTGTAACCTGCGTTCCCAGTCATAAAAATCCCCAACCCCAACCCCTCTTGAAACATTGCTAATGAAAACTTTTTTTGAATTTCAATTTCAGAACTCTTTGGTAACCTAATGTAGTATATTGCATTCATTTGTCATTTGTTTTTATGAATTGGCGGCAAATCTAAAACTCTTGTTATACGTGAAAATGAACCTAACACGAGAAAATTTTCGGTCAATGATTTATTATGACTTTCGTTGTGGGCTTACTCAACAACAAAGCTATGATAGACTGCGATTAGCATTTCTTAATGAAGCCTCATCTCGTGCCACTATTTACAGTTACTGCAGACTGGTATGTCAATCGCTGTTGCTTGCTTTTTGCTTTGCGTTTTGCCTTGCTTTGCTCCCTCACCACGACAATGCTTCAGCGCACTCCGCAAAACGGACTGTTGAATATTTGTATATGGCAGGTGTCGAGATAATGAGTCATCCACCATACAGCTCTGACCTGCCCTGCCCGCAGTCGCCCTGCGACTTTCATTTATTCCCAAGAACTAAAGATAAAATTCGAGGTATTCGCTTTACGAGCCCTGAAGATGCGGTGAAAGCGTACGAAAATGCCATAGAAGAGACCCCTAAGGAAGAATGGGCCCACTGCTTTTTTCAGTGGTTCCATCGAATGCGACGATGTGTAGAGAGGAACTGAGATTACTTCGAAAAACAATAAAAGTATTGACAACTTTCTACATTAAGCCGTTTTTCATTTTCTAAACATTTTCAGTGTTACCTAGGTAGATACACTTTAGGGTACAGGTGTGTAAACAAAAGCGTAATGACGACCTCTGTGGCTCAGTTGATTGAGCGTGTTGGTGCCTAAGCCGGGGGTCGCGGGTTCGAATCCCGCCGACGGAACAAAAAGTTTTTCTGTGTTCCTGGTCATGGATTACGCTTCAGCATGAATGGGCCGGCTCGATCGGGTAAATACCACGGCCACACAGAAAACCGGTATGAAATAACGCTTGCGTTGTGTATCGCTGTGTGCGTGCGGATTTACCGTAGGTTCAAGAGGGGTTGGGGATTTTTATGACTGGGAACGCAGGTTACAACACCAGAGAAGGGTGTTGCGAGTGTCTATGAGCGACGGAAATCGCTTAACATTAGACGATCCATCTGCTCGTTTCCTGGTTCGTTTCATAACAAAACAACGATTTGAAATTGTGTGAATTTATCAATAAAATGACTCACTTATAATACCATTGTTGTTTCACTGAACCACTAATGACCATTAGCTTATCACCGTCAATTATCTACCACTGCATGAGGTAATTAGTAATGAATATAGCCTAATGAGCCTAGTAATTGCAAAAGTCTATTTTTGTAACCGTTAGAGATATTGAAAAACGGATTAGCGCAATCGAGCATGGTCGATGAGTGGGAGAGGGCGAGGGGAGAGGGCCAGAGGGAGGGATCCAGAATAGTGAGCCAGAACGCACGAATCCACACTACTTACAGGTAACGGCACGAAACTCTAGCGCTGACCGTTATTGCGCAGAAGTCAAAAATTAGGTCTCTCAGGGGGGCTAGAGGGACGAAGGGTGCTCGTGCGTAGCGCCGATTGGCTAGCCAGTCGTACTCCGTCCCCCGCCGTGATACGACGCTCCGCGGTCTTCTGACTGTACAGTCGCGTTCTAAAATCTATTGTTATTGCCGTTCATTGTTATTGTTTTTTGTTAAGTTTGAGTTCGATTGTTATTGTTAGTTTTTTTTTTTTTTTTGTGACTTTAAACAGTAAACATGCCTAGAAGAAATACTGTTTTGAAAAGACAGGCACGAAAAATGACGTATGACGTGCATTGTTTTGTTAAAAAAGAAACCATGAATTGATTGATTCTTTAAAGCAAATAAAAAGTGAGATTGACGAAGCAACGAGTATTTTGATCAGTCATTCGAATGACTTGTTTTATTAATTATTATATTAAATAAAAATTGTCAAATTCGATTATACATATATTTTTTTTACTCCCCATAAACTTAATCACTCGGTAGTGTACAAAGAGTACATTTAAATATGTTCTTAAAATTATTTTATTAAAGTTATAATTGTATTGCGTGCGCGACTGTACATGCGCAGCTATCCCCTCTACATTTCGCTCAGCGCTAAACTTACGTGCCGCTACTTGTATGTACATACGACTTTCAAATTTGATTTTATTACCAATAAAAAATCATGCTAAAAAGACGTATGCGCATACGGCCTTGATTCGCGCCGCGCTTACGGGGGATACCCCGCGCACTCGCATTGTTCAATAGTCGGCCGTATAGAGTGGACGGGCGTACATTGAAACGGACACGACAATGAATCGGTGCAAAAAATTCTTCGTTTAGTGCTACACGGCAAGTATTATTTTATTAATAATCATCATAACAAGTGAGTTGGTATGTTATTGTGGTTGTTAATTGTTGTGTTTTAGGTAAGGTACTTAAGGTGCTCCCTCGCCTGGAGCATTCGCGTGTAATGTAACGTTACATATGAGGGAATATCTTTATTAGGCAAATTTTATTTCATGGTCTGTGCCGTCGGCTTGACCATTGAGATTACGTCCTTCGATTTACCTTTAGTACCTTACGTGTCTTAGCTCCCCGCGCCGTCTAGTACCTCTCCCGCCCGCCACCTCACCCGCCCCGCGCCCCGACTCCGGTGCGCGCAAGCGGCGTCGTGTTGGCTGCGGTATTCAGTACGCTTTCGATTCACTTGTGTACTACACGCGTGTCAATCGCACGAAACAACCCTTCGTAAACGAAGAATGTTCGTTCGAGATCTTAATAATAACAATAAATTGTTATAGTTATTGATCGTCATTAGTGTTCTTCTAAAGGAGTGTATTTTCAAATGGTGAGTATTCATAAATAGTTCATCCTATTTAAGTGCTTGTAAAATAATATCAATGAACTTACTTATTTGTTTTCTAGAGAATTTTCGTTTTAGCATAAAACAGATTTAAAGTTTTGTATTTGTAAGTATTTTATCCCATTCTGTACGTCATCCTAATAATGCGTATAGACAAGATACCTAAATAACGTACCGTAACTTATCCGCGTGCCATTCAGCCCGGAAAGGATTGATTAGACTAAATACTCGCAGGATTTATGTTCATATAACATGAGAATCAATCAATAAGTTACAAATATGACTCAAACGACTCATGTCACGTAGTCATACGGTACAAACTATTGGACTGTCAGGCCAATCTTTCGAGCCGTACGGGTCGACCCTTTGGGCCGTGCGGGTCCCCGCCTCGGGCAGTCGGGTCATTCCTTCGGGCCGTACGGGTCGATCCTTCGGGCCGTACGGGTCGTTCCTTCGGGCCGTACGGGTCAATCTTTTGGGCCGTACGGGTCGTTTCTTCGGGCCGTAGGGGTCGTTTGTTCGGGCCGCACGGGTCATTCCCTCGAGCCGTACGGGTCATTCCTTCAGACCGTACTAACAAAAGTCGGGCCGTAAAGGCCATCGCAGTGCCAAAAAATCTTAAACCAAATCTTCTCATTTGTTTTAGGCGGCTGGAATTTACCATCTGGCTGGAAGGAGTGGCGAATAAGAAATCTGCAGAAAGAAGACCTGCTAGGGGACGAGATGGATCCTCAGATCTTGAACAAAATTAGATTTGCAATACCCACTGTTGGGTTAGCCAGAGCCTTTTCCCCTGACTGCACGTCTTTATCGGAAAGAACTTTCCGAAATATCAAACTAAAACTCCTAGAGTGGCCTTTCTGTGTTGGCTTAATCATTCATCCCATGACGCTCGCAGCACGAATAAGGGATTCAGCAATGCAAAACGAGTTGGTGATAGCTGCAATTTCTGACATGAAAGCTTTACTGAAATCCAGGGGAGCTGCACACAGAGAGCTTTCGGAGGAGTTATCTGAGGCCGAATTTTCCGCGCTGAGCGTTTCCACCAAGATCAAACCTAGGAACCTCAGCCGCTTAGAAAAACTTGAGCAAGAGCAATCCGAAATGAAGACTATGCTGGAAAATTTTGTCAAGAATTTCCAACCTGAGGATAGGGATTCGTATCCTTCT
Source organism: Phengaris alcon alcon (assembly GCA_037179445.1). NCBI lineage: Eukaryota > Metazoa > Arthropoda > Insecta > Lepidoptera > Lycaenidae > Phengaris > Phengaris alcon. The sequence continues at coordinate 399,308 of JAYRCH010000194.1, forward strand.
TCGGATGACGAGTCAGCTTCTATACATTCGGATCACCAGGAGCAATCAGAACCATCTTCGCAACCCTGGGCGCCTCCGAGAACATTCGATGAGGAGGATGATTTAGACTGGATACCCACAACGAAGCAGCAAGAACCGACAATCCCAGCTCCGAAGCCGAACATAGCTCAACAGGGAGTCGAATGCCAGCGCTTGGGTGACCCGGCTTTCAACCAAATCAGATACGCTGAAGTTCAAAAGAAACTTCATGCCAGCCCAGTGTTCGGCCCTTTAAAAATAAACCCCATATTGACTACTTACACTAATCCCAGCCAAGACAATCTGTTCCGTTTGGACTATACGTTGGGCACGATTAGTCATGGCCTGCTGCTTCAACGAGAGGCTTTAATGAATTCGTTTAAAGACTTATCTGCCAAACACCCGGTCATAAAACAAGATTTAAAAAATATTGTGTCAGAAGAATCTAATTTTAAAACTTTATCAGACGACCTCTTACAATTCGTATGCGGAAAAAGAGCAGAAGTGATTGAACAACGAAGACACAATCTTCTGCCCAAAGAAGAATACCAAGCCAAGAATACTTAACGCAATTCCACCGTCTACGTCCCATTTGTTTTGCGAAACTAAATTGTCCGAATTACTCAAGCAACCGTCTCAACAGACCTTTTTTCGTAACACCCAAAGAAAACCCTTACAAAACAGGAATTACAACACAATTACACCTCGCCAATCCAGCTTCAAACCGCCAAATAATATTAAAACGTCGAAAACGTACAAACCTAATAAATCACGCAAACAACCGAAAACGCATGAAAATAGAAAACGATCATCTAATCAATCAAGAAACCGTGAGGAACATCCTTCTTCCAGGAGCAAGCCCTCTAAGAGTTTCTCTTCTAAAAAACAACGAAGATCCTGAAATTTTCTCCGGAGGTCGACTTCTAAACTTCATAGAGGTTTGGAAGAGGGAGGGGGCACCGATAAATATACTAAACATAATAAGCGGTTACTCTATCCCTTTCATAGAGAAACCTCCGTTAATAACTTTTCTTCCAACCATACGGAGGAAGTTTCAGACAAAAAATTTAGATACAGAAATAGAAACCTTAATGCTACAAAAGGTTTTATAATTATCCAATTCCCCAACAGGTTTTCTCTCAAGAATGTTTCCAGTTCTGAAACCCGATGGCCAAACACGACCGATAATCAACCTCAGAGGTCTAAACGAATACCTCACTCCGAAGAAGTTTCGTTTACTAAACCACTTCAAGGTACCTCTTTCCTACAAAAAGGAGATTACATGATAAAAATAGATATATCACAAGCGTATTTCCATATCCCCATAGCCGCTCGACACCGTCGGTTCTTGTCAATAGTGTACCGAGGCAGGGTGTACCAATTTACCTGCCTCCCCTTCGGTTTATCAACAGCGCCACTAACCTTTGCAAGAATTTCAAATTGGATTGCTTCTCGTCTGCGACGGATGAATATAAGGGTAATCGTGGACGACTTTTTGCTAGCCAACCAGAATCCAGCGAAACTACAGGCCGATGCTCTGAGAGCTGCCCAATTCCTAAAAGAGTTAGGTTGGATAATCAATACAGAAAAATAATTAAAGGGACCATCTCAGCGCATAGAATATTTAGGAATAGTGTGGGATACAGCCCAGAACACTCGGTCGCTCCCAGAAAAGAAAATTACCGCTCTAAGAAAAATCATTGGATACATTCTGAAGAAGCAGAGATGGAGCTGGCAATCTGCCAAGAGGCTTTTAGGCAAAATGAACTTTGCCTCGTTCGTGATCCCTCTCGGTCGGCTTTACACCAGGGAAATACAGAGAGCTGCCAATATTTTACCAGAAAATTGCCGCAAAAGAAATTTTCCGATTCAAACGAAAGCGCTTCAACAATGCGATTGGTGGAGACAGAATCTGAGAAAAACATCCCCATTGGCCATACACAGCAAAACGGCTTACATAACAACAGACGCATCGGACGCAGGCTGGGGTGCGGAGGTCAATGGAGAGCACCTCAGTGAACTGTGGAGTTGCCAGCAACAACAATGGCACATCAACAAAAAGGAGCTCTTTGCAGTGTTGCAAGCTTTTCACACCAGGAAAGATTTCCTGAGAAACAAAAGAGTCCTTGTGCAGTCAGACAATCGAACGGTGATTGCTTACATAAGGAGACGAGGCGGCACGAGATCCCCACAACTGACGAGGATGGTCTCAGATTTATTTATTCTGACTCAGGAACTACAAGTCGAGATCTGCTGTCAATACATTCCAGTGATCTACAACGATGTAGCCGACAGCCTGTCCCGGCAAAGCAATCTAGCAGATTGGCATCTGTCAACGACATTATGCAACCGCATATTTCAGAAATGGGGAACTCCCGAAGTGGACCTTTTCGCATCAAACTCATCGAGAGTAGTTCCAGTATATGTATCCAGAGACCTGAAAGACAAGCAAGCCCTGTTTATAGACGCCTTCAGCAGGAGGTGGGCGTTTAGGTTAGCATGGGTCTTTCCGCCACCGTCTCTAATTCCACGAGTATTGGCTCACCTGAATCAAGCAAAGGGCACGTACATTTTAATAGTCCCACGCTGGAACAAAGTATTATGGAGATCAGATCTTCGGTCCCGAGCAACAGACCCCCCGTTTCAAATACGGAATCTGCACCACCACCTGCAAGACCTGTCATCGCAAATGAATGCAACAAACATACGAAAGATACATTTGGAGGCTTGGAGAATACAGGGTGGTCAATCATAACAAAAAACTGGTCAGAAGAGGATCGTAACCTCCTATTAAAGGCATGGCGGAGTTCAACGCTTAAAACATATTCAGCTCCATGGAAGGCCTGGCTGAAGAGATGTCGACTTCTGGGGCTCGACCCTAACAAGCCAGATACGTCTTCTGTAGCTCAATATTTGTGTTTATTACACAAAGAAAAGAAGCTTTCACCCAGCACTATAAAATTACATAAGTCAGTGATTGCCTCATTCGCCAATCCCTCCCACAGGGACGAGATTTCTAATAACCCTGTAGTTAAACAAATTGTCAAGGCCATTGAATTATCAGCACCTCCTCCTACTAAAAAACTAATTTGGGATGTCAAAGAACTGTTAAAATGGATGGATAACATTACTATATCCGTAGACAATATATTTCAAGTTTCAAGACATTTAGCCCTATTGCTACTCCTAGCATCGGGTAGAAGAATTCATGACCTTACATTACTAAAAATTGACGAAAGCAGTTTCTCGATGAATAAATCTTCCGTCACATTCTGGCCAGATTTTGGTTCCAAAACAGATAATCGCTCACATCGACAATCAGCATGGAAACTTTCACGAATACCAAATGAAAAGCTTGATCCTGTGTACTGGACAGAACTCTACCTAAAGATTTCAAGTTCTAGAAGAAACGCTGGTGGTAATTACATCAACTCATTGTTTGTCACTTCTAGAGGCCGAGTTTCAGTGGCATCTAAAGCTACTATTGCTGGATGGCTGAAAACGGCTTTTGCCGAGTTAAATCTGAACTTCTCACCCGGTAGCATCAGATCAGCTGTTGCATCTTCTAGGAGATATAATAATGTTCCTATCGATATAATTTTAAAGAATGGTAATTGGAAAAGTGATCGCAATGTGATTAAGCATTATTTCAAAGAAATTATCAATGTTCATACTAAAGATGATTCCAATAACTTAAGTTTAGTTAATGTTAGCTTTTCTACTGAATAATAAGACTGTTGAATTTGAAAGACATAAATGCGAGCAGTTTGACTTATAAGTGTTATGTTATTAATAATAAGTACTGTTATTATTTTAAGTAAGATTCTATTTCTTTTTGTTACTTGATTTTGTGATAATAATAAATAAGTAAATTTATAACATACAAGACTTTCTCTTCTCTATCTTAAAGTACAAGCACTTAAAATAATTATTATACTCACTCCTTTTCATTGAAGAACTATTTCACTAGAATGTTAATTACAATTTCACAGTACGCTATCCCCGCGTCGTCAGAAACCAAAGATTTCTCAATGGTCAAGCCGACGGCACAGACCATGAAATAACAAACGTTTTTCCCCCGAAGGGATAAAAACGATATATTTCATGTCTTGCCTAGGCTTGACCAGGTAACGCCTTGACGACTCGCTAATCTCAAGGTACTGAATACCGCAGCCAACACGACGCCGCTCGCGCGCACCGGAGTCGGGGCGCGGGGCGGGTGAGGTGGCGGGCGGGAGAGGTACTAGACGGCGCGGGGAGCTAAGACACGAAAGGTACTAAAGGTAAATCGAAGGACGTAATCTCAATGGTCAAGCCGACGGCACAGACATGAAATATATCGTTTTTTATCCCTTCGGGGGAAAAACGTTTGTTATTATATTTATAAAATTAGGCCGTTGAGCCGTTTGGGCGTGAAATTATTTTACTATCCCACCAATCCCACTAACATTATAAATGTGAAAGTTTGGATGGATGTATGGATGTTTGTTACTGTTTCACACTCAAACGGCTGGACCAATTTTGATGAAATTTGGTATGGAGACTGTCACCCTGGATTAACACATAGGCTTTTTATCCCGCTATTCCTATGGTAACGAAAGCTACGCGGGTGAAACTGCTGGACAGTCACTATATGTACTATTGACTTGCCCGCGGTTTCACCCGCGTAGTTGTTATGTTCTTTATCTAATTTATACAGGGGCCAAGTATGCTACTTTAATAGCGTCAGAATGGTCAAATGGCTTTGACGCGAGTTGTATACAAAAGTGTGTAAATCAACCGTAATGGTGTCATTGATCGACTATTCTGGCACTATTAAAATAGCAGACTAGATGCCCTGATCTGACAAATATCTATTGACCTTGAAACCGCTTTTATCGCGCAATTAACATGAACGGTTTTCCTAAGATATGGATAACCTGTAGGTAACCAATTGTCACGCCTCATGTGTGGTCATTTGCAAACGACTAACGACTAAAATTGTGTAAATAAATGACATGTAAATAATTATTACACTTGGCTTGTAAGGCGGACTTAATACTTTACTAAATTTATTATTTTCTAGAGACTCAATCAAATCATGAAAATTCACCAATCCTGGTTGAAGAGCGGATGGAGATTTTGCATTCGGAGCCTTCGTTACGTATGGAATCACCAATGACTGTTTCGCATACGGATATACACAGAGAATCGCCACTTACAACAGAACAACAAGCGACATTAGCCGAAATGGAAAACTTAGGCTACATCGGCGATGACTATAATATTCCAATATATTTCAATAAATAACCATTGTCTGTATTTAGAACTGACAAAGATTACGAACTACTAGAATCATCGGTTCCATGAATTGAAAAACAACTTACACCGCTTTTTACACCAATAGCATCCATACACTCAATAGGGAGGCATTATAGAAACTTCTGGAAACCCGATAAATGAGAATCTGCCCACTTTCATTAATTACAGCGATGACTCTGTAGCAGACCCTAATTACCAACCTGACGACGAGGAAAATCAATGCTCGCCAATGTCACCTATTACGTCCTCATCTTTAGTTCAAATTGAGCCACCAGTAAGCATTATTAATTCACAAGAAATTGAAGTATCGCCCACACTTGAAGGTAACCTTGATCGTGAAGAAGTGAAAAGATGCAAAAGAAAAATACCGGAAAACTGGAAGAAAAACATTAGAAAAACAAAGAAAAATAGCGGTGAAACATACATGTCAAGTCAAGGAAAAAATGTACCGGCGAAAAAGTGTGGCAATGAAAATTGCATACAAAAATTGATAATAGTAGGTACAAGACAAAATATTCATTTGTCATTTTGGGGTTTGAGTAGTATTGACAGACAAAGGGAATTAATTTTGTTTGAAGGGCGTGTTTTCAACTGAAGCAACGGGATCACGTGTGATCAACTCGAGAAGGAAATTCACATTGAATTACAGCTTCAAGATTAATTCGGAAACAATAAATGTATGTCAAACTTTTTTCTTAGTACACTGGATATCAGTGACAAGATGGTCCGTACTGCTTTGAAGAAAGCGCGCCGAGGAGTCGGTAATATTCCTTCGCCTGATTAAAGGGGGTCCATCACACACCCTCCAACAAATTTGACGAAGACAACATCAAGTTCGCTAATGATCACATCGATTCGTTTCCAAAGGTGCCTTCTCATTGGTGCCGTAAAGACACCATAAAGATTTACTTGGAGACAATTCTAAACAAAGAAAAAATGCACGATTTTTATAAGCAGCAATGTTTGGAGAATCATAAGAGATCCATTGGAAAAACTTCTTATAAAGAACTAATATTAAAGATGAATATAGGTTTCCACAAACCAAAAGAAAGGACCAGTGTTCGTGTAACAAATATGAACAATTAACTGAAGAAGAACAAAAGGAGAAACAAGAAGAATACGAAGAGCATGTTAACAGAAAATACTGTGCACAGGAAGTGAAAGCAATAGATGATAGTCACTTGCATGTTTGTACCATTGACTTTGAAGCACTGCTATATTGTCTTTTGGCTTTAGGAAAGCCTGTATTTTATAAACGGAAGTTAGGTAGCATGAATTTCACAATTCATAATGCAGCGACTAAGCAATGTTATTGTTATTTTTGGCCGGAATATGAAGGCAAACGCGGATCAAACGAAGTATCAACATGCCTTTATAATTATATTTCAAATCTCTCCAACGTCGATAACCTAATATTATTTTCTGACTGCTGTCCAGGGCAGAATAGAAATTATGTGCTTGTTGCTATACTAAGCTTATTAAGTTTTTTTTGTCTCCTGAAAAGTATTGCTTATACGCCCCTCTGTCTTGAAGCCCGCGATGTGTATAACTAGCTGTCCCGACACACGTTGTTCTGTCGCACCTATAAATATAGTGTTCATATTTTCCCCGCAATTTTTCCAATATTTCTCACCGTTTAAATTTCAAGATCAAAATTAGCTAAATCGGTCCAGCCGGTCTCAAATTTTAGCGAGACATTGGAATTGCAATCGAATTTTATTATATTATATATGATAAGATTTTCCATTACTTTGTACTTTTCCATATCAAATCACACATTTTATAAACTTTATGTCACGTCCCACGGGAACGGGATAAAAATCATTCTATGTCTGTCTCCTGGTTCTAAGCTACCTCCCCACCAATTTTAAGCCAAATCGGTTCAACCGTTCTTGAGTTATAAATAGTGTAACAAACACGACTTTCTTTTATATAGACATATAGATATATACTATTCTTGCTGACCCGACAGACGTTGTCGTGTCTTAATTATGAATATTGAATTGGAATTGAAATTGGTAAGTATAATTAATAAAAAAAAATCGAAATAAAAGTGTTTATTATTCTAATGCTTTATGATATACCTAGGGTTTTTTTTTGCGCGTATATACATAGTTTTGTTGGTATTCCGACACGGGAACAGGCGACATATAACTGGACATGTAAAAAACATGGATTTTCAATATTGATGCCACAAACACTTAGCGACTACGAGTACCCTTGAGAATTATTTATCGACATTGCACTGGAAATTGCAACCGTTTAAAGTCGAATGGCATGTCGTTCGGAATCCGTGGAATCAAAACGTCTTCGCCTTTGTACTTCCCTTTCAAAATTGTGGTCTCGATGTTGTTTATTAATTTCTTCACCGCAAGTCGGGCGCCATTACAAAGACGTGGCTGATTTATATTCCGCAACTGAATGATTACCGATCTGATTTTAAATTGCAGATTATGAGTTGATAATCCAGGCAATTCCAGCGAATTTAAAAACTACTTTGGATAGTAGATAGTAGATAACGAAAAGAACAGACGGCTAAGATACTAATAATATATTTTCATACTACGAACTGTAATATGAAATATATCTAAGGCACCTTTAGATAAAATATTATAGTATCTTCACAGTCTGTGACGCCGTTTAGTGATAAATAAAAAATTATAAGAAATATAAATATTTTGATGTCCTCGATGAATTTACATTTATCGAGGACACATTGCGTGCCTGCCACCATCGACAGGAATTGTAGCACCAGTAACGTTACTTGCTGCATCACTCGCCAAGAATGTTATAACTGATGATACCTCAGTTGCCTCACCCGGTCTACCCAAAGCATGAGTTTCTGCACACTTCTTAATAAACGCTTCATATTCCGCTTCATTCATTCCCGCTTCACCTTTTTTATGCAAACCTGTAGTGATTACACCAGGATTCACAGCGTTAACCCTTACGCCTTTTAATGCCAATTCTAACGCAATACATCTCGTGAATTGGTCCAACGCCGATTTAGACATACAATATGCCAACACGTTAGGGAATGCCCTCAAACCTGTTACACTAGATACGTTCACAATATTTCCTTTACTTTTGATCAGGTGCGGCGTCGCTAACATAGTTAGATGATATGGACCACGTACATTCGTGTTCATAACTCTATCGTACTGTTCAATACTAGTGTTCTCAATAGTTCCACTTTCTAAAACGCCTGCATTATTCACTAATACGTCAATTTTATTAAATTTTTCGATTGTGCTTTTTACTAAATTCTCAACATCGGCCTCATTGTTCATATCAGCGATCGCAATTATAGGTGTTTTATTTTTGGGTGACACTTGTTGGCATTCTTTAGCAACATTATCCAAATTACTTTTATTTCTTCCCGATATGACTACATCAGCTCCTAGTTTTGAGAAATCGATCGCGGTTGCAGCGCCAATGCCGGAACTTGCACCGGTGACTATTACCACTTTTTCGGCGAACATTGTTCCTGTTCGAAAAAAATGTACACATTAGACAAACTCACTTTTTGCTGTTTTACACTATGGATTTTTTTTAATATAAAATATCACCACTGCTCGGAATCACCACTTCTCTCAGCACATTAAAAGTGACTGTCCCTTAGGAACGAAATGAAATAACAACAGTGGAAATGAAGCATCAAACAACATTTAGCTAATCATAATTAGTTGAATGATTACAGAATTTTTTAAATAGCCTTCCCAGTCCCATATGGAATAGCCAGTATCATTATCGTCAGTAAACGATATATAAAAAATCTATATAAGTACCAGTGTTACGTAATTAATATAATAATATATTATTTGCCTATGTCACTTGTCAGTTGAAGCTTAGTGCAAGTTTTGTGCGGAATATCAGCGTTAAACGAGAGAATGACGAGATCCCACATCCCAAAAATCGGACATAGTCTTTTTACCGATACGACTTTTTGAGATAGTTTTAAAACTATGCAAGCGAGATTCATGGATGTTTTACACGGGCATTTGTAATTAAGTATTCTTTCGAATTAACCAATAAAAAGACGATGTCCGATTTTTGGGCAAGATTGAACACTGTGGATCGTTATTAATAGCATGCGCCATTAAGCTACGTCGGACAATTTGTGGTTATATAGTATGAGACGAGCCGGTCGATGAGTAGCAAGAACCATGCGTGCACCTTGCACAAAATTATTACATCGTGTATAATAATAACTTTCTAAAAATGTGTTAATATTAATATTAGGTCCTTACATATGAAACTGGCGTTTTGTCGTACTGGCCACTTTGATCTCAAATATATCTTCTTTGGTTAGGAATTCCAATTTCAAATTTATACCGCTATTATATATTCATGCATTTGTGTTTCGAAAACCATAATTTATTTGTTTTTCCCCTTTTAGTTTTTCTTTGCGTCACTCTGCGTACAAAATGGAAAACTTGAAATATCGTATTATTTTCGAGTACGAGTTAAACCGTGGCACCAGTGCTGCAGAAACGGCTCGAAGGATTAATGATGTGTATGGCGGCGGTGTCGCAAAAGAAAACACAGTGCGTTTTTAGTTCCAATGTTTTCGTTCTGGAAATTTCGACCTGCAGAACAAGCCCCGTGGACGGCCGGAGACCAAAGTTGATAATGAAGAATTGAAGGCTATTGTGGAAGCGGATCCATCGCAAACCACGTCCGAGTTAACTGCAGGCTGCGGTGTTAGTGATTAAACTGTTTTAATCAACTTGAAGCAAATTGGAAAGGTGAAAAAACTTGAAAGGTGGGTACCTCATGAATTGAGTGCAGCAAACCGACAAACGCGCGTCGTTTGCTGCGTTACATTACTCAACCGGCACAACAATGAAGGGATTTTAAATCGAATCATTACCTGTGATGAAAAGTGGATCCTGTAGATAATCGGAAATGCTTATCGCAATGGCTGTACCCTGGCGAACCAGCCAAAGCCCGCCCCAAGCGAAAATTGACTTAAAAAAAGTTACTTATGAGCGTTTGGTGGACTAGTGCCGATGTCGTTTACTACAGCTTTCTTAAATCTGGCCAACGATTACGGCAGATGTCTATTGCCAGCAACTGCAAATCATGATGGAAAAGCTAGTTGCTAAACAACCGAGGTTGGTCATCTCTCTAGGCCATTGCTGTTTCAGGACAACGCTAGACCACACACTGCACAGCAGACAGCTACCAAATTAGAGGATCTTCAATTGGAATGTCTAAGACATCTCGTACTCCCCGGACCTTGCTCCAATAGATTACCATTTTTTTTTAGAAATTTGGATAACTTCTTGCAAGGGAAAAAATTCAATTTCGATGGGGCAGTCCAAAGCACCTTCAAAGATTTTATTGATTCCTGTCCGAATGGTTTTTTAGTAAAGGAATCAATTAACTACCAATAGATGGCAAAAGTGCATAGATAGCAATGGTATATAAGTACTTTGATTGTATAAATATATTATGTTTAAAAAAAATCTACTTTATGTTCCTCCTTTACAAAACGCCAATTTCATATGTAATGACCTAATTTAATAAATATAACTAAAAAGGGAAAAATTATTATCTTTGACAAAAAATTAAAACCGACTTCTATAGTAAAAATGCACAAAAAAGTATGAAATAATAATTATTTTCCAAATAATTCCACTTTTAAATTCGGGTAAATGAAAATTTTAACTATTTCTCTACTCAATCTTCATAATTAAGAAGAGCCGACTTCTAAATTATGCAAATCGACGGCCGGCATATCCAAAATCGCGGCCTTGAAGCGGACTTGTAAGTGTGTACCGGTGTTGGATTTGCAGGCTGATTTGCAAGGGAAGGGAAGAAATTCGCAAAGAATGGTATAAAAAAGAGTGGTTCAGTTTTGCCGGGGAGTTCAATGGGTGACGTTATGGAATTTGTAAACCTCATAAATTTGTATTATTTCGGTTCTTAATGTGTAATATTGGTAGAATATTAACCATTAAATATTCGTTAACGTGCACATGTGTGGGCAAGTGGTACAACTTCTAAAAACGTGCTATTTTGAGTTTCCCTCCAAAACTCCCTAGGAACTTTCAGTAAAGCTTCTACCACTTTACTGAATCGACTGACATGACTCATGGACTGCACTGACTATTTATTTGGACTTTGACTAGACTTTAGACTTGACGATTTAGGAATACGGTGTTGAAAATTGGAACGAAAGTTCTATTTCCCGCCTTTTTAACTTGACACTGGCAAATGGTTATAAGCCGATGCCATATATAAATAAAAAAAACAATTTGACATATTTTTCGAAAACTTTTCTATTAGGTACTGGAGGAGTTTTGCCGGGGAATTCAATGGGTGACGTTTTGGATTTTGCAATTCTTTCATAAATTTGTGTTATTTCGGTTCTTAATGTGTAATATTAGTAGAATATTAACCATTCAATATTCGTTAACGTGCACATGTGTGGGCAAGTAGTACAACTTCTAAAAACGTGCTATTTTGAGTTTCCCTCCAAAACTCCCTGGAACTTGCAATAAAGCTTCTACCACTTTACTGAATCGACTGACATGACTCATGGACTGCACTGACTATTTATTTGGACTTTGGCTAGACTATAGACTTGACGATTTAGGAATACGATGTTGAAAATTTAAACGTAAGTTCTATTTCCCACCTTTTTATCTTGACACTGGTTATAAGCCGATGCCATATATAATTTAAAAAAAAAAGGTACTGGAGGTAATCTATTGTGAATTGTGACGTGTGCTTCTGATTAGTGTTGTCATGACGACAAATAACAATTTTATGAGATTTTATATAAATCTAATTATTGTTTTAAAACTTTAACATTAGAACATTAAATACAAATAATAATAAACAAAAAAGTAAATATGTATAGTACTGCGTGTATGAAAAATAATAGAATAAATAAATATCTCCCATTTTACCTATCCTATGGATAACAATGGCACTATAAATATTAATGGCACGAAGACCAAAATAGTCACGAATGGAATAGAGAACGACATTGTAATAGACGGTGAAGAAATTGAATATGTAAATGACTTTAAATATCTAGGACAAATAAGATACGTTGAAAACCAAACTTATAGAGAAATAATAAGGAGAGGTGCGCTATCGTGGAAAATTTACTGGAAACTGAAGAAAATCATGAACAAGGAAATAAAACTGCATATCAAAAGGAAACTATACGAGTCTACTATATTGCCATGCCTAACATACGGTTGCCAAACCTGGGCACTGAGAAAAAAAGACGAAACATATCTAGCTATATACAGCAAAGAAAAATGAAAATGTGTTAGGTATAAAAATAAAAGACAAAATACCAATACCCAACGATAAAATAAGAGTGAAAACAAAAATAACAGATATAATAAAAAGTATACATACCTTGAAGTGGAAATGTGCAGGCCACATGTGTAGAATAAAAGACAATAGATGGACAAAAAAGCTAAAAGAATGGACACCAAGGAAAGGTAGTAGAGGAAGAGGACCACCAAGAATAAGATGTGGCACAACATGGGAAAGGATAGCTAGAGATAGGGAATATGGAAGAGCATGGGAGAGGCCTACGCCACGGAGGCGATTACATTGACCAATAACTAGGTGGAGGGATTACTATCAGAGAATCTATTATGGGATTGTATAAAATCAATGATAGAATAGGCTTTTTTATTTTATTTTAAGGATAATAATAGGTAAATAACTTTCATTTTCAAGTAGGTGCCTTGCTTTATTATAAGAGTGTTCATGACCTAAGTGAATGTGAAAGAAAGAAAAAAAAAGAAAAAGTGAAACAGTGAACCATGGGTCTGGAGTCATGTGATTGTGCAGGTTCAATGCCGGGTTGTTCTAATTAGACTTTCTCAACAACCTTATACTGATGCTAGACTTAGTTTAATTTAATTGCTATGGTGTCGCAATATCTGAATAATAACAGCATTCTAATATCTTGTGTGTATACTATTACTAACTTCACATCCATATAATAAGTCTTTGAGCTCTATTTAGATAGTTGTCTTTTATTTGTTATTTTAGTACCGGAATGAAATTTTCCAGGGGAAATAAAGCAAAAATGTGGATCCAAAGTTAATATGAAAAATTATGGAAAATAATCAAATATTATTGTATTTTTCCTTAATAATATTAAAGTATATTTATTTAAGTTTGTGCTGAAACATATACATAAGCTTAACAATTGATACAAAAAAGGTGTTAACAATATGCAAGTTCAACTAAAAACGGCAATCGAACAAAAATTTATGCCCTCAAAGAGCAATTTTAGAAAATTGAATCATAATTGATGGGACTTATAAAGTGCATTTAGATTAATGGCAAAAAAAAACCACATAATATGAAATTAAAAAGCCATATTAAACTGAAGACTACCACTTTTCTCACATTTTAGAATCGCTTCTATTTCTCTTTTTACTTTGGAATAAATGAAGGTCAACATTTTTCATACTTTTTAAAAATGTTGATATGAGGTACTCTTTTTCAAATATTGCATAGTAATTGTAGTGCCTTGGAGGATTAAGTGTCCCATATATAGGGGAAAATTGGTGTACAGTTTTAGTAGGTAAATTAATATTTTTTTTACTGATAATCTTTTGGTTGTCACAGATGTCTCGTAACCTCAAACCTGCTAAATTCTACTTATAAAAAGTACCAATTTTTTAATAGGATCTATTATTATTTGTATTAAAAAACAAAAGACGAGAAAAAGAGGGATAAAGTGCTTCCAGTTTCCCCATATTGAGTTGTAAAATTGAAGTTGTAAGTAATAAATTGTATTTAAAATATTGAATTGTACTATGTTATTACATAACTGAAATATAATTTTTCATAGGTAATTAAATTTCTACGAATGTGTGTGTGAAGTCTGTGAACTATCGAGAAGCGAAGAAATAAAAACTTGTTTATACAAATAGTAGGTAATGTTGTAATGTTCTTAGCCGGCAGGTAGAGCATTAAAGCAAGTAAGTTATGTTACATAGTTAAGCAATTTTTATAAATAAATGAAGGCAAAGAAGAACTGTCATGTAACTTTTTGAGTTTTGACACATTTCAAATTTCGTTTTCAAAGCACAATTCAAAATTCCGTCGATCACCTGTGACTCATGAACTTATTCCAAAACGTTCATGTGAGTCATATATGACTCATCGGACAGTGAAGTTGCGAATTATGGGTTTTTAAGGTATTTTTAATATTATATTCTTATTAATTTATGAATTACTTACCCAGTTTACCAAAAAAATATTATATTTTTAAATAAATAAAGACTAGACACGTCAAGAACCCAACAGAACTCAAGGGTGCATTGGCCTATCTAAATTCAAAACTCAAACCAAAGTCAAGACTCGAGTGTCAACTGTCAACTCACACAATATGCTACACAGACTGGCTGCGACTCAACAGTAGTAGTACATAACATATATTATGCATTGAGGTGTAAAATATATATTTTAGTGGCCATTTTAGTTCTATACATACTAGTATCGCTTAAACAAATATGATGTAAATATGACACAGAGGGTGAAATAAAATTTGGTCTCTTTCTATCTAATGCAATAATTTTGAGTGATAAAAGAGCTAGCGATATGTTTGTTGTTCCTTATTTTAGAAACATTTGACTTTGAAACTGTCATGGCATATAAAATGTGGCAGGATCCGCCACTTTGAGCTCACTTTTGGTGGTAGGTGCCAGGGCTGCCAGCAAATAAAACGCGGCTATACGGTTAAGTATCTGCAATTATACAAAATTTGATCGCATTATACATGACCATAGAATGATTATGTATAAATCAATTTTTCCTCATTATAGTACTGACCTGTACTTAACCTTCATGCTGTTTTATTTTTTCCTCTGACAGTATCAGTGTCGGATTTACACATTTGCCCACTAAAACTTCTTTTCCAAAATAGAACGTTTAGAAATAGAACAAAAGAAATGTCTTTCAAACAGAACATGATTATGTTCTGTTTGAAAGACATTTCTTTTGTTTCTTCGCTTTTAACATGTAGCATTCTATTTCTGTCAAAAAGCGAGCGAGATTTTTTTTTCCAATTGTACTTATTCAAATTTGTATCAAATACATATCTGAAAATATATATATATATATATATATATATATATATATATATAAGCATAGATTACTAAATATTATAATATATGATAATATTCTGTACGTTGACACCGAGCTAGCGAGCAAAATTTTCTCTTTTTTTGCAGGTTTGAATTGGATAAACCCCAATGGGCAAAAACAAATAACCGCGCTGTAGTATCATACTGTCAAAATCCGCAGAGTTGTATGTCTTCTCGTAGTATACTGTGCAGTACTAAAGTAATAATTTTTTTTGGTAATATTTGAGACTTATTTTTGAATGTATATATGTTTTTATTATTTCTTTAAGACAAAAAAAAAACAAATTTGACTACCTAGGCTTCAGCCTACACAGCCATTGCAAATCCGCACCTGGACATAACAAGCGGTCACAATATGGAACTATAGCCACACGTGACACGACACTCCTCTCCATCATAGTTGTCAAATTGGCAATAAATTATCTTCATATCTGTCCATCCCATACAGAGAGAGCGGACAACATTGAAAAAAGCAAAAGGCGAACTCACGTTTCACCTTATGCCATCAGCTGTATGCTTTTGTATCGTATTATACGAAATGATCATGGGTACAATGCACCGTCCGATTATAAATATTTTGTATCCAATTATACGATCTGGCAGCCCTGGGTAGGTCTCCTGTCAAAAGGTTGCTTTAAGTGTTGTCTAATTATGGAGATTAAAAGGACTTATCCTTTAAAATTTTACTTGAATGTTGAAAACTGATAATTAACATGCTTAAATGTTATATTGCAAGGTGCGATGCAATAAAGAATAAAAATCAACTCAAAACAAAATCAAATTTCATTTACACGTATATTTCATTTTAACCGTCCTTTAAATTGCATTTTATGGCATTAGATTTATAACGAACTAACCTTAATTAGTCACTGAAATATTTTATTGTTACGTACTATAATGTTGCAGTATCTGTAATGTTCAATTAATGTTGATAAAATCGCATTAGTAGTCGTATCTATCGTGTTGCAACTGCACTTGAGTCAAGTCTACTCATTTCCCTGAAATCTAGTGCGGATATCAGATCATTGGGTATAAGGTCGATAGATCCTGATATCCGCACAAGATGAATAAAAAATCTTCCCTGTCGGTATCAGGATTCAGGACCAATCAACCCAATACGTTTTTATTGTACCTTTTTAAATTATTTAACGAGGCAATTACAAAACAGTAATTGTCCTTTTCTGCTCCTAAGCAAACCGAAGATATTGGTCCCGCACCAGCGTTAGGAACAGTATTTTCTATGCCGGTCCGGGGGCAAGTTCACGGTCCATTCTGAACGGTCTGTTCGGAGAAACGCAAATGTAGTGGTTTTTTGTGCTTTTCGGATCTTTTTTTGTAGTAATTTCGCAAAAACAGAGTTGGCAACACTGAACTGGATTTGTGAATCTTTAGGCTGGGACTATATGCTCCGGTATCCGGAACGCCGCTAAAAATTCAGGGTATTGAAAATATAACTCTGAGCTAATACAGTAGAGTTGAAAATCAAACACATGACTGTCGAGCCAAATGTCAATGTCATATATGACAGCTCAACACTCGAAACTTCCATTTTCAACTGAAAATAGAACTCTGTGCTAATACAATAGAGTATATAATCGAACACATGAGTATAGAGTCAAATTTCAATGTCATTTAAGATAGCTCAACACTCGAAAGTTCCATTTTATCTCTAGTGCAATAAACAATAGGTGACGTTGTGGAATTTGTATTCTTCATAAATTTGTGTTGTCTCGGTTCTTAATGTGTAGAATATTGGTAGAATATTAACCATTCAATATTCGTTAACGTGTACAAGTGAGGGCAAGTGGTACAACTTCTAAAAACGTGCAATTTTGTGTATCCGCCAAAACACCCTAGGAACTTTCAGTAAAGCTTCTACCACTTTACTGAATCGACTGACATGACTCATGGACTGTACTGACTATATATTTGGACTTTGACTAGACTTTAGACTTGACGATATAGGAATAGGGTGTTGAAAATTGAAACGAAAGTTCTATTTGCCACCTTTTTAACTTGGCACTGGCTAATGGTTAAAAGCCGATGCCATATATAAATAATAAAAAAATAACGCAGTGTTCTATTGTCAGTGCTCTGAATTTTCACCGGCGTTCCAGATTCCGGAGCATATAGTCCCAGCCTAAGACGTAGGACATTTCGTGAATCGTGTCCGCGAGTAATAGTATTCTGTAGTACTAGTGATGTGCCAACTCGAAAAAACAAAACATGATTTCACCCGAGTTCAAATTCACGTAACTCGGGTTGAACTCAAGTTACGTAACTCGAGTTAACTGGATGGAAGAGCGATTATTTTTTTTTGACCAATTTATTTCCTTAACTTCGCATTAAAGCGCCATATTCACGGCCCATCCAACAAATCCAGCACCGATACTAAAATAGCCGTCATTAGTGTCAATAATTTATAATTTTGCCTACAAGTCCCTGGCCTAGGGCTTGCAGGCCGGATGGTCAGAATGACTCTTTTTAAGCGCCATACTCACGGCCTTTCCAGCAAATCCAACACCCGTACTAATAGCCGTCATTACTGTCAATCATTTAAAAATATTGCTTACGAGTCCGCGGCCTTGAGCTTGCAGGCTGGATAGTCAGTATGGCCCTTTAGTTACAAAAAATTTAACAGACAAAATAATTATATTTTAATGTGTTTCAATTCTTTCAATTTTTAATTTATTTATTTATAATGACGTATTGGGAGAGTTATACTAACTTTAGTTAGTATTGAATTAAAGAAGAAAGGAAAACTATTGTTGTATTTTTCGAACTCGAGTCGGAGCTAATTCAACTTGAGTTGGTTCGAGTTAAGTATAATTTGAGTTAACTCGAGTTAGTTATTCGAGTCGCTCATCGCTATGCATTACTTATCATCTATGATCTTTGTCATAGATTAAACAGATAGACTAGTAAATAGTAATCTATGTTGTGAACTGTAAATAATGGATTTTGAAGTTAAACTGGATTTTAAGTAAACTCCGAATTTTGTACTTGCTAAAAAAAGCTGTATGACATGGTAATAAAGTGCATTTCACAATGCACGTAACACGGGCAATTCCGAGCCGAGCGAGATAGCCAGAAGGGAGGCCGTGCTTGCATGTTGCCAATCAAAAAAATGTTGGTGTTCATAGAAAATATCTTGAAAATTTTAGATAAAACGAGTGTACTTTATTGTTATTTTAACAAATGTTTATTACTATAATAAATTTTAATTAAAAAAGTCAGATCTAGTCATATAATACTAAATAAAATGCATTTTATTTTAAAGTCCCGTCCTTATTTTTTTTAGATGGCTTCATTCGCAAGACACTAGATAGTTAGATACATCTTGAGCAAAGGACTCAAAAAGACAAAGGAGAAAAAAAAGATACGTCGTTACACTTATTTTACGCTGAACACCGGTTATTATTAAAATTTAAAACAGTTTTTATTTCTTACTTCCTGTATTCCTGTAACTATATTTTTATTAATTATTTGATGATTTATGAGTCAAAATGGTAAAAATATGTTGTGTATATACTTGTTGAAGTGAAAGTTATGCAATATATCGTTCCTTATGTAAGTTAAAACATTGTAATATTAATCTAGTATTTATGTGTTATCATTAAATCAAGTGACGTTATAAATAGTATTAGGTATCTTTACTCCGATTTATTATAAACTAGCGAATCGCCTAGAATTTCAGTGAGTACTGAGAAAAAGTACGTAGTGTGTAGTCGAGTCTTAACATAACGAGGCCCTTAATCTTATTGATAATATAATGTTTTTACAGATTTCCCAATCCAGAATAGTGTATATGTAAGGCAGAGAATTACAAAAAATTATGTTGTATGCAGCCCTCACTTCGAACCTTCATGCTTTTATACTATTCAATCTCTTCGACTTTAAAAGCCATTCAGTTTTTCACAATTTTGGCTTTGTAGTTTGTCTCAAACAGCAGAAAATATTATTGTCACCCTACTAGAAAGGGACACATGGCCTCTCGTCCAACCTCTCGCTCGTCAAATTTTTTGGCTCACAGACCAAAGAGAATGTAAATATAGTAAGTACGCAAATACACAGATCACACTACCACAGACTTAGTTCTTACCATCTATATTCTATGCTATGATCCAGTTCTCCGCGAGTAATATATTATTATAATAGTGCTCTGTGGTCCAGATAATAAATTCCATTCTGCAGTAGTAGGTATCTACTTAGCAGTTTCAGTAGTAGTACTTATCATCTATGGTACTTAGCATCTATGAATATTCCTACGTCTATGCTGTAAATACAACGAGGTCTGTAAGAATTCAGGTTTAAGTTTAATTTCATCGTATAGTTATGATTACAAGAATACTTTTGAAGTTCTATTTTAGATTTATTATTATAAACTTATAACAATCCTATCCAATTTTAGTCTCTATTATCAGCAATCAAAGTTTAGTGAAGCTGAAGCCTGTAGATATTTGTGTCATACATCAACTTGTCAAAACTTATGATCTATATTATTTTTTGTTTTGCGATTTCTCGTTATTACTCGTTAAACTTTTATACTGATATCAACAGAAGCATTTTTGTTTTAGGTTTATGGGTCTAAGACCTCGACAAACATGTCAACATCAAGTGCGAAAGTGGAATCTTTCGAAGATTTCTATTCGGAGGTGATTGATATTTCTTCTAATATGTCATTTCCTCATTAAAAGCGTAACTTTATTACCATTAATATCAATTTAACTTCAGGTCAAGGAAATTGAAAAACGTGATTCAGTGTTGACACCAAAACAACAAATTGAGAGACTTTTGAGGCCTGGCTCCACATACTTTAACCTAAACCCATTTGAAGTGTTACAAGTAGATCCAGATGCCAATCTCGATGAAATCAAGAAAAAGTACAGGCGTCTGTCAATACTTGTGCACCCCGACAAAAACATTGTGAGTACATAGACTTACTAACTTCTTACATCATTACCTTAATCGCAAATAGAAATAATCATGAAAAAAAAGTATTATTTTTAAAAGCACTAAAATCTATTGTCAATGGAGTAGGATAACATGAAACTTAGTAAATAAAAACATTGCATCGATAAAAAAGCAGGTATGTAAGAATGTGATAGGCAACAACATAAATTGTTTTGCTGTGAATATTTAGCGTGTTTAGTTGAGACGGTAAATCCGTCAACATTTCATTTTTATCCACAGATGGAAACCATGCATACGCAGGGACAACCGGTTGCTGAAACATGATTAGGTAAGATAAGGTGTGCATAGAAGATGCCCTGCGTCAACGTAACAACCTTAAAAGTCTCACACACACCGTAAATACTATATACATAACTATACTAAGTAGTTATTCAGCTGGCAATAGTATTTTTACATATTGTTTGTAACCTACATGATAAGATTAATATTTACAAAAATATTTGGAGGCCTGAAGAAAGTAAAGACTTAGAGCTTAATGCATATGTTAACTTTTAAACTGATATTAGGTGTATATTCAAATCAAGGAATCATTTCATTTAAATCAAGGAATCTGAAGTTTTCTCCAACTACACAAAATAGTGAATCGGCATCTAAAAAAACAGCAATGATTTTATGGATTAATATTAATTCTGAGGTCTGTTTTGTTTATAGGACGACTCTGAGCGTGCACAACAGGCATTTGAAATTGTAAATAGATCATGGAAAATCTTAGAAAATGAGGACACCAGGAAAAAATGTCTGGATGTATATCAGGAAGCAAAGGAGCGTACTGAGCATATGGTAAATTTTTTTTTTATTACAACAGCAGACAATCATAAATCATTTTAATTTAATTATGGAAAAATCTGTCAACAGTAACCTCCTAAAATATCTTAATGGCTTGTGTGCTTAAGCTAGCATCTACCAATTTCATTGTGCGATGAATTAAAATATTGTTATCACAAATCATGATATGTATTACTCTTTACTGAGCGTAATATCATTGCTTTGAAATCAGAAATGGCTCTCATTTTAAACCAACATATTGAACATCCAAAAAAAGTATATATATATATATATATATATATATATATATATATATATATATATATATATATACTTTTTTTGTATGTTCAACAATTACTTCATCATCTGTGGAACATTTAGGTTATAATTCGAAATTTGTCCCTTAGTCACCAAAGTGGTGACCTGATGATGGGATCCATGATGAATCGAGGGAACTCTTCGAAATTTATATGGGCGCATATAGTGATTTTGGCTTTTTCTGAAGTAGTTCAAGCATATGCTACCTATAAGCTTTTATACCAAGGTATACTTTGGATCCAAAAGCACTGAACAGAACTCCTGAGTCCTTATAGATAGATTCTTTGTAGATTCAGGCGTTGTTTAAAGAACTGCAAGCATATGCCATCATGCCATTGACAGTAATCATCATCATCATCACCACCATCTTCACACGAAACACCAATATATTTTTATGATGACATCAGATCGGTTCTCATCAGTTTTGTGCACTGACATCAATGTTTTTGAAATTTTGCTATTGCCAAAATTATATTTGTGATCATCATCATCACTATAACATATTTAATGCTTACTGCTACATTTTTTTCGCCACCTACTACAACACATACAATACAATAGCCTTATTATTGAAGCACAAGTTCAATGCTACACTTCAGACATTTTACATTTTTTAATTTTGTATTTTTTTTTTCTTCCATCTGTTGTGCTTCTTTGCCAGGTAGGCAAAATGCTACCTCCAAAGCTTTTTCTGGACGGTGGTAGTCAGTTTCCCCTACTGTGACTGGGGGTACATCTTTCTTAATTTAATTTGTTTCTGTGCTGCTTATTTGTTCTTGTTGTTTTCTTCCGGCTGGTGTTGCTTAGTTGCTATTCAGAGTTGTTGTTCAATTAGTGTGGTATTGTCGTTTGCCTAGAAGTTGCTGGATGTGGGAAACCACCCGTTTTGTTTATCTTCCTTGTTGAATTATATGTTGTGCCGGTAGCTGTGGGAGTTTCCGGTGAAGCCAAAAGGAAGTGTAATGATTTTGGCAGTCTATGTATGTATGTATGTTTGTTCCCTCGTAGCGTCTAAACTACTGGTTATAGATTCGTAATGATGCCGCAGGTAACATAGGCTGTATAATTTTTTTCAAAATTATGTATTTCGAAAATTAAACCTCAGATTCTAACATCTAAAAAATTAAATCGAGATAATTATCACATGTTTGGTATCAAAAGTAAGGTATTGGCAGGCACACTACAAATATTTACATAATTTGTATATATATTATACTATATCATATTGTTTAACTCAAAATATACGTTTAAAATACAATTCGTACAATATTTGTCCAATTTTCTAACATTACGTATAATAAGACTATAATTATATAATTTATATATTATGTTCCTTCATAACATTATATTTAATTTTATAAATATATTTTTTTACTAGCAATACATAACAAATAAAAAAAATTAAATAACACCTATATTGTCAAGCAGTGAACGAGCTGATGATGATGAATTATAGCTAAGACCACTCTTAATTATGTCAGCTTTCAAACAAAAAAAACTAGATCAAAATCGGTTAATTGGTTCATCCGATTTTAATAAGAAAATGAGGATGAAATCAATTACTAGCACTTCTATTACTCACTCGTTCGATAGATGTCACTATACGAGTCTTGAATTTTTCTGAATCGCAGTATCGTTGTGTTTAGAAGTTTATGATAAATTCCACTACAATTATTGTATAAGATCAAAATACGATTAAAAGTGAATAAGTGATATAATTGCATTGGTGAAATAAATGAATGTTGAATGATCTCTATTGCGTTTATTGAATATAAATTATAAATAGTTATATTTTATAAATCGTTCTTCGAGTTCGAATCAAGTCGTCATTTACTGTGTATGCTATGGTTAGTTCATTTTAATTTCAGTTTTTCAGTTACTTTATTACCTATAAATATTATGTAAAAAAATTTGCCCGCCTGGGGATAATTTGTAAAAAAATAGTTAGATTAGGAAACGGAAAAATATTAAATAAAAAAATAAGTTTAAAAAACTATAACCCGACTACGTAAAAAAAGGGGTCTCAAAAGGCCGAAACAAGAAAATAATTCAAATAGAAATCCAGAAATGCATAGTTACAAAAATGGTCAAGGTAGAGCCGTGGTCGCACACGCTAATGGCGTCATCTAAGCGTCAGTTCACACCGAGATGCGTGACGTCTAGTATATATATAATACTTTTTCTCTATATATAATATATACAGAGAAAAAGGATATATAATAAAGGATAGGATATTCTCTATATATAATTTCGTCTATATATAATACTTTTTCAATTAATAAACACGACCGTAGCTCGCGGCAAACCAGAACGAACTGATGCGATTTTTCCATGGGCCTCTCGTCTGTGGAGGCCTTTAGAAAATTGCAATTTTTATGCTTATAGATTATGCTAAATAATCTTCAGGAAAATTATTTTGTGCGAAATCGGACAGTAACTTTTGAAGTAATTTGAAAAAACCTATTACGCGTTTATAGTTACGGAACCCTCCTTAGGCATGTCCTGACATGCTCTTGGTTGGGTTATTGGCTCTATATTAATAAACAGAGTCATGATATTACTTGTAATTAGTAACAAGTAATAGTATGATTTGTAATAACACAATTATTTTAATTCATCTCACAATGAAATTGGTGCAAATAGTATAATTATTTTTTATTTCAGATTGAGCAGAAGCGGAAAAAGCAGAGAAAGGAAGGCCGCATGGATGAGGGTATACCGGAGGATGATCCCGAGAAATACAAACATGCTATATATGTAATGACTATGAAGGTAGGCGTAAGAATAATATTGTATAATTATTATAAAGGAATCGACTTAAATGCAGCCATAGTTGTGTACAAAATGTAGATGTAACGAAAGTAATTTAATTTTTTATAATAAATATTTTTTGTTGCTATCTTTTTAATCTTGCAATCTGCTTAAAGAATATGAGCAGGATTTGTTGAAAGTATTGTGACAGGTAGAGTTAGATTCCCAGTGGCGACTACTCTTTAAGAATCTGGTCGCCTATTTCGGCAGGTCTAGGTCTAATATTTGGCATCTTTTTGACATCTAAATGACTAGAATAGTAAGCTGTAATAGTAAGTGTGATTGGGAGATGTTTTACTGTATTTAAATTTGCAACGACCTCTATGGCTCAGTGGTTCAGCGCGTTGGTGCTCAAGCCGGGGGTCGCGGGTTCGAATCCCGCCGAAGGAACAAAAAGTTTTTCTATGTTCCAGGGTCATGGATGTGTATTAAATATGTGTATAATATAATAAAAATCTTAAATATATGTATAGTATAAAAGTATTAAATATACTTCCCGTTTTCTGGTACCTGTAACACAAGTTCTTCGGATACTTAGCACGGGGCCAGATTGACGTGGTGTGAAGCGTCCATAGTATTATTATTATTATTATTATTATTATTTACGCGGGCGGAGTCGCGGGCAAGAGCCAGGAGATTTTATAAATAGATAAATGAATTTTCAGCTGTTCGCCGACATGGAGCGGAAGCGTCAACACCTCGAGACCCGGGACATGGAGGAGCGGAAGCGGAAACGCGAGACCGAGATAGAGCAGGAGGAGCAGATGTCCTTCGAGAAGGAGTGGGCCAAAAACTTTGAAGTAAGGGCGGTATTCGGTGAATCCCCAAGAAGGTTAACTTTCGTTGAGGATAGTGACGGCAGGATTTTTGGGCACTATGCAAAATTTTATAGTCTGGTAGCCAATTTTTTGTAAGGCACAAATTTAGTTTGAATAGGGGCAATAAAAAAAATTGGTTGCCAGACGATAAAATTTAGAGCTAAAACACCTGCCGTCATTATCCTCATCGGAAGTCAAGTTTTTTTGGAGATTCACCCGATTACATCTATCAATGATCTTTGTCCAATATGTATTTGATCCAAGAAATTGTATGACTGCGTCTTAATAAATTTGTCGAATAAACAGGGAAAGGAGATACAGATACAAACAAAAGAGAAAGGGGACGAGATCTTTGATCAAATCTGTTTTACCTTTAGTTTGTATCTATATCTCCTTTCCTAGTTTATTTGATGAATAGTGTAAAAACGATGTCCAACTACTTGGATGATATTATTTTTTTCAGCCTTAATGCCGAGTAATAAGGTCGAAAAGTTGTACTGTACACAGGTCCTGTGTTTTCGACTGCACATTACACTAAGATCTTTGATAAATGTTATACCACCTTAAGGGTGGTATTTTAGTTACCAAATGTCTTGGTCCAATCGTGCCATTGGACCACGCCACATATTAATGACATTTAAATACTACTTGTATTTAAATGTCTTTAATATTTGGTCAAATCACTCGTCAATAGTATTGACGACTTCCGGGTAACATAGGCTATATAATTCATGTACTCAGGTTATAGTTTTTTCACAAAAAATATAGTTATTTCCTTAGTATAGTATTATGGTTATGGTCAAATAAAACTCTAAGCATAACTTACCTTTTTTTTCAGGAATCTCGTCAAAACCGCGTGGACAGCTGGAAAACCTTCCAATCTGGTGACAAAGAGAAAAAGAAGAAGAAGAAGATAATGGGTTTTAAACCGCCAAAACCCAAACCAGAGAGCAGATAACTTGTGTGTTTTTTACTTTAGTGTATTTCTTCTTGTCCATAAATAGTTAAGTCCTGTTAAATAATGTTCTGAAATCTGGGGTGCAGTGCACGTAATTATTTCCATTCAATATGCAGTTGGGTTCCAGTGTCAAAGCATGCTATCGCTGTCGGCACCATCGATTTGATGCGCGTGTGAGTGCGACATCATGCGCTGACTGGAACCATACTGCGAATTTAATAGGAGTCATCACGTGAAAGGGGCTTCTATACTTTTGGGCCTTAATCACATTCTTATAATAGTTATATAGCTTTTTCATATGTTTATCTCTTTCTGACTGTTTGTGAAGTGACGGAGACTAAACTTGTGAATAAGTTATCCAACACTTATGAGAAAATTGTGAAACAGGTTTATAATAGTGTTGTTTGGGTTAGGACAAAATTCTATTTAGATAAGCTGACTTCAGTCTATTTTATTATACGCGTTAAGAAAGTAGTGAATCATGCGATCATATGTCAAACAGCTTACTTTAGTTCGTTAAAGTGAACACAGCTTCTGCGTTGTTGGCAATGATATTATAAAACCTGGATTCACTATCACCTATATAAATTGAATGATAAAACGTGCTCAGAGCTCATAACAAATTTTATTTATGTAGTAGATGATATTCTATTCTATGATAGTACCAATACTATATTCCACGTTATTGAAAATCAACATTATTGCTCACTAATACAGCTTTATTCCGCGTGACGATTTGCGCATAATTGGAACTCTGTCGTAGTTTATATAATATAGTTAATTTAAATAAATCGTGCGACTGCGAGCCCAGGCGTACATTTTAAGCACTCATCAGTCTTGTGGTCATCAGGGCGTTTGTGGGCCATCTTGGTTTTATAATATTGTTGGTCGTTGGTAAATTTTGACATTTGTACGCATGATTAGTGAATCGTCAATCAATCAAGAAGGCCGAGGCCTTTTTAATGTGGATATACTATAGCTGCATATGCATTCGTGACGCTAAATAATTTGCTTAACTTTCTTCTATCGACTTGAATAATTATTTTTATAATATGTATTTTTTCTTTTTAAAATTAAAGATGATTATTAATATATTATAATAAGCTTAAGTTGTATGGCAAATATTTCTGTTTTCACTTGATTCAAACTATTGAAAAACTATTTAGTAACTAAATTATTTATTAACAACACTTTTATATGCCACAATTCAGACTTTGCGTAAACATTTAACTTTGTGCTAGTAATGTAGATTTTTCTTCCATTATTTGATTTCTAACTTGTAACACAGACTTAATTATTTGGTATATATTATGTATCTATAAACTACTACATATTATGCCGTTTAAATAAGAAGCGGATATAGAGGCTTTGAAATGAAATTAATAATATTTTTATATTTTCGAAACTAGCTTAATCACTCACACAATTCAAATATTTAAGTTGGTAGCTGGTACTCGTAGCTTCTGTAATTTCATAATGTGATTTTATGCTCTTGATGCAATAACACGTTATGAAAATAACATATTATCAAGTGTTGAATAGCTTAGTCGGAAGTTTTGTCGCAGCTTGGCCTTGTATCGAGCGACAGAGACAAAACATGCAAATAAGCTGACACTTATCAGTAGATTGCGAAACAAGGCCCACTGGCGTAGATCGGGGTTAAAGTTAACCCTGGGTTAAAATATCATGCCTTCTCTTTCATAAATACGAAGAAGGAGAGAGATAACATGATATTTAACACAGGGTTAACTTTATCCCAGATCTGCGCGAGTGGCCCATAGTCCAAAAAGTCTTAACTTTAGATTCATAAACTTTGGGTAAAAATCTTTTTGTTAACATATTGTCCAGACTCTAGTTCCGTTACGAATATGTAACAGATTACAATATTATGATTATTGTTCTATAGATCTAGTAATAAAGTATTTAAGAATATATTGTTTTTTTTTACAGCTGTTTTACCTTCACACGGTTTTTTACTCTCATTAAGAAGTTTTTCTTACTTAGAAGTACATAAAAGTTAATTGTTTTTATAACGGCGAGTTTTTATTGTTTTCATAATTCATTCAAACTTTTATGGACCTCACTCATTCATTCACACTGACAGCACCACCATCAAAATGTACAGTACAACCATGTTTCGGAGTTTTGCCGGGGAGTTCAATGGGTGACGATAAGGAATTTGTAAAACTTCATAAATTTGTGTTTTCTCGGTTCTTAATGTGTAATATTGGTAGAATATTAACCATTAAATATTCGTTAACGTGCACAAGGGTGGGCAAGTGATACAACTTCTAAAAACGTGCTATTTTGTGTATCCCGCCAAAACTCCCTAGGAACTTTCAGTAAAGCTTCTAACACTACTGAATCGACTGACATGACTCATGGACTGTACTGACTACTATATTTGGACTTTGGATATTACTAATATATTTGGACTTTGACTAGACTTTAGACTTGACGATATAGGAATACAGTGTTGAAAATTGAAACGAAAGTTCTATTTCCCGCGTTTTTAACTTGACACTGGCAAATGGTTATAAGCTGATGCCATATATAAATAAAAAAGAAAACATGTTTCTTATGTTATTCGGGAATCGTCGGTTTTCATACATCGTCTGTCATTGTAAATAGAACAACGATGATTGCCGAGGGCCATTAGCAACGTGGCAGTACTGCTACGGCCGGTTTCAATAACCTATCTACCAATAACTATTTGTTGAAAACGTCATTCAATCATTTGCCGGTTTTTTGCGATACAAATTTGATGTTTTTAACAAATAGTTATTGGTAGATAGGTTGTTGAAACGGGGCGGAAGTCAATTTTATCCTTGGAAGAATTATAATTAAGTTGTATCAGACAATTTTATGAAAGCATCAGTGTTGCCACCAATTGGTAACAGGCATATATTAGGCCATTACATATGAAATTGGCGTTTTGTAAAGGAGGAAAATAAAGTCGATTTTTTTTAAAACATGATATATTTATTTAATCAAAGTATATACCATTGCTATCTATGCACTTTTGCCATATCATAGGTAGTTCATTGATTCCTTTACTAAAAAACCATTCGGACAGGAATCAATAAAATCTTTGAAGGCGCTTTGGACTGTCCCATCGGAGTTGAATTTTTTCTCTTGCAAGAAGTTATCCAAATTTCGAAAAAAATGGTAATATGTTGGAGCAAGGTCCGGGAGTACGGTGGATGTCTTAGACATTCCAATTGAAGCTCCTCTAATTTGGTAGCCGTCTGTTGTGCAGTGTGTGGTCTAGCGTTGTCCTGAAACAGCAGTGGCCTAGAGCGAATGACCAACCTCGGTTGTTTAGCAATTATTTTCCATCATGGTTTGCAGTTGCTGGCAATAGACATCTGCCGTAATCGCCTGGTCAGATTTAAGAAAGCTGTAGTGAAAGTCCACCAAACGCTCACAAGTAACTTTTTTTGAGTCAATTATCGCTTGGGGCAGGATTTGGCTGGTTTGCCCGGGTTCAGCCATTGCGATGAGCGTTTCCGATTATCGTACAGGATCCACTTTTCATCACAGGTAATCATTCGATTTAAAATCCCTTCATTATTGTGCAGGTTGAGTAATGCAACGCAGCAGTCGACGCGCGTTTGTCGGTTAGCTGCACTCAATTCATGAGGTACCCACCTTTCAAGCTTTTTCGCCTTCCCAATTTGCTTCAAGTGGATTAAAACAGTTTTATTACTAACACCGCAGCCTGCAGCTAAGTCGGACGTGGTTTGCGATGGATCCGCTTCCACAATAGCCTTCAATTATTCATTATCAACATTGGTCTCCGGCGGTCCACTGGGCTTGTTCTGCAGGTCGAAATTTCCAGAACGAAAAAGTGGAAAAAACAAATGAATTAGAATTTTCGAAACAAATGCATGAGTAGGTAAATAGCGGTATAAATTTGAAATTGAAATTCCTACCCAAAGAAGATAATATATATTTATGTAATATATCAAAGTGGCCAGTACGACAAAACGCCAAATTCATATGTAAGGACCTAATTTAAATTATATCTATAATTATTACGGAAGTTAGCAAGGACAGACAGACGGTCAGACTAAATGGTTCCTTGTAGTGTAATAAAGATACTACAGAACCATAAAAACCTTTTTCGGAAATAAGTACCATGTTAACAAACTAATTATTCATACGTTCCACCGTCACAATATAAGTAAATAATTATTTTTACAAATTCATTTTAGCTGACCTTTCAAGGTGTCGCGCGCGATGTATGCAATACCAGACACGATGTATGACGAGGCGAATTTTGAAGAAACCCATAATAATAATATATTACCTATCTATAGACGCTTCACACCACGTCAATACTCAATCTGGTCCCGTGGTAAGTTCTCGAAGAACTTGTGTTACGGGTAATATAGCTCCCCACACTGATTTCAGTAACGGCGGCCGGTTTAATTGAAACCAGGCCAGCTACGCAGGAGTTAATTTATAGTGCCCAAGTGTGTGCGCAGTACACAAGAGCACTCTCTCTTCCTTTACTCTCGTAGCCCAGTGGGACGAATAACCGACACGACTGGTGAGATATCAGGCGGAGGTCCGACTTTTTACATGCCCATCCGACGCATGGATCATCTTTCTTGTCAGACAATCAGGTGATCAGCCTGCATTGTCCTAACCAAACTTGGAAACGAGATTTTTTGTTGTTCCAATGCGGGAATCGAACCCACGACCTCCGAGTCGAGAGCCAAGCTCTAAACCACTAGACCACGGAGGCTGTTACGGGTACCAGACAACGGAAATATATTTAATACTTTTGGATTATACACATATTTAATACACATTCATGACCCAGGAACACAGAAAAACTTTTTGTTCCTTCGGCGGGATTCGAACCCGCGACCCCCGGCTTGAGCACCAACACGCTCAACCACTGAGATAAGGTTGACATTTGTCTACAAAATTTATCGCCACTCCGACAAAGACAAAGATGTTGTCATTCAAAGGTAAATACAGTGCACCATATGAAAAATATCTGAAAAAGATAAAGGAGGTATAAAAATTAACGGCAAAACATGCATTTTATTAGATTTGTGGAGTAGGTACCAGCAGTAGCGGAAACAGAGAAAGTTTAAAAGAGTTAATAATAGCCAGCTCTATTAAATTGTACTATTTTTTTAAAGAAATGGCTTAATAATTAATTACAATAAAACAAAAACAATAGAAGCATCTACCATACGAGTACCATAAAGCTAAACATTAATCTTGCAATCGAACAGATCGCCTCCTTCAAATACCTCGGCAGTATAATATTAATAACGAAAGACTCAAGGTGTACTCCAGATGTAGTGTCCAGAATAGCCATAGCCAAGACCGCATTTAACAGCAAAAACAATTTAATTAAATCAAAAAGCATTCCTAAAAAGCGTAAACGCTTTCTTAATACCTACATCCATATGTAGGTACAATGTACAATGCTATAAAAATCCATATTATAGCATTGTATGCATGTGAAACATGGACCCTAACTAAAAGAGAGGCTAAAGGCATTTGAGATCTGGTGCTGGAGAAGAATGGAAGGTATAAGCTGGAGGGAAAGAAAAACAAATATAGAGGTTTTAGATATGGTAGAAGAAAAAAGAAACATAATTAAAACAATCGAAAACGAAAGGGGAAAGTTTATACGACATCCTGAATTTATAAAGAATATCACGGAAGGAAAAGTAGAGGGGAGAAGAGGAAGGAGAAGGCCTTTACCCAGGGAAGTTAGCAAGGACAGATAGACAGCCAGACTGTAAAGTTCCTGGTAGTAGTACTACGGAACTCTAATCTTTTGCCGAAACAAGTAACTATGGCAACAAATCTAATTATTCATAATAGCCTATTGTCACATTTGTCAGAATACATTGTTACATAACTTAGCTGGCTGTTATCATAAAAATACATTATGCGGGCGAGATTTACAGCTATCCGCAAGGGAATACAAAGCGTTATTAATTCTAAGAAGTATGCAACAAAACCCAGTTGTAAGAAATCTGTTAATATGCTTACCTACTTATGGATAATATTATAATTTAGTTATATCTTTATGCAGACCTAGCTGTTGCTCACGGAAACACTGTACTTTATCGGGATAAAAAGTAGCCTATGTGTTAATCCAGAGTTTAAACTACTACCATAGTCCATACCAAATTTCGTCAAAATCCGTCTAGTATAGTTTTTGCGTGAGAGTAACAAACATATCCATCCATCCATACATCTAACCATCCATCCTCACAAACTTTCACGTTTAAAATAGTAGTAGGATTCACGTTTTGGTTCTCTATGAAATTGTCATTAAATTATGATTTTAATACGCAGTAAGTGAGAACACTTACAGCATAAAATATTGTAAGTCTTTTTATGTGATACTAACATAGACACGCGCTATTTTGTTACATAGATATGCAACTAACTTCTTACTGTTCTTCGGAAATCGTCGCTTTTCTATGACAGTGACAGTCGACATACGATGTGCGTACTAAGCAGTAAGGAAAACGGAAGACCACTATGAAATAAGAACTAAGATTCCCGAAAGAAAGCTGTAAGAAGTTAGAAGTTAAACTTACAGTCGAATTCTTATTGTTTACGTTAGATTAAAATGGAATTGAAGGGAGTATTCTCCCTAGTTCCTATACAATTATACCTACATAGGTACTTAGATATGAGTTGTGTTGTTTGTCAGCGTTCTGTGAGCCGCACATGAACGAGCTGCCCGTGCCCAGCCAGCCCTGGGAGCCGTGGTACAGCCGCCAGCAACGGTTCTACACCAGGCATCTGTATTTGGGACTAGCTTGGTATGGCCCTTCATTGTTCTTGGCACAAAAAGGCATTTCAGTCTAGATACTTTCAATCCTTCATGAATAAGCGTCATCTAGTGTTAGAATAATGTAAATATTATAATTCAGCAAATTACGACGTGATATTTTACTTTTACCGATAGATGGAGTTGACAAATTATTTTACAAATAATTAATTTCTAACAGATGTCGTTTTTATAGTAGTCCAAGCTATGTTAATAATTTAACATTAAACTCATCCGTACTCGGCCTCTTTCAAACATCACATTTTGAAAACGCGTCCGCAAATTTTCCTCCACATCTCACAAGCAAATTCGGTGCGTACGTACGCGGGACGTAGATGGCTGATGAGGATGTGTCGATTTGCACGCATTACGTGTTATTATAATCCGCAATACCGCAGAGGCCAACATTGTGGTCAAATATTAGTAATATGCTAAACGAAACAACGTCGACTCGAGTAGGCAATCAATTACAAAACGTTATCCTGCAACACGAGTATGAATATCTCGCCATCGAAACAGGTCTTTATCTCTTGCTATCCTGTCAAACGGAGTAAGATCGAGTAAAAATATTATTTAGAATAAAATTATAATAATTCCATGTTACCCAGGGATCATATATTATATAAATAGGTGAAGAAAAAAAATTTCAGTACAGTTTTACGAGAATTGTGCGACCGAAGGAGCAATATAATGGGCACAGTTAAAAGTCGGTTACATTTACATTTTTTATTTATCTTTTCTATATAAGAGACAAAACAACCCTTATAAAGTTCAAACTTAAAAATTATATAAGTTAATTGTTGGGCTAATTTTGACGACAGGGCGACTGCGAATTCTATATCTAGTAATATAGAATTCAGCAATCTATTTATTTCCAGGTGGCTATTCTCATTGGGGATGGCGTTGTACACCGATGCCCTGATGATTGGCTTCTGGGGCCCGCCCTGCGCGCCAGCACCGAGAGATGATGCTGATGATTAATTACAATTTCCTCTACTCTCCATAATTACTATGCGTGTGCTCTAAAAATAATACATTTAATTAAAAAAAGAAAGTTTATTCTGTTTTTGAAATGTTATTATTGCCATTAAATGGTTTAAATGTCTTATTTAAAATGTTCTACTAGAAAGAGTAAGCGTTAAGCATTATGGTGATAAGTGTATATACAAGTAAGTATGCTTGTTATTTTGAATAACTAATGCCTGTTGTATGCTATGACTCGAGAAGGAAGTAGTTTTGCCTTCAATCCTGACACGAAAGGAAAGAAATAACACGCTCATTTCAATTTTGAAAACAATATCAAATTTAATACATAAATAATATTTATGTACCTACATACATGTTTTCATCTATATATTTACATTTAACACATAATTTCCCTAACTTATCTAATTCACATATTAATTTTTCAATCATAATAAAAAGCAACCAAAAAATAAAAATTCAACAAAACATTTATATATATAAAAATAATGTATAAATTTGTACAAAATAACGTATATCTAGTACAACATAAATTACATTGGGAACTTTTGTTACTAAATTTAAATAATTGCTAACAATGCAACCATTTCGATATAAATTATTATTACATATAAAAGTTCTAGACATTTCATAAGCGAAACCTAGAACCTGTTTCATCAACAAAATGTATGCTAGTGCTAATAATTTTCTAAGCGATCACTGATCACCGATCGTCGGTAAACATTTTCCTCTTCCAACTTGTACTTTTAGTGTGTCCGTTTGAAAATTATTTTTGCAATGATTGTAAAAAAATTATGAGCGAGAAACTCAGTAAATCATATTTTAATGTTTACAAATGTTCATATTACCCATTAGTCACGCTGCGACTAGGCCAATAGAACCAATGTTTTAATCTTCGATTGACCCACGTTTGGGGAAACGGTGATTAACCTACGTTTCAAGTAAAAAAATGTTTAACCTAATGGTTAAACATTTATATGTCATAAACATTACTTTTCGTACAATTAGTTGGTCACATAATTTATATTCATTTTGGTTTCGAATATTAGTTTCCGAATAAAGAGTAGGTTACAAATTACAATCAATTGTATCCTTAACAAAAATTCGTACAGATTTTTCCTTCTTTAGTAAAAAAAAAATATTGTTACGCCGTTGCATTATTAAAAATTTTGATACATTTACCTAACTCAAGATGGACTTGACCATCTTGGGACTCGATTACCAACCATACCTAGTAATCGCTAGGCTTTCACAATTAGGTCGTCACTTAGGTCCTAGGCCTTAATTAGCATTGGTAAATTACATACAAAATGTTTTACAATTAACACTAAAAGCACTCCACAAGCGGATTCATACAGGAGTACCCATTTTTCTTTTCGAGTTTTACAAATTTAATGAACATCCCCCAAATATCTAATTTGAAACATCGATTAGATTGGTTCGTGGTGCAAAAAATTATGAAGAAAAAAAAAACAGACAAATTAAACGAGTTTAGTTAGGAGAATAAGTTGCGGTATTGAGTAGCTGTGTGTAGTGGTTTCTTACAAAATTGTCTGCAAAACGGTAAATGTAATCGACGTTTTACAATGGAACAGACTAAATTCGGTCCAAACGCAATTGACCACGCATTGACATAATACATTCGCTTATCTACACCTTAACTATGAACATACAAGAGTCAACAACCGAAGAAAATACAGCTAACTTATCTATGAGATACCCCGCACGAGGCTAGTCATTTTACAAAACTTACACGAATTATGTTCATTTTTATTACGATAAATGGATTTTTCGATTTTTGGCAAAGGTCTATACGAACCTTAGTAAACTCGATGTTGAACATCCAAAATTGACTTTGAGTCGTAAACTAGGATTAGCTATCTACACGTGAATTGCGCCCTACAGATCGATACATTTTAATAGTTTGTACGTGCGTACATAAAATGAGCTATTAAAATATATCTATAGCACCAACATCAGCTGCATAACATTAGACAATGCCAGAAGATGTGTAACACTTATTCGACCTTAGGAAAACCCTACTAGACCGTATTCCCTAACTAGATCCCCGTTGGCATAGATTAAAGCCGCGTTGACACGATCTAAGTCCGCTTGGACAAAGTTCACTTGGATATCTACTTGTAAATACTAGTATTGTGTGTGTGTGTGTGTGTGTGTGTGTGTGTGTATAGGACGGTGTCCTATTCATCCAAGCTAGCTCGTACGAGGGCATTCGGACAAAGTGTACTCTGATCTTACTTTCGTCGTTTCAACGCAGCTTTAGCTCCAATTTCACCAACTTATTATTACGATGTTTAACGCAGAGAACATGTAGAAAGCCGTAGCTTTCGATTCGTTCGTCCCGTTCTATTTTAACTACTTTATCATTGAATGAAACAGATCGAACCCAGGTTAAGCGTTAAGCGCGTTTAAAGATTTGTGAAATCGGGGCTTAAAATGAGATACCATTTTTAACTAGCCATCATTAGTTAATGTATTAAGCAACTGTCTTCTATCGACCAAAAATCCTGTCAGATTCCCATGGAACATCACGGTTCGATCGATAGAATCTCCGGGGCTCCAGTGAACATGAAAAGCCGTCAAATCGACTCACACAATCGAGCGACGCGCCTAAAACTAACTTACATGGACGATAAACATTAAATTGACTTACATTAATTAATTGAACACTTATCGGATAAATCACAAACAAGTCCACTGAGGTATATTTCACGAAAGAACCCACTGCTCTATAAAGTCGAGTTCACGAGACAAAGTAAAAAATGTAAACAAACATTTGGGGGCCGCAACTACTGGAACAAATTGAATAAACACTTTCGTCACTTCGTCACAGACTCGAATAACAAATCTGTCAAATTTACTAAAAAAGTGGCAGCGCCGAATACCAATGGTCGACAGTTCTTGTGCCGGAAGATAGAATAAACCGACGACTAATTGCTTATTACTTTCAAATTACACTTATGTTACTTTGGGTTGGTTGAATTTACAATTTTTTTTAGCGGATGATCATTGTTCACATAAATTATTCTCTCTCGTGGTTTTTACTTTAGTAATCTAGCCTATCTTTACCTGTTACGATCGGCCTACACTGAGACTAGACATGTGACTATACAGTATGCTGGCTTCGGTTGTGCGCGCACTGCCATTTACTATGGCTGAGTGTATTTTACATTTATTTCTAACAGCATCGACGTACCATACGGACCACAGATTAAAGAAAGAGGAACAGATAAGCAGCCACATAGTTAGCTTTCGATTTGATTGCACTACTACAAGCATACGGTGTGTCCACGATTGTGTGGAAAAATTGTGGGCCGTTGAAGGGGACGTCAAAATTTTCAAATTTGAATCGTTTTGGATCGCTCTATGAAAGCTGTTTCCCTGAACGTTAAAATATATACTTAATATATTTTCTTCTCTGTGATATGGACGTCGCGAATAAAATCCACTGTAAAGGTAGCCTTTCGATTCATGCGACCGCAACGCGAGACCGCGACCCGCGACCGCAACCAGCGACCGCAACCAGCAAACCAGCCAATCAGGTTCTCTGGCCACGCTCGCCGGTCGCGTGTCGCGGCTCGCGGGGATCGTTTAGTGCTCCATATAAATTCACACTAAGCAGAGGCTCCGCGGCACTATTTCGGGTCTCAGCTCGCGGTCTCGCGTCTCATGTACTATACGTAAAAATGCTTCATACTATCACAATTTACAAGAATACATCTAGCCATTCCGCAAGTGCAAATTTCACCATCACCTGTTAAAGTTATACGTTGATTCAATAATATCACGTTATGTCTCTCGTTCTTTGTATAACGAAATAGATAACATAAACTTAATCAACGATTAACTCGGGCGTTGGTGAAATTGGCACTTAGCAAGACTTTTTAAACTTTTGTTAAACTGTGGAAGCGTTTTACTTGTGTCTCTTGCTAGTGATCTAGAGAAGGCTATGTTTTTTTGGTTCTTAGATACTTATCTTTTTGGCAATGTCAGTTACTTATGTAGTGATATTTAAGACACGAGTATAAATAAAATACATAAGCGCGTATGGTAAGTAAATATTGTATGATTAAAATCTTCGGGTAATATTGAAGACATGACATTAAAAAAATATACTTTAATATCACAAAAATTAAAAAAAAAGTGAAATTATTTGATAGATGCTACGTTTTTACTAACAATTAATTGTAGGGCTCAATTTCAACATCTTTTAATTGACTGTTAACCAATAATCAAATCTGTAGATTTGTAAGCTGGTCTTTGCTTATTCCTCATCTATCATTTGATTTTATCAACTATTATAAGCACCAGTAGAGTTAACAAGGCTAAGCAGCTGTAGCTTATGGGGTTTCTAAAACGCCTTTTGGGGTTTTGGCTTTCATATTACAATATTTAAATCGTAGTTCAACAAAACTTTACAAAACTTTTTTGATTAGAAATCGTAAATCATTTACATGACTTATTTTGGAAATAATTTTGGTTACATTAAATATTATACCTATAGAAACACAACGCCTACTGAATTGCACAATTTGTGTAGTTTTTCTTACATAATATTATATTCCTACAATGGCACCTGTGTTTGATCGACTTGAATTTACGATTTTCTTACATTGGGATAAAGAAAATAAATCTTCATTTACATAAACGCAAAATTAATTCGCTAATTAAGGACGTCACAGAAGATACCTGGATATATTTCTTATTATACAGTAAGTAACATGGAAATATATAGTATCTTAGCCGTCTGATAGTTCAAACAAACTGTATAGCCAGATATATTTTATTTTAATACAATATAAAATATTATAGTATCTTCGCCGTCTGTGATGCCCCTTTTAGATTGATTATCAGATGCACGGATTTGTTTGATTTCACCACACGTGACAAATAAAAGAGCGTTCTTGTAAATGAAGTTTTAGTTTCATGTAGAACCTGCATGTAATCTACACCTACACTTTCCAACTACAAACGCACACGCGAGGTCTATACAACTACACTAAGTGTCAAAAATTTACGCACATAAAATTTCTTCATAACATTTCAGAACACCATTTTCAGTCTATTAATAACTGGTCTTCGTTTCACATATTGTGATGTGGTTGGTAGTTTCAATGACGTCTCGAAACTATGTTACCTGGAAATAAAAGGAAAAATAAAATAAAAATTCATCAATATAGTAATAATGAAATATAATATAATAATAATCAAACCGACATTTGTATAATTAATTAGAAAATTATAATTATTATCAACATATTATATTATTTATCTCGTCTACGAGGTGATCAAAGTTGTTTCCTGCTCAATATATTATGTATTTAATTAATTTATTATTAATATTAGATGTGAAATGTCGCGTTGTTTGAATTGCGTGAGACGTTCGGTAGTAAACGTCTTCTGCCTCGAGTCTCGACCGGTTAAGCGATAAATAACGGTTAAATTTGAAGTTAGAAAGATATGAAAGTGTGACTTAATGATCATGACAAATTTTTAGTATCTACGTATAGGTAATTTGGTGGATCGTTTAATAAAAAAATATAATAAATGGGTCTAAACATATTTAAAATTCCATTCAATGTGAACGTTGAACATAAAATCAACTTTAATTGAAGGTTTTTATGAGATATGACCGCAATTATTATTTAAACGAATAGTTTTAGCCGATGTTTTATGATTTTATGGCATATTTTCTATTAAACGTGTTAAAACTAGATATATAAGTAAGTCGCGATGACAATTATTATTGTGTAACCGGCCCTAAACCTCTGTTTAAACGGTCATTACTTTTGTGCGTAAGTCAAGAGGTCTTGCATTTTCACACATCTAGTGGTTATTGCTTAATTAATATTAGCAAGCACTTACACGAAGCATTAAGAATATAGTGGTAGCCACAAGAACTAGGTATGTCGCGTCACGATAATTCTAAAGCATGTCAAGGCAATTCCTCTGAATACAAGTAGACGAGTTAAGAAACAAAATTCTTCCTTTTTACCCGACTACGGCGAAGCCAAAAGGAAGGGTTATGATTTTGTCTATGTGTGTACATATGTATGTATGTTTGTTCCACCGTAGCGCCTACTTATCCGATTTTAATAAATTAGCTGTCGATAGATTCTTAATAATAGCCCCAGTAACATAGGCTATAAATTTATGTAGTCGGGTAATAGTTTTTATAAAAAAATATACCTAGTTATTGATATCTTTAAGGTCACTTAAAATATCAAGTTTCATTCCAAGTTATAATTGAATCGCAATATGGCGTCGATTTAATTCTCACGCAATCTCAGCGATCCGGGTTGCGCTGAGTCGGCGGGTGTAAATCGTAACCTGCCCGCCGCAGCGTCGCCAGCCGCCCGCCCCCGCCCCGCCCTCCTCAGGTGACGACGCGCGACGTAGTGATGTACTACCCCTTTCCTATGTTAAAGTTTTCCTCAAAGTTTGGTAGTCACTAGTGATGGATTAAACGGAGCGTATTTGTTTTTGATTAAATTAGGTTTAAAAGCAATCTTGATGTGCTGGTTTAGTTCGCGAACCGGTGGTGGGCATCACGTAGGGACAATTCCGTGAGTATTATTTAATAACCTACACCTATAGAAACATTTTATTTTTTATTGATTATACTAAACAACATCAAAGGGTTGCTCTATATTATTTTAACATTTGTAAACTTATTTGTTGTTGAATAATTGGCAACTATAAATACATATTTTCTATGGACTCAGAAAAATGTATGCGTGAAATGAGACAAAATCTACATTTTTCTCATTTTTAAATCTTTCGTATATTCTAATTATTCGTAATTCTACCATAAGCACCATACAATCTTCAGATATTAACGACGCAGACTTGTAATCTGATACGCCCTTATAATGCCTACGGAGTAAGGTATTATGAAATTCATATTTAAACGATGCAGACTTGGTCATTTTAATGGATATGAATTGTGAACCTCTGGCTAACTAAACGCGAAAATATCATCGACCAATTCTCGCTAACCAAAATGTTATCGACGTTTTTCGGCCGTCCCTACTAGCCGCCGATAAATCTGTCGCATATTCAGCAATGTAACATACTTTCTCCGTTCACTGCTCAGAATAAAGTGCTCAAAATATGTGACGTAGATAATTGCCGTGCTCACTGCGAATAAAACTGACAGACAATGTCTACGCGACATTATTACGAATATAAAACTAGCTGACATGATTCACGGGATATTCGTACATAAAACAGTCCTTTATGTCGGCAATATTTAGATTAGGTTTTTTTCGCAACATAAACTTTTGTACGTGGCATATAAAAATATGTAGATATAAACACTAAACATGGTTCACGGATTTTACGGAATTACTGGGCCACTATGTGTACACGCTAGCTATACACGGAAGGGTGAATCCGACAGGATTACCTGTCAGGTAAGGGGCTCCCATATACGGTCCGATTTTCCTTCAGTTCGGCCTGAACGGATGCAAAATCGTATCGTCTGCGTGCAATTTCGAGATCGCATCAGTCAGCCGGACGGACTGAAGCGATTCGTTCCAGTGTTGCCAGCTCTGTTTTTGCGAAACTACTCAACTCGCGTCGATTTCTACTAAAATAATACTGAAAACTCTAAAAAAGCCACTAAACTTAGGAATCCGTAAAACCCCCAAAAAACCACGGCATTTTACGGTTCTGTTATATTCAAAAAGTTTTAAATTGAATTTTACTATAAATTATACTGTTAAATTAAAGTATACTAGGAAATATTACATATAGGTATTATACTACTATTATACTCTTTCCTACTAAAACCCTACTAACAACTAAATTCCTACTATGGAGAGAATAAAATACTTAATTTAGTACTAAAACTTTGTAAAATAACTAAGTTGGCAACATTAATTCTGGACTGTACGGATGGACTGAACGGACCATGTGGACAAATCGCTTTAGTTCTCGCCAGGGCCGCGGCTGTGCGGGCGTGTATCGTGTACAAGCGTAGTGAGTTTTCGCGGTGTTTAATTATTACACAATTATTAAACACGACCGTGGCTCGCGGGAGACCAGAACGAACTTTGCGATTGAATTGAACATGAACTGATGCAATTTTGCCGTGTGTGTGCTCGAATCCGTTCAGGCCGAACTGACGTCAGTTCGGTTAGATGCTATTTTCTCCGTGTATGTGCCCGAATCCGTTCAGGCCGAACTGACGTCAGTTCTAACTGAAACGATCGGCCTCTCGTCTGTGGAGGCCTTAAGCATGAGCCGAGTAGTATGGAAACCTACACAGTTGAGCAACAAACACGCTTCGATTTTAACCTGTATAACTCAACTGTACGTGTATAGCTATCATTGGACAAAAACTTGGGTATTGGCATAGTGTAATAGTAAATACGTTTACCGTTGGGTTAATAAGCCTAGTTAATAATATCTTCTCTATCTTTTAGCGGAGAAAAGATTGCAAAGATACGGGTTTGCTTTGACATTTAATTGAATTTCAGAGAGTCATATTCGTATAAATTCAGTTTTGTATCGCTTAAATAAAAAGATTAGTAAATAAAAAATGTGGGGAAAAGATTACAAAGATACATGAGCTTCGACTTTGACTAATCATATTGCAATTTGCGAGTATAACAATAAATATAAAGCCTCCTAAACAAAAAGCAAATAGTGCGGAAAAGATACGCGCTAAGCATCGACTTTGAATAATCGTATTGTAATGTTTCGGAGAGTGTGACTATAAATTCGGTTGCGGATGTCACGGACTATAAACCATAGGCGCCGCTGGTTATAGCGAATCCGGAGGGCGAAAATTTATTCCCCGACCTCCTTATTTAAGCCATTCATAGCGATTTTTCTATATTTAGATTCTGCTTATTGGGTCAATACTCAATGGTTTAGTTTTATCTCGGTGTAAGGATTTTCGAATACAGGGTAATATCAAATGCCTTCACGGTTGGTATGCCTAGTTCACAGAACGATTAACCCGCGTTATGCCTAAAGGCTAAACGTGATTTTCAAATAGCTATTGGGCTTATGCGCTGTTTGCCTAATACTCCAGTGATTTTAGGTTTTATCTACGGATAAATTCCTAGTGAGCTGAATTTTTGTATACACCTTTTTTACGGCGCACAGTGGTTCAAGCGCGGAATCAATTCAATTTTGAAGTGGTTGACTGAAGTCAAAACATTTATTTTATATCTATTAAAACACTAGATATAACCCTAGTCTAACAGATTTTGAGCATTTTTTTTATTAAATAATTAGCCCACTAAAGTCATACAACTGAACGCGTACAAAATAAGCGTTCAAACAACTCGTGCCTAGCAGATGGTACTCTACTATACTACCTCTCAAAAAGTAGCCACTTTTTCAGAAATTTCTTTTTACAGTTTTACTGAGCATATATATTACTTCATTTATTGTA
The DNA here is from genome assembly GCA_037179445.1 of Phengaris alcon alcon. NCBI lineage: Eukaryota > Metazoa > Arthropoda > Insecta > Lepidoptera > Lycaenidae > Phengaris > Phengaris alcon. The sequence goes on from JAYRCH010000194.1 coordinate 442,644, forward strand.
AATAAAATAATATTTGTCATTCCTATTAAATTACCTAAAAACTTTTGAAGCTTTACGCAATTGATATTTTTTTCGCGCAAATATATAACTTTTAATTGACTATAGATTTTTTGCCTCAAGGTTCGGGTTCTAATTTAGTTATAAAATAGGTTAACTATCTGAAATTATTAATTAATTAATTTTAGCTGCAAATATGAGCAAACTTTCAAAAAATATGCACTTGAGTATACTTGAGATGACAAATTTTTCAGAAAAAAACGTCGACATGCTCATTTGATGTTATTGAGACTATTAATTTGAAAATATTAGCTGAACCCTACAGACGTTGTTCTGTTTTTACTATAAACATGAATAAATAATAACTGTACCTACTACCAACACCTACTAGGTAGTAGATGCAGTTGTAGATAGTATGTGTACCTACACATCTACATCTACAACCTACACCGACTACCTACACCCACACCGACTACCTACACCCACACACCTACCTACCCATACAACCTTCAGATGATAAGATAAATAGTTATCGTAAACTACGCTATCGCTATTGGTAATTCAATTACTTCTGTGATTTCTTTTAAAAAATGAAACTGTACTGGTCTGCAAAATCCTATAGAAGATGGGATTTTATTATTCCAATACACTGTAGTCGTCGGAGTCGGTATTATATTTTATTTTGGGACAAAGGTCAGTACAGGTTGTTCGCGTGAATTTACAAATGAGGACGTGATGAATATGACGTTTACTTCTTCAGATCCCTGCCCTATACTAATAGTTTTAGAGCGGAAATCCTCAAAAAGTACTTACTGTTAAATGACGACGTATACTCAATACCAATTTTTTTTTCTCATTTATTGCTATTATACCTATATGAAATTTCAGCACAAAATTATCTGTTTATAAATATTTTTTGCTGTCGAATTTTGCTATTAGAATATTTTTTAATTTTATTTAATGTTTTTTTTATGTTAACAAAACAGTATACGAGTATATACACTAAAAATATGTATATAAACCACTGTGCGGCGTTGTAATGAAGATGTGAAAAATCGACATTGATATCGTGCCGGCTAAATAAGTTATAAAGGTCAAAAGGTCACGATAATCAAATATCGCAAATATCTCGCGACCTATTGCTCAGAGGTCTTAAGGGGTCAGTATATATGTGTCTTAAAAACACTGTTTTCCGCGGCTCCGCCCGCGTAAATATACTATCGAGTATCCCGCGGGATTACTGTATTCCCGGGTATAAGAAGTAGCCTATGTTTTAATCAAGAGCCTAAGCTACTACCATACCAAATTTAATCAAAATCCGTTCAGTAATTTTTGCGTGAAAGAGTATCGGAGATCTCCGATGTACTCGGGTTCTTCTTGGCGTCGTTTAAAAGCCGCCGCCGCTCCGTTACTCCAATTTTGTTACAGGTTGACGTTAGTCCAGCCGTCACATTTTTTTTCAAATCGGCAAAAGAACCCTTATAAAGTTCAAACTTAAAAATCATAAGAATTATGACCATAGCGTGACATCTATTACATACCTAACTTTTATATAAAATTTGAATGCAAAAATTTCGGGAAAGATAGACGAATAAAATAATTTCCACTTTTCCATAGGACGACATTTGCCATGCGCCTTCGATACATAAAATAATATAAAATCAGCATAACTATTCCGGGCGTTAATCAAGTCAGTAAAAAAAACCCTGAACATAAACACTTGTGACTTATATTTCCAGCTAAAGTCAAAACTAATTAAAGATAGTCCGTTAGACTTAGAACTTTGTACTTTACATAATCACATGCTAGCGTGTCTATTAAACAACGATGTTCCCATTAACACCTGTGTACTAAGTTATTTCATATAATTAACAGACAATGTACTGTTTAACAATGTCTATCTCGCTTATTTATTACGTTGTAAGATGTCACAATGTATGATTTGCGTCATTTAGGTAATAACCATAAAATATATTGAGGGATGTCATTGAAGGTGAAGATTTAAGTTGGATCTAAAGGTCAGCCGAGACGTAACTCGGTGCGGCATCTTTAACATGGTGATTAACAATTGAACTTTATTTACTACACAAAAAGATACACTTTTCATTGCAACAGCGCCGGGCTGCGTAGCGCGGTGCAGCTCGAAATGTGAACTCCTGCAATGACACATGTATCTTCTTGTGTAGAGATTTAGAGAATAAAGTTCAATTTTGAATCGCTATTATAAAAGTGCAGCGCCGCGACGCGTCACGTCGCGGCTCCGTGTGAGCTGACGCTTAGCTTCAGCTTGTCAACAGTATTGATTTATAGGGAATATGCATAGAATATGCATATGACTATGCAAGTCGTGTAATATCACGCAACCTTAGGTACACAATTACACATCGGATCTCTCTGTCTAATTAATTATACTTTAAACGTTCATATCTGTGTTTTTTTTAACAATATCCAAAACTGACGACACGGTTTATCTGTCAAGTCTGTCTATTTAAATAAATTAAAAATTATTCCTACTATTTTTTTTTTATTATATCCAATTCATTCATTCATTACATATTCCCTATTCCAACGATTAATTTAAATAATAATTAGAGTTAATTAACACAAAACTTTTTTATTGCATGTTGCAAGAAAAAAAAACTATGAGCATAATATTCCCTACATTTTGTCTCGATATTCTAAGATTTCTAAGTCTTTGCTGAATAGAAATGCTTCAGATTATATTGTAGTAGATGTTGCCCGCGACTTCGTGCGCGCAAAAGGAAATCTCGTGGGAACCGTACATTTCTCCGCGATAAAAAGTAGCCTATGTATTTTACTTCTATATCTGTGCCAAATTTCTTCAAAATTGGTCCCGTAGCGGAGCCTATTCAATGCAAACAAACAAACAAATCTTTCCTCTTTATATAATATTAGTATAGAAGTATAATATAGACAACTATCAGTATTTCTGCACCAATTTGGTAGACTTTCTCTACTACACGCCTTAAATGTTGATATGCAGTAAGAGGAAAGTTTCTAGTTTTATTTAGCCTTAGTATATGAAATTTCAACCCTTTTACAGTGAAGGCTACGTAACGTAAAATGTGCTTAGTTTTACGACGGAGGCGTCGCGACCTGTTGCGCGGGGCGGGCCGGCACGCCCCCCGCTACGCCCTACACGTGCTGAAGACCGTAGTAGATTTGAGTAATTATGATATTCAGTAAATGCGAGGTTCAGAAATTGCAACTTAAAATAACAATACTCATAGTAGCTAACTAGAAATGAATACAGTGGAATTTGGTACGACTAATTTTTGTTTAAAATTGTGCTTATTTCATCCTCGTCTTCTTTCTGTTAGCATATTAATAATTTATTTATTAAGGCACACACATAACTAAAATAACATTATTAAGACACATAATTTTGATCTGATGTGCGCACCAGATTACAGGCGTACCACATAACAAGTATTGAGTGACAGACTATAATATTTAGAACATTTTCAACAAAAAAAAAATATTTGCGAACTAACAATAATGCTTTACGAATTATTCTATACTAACTTAATTGAGACTAACTTAATCTAACATTAATTATTGTTATATACTCGTAATAGAAAAAAGTAACATAAAGTAATAAGGACTTTATTTCATATATAAGTTTCAGAAACTAGAAAGCTCATGCTTCCTTTGCCTTTTTTTAAATCTGTCCGTTTAGTGTTTACTAGGTAGATACGGTTTTGAGATAACAAGTGCAATTAGTTATTCGTGGTATTTTCCTGTAAATCTGACTGTCATAGGCCTTGACATGTTCAATAAATATATTGTTAAAGCGACCCTAGTCAATCGAGGTAAAATGTAATTTGCCTAGGCAATATCGTATTTTTTTTTAATTGGCATGTTGCCAATTTTTTTTTAGTCTATTGGCTGTTAGACAACATGTTAATAAACAATCTAGAACCCATTTTTGTATATCTTAAAAAATAATGAAGATACATACAATTTAAATTTGTGATATTCCGCACTAGGCAACATCCCTATTATTTACATTTAAATTGACAGTTGAACCCTTTTTTCTCTTGTTTTAGTATTTTCTCATATAGTAGCTAGCGAATTTAGTTTTTGGTGTTCTATTAAATGTAAACTTGCACACCTTCGTGTGCAAGTTTACACCATTATACACCGTTTAATACCATTTTCTATAAGAAACGGCTAAAAATCACGTTTGTTGCATGAGAGCCCCCTTACATATTCATTTTATTCTGTTTTTTTAGTATTTGTTGTTATAGCGGCAAATGAGATACATCATCTGTGAAAATTTCAACTAACTATCACGGTTCATGAGATACAGCCTGGTGACAGACGGACGGACAGCGGAGTCTATAGTATTAGGATCCCTTTGGGTACGGAACCCTAAAAATGATTACAAATTTCTATTTTCTTGATTAATTAATTCATCAATCTTTTGCTAAATGTGTAATTGTAATTTGACCTTATCCTTTGCCTTTGACATGAGAAACGTTTGAAATAATCAGATATAAATCTAAAATGCATTCAAGTGAATAGTAAGTAACACCAAAGAATGAAATTTTGTAAAAAAATCTTTAAACATTATTGATACACGAAGTTGATATCTGTTATTAAAATGAGAACTTAGTATACACTAATTTATTCAATTCAGTAATGTTTATTTCAGACATACATAAATGAAGTCCATATCGATCAAATAAAAATAAATCTAATAAAATTATGTACATGTTAAAACATTAACGACCGAGAGTCATTTATTCCATTCTAAAATGACACAATGGCGAATATTGGATACAAACGCTAGCTTATACCAGATATCTTACTTTTTGAAAGTCTAAAAGCATTGATGAAGTAATCCAATTTGTTCAGAACGTTAGGGATAAAATGTTGAAAAGTTTTCAGAAAAATCTTTTAATACTTTAAGCTATACATATAAAGAGCGGCTAAAACATGTTAGATATGAAAAACCATAGACCTATGATATATAAGAGACGAGGCAAAATGTGTCCACACTTAAACTTCCCTACTTTTGGGGTAGTTTGGGGCTCTAGACGTAGAGATTTCACATTTGTCATATTGTCATTTGCTTTCCGCAGTATAATCAGTCCGCATTTCTTTGACAAAATCTTCTGAAATCAATTTGGCGCAAATTTTTCTTGTATGAAGATTTTTCTGTCAAATGTACGTCATAGCCCAAGTAAGTCAACTAAGTTTTGAAATCACTCTGTTTACCCCAATAATATATGTACCATAATTATGAAAGTAGTTGGTTTTTAGTGCAAGTTATAGATTAGTTTCTATTTTGGTTAATATAAAAAAATACTAAAATAAAAATGATCACGAGAATAGCAGACTATTAGGTAAGCCTTATAAAAATTGACAGCGCCATTTAAATAACCGATCAAAGTCTCCTGTCAAACAATAAAGAGCTTATTGAGTATGCACCGCTCATCCGCGGCTGCAAATTGACAGTCTTGAGAATTGACGCTGCGTAGTACTTGAGATTTTTTATCGAGTTAAATTAAAAATTAAGTAGATTTTTTTGTGACGCTTTTGTGCGAATTAAATAATCTAAATTTGTGTAGAGTCATCATAGTATATGCGAAGATTTTAGTTATAAATATTCTATTAATATATTTCTTATAATTATGAGGTGTCGCAGTGACTTTTAATACCATTGAAAGCTTAAATAGTGAACTCTTTTATGTTATTTGTAATTCCAAAAAGTGATTTCACAATAATGTTCAGCAAGGGTCAATTCACACTGGAACGAAACAATACGCGACATGGTTTTCGATAGCTTCCTTAAAATTATAGCGCCGCGCAGTGTCACATATCGTCGCGATATCAATATATATAGACATAACTAAATTAAAGTTGGCCAAAATCGATGTAAAATTCATGCGTACGCCATGCGGCGAATATTTAAAATACTAAGGGGACATCAATAAGAATAAAAAGAGCAAACAGGGGCCTTTTATTAGGGGAGGATGAATAAATTCCATACCGGTCCCTCGTAACGCAATTGAAAACTTTTAAACAGCGCGGAGAAATCGCCTGTAAAGGTGGGCTCACCTAATTACGTACGAAAACGGAATTCGGGATGAGCCGGGAAATTTAAACGACTGCTTATGAAAATCAGCTTGTTAATATAAAACGACTTGGCTGTTTTTATTATAACTTAATCAAAACTTGAAAATTTCGTGTTGATTTTTATAATTCCACGTTACCGTGATTTAACTTGACTGAAGCAAGCTAACGCTATTAAAAGTTGCTTTAAGACTGGAGAAAAATATTTTACGTAAAGTTATATAATACCAATTATATGTAAAGGTGGGCTCACATATTATTATAAGCCCATAATATGAATTGTGATTGTGAAAAAGAAGAAAAAAATGATTGAAAATATTTTTGTACCGCCATTACAAAGTACAAGAATAGAACACAAAACGTTAAAGGCTTTGTGCCGTTTAATTAGAACTCGTTAAATAGCAAAAAAACATTGTTTTCGTGGGGAAATTTTCGCAAAAAGATTACATAAAAACCTGCTAAAGACGTCGTACCCTAAAAAACAAGTCATTACCAGCGGGTTAAATCTATTGGAGATTTTTTATTCGGAGGCAATAGCGCGGCTTACTGAAATGATATGATTAATTACTGCTCCGGTCTCCCTCATTAGGGCATAAATGTGCCCATTGACTGGTGAAATTGAATCACGGGAGTACGTTCAATCATAATCTAATTATAAATATTATTCACGCTGCGAACAAATTACGTTTGCACTTTAAATCATTAGTGTTCGTATGTCGCCTCTGCGGTTTCTTATCGCGCTGGAAGATGTATTTTTAAACATATTGTAAGAATAATTCAAGGCGACGTATTGAGGCTTAATACGTCGACGTGAAAATTTTGACATTTAGCGCAGTCGGTAGGATAATTTTTAATTTTCATCTTTGTAAGGGTCAGCTCACACCGAAACGAGTTGAAAATAGTTCAAAATTGAACTTTATTCAAAAGAAAATACAAGTTTCATTACAAGAGAACAACGGCGCCGCACTATGCAGGGCGGTCTAGTTTGACATTCAAAATCTTGCAATTAAACGTGTAGGTATCATCTTGTGTAGTTAATAAAGTTGAATGTTCAATAGCTATCTTAAAAATGATGCGTCGCGTCGCGTATACCTCGTTTCGATGCGAGCTGACGCTGAAGTATCGGTATTCTAAAAACGAAACTATTCTTGTAAAATTACTTGATTTTTACCAAACATTGCATAATCGCGTGTTATTTTGTAAGCCGAATTGGACTCACCTTTATAGGGATTACAATACTTAATTCATCCATTTTAATGGGGGAAATGTGGGGAATGCGTTCAGAAATCACAGTTGTAGTTGGAGTATTATCTTCGCTAATATATCACACACTAAACGAAAAGTGCAGAGAACGTAGTAACTTCTCCTATCTACGTCTTAAATACCAGCGAATGGGGTCAGATTGGCGTACGCTGTTTTCACGAAACAATATAGTTTTTGTGTAGGTTTACCATGTGTTTAAACATAATATAGGACTTCTGTCTGATAGTTTCTGTTTGTGACGATGAAGGAAGACGCATTGTGTTTAATATATAAATAAGTATATATATTTTTTAAAAATATTATTATACTAAGGTAAAACTTAACAAAATTTTGACTGCATAAGTTAATAAGAAATTAATAATTACTTACGTTTCTTTATATAAGTAAGTACGTCAGTTTTTATTAATATATAAACAAAATTAAAAAATATGTAGTATAGACTAATTGCCAAAAAGACATTTGATCTAGTCCCACAACTCCTACAAATCCCAGAAGTTTGGTCACCCAATCGCGACTGATATCGGCAGAGCAAGTTATTGGACACTCGACTGGAAAACTTTCGGTGGATTATCGCGGATACTCGCAGATTTATGGCCACCGTATTGTTAAATGTCCGCTAATATTTCAATGTCTTCATTTTTCTTCATAAAACATTTAAAAGAATTATTTCATTTTGGCGATATAAAGATGCAATTTTTCATAGAGTCTTATTAAGACCTTAGTTTTTGATAGATTGATGGTTTAATTTCATATCAGGTAGTGTATTTTTCAACGTCATAATTATAAGTTTTATAATAGTCAAGTTATATATGTTTAAACGATATATCGGCGACAGTGTTTTTCCACGAACATTATATACCGCTATCGTGTCGTGACTACGAGACACATGCAATTAAGTTATTAATAAATAATAGACATATTGACTTGACAAATAAATAAAACAAATTACCTTCATTTTGAATTAATGCCGTCCTTCCGCACCCCGCGCCCCTACTTTCCGAGCCTATCACAAGCCCGCTAGCCAACTAACCCTAAACACAATTGACACTCACTCGGTAATCCTTAGCACTAAATAAAACTCTAACATTAGTTAACATGAAAAAAAATCTCAACTACAACGTAACAATATTCACATGTCGCTGGCGACTGGGGTAGGTTAGTGGACCCCTGGTTGAGCAGGGGTATATGGCCCCCGATTAAAGCAGGGGTATAATACCCCTGGTTGCAGGGGTAGGTAACTAGTGGACCCATGAGGGGGCGACGGTGTAGGGCGAGCGCGAGGCCCCGTTGTCGAGCGTGGTGGGCACGGGCGGCGCGGGGGCCACGAACTGGCTCTCCGCCTCCGCCGCCATCGCGGACTGCTGCTGCGGGAAGTTGAAGTCCAGCGTGCCGTCCATGCTCAGCTCGTGTTTTATCACCTGCAAGAAGAGGCTAGTGTAATATACGTTATTACCGCCTAATCCTTGGCATAGCATGGGGGCATAATACGATAAACCCGAAACCCTCAAATAGTCACATGACCACGATTTTACGGCAAGCGTATGTTGTTCGCAATGCCTATGACGCCCCTACACCCCTGGCTAAGTCAACATACTGCAAAATTTCTGCTAGTAAAATACAGATACCTCGAATATGTATATACATGCCCTATAAATGACGCTATCGCATCGTAGATCCTACCCCTTGACCTACGCATGACGACATACATGCAGCCCACGATTGCGCTCCAAAGGTCATCGCGAGATACCGTCATATCGGCCAGGGATACTTAAACTTTTCTAGCAGCAACAAATGCAGTTATGATTGTCTACACAATAGCAGTTATTTCGATTGGATAAGTATAGTCCCAGCCTAAGAGCAAGAGTTATTCAAATCAAGGTTTGACCTCTCAAATTTAAAGATAGGGACCCTTCAAATCACTGCTCACTGCTTCTGCTTGGCAGAATAACAACGACAGCAAGTTACTTGAGCCTCTTAATTTAAGAAGAATTTAAGCTTTAACTGGGCTCCCGCGTAAATATAGTATCGGCTATACCAAGGGAAACTGTACTGTTTCTGGATAAAAAGTAACCTATGTTTTAATCGAGAGCCTAAACTGCTACCATATTCAATTTCATCGAAATCCGTTCAGTACTTTTTGCGTGGAAGAGTAACAAACATCCATCCATCCATCCTCACAAACTTTGACATTTATAATAGTATATATTAATAATCGGCCGTAAGTAATTGAAGAATGTTTGTTAAAAAACAACCGCACCTCATCAACATTACAATCGAAGCTATGCTCCAACGTCTCGATATTCAGGTCTTCCGCGAGGCCGGTATTCAGGGCCCCCATTATTTGCCCCATCACTGTGGTGGGCACCATTGCCCCAGACTGCACCATCATGTCGCCGTTCAGAAGCGAACCGTCCGATGTCGTCACCATTTGAGTTTGACAGTTTTCTGCAGAAAAAAACCAGTTATTTTTTAACTTAAATCAGTTCTATATTCCTTTGTTTCTCCTTATTAAGGTTACTATTTTACATAAAATATGTCTGATGGTTGAGTCCATTTAGTGTGCAGGTTATATTATGTCTACGTAACTCTAAAGTCTGTTTCCAAATAACCCGACTTGCAAATTATATAGCCTATGTTACCGGGGCAATCATTACGTATCTATTGACACCTTATTCGTTAAAATCGGATCAGTAGTTCAGACGCCACGATGGAACAAACATACATACATACAAACATACTTCTTTTGGCTTCGCCTTACTCGAAAAAAAAAGATTTCTGTTTGCAGTTTATGTAAATAAGGTTCGTACTTGCAAGTAATAAGTAAACAATGTTATTTTTGCCGGATAGGTAAAATAAGCATCCGTTTGTAAGATACGTCACATAAAATACCACGTTCTATGAAGATAAGCCTATTATAGGTTCCTGATACCCCATAGCGAAAAACTCCTCCAACCTTTCTTCTGATTTCGTTGCGGGTTCCACGACAGATTTAGCATGCCCCTTGGGCGACCCTGAGATCATATGGTTTTTGTGGTTGGTGACCGATGTTGTTCCTAGCTACACAGGAGTTGGGAATGGGTGGGAATGTGTGGTGGGCCAATTGATACCCCATAGCGACTAAAACTTTCAACAGGTTAGGTGTATCAAGGACCTGTTTGCATGATATCAGCGGGATCCGCCGGCGGCGGCGGCCGGAGGAACCGCTCGAGCGGGTGGTGGTTGTGCTGCGGGTGCGCGGGGTGCGCGGGGTAGAGCGCGGCGCACGCGCAGCCGCCGTGCGGGTGCCGCGGGCACGCATACGTGAACCGGTAGCTGCCCCCGGACGACGATGACGATGTTTTTGGAACGTACCTGGTGATGAAGAAAAGTTTAGGAATGTTCATCTGAAGTGAAATGTGACTCTCAAAATATGATATGGGAGTTTTAGAAAAAAAAAATTGATCGTGTTAGTTGGTGTGCCAAAAGTTACAGTTTTTAGGCTGCAAGACTCGATTGTAAAATTGATTTTATCAAACCTTGATTTCGATGTCAATTCCTAATACATACTATTATACTAAATCAAGAACTACCTATTACTTTCTAAGATCACTACTCAATAAAAATAGCGCAAGCGAATTAAAAAACCTTACGTTGTTGTGAGGAATGGATCGGCCGTATGGAGCTTCATCGAGTCTGCGAGTGTCCCAGCTAACGTCTCGTCTTGCGCGAAATCAGCTTGTGTAAAGTCACTCGTTGTTGGAAAATCTGAGGCTGGAGCATAATCTGTTGCCCAGTCCGGCTCCGAGGCTATCAGCGACGGTATAGGAGATAGTCGCCCACATGACGACGCGTTCGACGAAGCCCGCTGGCGAAAGTCCGGCGACAACTGAAAATTGTTGCTACGCAAAAGCGAACAAGCGTTAAAAATGATATTCATCACACGACGAAAGATATGACCTTTAAGCCTGAAACTCCTCCGAGGCCACATAATTCATCGGTCGCAAATAATTAGAATCCTAAGCGGAAACAAAATTCTAAGTCGCCTAGATAATTCTATCGAATTTTTGAAGTATGGTAAGCATGCAAATCTAATGCCCGTATCAAGGCCTACGACAAACTCGAATGCTTAATGAGGCGGTCGTCGTAACGGGTTAAATGGTCAGCGCAGAAGTATATTTATGGGCTCGTTACGAGGAGATACAACTCCGTAAGAACTGTGTTATCAGCCCGGCCGAGGACGAAGCTCGACCAACATAAACGTCAATTATGCGTAATCCCGACGGATATTCGAATATAAATGTTAAATATCGGCGAAATGATGAAAGTCAGCGGACATAACTCATCATCTAATGGTTGTGAATGATTTAAAGCCTTTTATCGTAAAGTAACACTGTTGTCGTAACTCATTTTTATTGCCGTGGTCAACGGAGCTTTATTTATATTGATAGGTAGTTTTTATGAGTGGGTATCTCATGCGAATCGCTGTGTCTGGAGGATTGTTTGTTGTCTTGGCACAGGCTCAATCGCATTACCCGTGTAAGTAAATTATGTTCCTTTAAAGTCGAATTAGTATCGCGGCAACCATGTTCGTGATTGGACGAATGCCATAATACTTGGACTGCATCTGTGGGCTCGAGTGAAGCAACTAGTTCAACTAGTCTAACATCTACTACTGCTATGAAGCTGGGAGTATACTGTATTGTACCTGTGGATGGGTGAGTCGGGGAATATGTCTAGGCTCTCGGAGATTGAACTGCTGGGGCTGGGTGTCGCGTCTGCTGTCACTCCATTCCTTAGCGCTTCAGGCTGCATACAGTTTATTTCAGTATTATTATTAGGAACTATAATAGCAGTAACATAAAAATGCGGCAAATTTTCTAAGAAATATAAAAACTATAGCGCGCCGTTGACATTCAATTTTTCGGCTCCTTCCCATCTCCCTTCTTATCTCGCAAAAAATTTAGATTAAATTAAATTAAATTTTGATTAAAAATCGGCGTGTCGTTACTTTTATGTTTTTGAAGTATTGGACCGCTTTCTATGGAAAATTTGCTTGAATAGTACAGTCGTATCGAAAAAAACTGACAACTTAGGAGTTTCTCCTAAAATTTGGGAAAATATCCTCCATATTATAGGGTTATAATATTTAGTTTGTATTTTCTTGTTTTTATTTAAGCTATTCAACTGTTATAATTATCAACAAGCGATTTGAAAAGTCAACCTGTACAAAATAAACTTTTGAAAGTATATTTTTATGTAAAAAGGACGGAATAATATTACAGAAATTATTTGTTTATTATTTAATAATCAGTTTATTTAAGATTGGGGAGCAATATTTTTGAAAGTTGCAATACTGCACAAAAATCGGAATGCACTGTAAATAGTTCTCTGTTCTAGTAGAATAGAGCTGAAAACCAAACACACGAGTGTCGTGCTCTCATAATGGTCCGCTGCAGACGAAATCTGTACGTGTGTAAGCAACATAATGCGTCGAGATCGCGTCCCGAAATCCACCGACAAAACTACATTACTTTTTTCGGGTAGGTGCAAAAAAAGTGTAAACACATAGCTTGTGATTAATTATATTAAATAATTAGTTTTTCTAAAAGTATTTACAATATTATATAAAAATTGAGTACAATACTTACAGTATTTTGGAAGTGTATAATTTATATAATTCTATGTAAAGCACTTATACACATTTAGGAAGCCACCTGCCAGCTGACTTACTTGGTATTTGTATAACACATATTTCCACCTTAATAATGTCACAATTGTTGGAAATTCAGAAGGCACAACAGAGTCTTGATGAATTAGTAACTAGAAATATGGAAGAACTTCAATCCCAACTACAATGCGGCTCTGCTAAAGACACGGTTGCAAAGTCGTTGAGGAATTCCGTACTTTCCGTGACATAACCTTCTCTATACTTAGTCTCCTTCGAAAGCAAATAACTGAATGTTCAAGGGCTGTAGATGTTATTGAGTCAAGGTCGCGCAGGAAGACTCTTATATTTTCTGGGATTCCCGAACAGAGTGGTGAAAACTGTACGGCCATTCTCCTGAACACAATACACCACAAACTGGGCTTGCAGGACATAACTAGAGGGTCAATTAAGGCTTGTCATCGGCTGGGAAGCACTGGACTTAACAAAACTCGTCCAATTCTTGTCAAGTTTGCCGTTTATGATACTAAGGCTGCTGTTTGGAGGGCAAAAACCAAACTGAAAGGCACTTCAACCTCAGTGAAAGAGTTCCTGACTAGTATTCGCCTGGCTGTGTTCAACATGGCGCGGATGCACTTTGGTGTGAAGGCTTGCTGGACGCAGGATGGTGTTGTTTCCCTTAAGACTTCGGATGGGAAGCGGCATAAGGTGTTGACCATAGAAGAACTCCAGCCCCTTATGTCGAATTACCCCAAGGCTTCCTCAGGGACATCTTCCTCAGCGTAACTTTAAGTAGGTACATGTTTTCCTTGTGGTGTAGGTTGTATAGTTATGTGACTTGGCATATTGTGATTGTTCATCTTTCCTTGTCATATTCTAAAATCGCTTGTATGTTTCATCACTAGTTTATAGTTTGTCGTTTTTGTTCATTTGTTTGTTTGTGCCTCACATTTATTACAATTTAAGGGTAATTTTGCAAGTTTAGTTAAATATTTTTGTAATGTTTTAAACTGTCACCACTGAGTCAGCTGTCTATTTGACAAGTGACAACTGACATCTCATTTTTTTTTTATCCTTTTTGGCATGTAATCACAGTAAATATCGGCCTTAAGTCACTTCACATTAAAAATAATTAAATTATTGATGACATTAGTTTGGAGGTAGTTACATAATAGTTTATTCATATTGTTTGTTTATCCCCGATTTTATTTCATTTTGTAAAAGTATTTTGTATTCTGTTTTCTATTTAGTAAAAGTCGGTTGGCGGGTGGTGCAGAGTAACAAAATATATTTTTTGGTATCGCTGCTTTAAAACATAAATACTGTAATAGTTCAATAATATTTAATATTCTTATATATTTATTTAAGTAGGTATGTCTTTATCTGATAATGATTCTTTTTATTCTGTCAATGATTCTACTGTGACATGTTCAGACGATAGCTTTGATTATGTGGGTAAAACTTTGGGTGAAACTTTAGGCCAATATTTAAACTCTCAAAGCAGCGGACTTTTAAACGTATGTCACTTAAACGCGCAAAGCATCCCAAGTCATTTCAGTGACATTCTGGCAACATTTTCTGGAAATAACATTCACGCCATTCTGATTTCCGAGAGCTGGCTTAAACATCAGCTCCTGTCTACTTCCTTCCCGATACCTGGATACGTTTTAATACGCAATGACCGTATTGATAGACGTGGTGGTGGAGTAGCAATATATCTTCGCTGTGATTTTACTTATAAAATAATAGCGTCCTCTCCTGGTTATCAATCTTCTACGGCCGAATATATTTTTCTCGAGGTTTTAGTTAGAGGCACTAAATTGGCCCTTGGAGTAGTATATTGCCCTCCTACTGCTGACTACTTTTCTGACATTGAGTCGGTCCTAGATTCATTTGAGTTCTGAATATGCGCACCACATCATCATGGGGGATTTTAATACAGATCTATGCAACCACTCCTCTCCTCGCCCGACTAAGCTTAAGAACTTAATTAGTTCAGCCGGTCTTCACATTCTATCTCTTCAACCTACTCATCATAACTACGATAGTGATGACACTTGGCTCGATCTAATGCTCATCTCCGATCCTTCCCTCGTCCACACTCATGGTCAACTCCCTGCCCCAGGTTTTTCCCATCACGACCTCATCTTTCTCTCATACATGTTAAAGCCTCCCAAACCAACTCCTAGGTTCATATACAGACGTTGCTTTGCTCGAGTAGACAGTAAAAAATTATGCACGGACGCAGGAAAAATAGATTGGAATCCACTGTACGATGCCGTCTCTATTAACGAAAAGGTTAGGATTTTTAATGAAAATGTTATTGGACTTTATAATTTACATGCGCCCATTAAAAAAATAAAGTTAAAGCATCCGCCTGCGCCTTGGCTAACGGACGATATCCGTGCTGCGATGAAACGTAGGGATCGCACTTTTCGAAAATTTAAGAAAAATCGCAGTGAACCCAATTGGGCGAACTTTAAAATAGCTAGAAATCACTGCAACCAAATGATACGGAACGCTAAACGCCGCCATATTCTCGAAAATTTGCCTTCCTCTCCCAATGTTTGGAAATTCCTAGAATCCCTTGGTATAGGCAAGTCGCATCAAGCAGATCTTCCTACGACAATTATTAGTCTAGATGACATTAATTTACACTTCTCCACAACTCTCAAGCTTGATGTTGACACTAAACGTCAGACTATTTGTTATCTAAATAATTTACTACGACATATTAATATACCTTCTTTTCAATTTACAACAATCGATTCCGACGAGATCAATAAGACCATCATTTCCATAACATCCAAGGCTACAGGATGTGATGAGATTAGCCGTCAAATGATCACTGCCATCAAAGATAAAATTTTGCCCGTTATAACCCATATTATAAATTTTTCCCTTAAGACGTCCGAATTTCGTAATCAATGTCGTAAAGCTTACGTTCGTCCCCTACCAAAAATTACCAATCCCACTAACGCCTCACATTTTCGTCCCATTTCCATCCTTTCCTACCTATCTAAGGTGCTCGAGGCCTGTGTATTTAAGCAACTGTCCAGGTTTGTTCACCTAAACGATATTTTGTCTCCACTACAATCGGGTTTCAGACCTGGACATAGCACCACCTCTGCACTATTAAAGGTTCTTAATGATGTGAGAGTAGGCATTGAGAACTCTAAAATAACAGTCCTTGTTTTGATAGATTTCTCGATTGCTTTCAATAATGTCAATCATGACATTTTGTTAACAATACTTTCTAGACTTCCGCTCTCAACTGAGGCTTTAAATTGGATCTCTTCGTATCTTCGAGGGCGTCAACAGTCGGTACGCACGGACCAGTCCTCCTCTTCGTGGTGTAATCTAGACACTGGCATCCCTCAAGGCGGTATTCTTTCTCCTTTGCTCTTCTCATTATTCATTAATTATGTTACTCTCAGACTTCGCAGTATGTATCATTTGTTTGCGGACGACTTTCAGCTCTATAGCCAAGCAGGAGTAGATAGTATGTCAAGTGCTATCGATGAGATTAACTGTGATCTTAATTTCATAAAGGACTGGTGTAAAAACTTCGGTTTGACAATTAACCCAAGTAAGTGTCAGGCTATTTTGTTGGGCAGTCCTCGTATTATGGCCAAGGTTGATGTGGGGTCGCTTTCACCAGTTATCTTCGACTGCTCTATAATTAACTACAGCTCCTGTGTGAAAGATCTCGGATTACACATCGACTGTACTCTCAATTGGCAAACACAGACAGCTACCGTATGTCAAAGAGTTACTGGCACGTTGCGTTCCCTTTATCGACATAAAAACTTTTTACCGACACATATCAAAACCTTGTTGGTACAGTCTCTCATATTCCCTATAATCGATTATGGTGATGTGTGCTATTTTGACCTCAATGCAGACAAGCTCGACAAATATGACCGACTACTTAACAACTGTATTAGATTTATTTACAATCTCCGGAAATACGACCACGTATCCTTCTTTCGCTCCAAGCTGCACTGGTTGCCTGTGCGCCAACGTCGCTCAGTGCGAGACCTGTGTATGCTCTACTCTTTCCTTAACTCACCCAATTCTCCTGCTTACTTAAAGTCCCACTTCCAATATCTTTCTAGTAGTCATGATAAATCCCTCCGCTCCTCAAATAATGCACTTCTCCTTTGTCCCCAACATAGTTCTAGTCTAGTCCATTCATCCTTCCACATCCAGTCTACTCTACTCTGGAACGCTCTTCCTACGGAAATCAGAATGTCCACAACCAGAGATACGTTTAAGCGCAGAGTCTGACAGTTGTATTTGAAGTGTTTTGCAGAATCATGAACATTTTATTATAATTTTTGGTTGGTTAGTATCGTGTAATTATGCAGTATGGTATATGTATAATGTATATTATGTTTAATAAATCATTTATGTACTTGTAAATTATAGTATAGTATGTAGGTATAATTAGTTTGATATGTATTATGTTAATTTTAGTAAAATTTATCTAGTTTGCTACGAATATTATTGTATATATTTTTATCATTAGTTTTACACGACCTTTCGTATAGTTAAATTTTTGTATTTTTCTAGATGGAAAGCACCTTGGTATTTTGACTCTGTCACCACCCTATGGTTGACTGGTAGAAAATGCCCTATGGCATTAAGTCCGCCATTGTACATTGTGCAGAAAGTGTAAAAATAAATAAATTAATTAATTAGTTAAAAGATTTTTCTTTTTTATTTTGTGTCAAATCAGAAAAAATATTATAACGTGCTAAATACGATCCTGAGGATACCTGAGTGTCTGAGAAGACTAACAATCTTGGATGGTGAATTCTACCAACCCGCAGTAGGTAGGCAGGTAGGATGTGCATTTTTACTAGGCGCAGCCTCCTAAAAAGTATCGATTTTATTTGATATCAATTTTATTTTTGTAAGTTGTTTACCATGAATGTTTATAATAGATGCATAAATACTTGTCTACATACCTGCCTATTATGATGCAGAATAGCTGCCACAGCTAAAGGCCAATGTAACTGACTGAACCTTACAACAAAACTAGATTGCACAAACGACAGTTAATATAATATATTATTTTCAACAAACACGCCGATTTTTAACATAATTTAATAATGGTTGCAAGATGGGAAGGAGCCGTTGAACATTAATTTCAATATAGATTTATGTTAATGGATAGATAATGGATAATGGATAATATATATATAATTAATATATAATGGATACATGATATTTTACTCTAAATATTGCCGCATTTATTATTTTCTTATATTTATTTAATTAGTGCTAATGCACTTGAATATTCATTATATATTCAAAACAGAAATTAGCATTTTTGAAAATTGGTCTAAATTGAAATTCTGTAGACTGAGATTTAGAGATAAAAATGTAATAAAAAATCAAATTTCCCAAATTTCAGTCGAGACATTCTGAGGTTCCTGGTTCATTGGATCTAAAGTGGGTTCTTATTTTCGTTTTATTAATATCACTACAAAATTAATGTAAATAATTCAAACAACACCTGAAAGTAACCTAGACTAGAACTAGAAGTAAGGCATGAATAATGGAAATACAAGTGTAGGCGCTGACCGTTATACGTCGCCATTTTGACAGCATTGTGCCAATAAGATCGATATATTAATACCAGATCAAAACCGAAATGACAAGGGTTAATTTACACTGAAACGAAACGATACGCGACGCACCGCTGCATTTTTAAGATAGCTACTTATTCACAATTGAACTTTATTCATTACACAATGAGATAGACGTTTCAATGCAAGAGTTCGAATGTCAATTCGCACCGCGCTGCACAGCGCATCTGCACATATTGTGCAGTGTATGACTGATGTCAAATGTAACGTGTATCTTTTTGTGTAATGAAAAAAAAAAATCAATTTTCAATAGCTATCTTAACTATGCAGCGCTGCGTAGCGTTGCGTATCGTCGTGGTGTAAACTGACCTTTAAAGCCTTATGCTTTAAACTACGCCTACGCACGCGCCGCAGCTCCCGCGGCGCTGCTGCACTAGAATTTGTATGCAATTTTATTCCGCTGCGCCGCGCCGGCGGCGAAATCCATACAAAGCTGTGCGGTGAGCGGCTCACCACGAAATTCGAGGCAGCGGTCTTATGGCGCTAGAGCAATGAATTAGTCTTACATTCAGGAAAACATCTATGTTCCTATTTAAATGTGTCTCATTAACATCAAGGTTATATTTTTAATTCGTTTCATACATTTAACAGAACGTTATAATATAATTAACGTCTTACATAACAGTTTAATCGAAAATATATTCTTATGTACTACTACTACAGTTACTACTCGCCTATCGAGCGTGGCGAACAACGGTCAAGTTGTAGGTAACAGTAAACAGTCATCCACTGTGTACTCCACAAACTTTTAAAAGATAAGTTAACTGTTACTGCCATCCCCTCCTTAATGACGATGATGATGATCGTAACTTCAAAGATTATTAAAGTGTCATTGTTTACCAAATTACCACACGCTTCCTACTTCGGCTTAGGCAGGGACTATATGATCCGGAAACCGGAAGGCCGGAAAAATTTCAGGGAACTGAAAATAGAACTCTATTGTATTAACAATAGAGTTGCAAATCGAACACACGAGTGTCAAGTCAAATGTCATTGTCAAATCTGACAACTTGATATTGATGTGTTCGATTATCGATCGTTCGATCCGCACGCTCCAGGTTATAGCGTGTGCTGCCCTCGTAGTAGAAAAAAACGCGTATGATATGATATAATTTCCGCAGCCCGGACGCGTACCCAGATCCGCACGCGTGTGGTAATCCGCGTGACAGGAAAAAGGCCCTAAGTACTAACGCCGATGCCGGGAATATAATACCTTTTTCTTTACCCTGCCTCGCCGTTTCTCGGACTTCGAAGTCTCCATGGACAGAGCTCGTCTCCTCACGGACTTCCCCGGCTTGGCGTCCGGGTTGATCATCCACCACGACGACTTCCCTGTACCCTCGTTCTGGACCCTCATGAACCGGTTGTGCAGCGACAGATTATGCCGAATAGAGTTCTGTAAAAGAAATAAATATTTGGTTACAGTTACCATATAATTATGTCAAAACAAATGTGAGGATATTTGATAATGCTGATCATAATATTGTCTCTTATACATAGAATGGCACTACTTTTGAATAGCCACAGCCTTTACTTTCACGAAAAAAAAACCGGCTCCACCATACTTTTTGGGACATTCTGTATATCTATTTAATAATGTAAGTTTGTTTGATTACCATAGTTCATCACCAAATATTCAATATGCCTTTGTAACAGTCAATGATGCATTTGGTAATAAACTCACAATTTCTAAAACAAAGTGTACGAATCTTGCACAAAAGTAATTTCTAAAACATAAGGTTATATTATCACAACTCCCAACCTAGTAACTAACATCGTACTCATGTTACGTGCGAATAATATAGACATAATCAAAGTGGGAATCACAGAAAGTTAAAAAGTTGAGTTTATTTCAAAAGCACCTGAGTTTTTAAATATATACTATGTTGACGTGGTCACAGTGAAGTCGCTTTAAAATGTTGTGGTCGGTGGTGACCACAAAAAATCTATTTTAATTCCAGCGCAAAAGTTAGTGCAATAACGTATCCTATCTCACACCGGCCATAAAATCTCGCAACTTTTTCCCGTCGAAGGAATAAAAGCACCCACAGCAGCGAGTGAAGTTTCGCAATAAAAGAGGTCATAAATAAAATTTCTATACGCCCCGTGTGAACTGCCACTCGACTATCTCCGCGCATGTAAATATGTGGTCCTTTCATCGAAACAATAAAAAAGTTACAAAAAGTAACGCTTTAAACAAGAAATATTTTATTGCTTTCACGCGTAATTTAGCGGGACTTTTACTCCTCTGGGGGGATATCTACACCTCTGGGGGGATAACTTGCGTGCAAGCTTACATGAATAGCTAAAATTTTACATGCAAAGCTGAGAGTTGGCGTTCCGTTTACCGTCGCGTCGGTGCCAACTGACAAGTTATTAGTCAACGCGCGGTGACCGACGTACCGACGTACTATTTATACGGTGTCCTCTTTTACTATGGAAAATTCTTAAACCGACTCGATCAGACTTTCAAACGAGTATGAATATCATGGTGTCGTATCGCTTGGAATATAAAACGACGCGAGATTAAACTGCGACTCAAAATATTGCCGAGGCTTGACCGTTAGCCGTTGGTGAGTTTAGTAGAACTTATAAAATAAAAATATAGATTTTCAGCTACCAAAATATTCAAGACAATGGAGAGGGCCAGATTTAAAAGGGAAAATTCAATATTTAGTAGGAGTTTAAAAAATTTTACCCATGTGATTTTTCTGCCCATTTACCTGCGGCACAAACAATGCGCAAACATTGCAGATATTTGATTCAATACATAATTGTAATATACAATAAAGAGCGTGTGTACATAATCGCGAGGAATGTGGACAAGTTGCGCGATTTATCAAGCGTTAACACGCGCAACAAATGGCCTGTCGACCGTTTGATGGATTTGTCGCCATACCGAGACTTGTTACTGGCGTATATGGGACAGTATGGGAAAGTGCGATAATCAAAAGTTAAAACTACAAACCGACTACGTAAATAATATAGCCTATGTTACCCGGGACATTATTACGAATCTATTGACACCTTATTCATCAAAATCATATCAGTAGTTAAGGAGGTACGATGGATCTAACATCAAATACATATAATGCCTAAAATCATCACCCTTCCATTTGGCTTAGCCGTAGTCGAGTACAAAAGGTGTTTTTAGACCGCATTTTCCTCATAAAATTTAAGTCATCATCAGATATTAGCTTAGGACAATCTTGAAATCGATAAACATTCTGCCAATGAACTCTTGATTTAATTTCCAGTACTGGTACAAAAATTTCGCAAACCGCAAATTCACGTTCGCGATAACAAAATTTGACGTAGAATTTAAAGTTGTTCTGGTCTCGAATTTAAAACTTAATTTCCGCATTTTTTGTATAGAAATAAAATGTATTCGTTGTAATTACGGCGTCCCCCAAATTGATCGCTTTTAATATTTAGCCCATAAATCCGGCACATAAATATCGCCCCGGCTTCAGTTAATCGAATTTTCTGCTACTGTAACATCACGTTTGTAATACTAACGTATCTGCGATTTATCTGTTGTTAGCAAAAAAACCGGATATCTTACGCTCGTATTTCTTAACACTCCAGCGGTCCGCACGCAATAACCCGCTGTAAAACATATGACGAAATACAAAAATCCGAAAATTTACGTCGCGTTTACTACCTTTAAGTAGAATAATAATTATGGTAATTCTTATGCTGCACATAACTCAATGTTTTTGAAATATTATACTACACGGTATTGATAGTATAGTATACCTTTAAATTTGATGATGAAATACGAAGTGACAATAATGTATAAAATTCCAAGGAATTTTAATTTATGTGGCATTGGGAAATATTAAATCATAATATTTAATAGCCGAAGCAGTACGATTCAAGGTCTGAACTCTGAAATCGTAACCAGTTTTAGATGATCGAAATATTGTCGATTCTTTTATAGAATACTCAAGGAAAACCTCTACAGTAATCTAACGATATACAGATATGCCACGGTTCGCTTCGATAAGACAAAACTTATTCAGAACATTAAAAATTGAGGAAACTATATCGTCATACCTAAAAGGGAATTGGTTTTAATAAAACCCACTTTCAAAAGTTATTTATACAATTATTATTATTTAAATCGACTTTTATCTTCGTAATAGCCGTGTCATTGTAGTCGCAAATAAAAACCATATCCAGAAATCTTTGATAAAAAGTTACCCAAAAAAAGTTATAGGTAGGTACTATAAATTTAAAAACTGACTTATCATTAACATTTTTCAAATAAAAACTACTTTTGTATGAAGAATGATTAATTATTGAAATAATTAAAATAACAAACAATAAATAGAAAGTAACATCATAGCACCGCACCACCTTTAAAACCTGCAATTTTCAACAATTACAATGAGAATAAAACATTCAAAACTTCGCCCAAGTCGTCAACTATCAAAGTACTTTTACCATTTGTAATCTAAAGCTGATAGATAGAACTAATTAGAAATGCAACTTAGAAAATCTACGGGTAAGACGCAACTTAGAAATTTGTCTACGGCAGGATCTCCGGCGCCACTGCGACCCTTATGGGGTGAATTAACCGTCGACGTCCCCTTTAATGCTTCGCCGACTTAAATTTTGTCGAATTTCCGCCGCCATAATGTTGCGCAATCTAGGGAATCAATGACTTATCTTTATGACGTCCTGTAAAGAAATAATCCAACCTACTTACTTTATAGTTTAAGGCTGAATTTCTGTCTTCCCCGAGGATCGTGATCACTCTTATATATGTCATGATATTTGCGTATTTCGTCTATCGGTAAATGTAAACATTCTATGGAAATCATTTGTCATAATCCCCTGACCCTTTCTCTATGTAGAGTCTAGACTTAGGGCACCTTCAAAATAAGATGAGAGTCATCCTGACCTGAGAGTGGCCCTTACGACGAAGACAATTTTTTTTCTCAATTTTGGCCCCCGCATGGGCCTTCTCGTGTTTAGGTAGCTATAGGAAGTATAAGGGTGTTTGTTTTTTATAACACAGTCCGCGTTAACCTTCAGGTAAAGAATATTTTACAATAAAACATGTAACCGTACCAACGGACTAGTGATGAATAATTCAAGAGACCCACAGACGAGTGCACGCTTACAGACCTTCGAAATGCATTATAATAATTGTTGTCGGATAAAAATAAAAAATAGGATAACTATCCACCAGAGAGACTCTTAATTTTTATGAATGAACTAAACTAAACTTCATTATATTATCCCGGCAACCATCGTATATCTGTAGCAGCGAACGACGATGTATGGAACACGATGTTTTCTTAAAAGACATTATTAACTTAGTTGAATGAACGGTCTCAATTATTTTATGATGACACCTAAACTAAAAATTAATTGAACCTAATTTTAGTAATAGTGCCTAGTCTACTATACAACCTAGTAGCTACTAACCTACTATAGAAATTGAAACCAAATACATCTTCCTTTTATGTTTCTCCAGTAAGAAAATGACAGATAGAAATAAAACATACATTCTGTATTATTCGTGTTTTCATCCAAAATTAATGCGCATACAAAAATCGATCGCGGCTTTTGGGATGAATGATCTAATGTAATAAGTTTTTTATTACTTTTTTTATTATTATTACTGGATATACACATAATCTCATAAAATAATATGTTGTGTTGTGTATATGTAAGTATGTGCCATTGTGAAATATATTACAGTTATTAGTTATTTTAGTGTTCAACATAAGAAATACAATAGAGATATTGCGTGAAACAATATTTCCTGTTTAGTGACATCCTATATTTTTTAGATCAGAATTTAGACCCAAATACAGACTTCACTATGAATGAGAAACCACTTGTCGATTTCGCGAAACTGTATAATTTATCCAGCTAATTTCTTGGGTCGGTTAATTTGTAATAGTGTCTTTGTTTTAAACTGTGACTCGGTTACATTGAATTTTAATTCTTTGAAAGGGTTTTCAGGATCCATTAGCGAGGAAATCAGACGATAAATAATTCCGATCATACCCGCGAATCAAGAGATCGCAAAAGGCGGTAACGAATATTGCGAAGAAAATCCCGGGCTTGTCAGCACTGACAAATTAAATTATTCAACTTACGCGTTAGCAAGATGACTCCGGGAACCGATAACTAAGTACAAATAAATTCACTTAAAGCCACCACAGCAGAGTTTAACTTAATAAAACATTGAAATTCGGGTAATTCGATTGCGGAGGTCGAAATCAGGTGTCAGCCTGATTTGAATAAGACATCTTAAATCACACAATTATTTCTGATTTCCAACAATGCAGCCATACCATGAATAATTCTATACGGGTTCGGGCGTGCTAATTATTTATCGTTTCAGCTGACTAACTTTTCGTTGGTTCTAGTGTTCGTTAAACATATCATTGTTTGGCAGTTGTAGACAAAATATATTTTTTTAGAAAATTCCCTGTTATAGATCTCCAGAGCTAAAGAATAACTTAGCTTAATGTGCAATGCTAGTTCCTCCAAAGTTCTTTACTTGCTAGCAAAAGTTTTTTTAAGAACCCACCTTATTTCCTAATTTGATCTGAGCGACCATTCCTTAGTAAAATTCTAATTCGTTACGACCAAATTTATAAACTAAATAAACATCGTTTAACGTTAAGTAGTAGATAAAAACTACGATGAAATAGTAAAGTGGAATCGCGTAAACGCAACAGGAATTAGGAAGCGTCCGTCGCTGGCGGCCGCCCAGATCTAAATCCGACTCGCTCTTGACCCCCCTTAACGTCATGCCAACAGTACACCTAACTGAGATGACATTAAACGATAGCGAAAAGTATCTGGGTCCTATTTTCAAAACTCGATTAGGAATAAACCGTTACATAAATTAATATATATATATATATATATATATATATATATATATATATATATATATATATATATATATATATAATGTGGATGTTGGACTTTGAATGTTTTGGCCTCTAGGTCCTAAAATTAATGTAAATACTTATACATATTATGTCGTAAGATTCCACTCTTCCATTGAACTTTGTAAAGTTTAGTGTTTCTAGGGAGAAGGTATTTTTGGGGGACCTTTTACAAAATGATTCGCCTTTATTGAACCAGATGGATAATACACAGTATAAAGGTTTTAATCAAATGCACAAAGAATGACTGTATGAAAATTCGCTTCAGTGAAACCCATTATGTTCGAATGACGATGAAAAATTAAAACGTTTCATCCGCCCTAATAACTATCGAAGACTAAGTGATGACGAAAAAATGTAAGAGGGGTCCTATGTTCGAGTGCGCAAACACCTTTTCATTCCTTCAAAGGGCTAAGATGAGACGGTAGAACCAACTAGCGGGTAATGGTGGTAGGACAGAAAATATTGAGTTTGTCCTACAATGAGTGGTGAGATTAATGGTCGCCTAGACACCTTTGATGCTGCAAAAATTAATCATTTTAGCGGGTATTGTCGCCCACGCGGGCCCCCCTAATTACAATTAGACGAATGTTTGACAGATTACGTTTGAATTTTCAACATTTTTCGGACAGTCTCAGGATGATTGATCGAAATCTCGACGCGTGTAAATCGAAATTATTTAAATTGCACCACATTTTCGCTCTGAAACTAAATCTGAAAAAAGAAATCCAAATCACATTTTTTTTGTCACATTTAAATAATACGAATTTTTAGCTCCCGAAGTTGGTACTGGTAATTTTTTGGGTTCTGTGCAACGGTTCCGGTACAAAACACTTTGGAGGCCGATTACTCGAAAATGGTTGACTTTTAAAAAAAGTCATATATGAATCCTAGCCTTCATTTTAAAATACCTTTTTAACGATACCCCACACGATAGGATAGAATGAAAAAATATTTCTCCCACTTCACGTCTATGGAGAGCCACCCCTAAAATATAAAATTATTATTATATTTTGAATATGCCAAAACCGAGATCTTTACACAATCTATAACTATACCAAAGTTCATCCATTCATATTCGTAATTACAGAAGCTAGATGTGCGGATAGACAGATAGACAGACAGATGGACGGACAGAGCGAAACTATAAAGGTACCTTATGTATTACGGAACCCTAAAAAGTAAGGACGTGTTGAATAAAGTACTTTAAGAATAAAATTATTTATTTTGGCACAATCAACTGCGGAATTGTTAAAACGGCGGACTGCCAATAATTGTAATCTGGGAAAATTATAGAGACAAAGTTTAAAATAAAAGACGAATCAGTTGACAAATTCAAGGATAAAAGTGATGTACCACTCTCATATTGTGGCCACTTAATTACGAGAGAGGACAGTAATAGAGAAGAATTACGCAAAGCTTTCACAAACTGATCTTATCTTGTCCATAAACTTAATGGGGTAGTATCACAAAACTTACATATCGCCGTTATAACAGCCCAACTTGGCATATTTGTTACCCCCTCAGTCAGCATATTCGTGTCAGATGACCGCCAATTTATGTGCAAACTTCACCGGGTGAAGCGTGACCTGATAACTCGTCAAGTTGCGTGGACTTAGGTAAATATGCCAGGTTGAAGTTTTCCAAACTTTATGGTTTGGGAGCGTGTGTCGATCGGGTTGAAATATGGCGACAGTGCGTGGAATGGGTGGCGGACGCCACTGTTTCTTCCGTGACGTCACGACGTGATGCATAGTGTGTGCTCGAATTTAAATTCAGGGGAGTCGAACGACAGATTTGCGTAATGTTTGCACAGTTCAAACGTTCCGTTCGAAGTAGACGCTTTTGATGCATTTCTAAAGCGACGTTGTAAGGCAGTTGACATACAGATTTAGTTTTACTCTCAGTATTATTACTTTTAGTATACAATTATACATCAACATAAGTAACTAATAATAAATAAAGGAAATGAATCCAAAAATCGGTTGTAAAATATCTGTTAGAATTCCGAATGAACGAATATGACCAGCAGGTCAGCTTACAACATACTATCGAATAAGCATTTACTTTAATAAAATAAGGAATTTGGAGAAATATCTTTGGTAGAGTATTGTAAACTAGCATTAATTGCCTGCGGCTTCACCCGCGTAAAATTAGGTTTTAAGTTTTCATCCCCTATTTAACCACCTAGAGGCTGAAATTAAGGAAACGCTGAAATGTGTAACTTATATTTTTTTTCGTACTCAATTCATACGAAATATCATGCAAATATGTCCATAGAATAAAAAGTTTCATACAAACTTTTATCACCTATTTTACCCCCCCGGGGGTTGAATTTTAAAAATCCTTCCTTAGAGGACGTCTACGTCATATGAGAAATACGTGTGCAATATTTCAAATTTACAGCCTTAAGGGTTTGGCCTGTGCGTTGATAAGTATATCAGTCAATCAGCTTTGCCTTTTATATATATGTATAGATGAATTGCCTCCCGTAATCATATCACAAAGCCTATAAATGAATACCGAACATACATCATCATATATTATGCTATATGTAGTCGTGTCTCGCAGAACGCCAATAGGATATATTCCACTTAGAAAATTGGTTGAATAGCTGTAATTATAATACCACGACTCCATTCCATAATCCTTACTAGTTCAATTTCTTTAACTTTATCTACTGGTTTACTCTATGTACGAAGGATAACTAGTTTCCATTCTAGTTTTAGTTAGTTCACACGGCGACGCGGCGCTGCATTTTTTTAAGATAACATTACAAAATTGAACTTTATTCACTACACAAGAAGATTTCATTGCAAGAGTTCGGATTTCGAGCTGCACCGGGCTGCGTAGCGCCGCGCGTATATACTAGCTTTATAATATACCTATGTATCAACCCCATTACTCATAAATATATTTATACAATGGATAATCTATACAATGTTTTGTCCTTGTCTGTCAAGCTACTTTTACAACGTATAAGACGAGGAGGAGGACAAACATTGTATAGCTTATCCACTGTGTAAATATATTTATTAGTAAGGGGGGCTACAATATATACCTAAGCTTTATACCTAATGCTATAAAGTTTCGCTTCTTTCGGGCGTCCCTACACGTTACTGTTTCTTTTTTCATTTTAATTTAAAAATGCAAATAAAAGTTGTAAAAAGTTATATTAACAAACGTTTGTGCAAGTCCGTTATCAGCGTTGATAAGGAATCATAAGATATTCCGCTCGTGATGTGTGCTAAGGTCATTGGAGTGTGCCCGATAAAATATAATGAAATATGCAATCACAGAAAACCGGCGTGAAAATGTTTTTCGCCGAGAGAGGTGTCCAGAGGATCAATGGGGGGGGGTATTTACCTTTAAATATTCATAGCATCGCTACGATACATCTTAATTCCACGACGAGTAAGTTATAAAATATGTTAATAACTACAATTTTTATAAAGAAAACTATAACCCAACTACATCATATAGCCTATGTTACCCGATCTATTATTACGAATCTATTGACACCTCATTTATTATGCATCCCAAAATCATTACCCTTCATTTGGCTTCGCCGTAGTCGGGTAAAAAGTAAGTAAAGCCGGTTCCGACATACGTAAGTGTACGTTTCTCCACATGTCGTTAGATAGGCGTCCGCGCGTCGCGACAGGTACGTCGGCGCCGCAGGCTTCTGCGAAATTAATGGATACACCCCACCGTCCGCCGCGGGTGCACGCACCACGTCGATCTGGTTCAATGGTTTCGACATGAAGGGGTGTAAGTGTAAATCTTTTACAGGTAAAGCGCATACATATAAATGCGAATGTAACTCTGCCTGTATGTAACGCAATACGCTCAAAGCACTGAAAGGATTTTAATGAAATTTGGTACAGGGATGTAAGTATCAGATCTTCCGGGAGGATACTGCAGAATGTACGGTTCCCGTGCGATATACAGATATCTGCGCGTACTGATATGCGAGCAAAATTTAGTTTCTCTAAGAAATTTACATTCATGCCTAGGGAACAGAAAATTATTTTTTGTTTCATACCGGACTAGAACCCTTAATCGTTCAGCCCGAACTGATCCAGCAAAACGACCTTCAATCTCAACGAGCAACGATAAAACACTCGGAAGCTCGTAAATCAGAAAGACATTGAAAGTTAGCCGCCGAACACTTAAAGTTTAACGGACGACGGCGATGAAAAAAGATACGGCCTCCGTTAGTGGGTTATAAAAAATAATGATAGTTGTAGCCTGTAGGGCGGTGGGGCTAGGTTAAGGGATGTAATGAGGCCCGCGGGACAATCGATAAATTTGAATGTTCCCCGGCGCCGCCCAGCGACTTGCAACTTTTTTCGGTAGCGAGGGAGAGCGCGCCAGTGCGTCGCCACTTCGTTAGGGCGCTACGCCACGCTACGCTATGATATGCCGCTACGCTTTTTCGTATTCCTTTTCCAAAGTACTGTCTACGAATAAAAATACGAGGTACGCTATAGCTAAAAAGACTAAAATAAGTAAGTCTAAATTTATAAAAATATATAGATAAATTATATAACATTATAAATTAGTTGTCGATATGACAATTGCTAATTTATATAGTAAGAGGTAATTAGAAAAATTCTTTCTTTTGCAGTTATTTATATCTTCCGTGTCATACCGTAAATGCCATGGTGCAGGTGACTTATCACCTTTAAGCACACGAATGCTACGTGAATCGTCATAATATTAGGTATTATATACATAATTTAAAATAGAATAGCTTCAAGTGGTATCCACGCCTTACATAAGTGTAAACTTTAGCTAGCGATAAGTGTAATTAGTAAATGGTTACATTTTAAATTAAATTAACGTTCCCCGTTTAATAATTTTAGTATTTAGACGGATTCTTTGATTTACTCTTTGTGACGGTTACAAAACCAACAGGTTTTTTTACATCAATATTACCTATCAAATAGCACATATTTTATCAAAAACACGCCCACCTTAGGTTTTAACTAGATGGGCTATATATTTTAAACTGTTTTGCATGCAATTTGTATGTTTATAGAACATTAACATATAAAATGTTATGTGTTAATATATGTAACACATAACATGCTTTAATTTGCACAAATCGTGAAAAAGAAACTGGTTTCAGAAGTTTTTATCTTTTCCTTCCTTAATAGTTATTCCGTCAGTGTAATAGGCCTCTTAGGAAGATAAATATAAAACACAGTATGCTTTATACCCAGTGATTTAGGGTTTGGCCTTTTATGGGCGGGTTTGAAAATATTATGTTAAGCCGGATCAGCCTTAATACTAACATAAAGCCTCAGACTTATTGGCGAAAAGCTCATTGGCCTTAGTTTTATTATTATGCTAATGTTTAAAGTTTTTAGTAAGTGTACTTTTTGTAGTTTTTCGCGTATTTTTTTTTAATATTTATATTATTTATTTGAAGTGCGAATACATTTTATTTACCTATGGACGCTTGCACACCACGTCAATCTGGTCCCGTGGCACGTTCTCGTAGAGCTTGTGTTACGGGTACCAGACAACGGAAATATAGTTTATACTTTTTTATTATATGTGAAACTGAAGACTTACTTTGATTAACAAATAGTATAAATATACTAAAGAATGAATACTCTATTAACTCTAGAATTAAGTATTAGTGTAAATTATTATGTAATTAAGCAGGCTATTAACAAATAATAGGCTTTTTTTATTTTATTATACTATAGGTACGTATGTTTAAGATTTTTAATATATAATACAAATATTTAATATACATACCCAGGAAAACAGAAATCTTTTTGTTCCCTGGCGAGGTTCGAGCCCGCGACCTCCGGCTCGGGCACCAACGCGCTATCCACCGAGCCACTGGGGTCGTCATTTTGAAGACTTGATCACAATTGACAATACTTAAGAATGATATAACTTCTGTAGAAAACGTTAAGGTCACAGAGACTTTATTTTCAAAATGGAAACTGCGATGTCTTTCTAATTAGACAAATATCGTGATTGGGCATTAGCACTGCAGTTGGGACTACAATATTTAGTAGGTGCATATACAAATTATCTACTGTGTATTAGCATAGTTAAACAATAGGTAGTCACGAATGTCTATAAAATTGGGAATATATAACTGATGGGTAGCTCTCAGGTTCAAATTAAAACGAGTAATCGTTTATGACAGGCGAAAGTTTAAGTCGGATATTAAAAGTTATTAGTCTAGTGAAAGGAGAGAAGTGATGTGGAACCGAATTTCAAACTAGTAGTGAAACTAATGATGCCAATTTAGTAAATCTCTTCGAAATAATTATTACAATCAGTCTTTTAATGTTACTAAAATATGGCTTGATTATTTTATATACAATACTAACAACTTTTTTTGGGAATAGGTAAGCGTACTAGGTTCACATCAAGACGCGACGCGGCGCTGCATTTTTAAGATAGGATATTTTTTATTTTTAAGATAGATTATTTCAAAATTGAACTTTATTTACCTACTAGACAAGAATTTAGAAACGCTATCTTAAAAATGCAGCGCCGTGTCGCATTGCGTCTCGGCTCTATGTCACCCGTGTCAGTACCTAGACAACTTAATTGCAAAAAAAATGCAACAAATATTTAAGTTTATTAACTGAAGGCTAAACATTAGTCTGCTGTAATCTGTGTGTAAACGCACAAACCTGCTAATAAATAAAAAAGTGTTTAACTTTTCCAACGATGGCACAAAATTATAACAGACAAATATATTGGTTAGTTGAAAACACACACGGTCTCTAACGTAATATATCTAAGTGTGGAGCGAGCGACCGATTTAGTTTCAGATAAAACGATTACATCACTTAGATGAAACAGGGGTAAAGTTTTCTATACATCTAGAATAGTTGCAGCGAACTTACCACTCACAATAAATTAAAACTTCTTTCAAAGGAGAATGGATTAAAAGTAGTTCGGAGTGCGGGCCTGGAACGGGGAAACTTTCAATTTTTATGACAAATTCAATTAGGAAAGATTTATATTTCTCTGTCACACTCGCGCTGTATTTCCTAAGTTAGAAAGGGATAAGTAGTAAGCCTTTATAGCCAAGTTTGACTGTAGATAATTTATAAATGAATACTACTAAAGTCACATTACAACAATATTTGAATTTATTAGACACTATTATTGCTATTTTACTTTTAGGTAGCTCGCGACTTTTTGCGCGCACAAGGAAATTGCGCGGAAACCGTACATTTTACCGCGCTAAAAAGTATCCTATGTCGTTCCCCGTGGACGCTTCACACCACGTCAATCTGGTCCCGTGCTAAGTATCCGAAGAACTTGTGTTACAGGTACCAGAGAACTGAAATTATATTTAATGCTTTTATACTATACATATATTTAGGATTTTATTATATTATACACATATTTAATACACATCCATGACCCAGGAACACAGAAAAACTTTTTGTTCCTTCGGCGGGATTCGAACCCGCGACCCCTGGCTTGAGAACCAACGCGCTGAACCACTGAGCCACAGAGGTCGTAGAGGTGCCAAATTTCATCAAAATCAAACAATTCTTTCCTTGTTATAATATAAGTATAGATAGACGTTAACACAACATGATAGTTTTGAGTCGAGCAAGAAGATTATGCATAGATTATGTTAACTTTATTGAGTGGTATTTTTATAATTTACTGCTCGTAACAGTAAGCGAGTCGTTAAAGTTGTTTTATTGTTTTATTCCTTTAAAAACTTGGCATATATATATATATATATTTTATAATCGTGGCATAATTTCTTGCTACTGAATCTTTATCGAGGTAAAAATCATTTTTATCTTCGAAACTATCATCATCAAACTACGGATTAAATGTTACAAAAAACCGGAAAAGTGTGTGTCGGACTCGCGCACGAAGTGTTCAGTACAAAACGGAAAAAAATCACGTTCGTTGTATGTAGGGAGAAGGGAGCCCCCTTAAATATTTATTTCATTCTGTTTTCAGAATTTGTTGTTATAGCGGCAACATTTGTGAAAATTTCAACAGCATCATGGTTAAAGAGATACAGCCTGGTGACAGACGGACGGACATACAGGCTAAGAAGAGAATGTCAATGACCTCTATCATAAATGGATTATGGTTTAGGAACATAGAAAAGTTACTTCTCATATCGTCCGAAGGAATCCAAATTTTCAGCGAAGGCAGGGCTTAGTCATATGCGGCGTTGGCGAGGAATTCTATTACGATAGCGATCGCGGACAATAAAACGGTACCATCATATCAAAAACTTACTCCATAATGAACGTATGGGACGGATGGTTTACGACAACCAATCTTTATTGGTAGCGGACCAATTTAGATAAAAGGAAGGAGCTCTCCGAAATATCAGAGATAGTCTTAACTATCGCCAAGTTAGCGGTACTTAATCCGGTGGGTTCGCGATAAATCAACAGAGGGGCCATAAATTCGGCCCGCGAGTGTAATAGGTGCAAACTATTTGTACGGTAATAGGTGCAGACTATTAGCCGAGGTAATTTACGTGCGAGTATGAAGGCTGGCGCGAGCGCTGAGTAATTGTATAAAAAGATCAAGTATATTAGCTGATTGATTGGTGAACCTTTTTGTTTGAGTAAACCTTTATGTTGGAAATGCAAATAAAATCCTGATTTAGAAAAAACTGACTAAGCAAAATATACGCCTGCCTTGTGTGTGCCTAGAACAGTGGGGTTAGCAGGAATAATTGATAACTACGTATACTTAATGTTGTCGTATGAAAATTATGACAGTGCCCATACAATTGACATTCGACAACGCAATGTTACGAACACGTAGTTTTCAATTGTCCCTGCTTGTGCTGCTGGTAGGTTTATCTTTTGCTTAATATACATAATACCTCACACATATATTGCATTAGGTATGTTACGTTAAGATTCCAATAGCTTAGATTAGAAAGAATAGTTTTAAGACAAACGGAGTACGATCATTTCAACTATTTGTGAGTTACATCAGGGTTTTAACCGTTACACGTCACGCTTCAGCTATTAACTGAACCTAGACAAAAAAAAACAACCACAAGTAGAAAGGGATCGATGCCCTTCAATGATGTCACAACTTACAAATTAAAAAGATTAAGAACAAACTAACTTTTCGTATTTGAAAACTGCAGCTTAGATCTGTGAAAGTGAAAGCTTGTGGGAATCCATCCAGGATGTTTGTTACTCTTACACGTAAAAACTACTGAACGGATTTTGATGAAATTTTGCATGGTAGTAATTTAAGCTACGGATTAACACATAGGCTACTTTTCATCCCGAAAAGGTAACTGTGCTCCCGTGAGATTCTCTATATACGCGGGTGGGTTTTTAATATTCTTTTTTATAAAGAATTGATAATTACAAAGATAGAGCAAGACTGTCTATGGGTTAAGATGGCGCGTCTCATATAAAAATATGTTCCACCTGACCCATAAACAAAAGATGTTACCTGTTATTGCCTATAGGTAGGTACTACTGAATACACTTATAGCGAAGCTTAACTAGTTGAACTAAGTATTTATGGAAAAGTACGCTCTCTGATTTATAAGACCGTATTGAATTTCATTTCATGCAATATGGGGAGGCCAAGGATCGATACAATCATACAACTTAGCAACGAATCTTCTAGAAACTGATTTTGTAATAATGGATTTGTATGTTACTTTAATCTAAAGGTCACCTCATTTTATTGTAAATATTTCGTCATTTGCTTAAACATGATACTTTTAGATACCTGGGGGGTTAGCAGGAGCTGACAGCAACGTATTCGTAACGTTATCCAATGATATTTGTTTGAAAATCATGCCCGCGCCTATACAAATTTCATTCGATAACGTTACGAACAAATACGAAAGAAAACCACATCAAATTCTGTCCATTCTTTTCTTTCACCATGGCACAGACAGAATCCGTACATCGATTCTGCTAATTACATCTTACAATAATACAGTTTCGATACAGTTTTGATGCAGATATGTTAAAACAGCGAAATTGTATTCTCATAAACGTCAAACCAACGTTTAAAACGTTTTGGTTGGTCTAAAGTCCAAAAATCAGTTTATGATATCAAGACAAATTATTTATTAATCATTGAAAGTAAATTGAAAGTCTAACGGCCAAATACTGAAACGCTAATCATAATATGGATAGAAAGGCTCTTATGGTGGCTCTTAAACTATAGTTAAATTAAGTGACAAGTCACATGCTGTCTTTGTCATTTCGTTTAGCAGAGACAGCAACAGTCTGTGAATAGGAGGGGCTCTTTTTTATTAGCGTTATTCTAATATCTAATTTTGATTAGCGTTTTAGTATTCGGCAGTTAGCCTTCTTATTCACAGGCTTTCGCTGTCTCTGCTAGCCAAAATAACAAGGACAGCATGCGACTTAAGCGTTACTTAACTTAACTAACGTTTCAGAATTCGGCTGTAAGTTAAATACGATAATTACGGTTCAGATACGTCTAATACCCGTAAAACTTCATCACTCTTATTACGTCGGGGGTTAAAATATAGGTACATCGGCAAGTCAAATCATATTCAGTATTCTGCGTTCATAAATTTAACCGCCTCAGATCAAAGTGGGGAAAGAAATGAAAATGAACCTGTCGCACGACTTCGTAGGGGAAGTGTGGGGGACGGAAGACGCCAAAATTCCACAAAATATCCGACAGAACAATGTTGTAACTTACAATTTCACAAAACATTTAACTTGCGCGTATTATATTGATTATGAATAACTTGAATCGCTATGATAATTTCAGCATTTTGGCGGTTTGTATATCCTACTACTATTATAATGTGAAAGTTTGTGAGGATGAATGTATGGAAGTTTGTTACTCTTTCACGCAAAAACTACTGAACATATTTTGTTGAAATTAGGGTAAGGTAGTAGTTTAGGCTCTGGGATAAAACATAGCCTACTTTTTATCGCAGCAAAATCTACGGTTCCCGCGGGATTTCTTTTTGCGCGTACGACGTCGCGGGCAACATTCTTCACAATCTCGGTAAGGGAGATCAAATGCTTTTAGCGTAGTAAGCAAATAAGAACTGAAGCCTTATTCATGTAATTTATTTTTATTAAATTGGCAGTTGGGTTCCAGTCATTAATATCTGTAATTGAAAAGAAATAAATACGTGAATTGGCCCCCTGATGTCTTAATTTGCACCAAGGATAAAAAGAATATTAAGAAAACAGCTATTAAAGATTAAAAAAACTTCAACTCCATCTTAGTTTACTATAAGAGTTTTTTTTTTTCAATGTAAATTCTTATTTTAATCTAAGTGTAATTCTTAATTTATTACATACCTACCATACATGACATGATTTAGTCCATAACAATTAATCCTTTATAAATTACCTACTATAAGGTCTTCATAGCAATTATTCAGTTACAAATATGGCTTATTAACCACGATAGGGAGAAGATCACGGGATGATTTTTTGGATTTAAATTTAATAAGTAAATAAAGTAAAAATTATATCATACACCGGAAATTCCTTAGTAGGTTAATATTTCTTTACGTGGCACGAGCATATGAAAACCGAACATATTATAATATCTAAAAATGTAACAGAATAGTCTCAAGATCTTCTGGCTCAGCCAAATAGACGTCGCTTTTCTTAGCTTGTTATCTCATATCCGAAAAGTTTAAAACGCAGGAGCCATCGAAACGGGAACTTATTAACTCGATGTGATCGTGGAAATTCTACGGTAAAATGTTACTGAAACTTCGCCGGAAACAAGTTTAAAAAGTACGCTAAATACATACCTACCTTACGGAGGTTCGATTCGGACGTTTCATCCGCTTAAACATTCCTTTACTAAGTTTTTAAAGATATAAAATTATTGAGGGAACATATAAGTACGTTATATTTTAGGCATAATAATTATTCTATAGGTACTGAGATGCCATGCTATGTACAATTTAAGTTTATCCCGTCACCGTGAATTTTTTAATTCATTCTTGCTAATAAACAAAGCGATTGCAGAATCAGCGAACGAAGCGAGCGTGAAATATTATATGGGTGTTTTTTTTACCATAAGGAAAACATATTTCTTCAACTACATTTATATTTATAACACAGGCATGTAATTAAAACGTAATTCTAATATTGCAAATATTACAATTACTTTAGGATACCTACGTCGCAAAAATCTTGCAAATGAGCAACCTAGATTTTGCATGGAATGCATTAGATTTTAATGTTTCAGCAGAATAGTTAGGAAAATCACCAGGACTGAAACCTAATTGATTTAATGAAGATAATTGTTGACTAGTAAAAATACCTCGATCACTTTGCAGTTTGCATACATTGCGAATACGATCATGTGAATTTTGTAAGAGACAAAATCGAAACTCAGCAATATTCGTCGCCAAAAAAATTGTTTTATAAGATAAAGTAGGCACTATTAAATAATTTTAATATGGGTTTAATTTATTCATCGTATTGAATTGTCCATTTTTTTGCACGGATCAAAGTGCAGCATGTTGTATTGTTTGCAAAATTTCAGTATAAAATGAATAGATAATGAATACTTAGATCATCCAAAGTATGTAACGACCGACCTTGACTCCGGTGTGGTTCGAAACGTACGCACAGGTGTTGTCAGTTGGCAGTTTCCGGAACGTTGAGTTTTTAGGGTTCCGTGCCCAAAGGGCAACAACGGGATCCTATTAGTAAGACTCTGCTCTCCTTCCGTCCGTCCGTCTGCCCGTCTGCGCTATCTATCCGCCCGTTATATCTAGACAGACCTTAAGAAGACTCAACTGTATAGATGAAATAAAAAGTCTGACAAAATATATCATGGCACGATATTTGTCGACGTCCGACGATAATTGTGGTCTTATTAATTTTGAGCTCGTGTCAGTCTCCATAGCTAGCGTGAGATATTCGAGAAAGTGATGCATTTTATCGTTAGTCCATGAAGTGGTCTCTATTGCAGATATTCCCAAAGTGGGTTTCGCGTAATTCAGGGTTTCCGTAGAATAGTCATCACTTATCAGGATTCCGCCAAAATTATTATTAGCTATTTAATAATACCACGATTACGAATATTAATTTGAAATAGCGCAAAATATGTGATAAGAAGCTGTACTTATTTATTTTATGAAAGTTAAATTGTTCTTAATACACACAAACAGTGTGGATTTGTAATCGTTTAATATGTTTCCATAAAATAAATGGTATTTCGCTGGTTTATGGTGTTACGTTACCTTTAAGCGTGAGTTCACACACTTAAAAATGTGTCACACACTTAAAACGCCGTGCCGCGTCTCGGACGTGACGCAGCGGTGTATTTTTAAGATAGCGATTCGAAATTGAACTTTATTCACCCCACAAGAAGATACACGTTTCATTCCAAGAGTTGGAATTTTGAGCTGCTCCGCGCTGCGCAGCCCGGCTCTTGCAATGAAACGATTATCTTTGTGTGTACCTAGTGTATAAAGTTTATTTCTAAATCACTATCTCAAAAATACAGCGCTGCGTCGCATCTCGGTGGGAGCTTACCCTTTAGTTAAGGAAATCCTGATCAATTGTATCGCTTTCCTTATCATATCCATACTGTCCTTTCGTGGCCCACTTAATACTTTTAAACCCAAGCTTAACCAGCGTGGGTTTGAAAGTTTAGCTAAAATATTAATGCCACCAAAAACATTTTCATGTAAAGTGATGCCAAGACGATACCATATAACTCGCACTATCAAAATGCTATCAGATCTCATGTAAAACCAAGCTTCTGACTCTACACGCCTTAACTCTACAAGCCTTACTTCACAATCTCTACACCTTAATCAAGTTATGTGGCCTGGCCATTACGCTACATTCGCTTGGGCGTAAGGTGAAAACTTTACGGACTGTTTTTCTGTTATAAAATTATTGTAGGAACGAAACGGCTAAGTCACATAACATGACTAAGGTGTAGACTCTGTGAAGTTAGGCTCATAGAGATAAGGCATGTAGAGTCAGAAGCTTTCATATATTTCGGCGTTTCTTGCGTCATCTATGATTTGTATACTTAATTATTTTAGTCATTTTTTGGGCTTTAGCGCCATCTATCGGCGCACGTCCTTACTAAAACGGCCTTGCTTTAATATTTGGTTCGTAGATCGATATTTCCGTCTTAAATCTTAAAAAAATAATAATTTAATTTTGAATAACGATTAAAATACAGTAGAATTGCATTATTATATTACATAATATATTGATTATTAATATAATATATTTTATTTTGATTTGTGGACTTTTTCTCTTAGCTTAAAGCTTAAAAAAAAGACGACGGAGAAGGGTATATAACGCACTTCGTCGAATGACGTAGT
Organism: Phengaris alcon alcon; assembly: GCA_037179445.1. Taxonomy (NCBI): domain Eukaryota; kingdom Metazoa; phylum Arthropoda; class Insecta; order Lepidoptera; family Lycaenidae; genus Phengaris; species Phengaris alcon. Next base: position 482,553 of record JAYRCH010000194.1, read on the forward strand.
GCGTTATATGAATGTAGTCGTCATATTTCTTAATCCCGTTTTCACGGTGAGTTTTTTTATGTCTGTGTTGTGAAGTTTTAATTTGGTAAATCACGCTTCTATTAAAGTACATTAATTTTTCACGTAAATTATCACCTTGTAAATTAGTTGTCAAAATTTGATTGGCCAAACCACGTGCTCATTTGTAGTTTCATCATTCCGTTTTGCATATATATAATATTAGGATATTTGTATCCATGCTTTAATTATTCTTGTATATCATCTTTTATTTTGCTTACCCTTTATTTTGTGATAGTCACACAGCCCGTGATTTTGATTCGTTTGGGGTTAAGATCACGCCGGCTTTGGGACTTCTATCCACACGTTTTTCATGGATTTTCTAGGGATCTGTACTCGGGATTCAAGCCACCGCTTTTTTATGGACTTGGTAGCTGGTTTTCTCACATCCGGATTCCTGAGTGCCGCTAAGATTCCGGACTGATCTGACTGGTTTTGGAATCAGTCTGCACCGCCCTTGGACGATAAACGTCGCGGTGAACGGAGATACGCTACCGGAAGTTGGAGCCCAATTCGCTCTCGCCACGTGCTACACTCCTGGACCCAGCTAAGTGCCCACGTGGTTAAAGCCCCCCGATCCCCACAGACACCAAGAGGCTAAACCAGATCGTTCGGCCTTCTGCCTACGACCCCTATCTTTTTTTAAATATATTTGTCACGGTAATAACTCGTTTCATTTACTATTACCCGTAACATGGTATCGTCTTGGCATCACTTTACATGAAAATGATTTTGGTGGGATTTCACTTCTTTTTGAAAGTTGTTACGACAATATTTTTATTTTATTTTTTCATTTTATTGTTACTATTTATAACATGGATCCCTACAACAATTTTTAGCAATTGAAAGCGGGAATGTTGCCACCCGGTATTTTATTTTGATGGGCCGGTACCGGGTCGCGATCCGGGAAAAAGGTCTTATACAGAATTTAAGCATTGTACTGCCAATAGCTGGATCAAGGATGTAAATCTTCGAAGTTGGTCAATGACCTCGGAAAGGCTGGCAAGGTTGTTGCGGTGGCATTCGTACCACAAAGTAATTAGTATATTAGTGTTCGTGCGGCTGAGTATGGACACAGAATAAATAGACACAGAAGGCAAGCTTCATACGATGTAAATTTTGAAGCATCGCGTCGGTGTAATCATTTGCAATTTGCAGCATGGTTTTTACAGAAATACTAGATGTTGCTCGCGACTTTGTTGACGCACAAAAATAAATCCCGCGGGAATTGTATATTTTACTGCGATAGAAAGTGGCCTATGCGTTAATCCAAAGTCTAAACTACGACAATACCAAATTTCGTCAAAATCCGTTCAGTAGCTTTTGCGTGAAAAAGTAACAAACATCCATACGTCCAATCTTTCGTGTTTATAATATAAGTGAGGACAAAGTACTTTCAGGGAATCTATTTCATAAGCAGGTTGACAATTCTAATATTTTGTTCGTATCAGGTTATTATTAAATCATCATTATGAAACTGACGTGTCATTGACAATAATTGTATTATAATACAAACTTGCTTTTGCCCGCGGTCCGCCCGCGGTCCGCCCGCGTAAATACAGTATCCCACGGGAACACTGTAGGTACTTTTTCGGGATAAAAATTAGTTTATGTAGTATGTTTTTATCGTACTACCATACCAAATTTCATCGAAATCCTTTCAGTAGTTTTTGCGTGAAAGAGAAACAAACTTCCATCCTTACAAACTTTCACAGTTGTTATAGTAGTAGGATAAATTATGAGAACACTTTACCTGCTTTCGAATTAGATTCCCTGATAGCACATATTATCATAATGTCATAGGTACTACTTAATGTACTTTCCATTTACACTTCATAAGGACATTATTTAGATATCTCTATTCTCTACATTATTGAAATACATCAGGCCATCAAACCAGATCCGCGGATGTTGGAGGGTTACACCTGATCCCAGCGAGATCTTTATCACCTAAAATATGGTTTATGGTGATTTTTACTGCCTCAGTGCCTCTAGATGGTTTTCGCTCGGAAATTTTTCGAAAGGTATTGATAATAGAATACCATATATAGAGAATTTAGACATTTGGACAAGTCTTTTAAATTTAAACGGCATGCACAACATAAACCTACACGAGACAATGCACTACCAAATTGAACTAAGGGTTAGATCGCACCGAATCGAGACACTACGCTGCATTTTAAAAATTGTAATTCTAAATTTAACTTTATTCAGTACATAAGAAGATACACATTTCATCCCAAGAGCGGCGCCGCGCTATGCAGAGCGGTCTAGTTTAACATTTGAACTCTTGCAATTAAACGTGTACCGATCTTCTAGTGTAGTGAATTAGGTTCAATTTTGAATCGCTATCTTAAAAATGAAGCGCCGCGTCGCGTTCGTCTGGTTTCGATGTCTGACGCTAACGCCGAAAGTCGAAACTTTGGTGAAGATTACTACAATGCCAACCTCCGTGGTCCAGTGGTTTAGACTTTGGCTCTCGACGAGGATCTGGTGTCGCCGGTCATCGGCCCTGCGCCTGATCTCTCGTCAGTCGTGTCGGTTATCCGTCTCACTAGGTTGCGAGAGTGAATGGAAGAGAGAGTACTCGTGTGTACTGCGCACAAACCTGGGCACTATAAAAATAACTCCTGCGTAGCTGGCCTGGTTTCAATGAAAACCGGCCACCGTCACCGAGATCGGTGAGGGGAGCCATTACATTATTTCTACACTAGCTGCAGCCCGCGGCTCCGTCCGCGGTAATACAGTATCCCAAAGGAACACTATACTTTTTTTGGGAAAAAAAGTAGCCTATGTTTTAATGTAGAGCCTAAACTACTACCTTACCAAATTTCATCGAAATCCGTTCAGTAGTTTTTGCTTGAAAGAGCAACAAATATCCATCCATCCATCCTCATAAAACTTTCATATTTATAACATTAGTAGGATTGTTGAAATTTTTTGCAAAATTAAAAAAATCTTGCAGCGTAAAAGCAGTGAAATAATTAAATATTATCATTTTAGAATAGAAATGACAAGGACGGCGGGCCTATTACGAACCCCTCCAGTCACAGTCAAGTACGAGTTCTTTTTACATACCTACCTACTATAGCTCAATATCACAGACTAAGTAGACACAGAAGGCTAGCTCATTTATGTACGGTCGACGATAAATCTGGTGTGCCACTTTTCGACATCATTTTTAGGCGACAATGTTAAGTGATACACCGGATTTCTGTACGGTTTAGAAGTTCAAAAGACAGCGCGGTTCTGAAATTACTTAGCGTCCGCGCGTTAAGCTGGCAAACTGTTAAAATGTTATAACGGAAAAATTGAATTCATATGTAATTCTAATTACAAACAATTATTTTTTTTTACAAAACTATAACCCGACTACGTCAATTATATAGCCTATGTTATCCGGGCCATTATTGCGAATCGTTTGAGACCTCATTCATTATAAAATCGGATCAGTACTTTAGGCGCTAGAGTGGAACAAACATATATACATAGACGCCAAAATCATTAACCCTCCTTTTGGCTTCACTGTAGTCGGGTAAAAAAGTACTATTGCTGCTATTCACTTTTAATACGAGGTTCAATTAATATAATATAAGATTTATTTCTAATTTATCTTATGGAAACACTTCGGACAAACCTAAGTGGTTAATGAAGTGCACAATCGCAAATAAGTTTCTTACGTTGCTTTTGCTTTAAAAAAAAAAACTTCAATATATTTTTCGTCTTTTCGTCGAGTCATAATTCAATGAAAAGTTACTCCCAGAGTAGGTAATATTCCAGATAAGTTTAAAAACAACAATACAATAATAAGATAAATGTTATCACAGACCTTGTAACATTTCAGATCGGTACGGACCCTGTATAGACCTTAAACTATTCGCCCATTGTAGATAACGCTGCGCTAAATTTGATAACATAGTATTAATGCACCTCTGTGGTCAAGTAGTTTAGAGCTTGTCTCTCGACTCGGAGGCTTGTCTCTCGACTCGGAGGTAGTGGATTCCCGCATTGGAACAAAATATGTTGTTTCCAAGTTTGGTTAGGACAATGCAGGCTGATCACCTGCTTGCCTGACAAGAAAGATGATCCATGCGTCGGATGGGCATGTAAAAAATCGGACCTGCGCCTGATCTCTCGCCAGTCGTGTCGGTATGTCCGTCCCACTGGGTTTCGAGAGTAAAGGAAGAGAGAGTGTTCTTGTGTACTGCGCACACACTTGGGCACTATAAAATAACTCCTGCGTAGCTGGCCTGGTTTCAATAAAACCGGCCACCGTCACTATATATATATATTATATAGCGACGGTGGCAGGTTTTATTGAAACCAGGCCAGCTACGCATATATATATAATTTGGTCTTTACCTATGAAATTGCCTTTCTGCAGTACTGGCCATTTCAAATCAAAATAATTTTATTTTAAAAACATGGAATTCTTTTTCCAAAAGTAGTCATTTGTTTATTGATTAGTGTTACATTTTCATCGCATTTCAATCTTTTTCGTCATCATGGATACGCTAAAAATTCGAGTAATTATGGAATATGAGTACCGTCGTGGCAGCAACGCGGCACAAGCGGCACGCAACATCAACGACGTTTAAGGAGCTAACACTACAAACCAACGCACCACCTGTTATTGGTTTGCTCGCTTCCGTTCTGGAAATTTCGACCTGAAAAATGAACCTCGCGGTCGTCCGAAGACTTTGGTCGACAATGACGAATTAAAGGCGATTGTGGAAGCTGATGATACACAATCTACGGCTGAATTAGCAGCAGCTTTCGACGTTGGCGTCAAAACAATATTGGTCCATTTGAGTCAAATTGGTAAGGTAAAAAAGCTTGACAAATGGGTGCCCCATGAACTCAATGATCGCCAGCGCGAAGTACGCGTCGAGACGAGCCTTGCACTGCTCAACAGACACACAAATGAAGGAATTTTGAACCGCATTGTTACCTGCGATGAAAAATGGATTCTGTTTGATAGCCGCAAGCGCTCAGCAAGTTGGTTGGATCCTGGTTCAGCACCTAAACAATGCCCTAAACGAAAACTTACCCCTAGAAAAGTGATGGTCACTGTTTGGTGGTCTAGCGCCGGTGTGATTCATCACAGCTTCTTACCAAACGGGGTGAGCATTACTGCAGATGTGTACTGTGAAGAACTGAACACAATGATGGAGAAGCTGGCACATCTCCAACCAGCAATTAATCGCTCGTGTCCGCTGCTCCTGCACGACAACGCGCGACCTCATACTGCACAGCAGACGGTCTCCAAGTTGCAAGAACTGGGGTTGGAAGCTCTCCGTCATCCGCCCTACTCACCAGACCTTGCGCTTACAGACTACTACTTTTCCAGAATTTGGATAACTTCTTGGCGGGAAAAAAATTCAATACCCGAGAGGCAGTACAAAATGCCTTTGAAGAATTTGTTGCCTCCCGTCCAGCTGATTTCTTTAAGAAGGGCATCAATAAACTGACACTGCGTTGGCAAAGATGCATTGATTGCATGGGTGATTACTTCGATTAATACAAATAAAAAATACATTACAAAATTCGTTTAATTTTTTTCATACAAAACGGCAATTTCATAGGTAAAGACCTAATATTAAGTCCTTACATATGAAGTTGGCGTTTTGTCGTACTGGCCACTTTGATCTCAAATATATCTTCTTTGGTTAGGAATTCCAATTACAAATTTATACCGCTATTTACTCATGCTTTGCGTCACTCTGTTTACAAAATGGAAAACTTGAAATATGGTATTATTTTCGAGTACGAGTTCCACCGTGGCACCAGAGCTGCAGAAACGGCTCGAAGGATTAATGATGTGTATGGCGGCGGTGTCGCAAAAGAAAACACAGTGCGTTTTTGGTTCCAACGTCTTCGTTCTGGAAATTTCGACCTGCAGAAGAAGCCCTGTGGACGGCCGGAAACCAAAGTTGATAATGAAGAATTGAAGGCTATTGTGGAAGCGGATCCATCGCAAGCCACGTCCGAGTTAGCTGCAGGCTGCGCTGTTAGTGATAAAACAGTTTTAATCCAATTGAAGCAAATTCTGAAGGTGAAAAAGCTTGAAAGGTGGGTACCTCATGAATTGAGTGCAGCAAACCGACAATCGCGCGTCGACTGCTGCGTTACATTACTCAACCGGCACAATAAGGAATTTTAAATCGAATTATGTATTACTACCTGTGATGAACAGTGGATCCTTTATGATAATCGGAAACACTCATCGCAATCGCTGAACCTTGGCGAACCAGCCAAAGCCTGCCCCAAGCGAAAATTGACTCAAAATAAGTTACTTGTGAGCGTTTGGTGGACTAGTGCCGGTGTTGTTCACTACAGCTTTCTTAAATCTGGCCAGACGATTGCGGCAGATGTCTATTGCCAGCAACTGCAAATCATGATGGAAAAGCTAGCTGCTAAACAACCGAGGTTGGTCATTCGCTCTAGGCCACTGCTGCTTCAGGACAACGCTAGAACACACACTGCACAAATTAGATGAGCTTCAATTGGAATGTCTAAGATATCCACCGTACTCCCCGGACCTTGCTCCAACATTTTTTTTTTCAAAATTTGGATACCTTCTTGCAAGGGAAAAATTCGAGTATGGGTGACGCTCCGCTAAACGCAAACTCGCCTATATAAAGAAATAATATTTGTTTCGAGTAGGCCAATTATTTTTCTGCCTTAACGTCTTCTCATAAGCAGTAAATCATGTGTCCGAAATATCCGTAATTGATTTTTCTATACCTATATATATAACATAGTACCTTAATAATTTTGTTATAAATGGAACGTTGCAGTTTGCATGTGTTTAAGAATATGAGGCCAATATTACGTACTGCATTACCAGACTCATAAGCCGCGCGGATAAATATCTGTGATTTGACACGAATTGTACGCGGTGGGGAATATAATTCGCGCGAATAAAAACCGCTTTGCCGACAGGCCCTTAATATAAATCCTAGGTACTCAGACACTGTACTATTCGTACTTGGAAGTTGCAATGCAACAAATAACTGTATGACGCACACTGACCGGTTTTCCAGTATCCAGTTATTGCCCACCTGGACAAATTACCCATAGACTAAGGTCTCTATGGAAAATTTTCACTGTCTGGAGTGTGCAGGCTTGAAACAGGCCGCTAAATGTCAAAAAATATGCTGCTAATTGCTGTTATTTAAACCTAGGTATGAGCCCTTGGCTGATAACGATCCAGGTTTACAAAGAAATGTATGACGCACACTGACCGGTTTTCCAGGGTCTAGTAACAGTCCAGTTACCTGGACAAAAGCACCTTAGTCTTATGGGAAATTTCCATTGTCTGGAGTACGAAGAACGAACGAAGAGTACGAAGGCCTGAAACAGGCCGCAAAAATGCTAGAATTCAAATGTTTCAGAATAGGCTTCTGATTGCAGTTGTTTGAACCTAGGTATGAGCCCTTGGCGGATGAAGTCCAGAAGATCCAGGTTTAAAAAAACAACGCTTAACGCTATGGTATTCGTATATTCTGTATCATTGTACCTACTTAGCCTTTACGACCCTCGCTCACTAGAACACCGCGGTGGCGCCAGCACAGATTAAAGGTCTGTTTTTTCAACAGTTACATGGTTAGCTTTCGATTTGATTGCACGACTACAAGCATACGGTGTCCAGGATCGTGGGCCGTTAGAGGGGACGTCAACATTTTCGAATTTGGATCGATTTGGATCGTTCTATGAAAGCTGTTTCTCTGTACGTAAGTATATATGTATTATATATTTATTACTCTGTGGCACCAGTAGGGACTTTATTTCAGTCAAGTAGGTGGCACCACCACTGGTGTCTGAATGAGCAAGGACATAAATTCGCCGTTTTTTCGGTCGATTTTGCGACTAAACGAAACCAAATCCTACAAAACTAACAATTGTCACAAATAAGAGTACTTCATAATCTCCAAAATGGTTAGCAGCATTAAAGGTTAGTAGCAAAAAACAATTTTCCAGAGCCTCTCCACCCGAAGTTTACAAAAAGAGGTAGTGTTTAGATTCGTTTTTCTGCTCTCATGTAGCTTATTTAGTTTGTTTTAAAAGATAGCGAATATAATCGCCTTAAAATTTGGTTAAGAAATAATCCAACAATATTAAAAATAGATTTGGAAAAAGCATAAAAGGTCTTCTCAATATTTTCAAGTGTTTGGCTATTTTGAATGCAAGCTAACGCGTGGCACAAACATTATTAAAGACATGTCATTCCATACTCGGGAACCTCTGAAACAACTTTTCGTAAGCCCGTCCTTAAAGTAAAAAATATTAATTAAGATTAATTATATGCGTTATGAAACAATAATTACCTATTATATCATAGATTTTATATTGATAACTTATTTTATACAAAGCAGTTTAATATGACCGTACTTATACATTTTGCGTGTATTTTTAAGCAGATATTAAGTTAAGGTATCCTTAAAAAAATCGTTACAAAAAGCTTTGAGATTTATATTTAGTGAGCAATAATACTTGTCGAAACCTGTTTCAAGGGCCTTTTAATCTAGTCGAGAACCTTCGAGTTTTTATCGAATAAAACATTTCCGCTTATATTATAGGAATATAAATGTACCAATTTTATATCGTTAAAATTTATATACTTAAATTATATTTTTTATAGTTAAAATTTTATGAATATCTATAATATTTATATTACAGATATTCATAAAATTTCAACCATCCTAATATTGGTAAGCCTGGATTTTTTGGTAAATTATAATTATATAATTTTCCAAAAACCAAAAAAAAAAGACTGATTATAGTTTGAAAATCCGTATAGTACAACACTTCTTATGCCCGTTTATGTTTCTACCTCTTTTTTGTCGAAATGCGGTTTTGATTGGTAAACACGTGTGCGTCATCCAATTAAAAGCTCTATTGAATAGATAAACTACCGGCAAATCCTCAGAACCCGGGCATTTATTAGTTCTTTAATATTAACTTACTGGATAGTAAATATAATTTTTATGAGAACTTATTATAGTACTAATCTTCCTTCAACATATTTTAATCATTGTCTTATTACAGCGGCTTATCTTGGCGGGGGCACGGTAGTATCAAGCTAAGCGCAAGGGCACTACCAGACCACCTTTTCTCGAAGCGTTTCGTCGATATTTTGAACCCTCATTTATAACTTGGATTTGGATTATACGATTTTCAGGATATGTTCCCAATATCTTATTAAACATGTAAAGTTTTGATGGCATAGGTGTTATACTTTATATTTTATTAATATCTAAAAACCCCTGAATTCGTCACTGACTCACTAATGATCAACAAAATTATATGGCACTTCCGAATGTCCTAGAAAGCTGAAATTTGGTACGTAAGGTTGTATTAATACACAACCAACATTAAAATTTTGGGTTTTCTTTTAATTACTTCAAAAGTTATTGTCCGATTTCGCTCAAAATAATTTTCCTGAAGAGTTTTAGCATGATTTATCAGCACGAAAATTTACAAGTTTCTATTTATTATAGTTTAGAAATGCCAGGGGAAGGGGGGGGGGGGGGGGGGGGGGGGTAACTTAAACCACTTTGGAGGCCGATTACTATTCTTATTTGTAAAAAAAGTCATGTATCAAACCTTGCCTTCATTTTTAAAGACCTATTCAACCATACTCCACACGATGGGGTAGAATGAAAAAATATTTTTCATCTCCATTTCACATGTACCTAAAATATAAAATAATTATTATTTTATAATGCTAAAACGAGGATCTATACACAATCTTTAACTGTATCAAATTTCATCTATTTATATTCATAATTACAGAAGCTAGAAGCGCGGACTGACAGACAAACAGACAGACGGAACCCTAAAAAGCTAAAGATAAGAAAGTGGGCAGTAAAAAGGCGCCTCTGTTGTGCAAGAAATATACCCTAAAAAGAGAGAGAAAATAAAAATATTGTCATCACAACTAACAAAAAGAAGTGAAATCCCACCAAAACCATTTTCATGTAAAGTGATGCCAAGATCACTGTCAAAAAGTTATCAGATCTCATGTAAAACCAAGCTTCTGACTCTACACGTCTTAAACTTACAAGCCTAACTTCACAAACTCTACACCTTAGTCAAGTTATGTGAATTGGCCGTTTCGTTCCTACAAGAATAGTATAACAATAAAACATTTTTTTAGTGGGATTTATTTATTTCTTTATTAAACCGTCAAATCATTTTCCTTATAAGTTGATAAAATAATATAATATATGGACAATTCCACACCGTGACGTGACGTGTTAAGGCTTCCCACAGACGAGAGGCCGGTCGTTTCAGTTAGAACTGACATTAGTTCGGCCTGAACTTATTCGAGCACATACACGGAAAAAAATCGCATCCGACCCAACTGACGTCATTTCGGCCTGAACGGATTCGAGCACACACGGAAAATCGCCTCACTTCGTTCTGGTTTGGCGCGAGCTACGGTCGTGTTTATTAATAGTAAACTCACTACGCTTGTACACGATACACGCCCGCACGGCCACGGCTCTGGCGAGAACTGAAGTGATATGTCACACATGCTCCGTTCAGTCCAGAATTATGTCGCCAATTTAGTTATTTTACAAAGTTTTACTACTAAATTAAGTATTTTATTTCCTCATTAGTAGGAGTTTTCATTGTTTGTTAGTAGTGTTTTAGTAGGAAAGAGACAGTAATCATTTGCAAAATGGCCTAGGTTAGGCACAAAAAAAAACAAAAAAAAATTGTCAACTTATCATAATAACACATCATAGCATTCATCCGTAATTTGCTTAAAACTACCCGTTTAATTACTATATGCCTGAATGAAGAGGCATTTTCTAGTATATTTTTTATAAAATTTTAATATAACAAAATATAAAATGCAGTGGTTTTTTGGGAGCTTAGGGATTCCTAAATTGAGTAACTTTTTTTATAGTTTTCAGTATTCTTATAGTAGCTTTTAGTAGAAATCGACGCGAGTTTAGTAGTTTCGCAAAAACAGAGCTGGCAACACTGTAACGAATCGCTTCAGTCCATCCGGCCGACTGATACGATTTTGAAATAGCGCACCGGCGATACGATTTTGCATCCGTTCAGGTTGACTTTAAGGAAAACCGGGACCGTATATGGGTATCCTTACACTTACGATACGGTCATCAGACAACGGAAATATATATTTTTAACTTTGATGACAGTACCTATCCGTTAAATAAAATTGTGCATCATCTTTAACCATCTCATCGCTCCCATGAAAAGAAAATGAGACCAATAGTAACTAGGTTTCTCCCGCGGCTCCACCCACGTAAATATAGTATACCACGGGAAAACTGTACTTTTTCGGGATAAAAAGTAGCCTATGTTTTAATCCAGAGCCTAGACTACTAGCATACCATAATTTCATTGAAATCCATTCAGTAGTTTTTGCGTGAAAGAGTAACAAACATCCATCCATCCATCCATCCTCACAAACTTTCACATTTATAATAGTAGTAGGATTCGTTAAAGAATGGCCGATTTAACAAGTTACTAACACTCCTAATTAGATATTTCCTGTAGCGGTTAAAATTTAATCCGATAATGCCCGTTCGTTATGTTTTTAGCGGAAAATGAATATAATTCTTATCGGTTCGTCTCCTTTTTTCCCCACCGCGTTGAAGGCAAATTGAATTTTTTGCTACCCCTCACTGCACTAATTCGACTAATGCATTTAGGTCGATGCATGCTCCTGTTGGGGCGGAGCGAGCATTTTACGGTTAAATTGTAGCTTCAATTAGGGACTATATTTTATACTGTAGCTTAGCTTATGAGAATTTTTTTTTGCATTACATCTTACTGCTATTATAAATGTTTGTTTTTGAGGATGGATGGATGTTTGTCACTCTTTCACGCATAAACTACTAAACTTCCACAATTATTTCAAGACAAAAATTCCCCGTTCTCGAGTTTTAGCGGGACCAGGTTTTGTAATTGAAATTGACACTCTTGCTCCAGATGGTCTCCAGTGGCCCCACCTTATTTGATGATTTGTGACGGGCACTTTTTCGTGTATTTATTAGCGCAGAGTTCTATTTTCGAAGCTCTGAATTTTCCCGGGCCCGCCGGATTCCGGATCATATAGACTATAATCCCAGCCTTAGCCTGACGACATCTTGGTTTTCACCATACCTCAAACGTCAGCCATCTTGATTTCACCATACCATGTCAAAATGGCCCCAAAAACTCCAAAAGTGAAGCCATTTAAGTGGCGACAGTTTTTGTCTCAACATGCCTCGTCTACATATACTATCTGTTTCTGACTATAATATTACTTATATAATTTTATTATATGAATGAGCAATGTAAAGATAAAGCTTAAATCCTAACGATTATGTAACCTCTACTTGTGCGATAGTGTGATAAGATAAGTCATCTGCGATAACCGCCAACTATTGAGGGACTACGCAATTAGTTCTAGAACGTCCATTTATCTTCACGAGATGAGGTACCACCTCCTCAGTTTGAGGATTAGTAGTAGACTAGCTTCTGGCCGCGGGTCCGGCCGCGTAAACACAGTTTCCCACGGGAACACTGTTCTATTTCGGGATAAGAGTAGCCTATGTGTTAGCCCAAATCCTACCGTACCAAATTTTATAAAAATCCATTCAGTCGTTTTTGCTTGAAAGAGTACCAAAAATCCATCCATCCATCCTCACATACTTTCACATTTATAATATTAGATCTGTACTTCACCACACCTACGCGCGCAAGGATCCGTCCGCGTGTTTGGGAAGATATTATCTTACTATGGGTGAAAACTGAAAAATATCATCAAATAATAGTTCGAAAACTGACCAGTGGGCCTAGCAGGAACATTTGACAGCGGCGTCATCGTAACGAGCTGTCATGATGTTGACAGATTTTCATACAATTCTCATTCGATAACATTACGTTTACGCCGCTGTCAAATATTCCTGCTAGGCCCACTGAATAGCGCAATGTGCTAGAGTCAAAAGAGTGTATGATATGAAGTTTTAAGTTAGCAATAAGAGATTGAGTGAAGTGAGTTGAATTTAGTAATTCAAAATTTTTGACGACTTTAGTAGTTACCTAATGAGGGTTTTTTAAATTCGTGACATCTGACAGCTTTTTGACACGACAAGGACCGTCGGGCTATCTAGCGCCATCCGGTGACAGAAAAAGAATCGAAAATTCTTATTGTCCGTTTTTGATACCACTTACGCCTCCAGATGACGCTTTGCGTGAGTTGGGTCTGCCAGTACGGCAGAAAAAATATCAAAAACCCTCAATCAAAAAAGTCTAATTACACGTGTAGTAACCCCTACAAATAAATAAAATTTAAGTGTCTGTTTGTAATTTCAACTAAACAGGATATGACTGAATATGATAGTATATATGGCACATACACCAAAAAAAATGTCTTCTGTTTGTCGGTACAAACATGTGCTAATCTCTATAACGGCTGGACCAATTCGCCTTTTTATCTTAGTTTCATTTCCAGTAGTGCAATGCAAACGAAGTTAGCTAAGGACACCAGCTAGTTCTAAAATAAGAATTTCATCGAAGTACATTTATTTTTGGCGCTTTCATTGAAATTGACACTCTTGCTACAGTTGCAGTGGCCCCACCTTATTTGATGATTTTTGACGGGCACTTTTTCGTGTATTTTTAGCGCAGTGTTCTATTTTCAGAGCTCTGAATTTTCCCGGGCCCGCCGGATTCCGGATCATATAGATTATAGTCCCAGCCTTACTCTGACTGCGCGTTGCGACGCTGACTCTGTGCGTTAGCGACGAGATTTCGATTTTCGGCCCTGCGCGACCAGCGCTCATGAGCGTGTGTCATCTGATCCCGCCCTGAGCATGATTATTATGCACTAATATTACTAATTACGACCCCAATGTGCCGATAGCGCTATCAGTACATTAATAACATCATTATCTTAGATAAACTGTAGGATTCCATTATGAATGTACACCTGCTTATATCGCACGCCAGGGATATATTATATAGGGATGTTGCCTAGTGTGGAATAACACATTTTTATAAATTAAGTTTTGAAATTGTTGATTAGACAAACATAAATCTAGTATTTAGGTTGACGCGATTAAACATTATAAGTAAATAAAAAATATTGGCCATCTCTTTCTCGCAAAACGAGTTGTTACGACACAAGCTGCTACCGCCATATATTTTTTAATGACAAATGTATGGCGGGAGCAACTCACGAGCAACGGTGACGTCACAGGCCGATATATCGCTCTTTCTTATTGTAAATTTAAATTGTTTGTGTCTTCGTTATTTTTTAAGATATACGAAAATGGGTTCTAGATTGTTTATTACCATTTTGTCTAACATCGAATAGACGAAAAAAATATTTATCAATGTTATCGTGTCTTCTGTTATAGTCTATACTATTATATAATTTATAATGCTATTATAAATGTGAATGTTTGTAAGGATGGATGTTTGTTACTCTTTCATCCTAAAACTGGTACTGAACGGATTTTCAGATCACATTTGGTATGGTAGTAGTTTATTAATCTCTGGAATAATACGTAGGCTACTTATTATCCCGAAAATGTACTTTGATCCTGTGGGATAGTTTATTTACGCGGGCGGAGCCGCGGGCAAAGGTAGTATTATTATAATAATTAGTATTATAAAGAGGAAAGATTTATTTGTTTGCATTGAATAGATTCCGAAACTACTGAACGAATTTTGATGAAATTTGCCACAGATATAAAGTAGACCGCGAGGATGGACTTAGGCTACTTTTTATCGCGGAAAAATGTACCTATTCTGCGGGATTTTCTCTTTCGCATACGAAGTCGCGGAAAACATCCAGTTTTTAATGAAATAAGACTTAAAAAATTTCACACCGCGATAATTCACGATACGACGCGGCGCTGCATTTGCTATTTTCACCTACTTATTATTCATTCTATTTATTCACTACGCAAAAAGAGTATACGTTTCATATGACATCAGTCACACACTGCAACATGCGCTGTGCAGCGCGGAGTAACTTGACATTTGACCTCTTACAATGAAACGTGTCTTCTTGTGAATAAAGTTCAATTTTAATGAAAATATGTGTGTGAATGGCCCTAATGAAATAGGTGTGACATGACCCTAATGAAATAGGTGTGAATAACCCTACGCAATTACCGTGGGCCGCGGCCCATCCCGCGGTAGAGCCAGTGTCGGGTCCTTACTCACCCGGCGAAACCACAGGGACGACACTCTATACAAATGACAGCTCGAGAAATGTCAGCCATGGTTGACTCCAGAATAGTTTTAAACGCCGCGTCAGACAAATCTATCATAAAAATTATGAAATTATACTGTCAATTATGTCAAAGCACGAACCACCAGCGACCAGGCCCGTGAACGAAAGTCCTGGCTGTAACTCACGCCCCGCCCGCCTCCGCATTCGCCCAGCCCCGCACACACAGCCGCGAGCTGTCATTCGTGTAAATCGGTGGAATGACGATTCTTTACGATACTAATAGATATTCTTTGGCGAAACGGTGAAACGGCTAAACGCCGCGCGTCGGCGAAAAACAAACGCGTCATTTCTAGCCAGCACCTTCCCAGTCATCCCAGTGTGCTGCGTGCGTGTTTTTGTCATTGCTCGCCGTGAAGAAGTTAACTACAATTTGTGTGGCATCGAAACAACGCCCCTAGTGGCAATCAATGGTAACTAATTCGATGCCATACAAATTGCAGTTAACTTCTTCACGGCGAGTAGTTAGCAAGTTTCATCTCTGTCGCTCGATTTAATGTCAGCAGAGACAAAACCTTCGAATATGCTATCCGACACTTATCAGAAGATTGTGAAACAGGCCTTAAACTTTCAATGTATGTATTACTTTAAGGGATATAATTAATCTTGCGAACAAAAAATAAGTGGACGACTGCACATGAGCGTACTGTATTACTGAATTTGGCAGCTAATTAATATGTTGGCGACTAAATTACTAAACTAGCGAAAGCACTCAGGTGACAAAAAATATAAATTTCGGAGCGAATTTGGATTAAATTTCGCCACTCTTTATCTGCCAATTTTTGTATTTTTTGGGAACTTATTTTCCGATGATTTAACCATTATAAGATGTGCAGCTATAAAAGCAGATTGGGTTGATAAATTAATAGCTGCTAAAAATTCAATTTACAGGCTACGGAAAATCGCATTTTTGGATACTGTTGGAGTTTGTTATCTTTTAGTATGCGTGTCGTTTTCAAGGTTTTTGGGGGTGCAGAATAATATGAAAATTAAATCCATTTTGAAATTCCTAAATGTCGTAAATTTTTTTATTAAAATTAATATGGTGTTTCCAGGTTTCTGGGGGTGCTGATTACAAAATTGTCTTCCAATTTCAATTTGCAAAATGGAGAATTTTCATTTTTCGTAAAAATTACATGAGTACTAATTTAAAAATTGTTGGGGATGCTGAGTAGGATTGATGATTATTATCACAGTATGTTATGTAGTTCGAGGTAGGTTACCAGCTATGTAAGCTATGTAATTTTTAACCGACTTCCAAAAAAAGCAGGAGTATGTTCAACAATAATTTCGCCGTCTGTGTATGTGTGTGTCTCCCGATTTCACCAAAGTGGTGACCTGATGGTGGGATCCACGAGGAATCGAGGGAACTCCTCGAAATTTATATGGACACATATGGTGATTTCGAATTTTTCTTAAGTAGTCTAAGCATATGCTACGAAAAAGTATAATTTTGCACCAAGCTATACCCTGTATCCAAAAGTACTAAACAGAACTCCTGAATCTTTATAGACACATGTTTGGGGATTTCGGCATTGTTTAAAGAACTGCAAGCATGTGCCATCATACCACTTACAGTAATCATCATCATCATCATCACCACCATCTTCACAAGAAACACCAACATAATATTATTATGATGACATAGACGTACTCAGTACTCATCAGAGTTTTGTGCACCGATATCAATGTGTTCATAATAATATAGATAATAAATTTAACTAAAAAGAGAAAAAATATTTAACAAAATAAATTAAAACCGACTGCCAAAGTAAAAATGCACAAAAAAGTATGAAATAAAACTTTAGTTTCTAATTCTATTCTATTCCCCTTTTTTATTCGGCTAAAATTTTTACTATTTCTCTACTCAATCTTCCTAATTTTGAAGTCGATACCAGCCCAATCAATATTCTATAATATTTTATGGAACTCACGTCAAAATTTGCTGGTACCCATATACCCAGCGTGTTTGGGGATCGCCCTTTTGGTGACGTCAAAATTTATGATTCAAAGTGAACACATCAGTAAGTATTTCACTGCTGTCGACTCTGGGTCACCTTTACACCTCACCTTTACATTCATCAACTAGTAATAGGTAAACAAAGTAATGTTTTACCGCTTCAAATACACCTATTAAATTTATTAAAATATTAACAACTCTCCCACCCACACACTTTTTTTTATAGTACCTACATATTAGAAATATTCAATTATTTATATTATTATGCATTAGTGGACACACTTGCCTGATTATTGCAGATTTAAAAGCAGCTTCTTACCTGAAATTAAGAAAAAACTTAATTTATTTATTTAATATGTCAAAGTCTAGATAATAATTGTTAATGGTAGTAGGTAGGTAATTAAAGTTTATATTAAGACATTTTATTTTAAGCTTTGAATTGAAATAACATATTGCAATAAAAGCGGCAAAATAATAAGAAAAAATACTAAAACTATTTAAGTAATATATTATCAAATATTATGTATAATAATGTATTTACAATCTACATATTAGATACTACTTACGATTTAATTTTGCTATATTAGATGTCGCCCGACTTCGTAGGCGCAAAAGGAAATCCCGCAGAAACAGTATATTTTGCTATGATAAAAAGATAAAATCCATTCAGTAGTTATTGCGTGAAAGAGTAACAAACATTCGTCCATCCATCCACAAACTAATGCGTTATCTATATACGTATATAAAAGGAAATGTCCCCACTTACTGACTTACGTATAGACGCTCGCACAGCCGCTAATAGTAGAAACATGAAATTTGGACAGTAGTTTTAATTTACAATGTAATAGACGCGCACTAACATACTATTTTGAAAAATTCCACTCTTCATGAAATAGGGGTTGAAAGTTTGTATGAAAAATCTTTAAATCTACTCTGATTTCGATAAAAATTGAGACTTGTGCTTTATTTCTCTCTCAATAACAGTTTGTATGAAAATATTACAATAAAAAAGGCCCGATTTCCGAAGAAATAAATATAAATTATTGAGTACGTATTTCATAGTTTTTTAAATTCGTCCCCTAAAGGGAGGGGTGAAATGGGGGTCCAAAGATTTTATAGTGAATTTGATTGCGTTGAATTTTGGCACCCAGATAGTTATTATGACGTAGAAATCTGTTAAAATGGGAATGGGTGCAATCGGAATCCACGGGGACGAAGTCGCACGCAAAAGCTAGTTTAAACATAAATACGTGCGTGCGCACGAGTCAACGGCGCTGGTAAGCTATTTTCATCTTATGCCTGGTCGAGCGGAAACTTGTTCGATAGTACCTATTAATTTTGAAAAGCAAAATCAGTTAAATGTTTTAAAAATACCTTATTTCAAAGAGATTAAAGCGATAGAGCCACTACACACTTGGTCTTGCTTGTACACTTTCAGTTTAGTTTTTAGTCAATTGATTGTACGTTCTTTAAGTGTTTATATAATATAATATTTATAAATTATCTATATATCTATCTATCCAGTACAAGAAACAGAAGATTTTAGCAGCAAAGCGGTATAGAGTGGTTAAGGCACCCTTGCCGAAAACTAAGACATATAACGTCTTTGTTGGTTCTATTTTTAGCTGCATTAACGCCCGTCATACGTAAAGTTCGGACCGCGGGTAAATCCTACAACTATATAAATGTGAATAAAAGTGAATGTTTGTGAGGATGGATATTTGTTACTCTTTCACGCAAAAACTACTGAACGGATTTCTATGAAATTTGGTATGGTAGTAGTTTAAGATCTGGATTAACACATATGCTACTGTTTATCCCGAAAAAGTAAAGTGTTCCCGTGGGATATTAGTCAGTAATATATTGTAACACCACGCGCCGTTTCAACTCTCGTGTCGCTCCGAAACGAACATGTAGATGCGCAGGGCTGTCTGTTCGATCTGACATGTCGATGTGAGCGTACTTTGGCACAGTTTTATCCGCGCACTCGCCTAGTCAGGCACTCCACTCCAAACCGCACATATCCCTCCGCGGTTTGGAAGTTTTGCTAAGCAGTACAATGCTCGGTCCGAACATTACGTGTGTATTTTAATAGCCCTTTAGTAAAAAAAGTCTTCAGCAAGCACGTTCAAAGTTCTAGAACTCCTGTCTGAATCTAATATCTATTCAAAATATTGTTAGAACTTATCATACACTTTGAGCGTGCAATTTTTACACAAAGTTCAAGTGGAATTTATTGCTGCAATACTATTTATAGATTCCAAGTGGAATGAAAAGCCGTTGAAGCCTTGCCAAACGTCTAGTAAGTTGGTGACTCCTTACTAGATAATATGTTTTTAACGATTCCTTTTACTGTCAGGGCAAGATGGTCTATGGGTGTAGATGACCATTCAAGTGTTATCAATCCTCTTGACCCAAAAAGGGTACGCCCCTCTTGCCCCATCCAAATTTATAAAATTAACGTTTCTTGATCGGGCAAGATAGTCTCTGGGTAATAGGGTTATACTTTTCGTATAACATTTAACCCAACCAGCTTTACCTCTTCATCCAAAAATTAAAACCGGCCAAGTGCGCACGAAGGGTTCCGTACAAAACGGCAAAAAAATCATGTTGCTATAATAAAGTAAATATTTACTTTATTCTGTTTTTAACCGACTTCATAAAAGGAGGAGGTTCTCAATTCGACTGTATTTATTTTTTATTTTGTATGTTGCCTCAAAACTTTCGACTGGGCGAACCGATTTTGATGATATTTCAACTGTCTAGCTATCACGTTAAGGAGATACAGCCTGGTTGACAGACGGGCGGACAGAGGACAGATAAACACACAGCGAAGTATCAAACTCTTGGCCCAACTTATTCAATTAAATTGTACGTTTCTTTTGTTGCTTCGCTATGATCTTTATCGGTCATAGGGGCGAGATACGGCGAGATAACTCTTATCAGTTATTTCCAAATTTAAATACTATAGAAGTCAAAAAGGTTGAATTGAGGTTTGCCCTTGGAGGTTTTGATAAGACGTAAAGATGTATGTCAGTTGACTTTTAAAACATGTTTCATGATTTATATAAGCGAATATTTGACGACACTTTAAAATGGCATTTATTGCGAAAGTAAAAACATTTGTGATATTTATAACCGCCAGCGTAATTAGTTGCCCAGGGGACACTGCGCGCCTGCCTAGTTACCTACCTACTTTTTCTGGATAAAATGTAGCCTATGGTTTAATCCAGATCCTAAACTACTACCATAACGTTTAGTACTTTTTACGTGAAAAAGTCAGTTTAAATTCTTTATTAAACACACACATAATAAGATACAATAGAATGAAGATGTCATGTACATCACGTCATTCTAATGCCGTGATAAGTTAAGACTTGTGTTATGGCAATCGGACAACGGATAAACATTTAAAAATTGTATACTATAATATATTTATTACAAACACTCTCACATTACACAAACACACCAAAAATAGTTTATCACGTATTGTCATTTTTCGGCGACGTGATGCGCTCTTTGTTAGGGAGTCTCCCCCGGAACCTTCGGTGAACTACACCCGACGGCCAGAACGCCTCCACCTCGACAAAAGTGGTGTCGGCACTCTCACCACAAAGGAACCTCCATGGGCCGGTGCAGGCGGGGCACGTACAGCTGCGTAGCGGGTACCTAACACCACAGGCGCAGCTCGGGTACGTAGGGTGCGGTGCCGCGATGGTTGCGGACGGCAGGCTTCCTCTTCTTTCTTCTCTCTACTAGAATGAAGCCCTCCTCATCGCACCTCCTGCTCTTGTCCTCGACCGGTCGAAGAGATTCAGTCTTACGGCTCTCCTTGGCCTTGGGGCTCTCCTTAGCCTGGCGGCTCTCCATCTCCCCTTTGATTTGTGCCGGCTTTGTTTGATAAGTGCCGGTGACACTGGCATACTTTTTCTGCTGAGTCGATGTATTTTTCAGCTTCGGCTCGATCGCTAGCGACGAGTCCTCGGCGGTTGTCGGTACGTCGTCAGGATCCGTCTGCTTCAACAGGGTGTACCTATGCATTTCTGGATTTCTATCTGAATTATTTTCTTGTTTCGGCCTTTTTAGATTAATAATAATTAAAAAAAAATTAATAGTCTTCTGTTTTAAAAAAAAGGGGTTTTTAAAACAGAAAACTATTACCCGACTAGGGTTTTTTTAACTTATTTTTTTTATTTCGCATTTTTCCGTTTCTCAATCGAACATATTTTTGGAATAATATTAATAAGTAATCAAAACACTTGAAATTAAAAATATTTTCTTCAAGAACGCGGAGCAAGCCAAATTTTTTTCTAGATTTCAAGAACGATAATAACGAAAATTATAATATTATGATAATCAAGAAATGCAATAGAGATCATTCAACAGGCAACACCATTTCACTTATTAGTTATTCACCGTATAATTTTTTGTAGTCGAATATTATATCCTCACATCGATCACAACGATACTGCGATTCAGAAATATGTAAGACCCGTATAGTGACATCTATCGAACGTAGTAATAAAAGTGCTAATAATTTATTTCACCTGCATGTTTTAATTAACAACGGATGAACCGATTTGTTTGAAAGCTTACATGATCGGAGTGTTCTTAGCTATAATTCATCATCATCAGCTCGTTCACTGCTTGACAAAAATTTAAATACCCCCTGTATTTAATTTTTTTATTTTCTTATGTATTGTCCATAATAAATTATATTTATAAAATAAAATATAATCTATGAAGTTACTTATAAATATTAATATATAAATTATATATCTATAGTCTTATATTTACGTAATGTTCGAAAATTGGACAACTGGGTTGTACGAATTGTACGACCGCATTTTAAACGTATATTATGACTTAAACGATTTGATTAATTATAATATATGTTCATATTTGTAATGTGCTTGTCAAGACCTTTCTTTTCATACCAAACACGCGATGATTATCTCGGTTTAATTCTGAGGTCTCATTTTAGAAACACAAAATTTTGAAAAAAGAAAAATTACATAACCTATATTACCCGCGGCATCATTACGAATCTATTGACACTTCATTTATTAAAATCTGACCCGTAGTTTAGACACTACGAGGGAACATACATACATAGACTGCCAAAATCATTATTCTTCCTTATAGCTTCGCCATAGTCAGGTAAAAATAGGAACAAAAAAAATATACCAACTTAATATGTCTCTTGATTAATTGTGTAAACTTTTACAAAGAAATGACTGGATTAGGTACAAGTTAATATTATTATTCGCATACTTTTATATATAAGTTAATAACTTATAAGGGTTCTTTTGCCTCATAGGATTAGGACGAAATAAAAAAATATAGCAGTAAATTGTATCAAACGCATGGTAGTGTTAGTTATTAATCTGAGGTGTGACGTTATTTTTATTAAATTAAATGTATTCTTGAGCGTTCATTATTATAAAGAATAATAAAGGGTTTCACTTCTCCACCATATAAATTTTAAGTGTGCTAAATTTCAAACTCCTCCGTTCGCATAATTTTCGTTGATTATGATAACGTTAGCCTTTCTATTCATATTGTATTTACTCGAGTTCTGTAACTGAGAGCTATATAGAGGTAGCGCGTTATCAATAACTCCTATGTATAAACAGTAATATTTACTTTGTGATTATGCGGCAGTAAAGCAAACAATATAATCACACTGTATTAAGTGTCCAAAGTGTAAAGAAAGTTTTAGTTGTCCTTTTATACAACATGCATAAAAATAAGTTTTTGTCTCTGCTTGCCGAAATGACAGCATGTGATTTAAGCATCACTTAAGTATCATTTCAGTATTCGGCGGTAAGGTATTCAGCGCGCAAATAAACATTCACATTAATTTTGTTCTGAGAATGTCTGAATGAATGAATTGTCTGAGAATTTGTAATTTAAGAGAAAAACACTTGCGTAAACTTTGCATCTCTATTTTTATAGAGACGTTAAGTTTAAAAGATTTTTCCTATTGGAAAATATTGACTAACATTCACCCCAGGTAAAGTAGGGTAAATCGGTATCAGTACCTATTTATCTTCCTACTTAACCTGGGGTACGGTACGCTTAAACGTAGCGATGCAATGGGCACAAAATGTATTTAAGATTGTATGTATCTTAAGTTTGGTATGTAACTCTGACAACATAAAAATTAGCCCTGAGCAGTAGGTACTTCTTCAAAAAGGAAAAAGTAAGCGGTGCTTTAATCATACGATTAGTGATTACAGTATCACCTTAGTACCACAATCATGACTAGTGATAACATAATCTGTGGGTCACCGTCGTAAATTAATTGCCGTTATGTAGATGAAGGCGGAAGGCGGAGCGGCCTTCGACGGCTTCCTCGATGACGTCACACACATCTGTAGGTTTATTCCATAAGCCACACGAACTTCGTAAAAAATGAAGGTTGGTATTGACATTCGACTACTGGCACATAAAATTAAAAATAACCTTACCAAGACATGTCTTAGGAGGGATCCGTAACTATCAACGCGCAACAGGTTTTTTCAAAATTTTTTTTTAAATAAAATGAACCAAGAAACGAGCAGGCGGATCGCCTGATGGTAAGCGATTGCCGCCGCCTATTAACACTCGCAACACCAGAGGAGTTATACTTGTAACTCCTCTGGTGATGCGACTTGCGTTCCTGGTCCTTAAAATCCGCAATCCCCCCTTGGGCCTCCGGTAACCTCACTCACTCGGCGAAACACAACGCAAGCGTTATTTCACGCCGGTTTTCTGTGAGGTCGTAGTATTTATCTGGTCGAGCCGACCCATTCGTGCCGAAGCGTGGCTCTCCCACAATTTTCTTGAAAAGTTATTGTCCGATTTCGGTCAAAATAATTTTCCTAAAGAGCATTTAGCATGACCTCTAATTAACATGGACAATTTCAAGTTTCTACATCTTATAGTTTAGAAATGCTAGGGTGGGGACCAACTTGTGAACCACGTTGGTGGCCGATTACCCGAAAATGGTTCACTTTATTAAAAAGTAATGTATGAAACCGCGCCTTTTTTTAAGGGGTTGTGCGCTCGATAGAACTGAAAATTGGAGTTCTTTGAAACCTTTTTACGTCGTATTGAAAAATAAAAAAAAATTAATGTCATTCTGCATTATATTTATCCGAGGATTGCCTTTTTATAAATTGAAATTTATATTTAAATATTGATTAAAAATGTACTATGTCCACCATTTTTTTTAAAAGTTAAAACCTTTTCTCTCGTTTCGTGAAAATTAATTCAGTATTTTAAGTAGGACAAGATTCAGGGGAACGCCGTTTCAGTTTTGGCAAATTTTGTCTCAAATATTTATAGCGATTTTTTTATCCGATTTCAATACTCTCCGGTCGGCGCGATACTTCCTTGTCGCCTACAAAATCAGTACGGGACTTGACGCTCAAGTTCACTGCCATTATATAGAGGCTTAAACCTATTCAACGATACCCCACACGTGGGGTTACAATAAAAAATCATTCCCACATCATATGTATGGACAGCCACCCCTAAAATACAAAATTATTGTTATTATTTTATGATGCCGAAAACCAAAACCTATACTTATTCTATAAATATTTTTTTCAAATTTCATTGGTTTAAATGCATTATTACAGAAGCAGACAGACGGACGGGCAGAGCGAAACTATAAGGGTTTCTTATAGTACTACGGAACCCTAAAAACGACGATTAGAACACGAAAAAGCCGGGAAATATTTCGGGAAAAGATAGACGCATGACGAAAGCTCTCTCAGACGTTGTGGCCGAGAAATGGACATCTCGATACAGAACAAAATCCCTCAAGTCTCAACAACGTCCTTTGATCCTTTAGCTAATTCCAGTGCTTTCACAATGCTTTTACAATTTTTAACAGCGTATCGCGACAAATCTTGGACAAAAATAAAAATAGTTTATAACGGGCATCATGCATTTTGTCTGGGACTCTACATGTGGTCTGTGCAATTAAGCCTTACAAGTCTGCCTATGCCTGCCACCCAGGACAAATGCATGCCAGTATTATTTATTTCGATGTGTGACATTTAAGTTTAAAAAAAGTGCAAGCTGCAGCAGCCTTCATTTTATCATGTTAATTTTTTTTCAAATTTGTAATATTACAAGCTATTTAAATTATAATATTATAAGCGTACAATTTAAGGGCCTCAGTAGTTAATACGGCTTAACTACAGGAACTATAGTTTAAAAAACTACCTCTTTTGAAATTAAGTAGTATGTATACATTGTCAATTATTCCAACTTCCAATCCTCTGACAGTCCGATCTGGCATGTCGATGGGAGCGCATTTTCCGCGCACTCGCCTAAACTCTTTTGTCGTAATTAGCACGACAGTTCGATCCGTAGTCCAAACCGCACAGATTCCTTCGCTTCGCAATGTGCTGAATATGCTAAGCTTTTGTCATCATTAGAAAATCCTAGATGAATGGTGTTAATCATGGTAGCGCAATAAGCTCAGATAAAAGTAAATGAGTTACAGTATTTAAAGGCAATATAATTTGATTTCTCTACTAAAAGTTAAAAATATTTAAACCAGTGCAAATAGTGTCTGGATGTTTAATTTCTGTGAAACTTTCAGGTAAATGAAACCCGGGAACGGTAGCGCAGTAGAGTTTTACATCAAGAAAAGTTATTCCCACCAAAATTCGAGCATGTATAATATTGTATATTACACATACTACGCCGTGTTTACGTTATTGGTTGTAGTATACATAATACAACACACATTACAGTGACATACTCTATGGTAAAGTTCGAGAATTAATACTAAACACTCCTTCACCAAACCATAAAGCTACCGAACGGTCATTTAGTAGTACTACGAAGTACGAACTAACTATTAGTTCAGATTGTTAACTAAAATAAGGCGCGAAGCATCAAGCGATGGCAAGGCCGCGCACGTGGCGCCTGTTGCTATTCGCGAGTGCGCCGTTGCCGCTCCTCCGAGCTCCGACGTTGCCGCTCATCGCACCGGTTACATAAAATTATTTCAATTATACTATACATAATGCACGTAACTCTAAGGTCAGGGGTACTACGTTAAAAAACCACGTTACACGATACTTGTTGCTAAAGTATTTTACAATTTAGATGTTACGAGTTTACGTGTACCCAGACAAATAGCTCCAAAATTATTTGTTAATACTAGCGAGTAGCAAGCTACCAAGTACTTATTGTCCATCCAACTAGTAGCAAGGTGCCCTACACGTGGCGTAACTCGTAAGGCTCCGACAGATTCCCTAGTCTCTACACGTCTTATAAACTGCGCATAATTATTATGCTCATTGGCAATTGGCATATCATGTCAATTCTGATATGACTGCAAAGGTTAAAATTAAAATATTATAATTTAACTTAGGCTTAAAATGTTATTTAAAATATTCATAGCAACCACTCACCTTTCACACATTTAACAACACCCCAAACGAGTAATGAGTTTGAGATTTACAATCTGAAATATTGATCTAAGTACTAGATGTTGCCTGCGGCTCGACCCGCGGAAATACAATACTAATTTTCACGGGAAAAAAAATAGCATATCTCCATCCTCGTGGTCACATCTGTGCAAAATTTCATTAAAATCGGCCCAGAGTTTCGGAGCCTTTCCATTGCAAACAAACAAAGAAACAAACGAATCTTTACTCTTTATAATATTATTACTATAGACGAGTATTTTACAAGGTGTTACATTAATTATTTTTAACTAGTTTCTCTCTTTCACTCTATACCCAAATAACATCTTCCCAAAAAGAGAACAATGGGTTTTTTTTAGTAGAACAATCTTCTAAAATCCGGATTTTAATTTTAGGCTTTGAACAACACACCATTTTAGACAGCATATTTTTATATTATTAATTTTATATCAATGCAAATTAGGACTTTTAGGCCTTCAATTGTGATGTTCGGTTCAGATTAAGTAATCATTAAACGCCAGTGTGTTAAAGGTTTTTTATATCTTTTTTTACGCGACTACGGCGAAGCCAAAAAGAAGAGTAATGATTTTGGCAGTCTATGTATGTATGTATGTTTGTTCCACCGAAGCGTCTAAACTACTGTACCGATTCATGATAAATGAGATGTCAATAGATTCGTAATGATGCCGCGGGTACAGAGGCTATATAATTATTTGAAAATTTTGTATTTCGAAAATGGTAAGTACCTACCTCAGATTCTGACATCTAAAAAAATTAAACCGAGATAATCATCACGTGTTTGGTATCAAAAGAAAAGCACACTACAAATATGTATACTTATATTATTATTATATTACTTATATATTACATTATTAATCAATCTCTACAAGAAGGGGTTTTTCTTGATATTCTAAAAAAGTCGGTTGTTAAACCTCTGCATAAAAAAGGAAATAGAAAGGTTCTCGACAATTATCGTCCGATCGCATTAATACCAATGCTTTCTAAAGTTTTTGAAAAAGCAATGTTAACGCGTCTTGAAAGTTATGCATCACGTCATAATATCTTAACTCAAAATCAGTATAGTTTCCGAAAAAACAGCAACACTGCCTTAGCCTGCTTCAATCTAATTAAAATAATCACAGAATCTCTAAATGATAAAATACCGGTTTCTGCTATATTTCTCGACATGAGCAAAGCATTTGATGATGTCGATCACGCCCTTCTGCTGTACAAACTTGAAAAATACGGTTTAAGAGGAACTGCCAACAATTGGTTAAAATCCTATCTATCACATCGGTCCCAATGCGTCGAAATAAGTAGAATAATAAATAAAAATAAATTTCTGTGAGATCACAGTTTAAAATAAATGCTTTCGGTGTTCCCCAAGGAAGCCTACTAGGTCCTTTCTTATTCTTACTGTACATACCTACCTAAAATAACCCATCATCCAACGATACTATTCGCAGACGACACCACTCAATGACAAGGACACTTTAGAAGCTGAATTAAATTCTACTCTGAAAAAAAATAATTAAATGGCTTGATAATAATAATCTCAAAATCAATATTAACAAAACACAGCTAATTCAATTTCAAACTTACAAAAGTAAAAAATATAATTTAAATATACAATTTGACAGAACAAATATTTGGATGTTGACTCAATTAAATTTTTAGGACTCATGCTTGACAAGAACTGTAACTGGAAGGCCCATATAGATTATGTGTGTAATAAGCTGGACCAGTTCGTTTATGCTTTACGTAGATTACGTGAGACGATAGGTGCTGAGGCGGCACTAGCCGCGTATCACGGATATGTATCATCGGTCGTATCCAAAAAAAATGTGTGAGAGCTATTTGTGGTGCCTGGTATTTGGAAAGCTGTAGACCATTGTTTAAAAAATTACGTTTGTTACCACTAGCCTGTATGTATATTCGAGATCTCTGTATCTTTGTTAGGCTGCATCCAGAATACTTTAAACAGAACTCAGAGGAGGGTAGAAAAAATGAAAGATATAAATTTAAACTGTACCGCCCTTGGTGTAACTTGAATTTATACAGAGATAATGCATACATACAAGCTATACACATATTTAATCATTTACCTAATCAATTCAAGGAATTGCCTACAATTTATAAATTTAAAAGAAATCTGACATCTTGGCTTATAGAAAATAGTTTCTATGACATAAATGAATTTATACTACAGAACAAAAAATGACCTGTATCAATGAGTCAACATTATCAAAAATCCTAAATTCATTAAATTACTATAGTGCAAGTAATATTATTGATAAATAAAAATAAAGTTGACATTTATTTATATGGCTTTAAAGTGATTTTTAAATTATAATACATTTGACATTGAACTTATCTAATTATTTATCTTGTGACCTAAAATATTTTGTGACCTATTATGCATTATGCATAATTATGCATTATGCATTCTATATTATGCATTCTCAAATTAACATTTTAACTATTCATATGATTTTTAACTTCATTATTTTAATATATATGTAATAAACTTTCTGTTAACATAATGGTCAAAACCAATTATTTATTGTATAATCTATAGATCAGATCGACCAATCGCTTTTACTTTATATTTAAAACTATATTTTATAAGTTGACTCTGGAGATTGTATATTTTAATTTCACACACCATGCTATCATGGTAGAATGTATGTTTTTTTTTTAAATCCACCATCTGCAT
Organism: Phengaris alcon alcon; assembly: GCA_037179445.1. Taxonomy (NCBI): domain Eukaryota; kingdom Metazoa; phylum Arthropoda; class Insecta; order Lepidoptera; family Lycaenidae; genus Phengaris; species Phengaris alcon. The sequence continues at coordinate 511,994 of JAYRCH010000194.1, forward strand.
ATGTAATACTATGTACTTACTACATTCAGTGAATAAATGATTTGATTTGATAATATCATATTGTTTAAGTCATTATATATGTTTAAAGTGCGGTCGTACAATTCGTACAACCCAGTTGTCCAATTTTCGACATTACGTACTACAAGACTATAAATATATAATTTATATATATTATTTTACCGTCATAAAATATATTTTATTATATAAATATACTTTAATATAGACAATACATAACAAAATACAACACTTCAATAACCCTTGAATTGTCAAGCAGTGAACGAGCTGATGATGATTAATTAAAGAACAATTTTGGACATCGTCAGATTTGAAAAAAACTAGATTAATATCGGTTCATTCGTTTTTAATTACAATACGCAGATACGAAATAAATTATTAGCACTTAAGTTACTTCGTCCGATAGATGTCACTATACGATACGGGTCTTACTTATTATTTCTGGATCACAGTATCGTTGTTTTTTATTTAATATAAATAAAAGAAAATATTATAATTATTTGACTACATTAAATAAACGGTGAATAAGTGATCAGTGAAGTGGTGATGAATGTTGAATGATTTTTAATGCGATTCTTGAATATTGCATATCGTTATTTTATTTTATATGAAAATTTGGCTCGCTCGGCGTTCGTGAAGAAGAAACTTTTAATTTAAAATGTTTTGATTACTTATTATTATTATTCCAAAAAGCATGTTCGATTGGGAAACGGAAAAATACAAAAAAATAAGTTATATAAAACTATAAACCCGACTACATAAAAAAGGGGCCTAAAAAGGCCGAAAAAAGAAAATAATTCAGATAGAAATGCATAGGTACAAAATGGTCAAGGTAGAGCCGTGGTCGCACCACCACACAAGGTGAGGGTCATGTCTGCGATACGTGCTAGATTTTCTTTGCATGTGACTGTGTAAAACGAAACGTCTTGCCGGAAACATTGGGTGAATCATATCAAAACTAAATATTTTTCTTCAGTCGTTGACGTTTCGCGAAAATATTATTTTTGACCCTTTTTTAAATTGTTTTATGTTATATTTTTATTTATTTTATGTTATATATTTGATATACTTCGTTTTAAACTTCCTAGGCAATTACGACAGCTTTTTGCGTTAATTTGCGTATTTTGTGAAGTAACTGATCCTAATGCTCTTTGGCAAAAGTTTGCATCACATTTTATCGAAGACTTTACAAGATCACGCCCTGAAATATTATCTAAACAGTTAGCTTTACAAGAAATTGATGAAACATTAAAACTCCACGGAAAGAGACTAACAGATTTCGGACTTCCGGAGCCAGATATTAGAGAAAATGATGTTTTCTTATCTGATCCCGTTTATGACTGTGAACTTGAAAAAGCAAAATGACTATGATTTTTCATAGTCACCAAAAATTGAACACCGAACAAAAATATGTGGTCGATACAATATAAAAAGATGGTGGTAGAACAGCTCACTCGTGATTTAAAATTCCAATTAATTCAGATGTAGATTCTACGTCTCATATGTCGTAAGGGTCACCAGCAGATAAGTTATTGAAGGAAACTCATTTAATAATTTGGGATGAAGCACCCATGACTAAATGTCATGATATTGTTGTAGTTAACCGACTCCTTCAAGACATAATGAAAAATAAATTACCTTTTGGCAAAACATTGTTATTCGCAGGAGATTTTCGTCAGATTTTACCAGTTGTGGTTAATGGGTCACGAAATGATATTATAAAAGCTTCAATTAAGCATTTTTCAATGTGGCCAAACTTTACTCGACTCCAATTGGCTCATAATATGAGAGCTCACGATGATTTAGAGTTTGCTCAATGGGTATTAAAGGTAGGCGATGGATCAGCTAATGAAGATGGTGACGACCACATTGAACAGCCTCAGCGATGCATTGTAGATAATTCAATTTTAGACCATATTTTTAGTGTTTCCCTTAACACGAATGATTATAAAAGTTATTCAATGAAAGCTATACTTACTCCCAAAAACGATGATTGTTTTCAATTGAACGACCAAGTTGTCGAGGAAATCCCCGGCCTCCTTAAAATTTATGAGAGTTCATACGCTGTGGTTGAGGACGATCATAATGATGTTTTAAACTATCCTGTAGAATTCCTAAATTCTATAACACCTGCAGGACTACCACCACACATTCTAAAATTAAAAGTTGGTTGTATAGTAATGCTTTTGAGAAATTTAAACCCGATTGTTGGGTTGTGCAACGGAACCCGTCTTATTGATAGAGTGTTAGCTTCACGTGTCATTGATGCCGAAATTATTTGTGGTAGCCATGATGGGAACCAGAGTTTTTATTCCTCGAATTCGTCTCCAGCCATCTAACAGTCAACTGCCTTTTAAATTTAGTCGGCTTCAGTTTCCCATTAGCATAGCATTCGCTATGACAATAAACAAAAGCCAGGGACAAACTTTCGACAAAATCGGTATATTTTTACCTAATCCTGTGTTCACCCATGGCTAGCTCTATGTTGCCTTCTCTCGAGTTCGAAGATTCAGTGATGTAAAAATTCAAATTATCAATACCACTGAACAAGGTTAACGAAAAATGTTATATATAGAGAAATTTTATGATAATCAACCTGTGATGTATAATTATTAATATGATAACGTTTTGGTAGCTCTTCCTTAATAAGACTAAGCTAAAACATTAGTTTAGACATACTTAACATAGCTAAACATACATACATAAACAATGGGGTAGGTTAGAACTACAGGATCACTAAAGATATTCTGCAACCACGTTTAGCATAGCAAGAAAAGATCTAAAAAGATGTACTTGTAAAGAAAAATACTGTATACTCATGGAGAAGGTACATACTTCCTAATCTTATTTTTGATTTAGCCGATTTGAATAAAGAACAACAATTTCAGTTTTAATTTTTAAAATTAGTAAGTACTTATGTACCTGCCAAAGTAGAGAAAAAGACTAAGTGCTTAAAACAAAGAGGTTTACAGAGAATAAACCTTAAAAATTATATGTTTTGTTAATTTATGTTACTTTATTTTGAATGTTGATTTAAAATAAAAATTATTTGTGTAAAAACTTTTGCAGTTTTTATTTACTATATTTATTAAACACAATGAACGAAGCTATACGAATCTATGCCTTGCTTATACCTTTTATATTCTTTGAGAACCGATGACTACAGAAATATCTACCTACATTTTACACCTAGATGTGTATTATGAGTCACATTTCACCCGAGCGAAGCCGGGTTTTCATCTAGTTATTATATATTTTATATATACTCAAAATGTTTAAGTCTGTTTCCTTTTAATACTATGCATCTACCTCACACTGTCTCTGCATCACCCATAGGTTGGCTGGTAGAAAATGCCACAAGGCATTAAGCCCGCCTCTGTACCGTATTGTGTGCATAAAGTATAATAAATAAAATAAATAAATTATTATACATTTCATATAACAATGAAAAATTATATAATTAAATAATAAAATTATAAATTATAATTAATACTATAAATTACGAATATTAAATTATCATAGCAACGTGATTGGAAAGAAAATTGGCATGAAAGTTGCAACTTGCAACATAGCCTTTGGTTCGCCTTTGGCAAGTATTGACTCATACAAACCAAACTTGACTTTCATTTTCTACTCACATAATTAACTAGTGACTATAAATTAACTTTCATTAATTAGTTTTCCTAATTTATTCCCAACCCTTCATTAGTAGGTACTAGGTACCCAAGGTCAAGACGATTCACTTTTCCCGCCGCGCCCAGCCAAATGTAAAATGGCGTGGTCACAAGAAATCCATAAATAGACGAGTTTATAAATAATGATTTCCAATATTTTCCTAAGATTGGTATTGGTGCGTAGCGAAAACATTTGGTTAAAATTTTTATAAAAGTATTTTGCCCACTACGGGCCCTCCCAAGTGAAACAACCGATCGACTCAACAGATTTAATGAACCTTACCTTTTACAATATTTGACAACCGAATTATACAAAATATGCACTTTAAATATAGAACACATTATGTTGAACCTCTATGCGCTGAAACGGCGCAACAAAAGATATGTCAGAAAATTATGTCATTTTACCCGACCGCTGAAAAGCGGTTACATTTTAAGGTATAATCAAGATAAATTAGAACTTTAACTGCCAAATTGATGCTAGACTAAATAAATCTTGGCTAATAAACTCTACTCGTGTTCAAAGTCACACCACAGAACAGAAAATCTATACTTACGTACAGAGAAACAGCTTTCAATTAATAGAACATCAAAATCGATCATTTTGAAAATTTTTACGTTCGTCCCCTTCAATGGCTAACAATTTTTCCACACAATCGTGGACACACCATAATATGCTTGTAGTAGTGCAATCAAATCTAAAGCTAACTATGTAGCTGTTTATCTGTTCTTCTTTTTATAATCTGTGGTCACACTATGTAAACTACTATACTCCGTTTCGATTCAATGTAATTTTAATGTAAACAAAAAAAACGACCAAGATAATGTGTCATTGTATTCTTCATTTCGCGTTGGAAAGTGCAATTCAGGAGTTTTGGTGAGGATGTGTGAAAGTGACGTTGTTATTTTTGTGTTTCTTTCTTATTATATATAATGTTATTTCGTGTAATATTGGTAGAATATTAACCATTAAATGTTCGTGAACGTGTGTGCAAGTGTGTAGCACTTGCTATTTTGTGTTCCTCCAAAACTCCCTAGAAACTTACAGTAAAGCTTCTACCACTTTACTCTACACAATCGACTGACTTGACTCATTGACTGCACTGACCATTTATTTGGACTTTGACTAGACTTTGCAATTGAAGATTTAGAATACGGTGATGAAAATTTAAACAAAAAATTCTTTTTCCCGGCTTTTTAACTTGACACTGGCAAATCATTTTAAGCCGAACGCCATATAAATAAATAAAAAGTGCAATTCAAATTAGAATCATATTAGCCGCCCATATTGAAACATCAGGTACAACCCTTACGTACCTGCGTACGAGGCTACGTACGAGCTGAGTAATGTGGAAACCTGAACAGTTGGATAGAAACCTGCGCAGTTGGATGGGAACCTTGCAATATTCGCACTCCGGTTTATCTGTAAACTCAATAGATTTACGTTTGTAGGTAAGGATATACCTGACAGGTTTGCCTGTACCCCTGTACCAACTGTACAGGCAAACCTGTCAGGTATATCCTTACCTAAGCGTAGGATATTATTGAATCGGAAAGGAATAGGAATACAGCGTCTTCAGACTTCAGAGTTAGTTTCTAGGAGTCATGAGAGTGATCCTTAAGTCGTTGGCATAAAGGTCCTGTCAGAGGTAAAATAACTCTGAAAGGAAAGGAGTCGTGGACCGTAAGGTGACCCATGCAAAATTGCTGACCAGTGACCGCATAATAGCTACTATTTCCTAACATATATATAAGGCTTATAGCTTACAGTGATACAATAGCATAGTATGTCATTTGACGTCCATTGTATAGTGTCCGACACGTCTCCTATGTCACCTCCACCTGGACTCTGCAAGTGTTATCCCACAGATACTGTATCACTTCTAGGAACATGTATTACTACGTTGGGAAAAGATTTTATACGTCACTTCTGGGAACAGTATACATATTAGAGATGGACACAAATTTTTGACGCGAATACTTGAATTACTCCAGATTGATCATCATCGGAATCTAAGATGAAGGAAAAGAACGAAATAATTAATTACGCTAAGTGATAGGCGGTACATCGCCGGCGGCGAAGAAGCTAGCGCCGTACATTGTGGCTCGACATCTGTGGCTTGGTGGTTAGCGCGTTGGCGCTCAAGCCCGAGGTCGTGGGTTCGAATCCCATAAGGGAACAAATTAGTTTTCTGTGTTCCTGGGTCATGAATGCAGGATGTGTATTAAATATGTGTATAATATAATAAAATTTTAAATATATTATATATAGTATAATAAGCTCTATATTTTATTTCCGTTGTCTGGTTCTAAGAGAACTTACCACGGGACCAGATTGACGTGGTGTAGATATAATTATACTTAATTATTGTACAATCATGTTGGTCTATCTTATTGTCATAACGAATTTTTATCCCTCGACGAAAACAGAGGGGTTTTATTTTGAGGTATCGGTCTGTGTGTCTGTCCGTGCCATTGTAGCTTCCAAAAGAATAAACCGATTCTGAACTAGTTTTTATTATTTGAAAGCTGACACGATCGAGTGTTCTTAGCTATATTGCATCATCAGCATTATTAGCTATATACTGCTTGACAATTCGGGAGTTACTTAAATTTTTTGAATTTACTTATTTTAACTAGCAATACGGTCCTACGAGTAAGGTGAGTCCAGTCTCGCCAAGCTGGCCTATGTTGGCGCCGTTAAGATGTATCCCACTTCTGACACCAAATGTTAATTGTGGTCCAATATTCGGAGTAAAACGCCAGTTTCCTCAGTCTATTCGCTACGGAATTTTCAGACTAACACAGGTCCAACACGTCAAAATAACCAAATCGAACCGTAATTTGTAGCCGGAGTCGTAGAGATTAATTGCATTACTCCCTTTCGGTATCGCTCGAAGTTAAGGAGACTAGAAGACTTGTTTGCTTTTCATTTAACTGTCAATTAGCTTTTTGGTCAATAAAGTTTCCTTGATTGTACTTCATCAATCACAAAACCACCAAAGGTACTAACTATTGGTTAGTAGTTCTAATTTCTGGAGTATTGTACGATTACATAGATCGTACAAAACTCTAAATTACTAGTGCAGTGCCATATTTATATAAATTATCGATATGTTAAGGTGTCAAATGATCACCATTAGAGTGACAGGGGTGATGATGGTATCGCGTGATGAGCTGCTATTAGATTAATATGAAGTCAACTATTTCGATTAGGAAGTAATTAAGGTCAGTTTCTTTTGTCGGTAGTTGTTTCACAAGTTAGGGATTATTATTTTTTAAAGAGGTATGAGAAGTTACAAGTAATCTTGCAGCAGTGACTACCTATATATTTACATGAGCCTTAATACGTACATATATGATGTAGCTGTAGTGTTTATACTTAAAAAAAACTTTAGTAGGACATAAGAAACTGATTTGCGAATTTTGTACGTCAGTTCTGGTATATGTTACAGCTTAGTAATGCAATAGAAACAAAAGATGAAATTAGATTGCATTGATATTTCTATATTTTAAATCGCTATAATTAAAAAAAAAAACATAACACGACTATGTAAATTATATAGCCTATGACTATGTTTTACCCGGGCTATTATTACGAATCTATAGACACCTAATTTATAAAAATCGGTGTAAATAAAAACAGTACTTTAGGCGGTACGGTGGAAAAAACACACATACATACATACACAGACTACCAAAATCATTTTCTTTCATTTTGGCATCGCCGTAGTCAGGTAAAAACTAAAATATATCTACATAATATTTTGTAACTAAAATTCTTCTCTTTACGTATTTATTTTTTATTCATCCCAGGCGAAGCCACGTACAGCAACCTATTCTAATAAGGGCGCCCACACACTTTCTAAGATGGCGGCAACAATCAGTCCCGTCTGTGCCTACTGCCCACGTTACTATTTCCACTCCGCCGTGTTTACAAACACTTATAGATTGTTCTGGGAAATTTCAATGTTGATATTTAAGCCACATACAATCGACCGATATTTCGTTTGCGCATCATAAAAGGCGACAACGCACTTGTCCTTTGGTTCTGCGGGTATCCCTTGGTGATGGTATTCGATGGTATTAGGCGATGCGATTGCTCCTTTGAAATAGAGGCAAACTTGTCTACGCATAACACGTATTCAAATTCAAATTTGGTGCCATTTTTTTTCTTAAACAATCTTAACACTATCATGCTGACACAGCATGTTAGTTCAATTTCTCCTTACACAATAAAAAATCTACTAGTATAATAAACTACACTGGTCTGTTTTGGTTGACTATTTTTTCACATCTTTCTGTCTAGGACTCTCTGAGTCGTTCTATATCACATATACTTACCGGTTTGTAAGAAAATAAAACGTCATTAGGAGTTCGCAAATAGCTGATTCTAATATAATATGATCTATCAAAATTTTATGAGGGCATAAAATTCTAAAACGTAGAAGAATATTTATATCTTGCTTGTCAGCATGATAGTGAAAAGAATGTTTAAGGGAATGATAGCACCTTATTTGAATATGTGAGGCGTAGATAAGTTTTGTCTCTATTTTACAGGAAATTGTTAATAACAATATGTTAATTTAAAGGATTTTCCGGTTCCACACATGAGGTGTAAGCAACGTTTCACAAATATTCAAGGTTGTGTTACTAAAGACAACTGTAGATTCTAGATATTATTTTATTTATCTTCGTATTAACGCTAGCAATGTGACAAATAGGTATTCAATTCCTGACATTTTTCGAGCAACACGCAGCGGGTAGTCATATTATTATTATGTATACATTGAGTAATGCGATATACCAACAGGTAAGTGGAATAATTGGCATAGAAGGAGCCTCCGTCGCCATGGCAACGCGTCAAGTCTCCCCATTTTCGACCTACCAAGTACCATCAATTCGTTCGGCTTTCAGTTTATTAGTATAAAAAATATTATGGTATTTACTAGAAATTGTATTCAATTAGTAGTATTCTATTATATATCATAATTCTAATCAAAACAACAATTTCACTTAACTTTTCCTGCAGTTTCGTTTACCTAAATCAAAATTACTCATATGTGAGGAAAACAATACATTTTCTAAGTAATATAAGTATTTTATTAAAATCTTTACATCATAACATGTACTTCAATTGCCTAGGTACCTCACACGTTACCCGACTGCGCCAGAAGGAGGGTTATGTTTTTCCAGTGTACGTAATTATGTATATGTATCGGCTTGTCGCATTTCTTGTCATTTGAGCTTGAGAGCTATCATTAGATTCATCTTAGTCGTCAGGGTACACAGTGCATCAAAACTATTTGATGCAGTCGGGAGTTTCTTTTTTTTTAATCAACGGTATAACACATTTTTTATTTATATTACGATTTGCCCCTAACACACCCTGTGGACGCGACGCGACGTTGAGAGAACTCTATTATTAAGTTTATGGGTTAGTTGCTTTACCAACAGAGTCATAATATGTTCATTCGCGCCGCGTCTACAGGCTATTGTGCTCGGGCAGTAAGTGATCCTTACTAGGATACCATAGAACTCTTGTTACACTTCGAAGCTCCGATAAGATAATGCAGCAACATTGAAGGATGTTGACGCAAACGTTACATAACACAAGGTCGACGATTGTTTCAAAATAAAACCTATTCAGTTCCAAAGCGTGTGTGATAAGGATTCCTATTGATTTACAAAGTTTGCGAACTGTGGATTTTCCCAAAGTACCGTTAGCTATAAAACTGTTTTAGAGCTCGTACCCACGAGTGTTTTTTTGTGGTCGCGACAGAAAAAAATGCACTGTAAAGTGTAAATAGAACTCTACGCTAATACAACAGAGCTGAAAATCGAAGTGTCAAATGTCACATATGATACTCTACACGATTTTCAGCTCTATTGTATTAGGCTCACTTATGCGCAGAGTTCTATTTACACTGCAGTTTTGCAGTTTTTACGCAACCACTAAAACCGTTCATGGGAACGTAGCCTTAAGTTATCGCTTTATATTGTATTGGTCAATTTCAAAGGTAGGAAAATATATTATCCAGAAATACAGAATGTAAGCATAACACAGACCAATAATATAATTTTAATGTTCATAAAATTCTTGAGCCGATTATTTAAAATGCGACAGTTTGTGAGGATGGATGTATAGATGGATGTTTGTTACTGAACGGAAGTTGATGAAAGATGAAATTTGGTATGTTAGTAGTTTAAGGCTTTCCTTTAAAACATAGGCTACATTTTATCCCGAAAAAGTATAGTGTTCACGTTCATATCACTTCCTCACAAACATTCACATTTATAATAAGTATCCTATCCTCATCCCTACATCCCATCCTCACAAACTTTCACATGTATAATACCTGGTACAGTAATTCCCAAAGTGGTTCAGGTGGACCCCCAGGGGTCCACGGAGACTCTACGGGGGTCTACGTTGGACGTGACAAAAAATGGGGGTCTACAATCGTAAGCAGAGGTGCATGAAAATTAATTTGGTTTCGATAGTGAAGAACTAAAATGTTGGCTTGTTATTTTAAATAATATGATACATAAATTAAACCTTCTCAATAAGACAATTTATAAATAAATTGAGAAAAAAATGAATAGTTCCGAACTGGGAGTCGAACCCAGACCATCTCGGTATCGCGCCGAGTGCTCTACCAGTTGAGCTATCCGGCCCTATGCCACTTTACTTTTTCAATTTCATTTATAACTTATTGAGCCACACCGTCCATCATACGGTAATACAATAACACAAACAATATGATACCTAAATTAAACCTTCTCAATAAGACAATTATCACCTATCAATATAGGCAGATAATATTTTAAGAAGCTCAGCGACTGTTACTTGTAAAAACTTGCATATTCCATATTCAGTACAACGCGTCGAGACTTGTTGCCGCGCCGCGACGGCCTCTGCCGTCCCGTCCGCAATGTGTGTTCAAACGTGCAAATTAATACGACTTGTGGTGTATTTACTTGCAATCTTGTATGAACGTGTTTAATTCTTCACCAATATAAATACGAATATCAAGGATAAACGTTACTCATTTGTTTCCGAAATTTCATAAAGAAAAGTGAATCGATATTAGTGATTACCAGTGTCGGAAAAGTAAGTACCTATCTGTCTATTTGTATACCTACCTACCTACCTATATAATATAATATCGCGTGCCTAATGCTAAAAGGGCGCATTTTTCAACATTTTGTATTAAAACCTGATTTTTTTTATTTATTATTTACAGATAGGTAATTGATACGAAACATGACCGAATCTAAGAAGAAGCGTCTCCAGTACAGAGTTGAATATTTAAAATTTGGTTTTCTTCCATCACAGGCAGATAAACGATTGCCCACATGCCTTTTATGCAACAAAGTTTTGAGCAATGACTCTATGAAACCATCAAAGCTGGAAGTCCACCTAAGAAGGTGTCATCCTGATAAAATAGGTAAAGATTTAAAATATTTTCAAACATTAAAGGAAAAATATTAAAAGAGACCCACCGTGCACAGTATGTTCTAGCAAAATCTGGAAAACCGCACACCATTGGAGAACAGTTAATTTTACCTGCTGTTGAAGAGGTTTTAAAAACTGTTCTGCACAAATCTTCATTTGACATACTCAAAAGAATTCCTTTGAGTAACAACACTGTACAAACACGTATTGATGAAATGAGCTCTGATGTTGAATGTTTCTTGTGTGATTATCTGCAAAAAACTAATTTTTCTATTTAACTGGATGAGTTAACTTGACCTGGCAATGAAGCATTATTATTGGCATATGTTCGATTTGTTATGGGCGAAGAAATTCATGAAGAGCTACTATTCGCGAAACTTTGAAGACAGACACTAAAGGTGAATCAATATTTAATGTCCTGAGTGATTTTTTTAAAGAAAAATCGATTCCTTTTACAAACGTTATTTCGGTGGCAACAGATGGAGCTCCTGCCATGGTCGGGCGATATCGTGGGTTTATAGGCCATCTTAAAAGAATTATACCAAAGGTATGCAGTTACCTTTCCCATCTCATCTCATCCATCATTATCCACTGTTATCCACCGACAACATCTAGTAGCGAAAAATGTGAGTGATAGATTGCATCAATCGTTTCAATTTGTGATTAATGCAGTTAACAAATTAGAAGCAATCCATTGAATACGCGCTTATTTGCACAATTGTGCGATGAAAACTTCCAACGATTGTTGTTACATACCGAAGTACGCTGGTTGTCGAAAGGTGCATGTTTATCAAGATTTTATTCACTTTTTGACCCGGTTTTAGAATTTCTGGAAGGTAAAGATCCTGATTTAAAAAAAAACCTAATCAATTTTAAAGCAGACTTCGCGTATTTGACAGATTTGTTCAAAAAATTTAATGACCTCCACTTACAATTACAAGGGGACAGCCTTATTTTTAATAAAAACAAAGAGTGTAATTTCAGCTTTTATTGGCAAATTGAAATTTATGAAGGAAAAGGTAAGGTCGGCGCGAATTTTCAGTTTTCAAACTTATCGCAGGTAGAATGCCTTGATGAAGATATTCAGACATACGTTCAACATTTGATAGCCCTGCATGATGATTTTAAAATCAGATTTGAAGATATTCTGTCGATGGAAATACCACCATGGATCATAAATCCATTTGATGAAACGGAAGTGGAGAATGTAATATTAGTAACAAGAGGAGCTACTCGAGCTTAGCACTAATGAGGAGCTGAAAGTGACATTTAAAAGAGGGTATTAAAAATTTTGGCTGCAGGCAGAAATACCTGAAAAATATCCTGGACTGTGGGGAATCGCGCAAAAGCGTCACATCTCGTCGAAAAAAGTTTTAGTGCCGTTACAAACTTATTAACAAAAAAGTAACAGATTGAATATCACAGAACGGGGAGATTTAGATTTTAGATTTTGATTTAGATTAAGATTAGCCAATTGATAATTTGCTGTCAATCCATCAAGTACATCCATCTTATTAAAATTATATATTTTTTTGTAGTTACCATTGTTTGAAGTTACATTACGTTATAAATAAGTATTTAATTTTGATTATATTACCACTGTTAAAACAATAGTAATTATTAGTGTAATAATTTCTATATTTGAATATATAATATATATACCTACAACACAAGGAAATATACTATATTTCTTTTTACCACTCCGGATGGGACGTTTTCTAAATAAAATTTGTGAGAATTGATTGGTCCTTGTGCTGAGTCACTGTAGATTTCAAAAAAGTAAAGTTGGATGGAGTCACTTTTTCTATTGGCCAACTTTGCTTTTTTGACATCCACTCACAACACAATGAATTAAAATTTAATTTCCATAGATAGATAGACCTAATCTTTACTTTTTTTTCGAGATTTAGAAATTGGTAATAATGTAGAATGTAGATGAAGGGAGTCCACCGGATCCAGCAAAATTTTGAAAGTGGTCTATGAAACAAAAGAGTCTGGGAACCACTGACCTAGTAGTAGGAAGGTTTAGCTTCGTAAGTCAGGGTTTGTTAGTACTGCATCGGCCCACGGCTTCGCAGAACTCCGTTGTCCCTATTTTCCACAATGTAGAGTAGTAAAATCAATGATATCAAAACTAAGGATGGGCTACGAGTTACGACGTACATTTGACAGAAAAAATCTTCATACAAGAAAAAGTTAGGTACGCCATCTTGATTTCAGATGATAGATGCGAATGTGAAAATAACAAATTTAAAACCTCGACTGCCCCAAACAACCCAAAAAGTAGGACAGTTTAAGTGCTTACCCTTTTTGCTGACATGCCTCGTCTATAATATATTATAGGTATATTATGTATATGTATTTGCGATAAAATACCGCAAATAGCTAGTTAATATCCAATTAAAATTGTTCAGTAATTTTCAGAATAATTCGGCAAAGTTATATCACATCCAGATAAGTAAAGCAGATTATAAATAACTCGAGTTTTAAACAAAAACTTAATAAGGCGATAATTTTTTTTCACACTCAAGGCTAAATATAAACCACAAAATACCCATTCAATTTAAATGTCTAATACTGTAGGAAGGAATATTCAGCTAAGTGTGCGTAGTGGAAAAGTACGGCGCAGTGAGGATCCCGCCGGGGGAGAAAGGAGTTTTCCCCGCGGGCGTAGGGGGGTTAGTTACGCGCATGCGCATCCCGCGCACTTGTTGATTCCACGTGGACTGGGGAAACGAGCGGGGTGGGAATTCCTTCGGGAAATACACCTGATGCTCAAATTAATCACAATGATTGAGATGACGAGTTATTATTACATTTAATAGAACTATTTAGGTCAGAAACATTTCTCTGAATCTGGGGGATCTATCTATCTAATATCTGTGGGGTCAATTCTATGTAGATATACCAAATTGCATGAATTTATTTATATAATAATATTTATTTATATAATTTCATGATTATTCATTCATAAATACAGAAGCTAGAAGAGCGGACAGACAAACAGACACACAGAAGGACGGACAGTGCGAAACTATGAGAGTTCCTTAAGTACGGCGAAACCCTACAAACCCTGTCTGTCTGTCCGTCGTCTGTCGTCAACCAGGCTGTATCTCCTTAACGATGACAGCGTAGGTAATAAAACTGTTCAATTTGCAGTGTGTGACATTAGAACCATGTAACATTAAATTTAAAGTTTTATGAGAATTGCGTTTTAAAATTATTTTGTGTCAGGGAGATTAATGCCAGACAACTCTAACCTACCTATTAATTATAGAATTGGCAAATTGTGATCAAACTTAAAAGTCCACACGAGTTCAAACGTGTAATTAACAGAAATCCTGTTTTATATTTTTAGGGTTAATTTAAATAATTAAACAGTTTAAATACGGTTATGTTAGCGGATACATTTAGAAAAACACCTGTATCAAAATTAATACGTATAATGTATTACGATTTTTAACATTTTTTTCTCACGTTTTCTACTGTATGAAGATCAATTATCCATACTCAGTTTAGATACAATTAAATTTTTTCATAAACAAAAACATTATACATATTTTTATTGCGGTAAATACTTGACATTTGATTTGTCGACCTCTGTGGCTCAGTGGTTAGCGCGCTGGTGCTCAATTCGGAGGTCGCGGGTTCCGACCCCGCCCGGAACAAAAAGTATTCCTGGGTCATGGATGTGTATTAAATAATAAAAATCTTAAATATATGTATAGTATAAAAGTATTAAATATAATTCCATTGTCTGGTACCCGTAACACAAGTTCTTCGAGAACTTACTACGGGACCAGATTGATGTGGTGTAAAAGCGTCCATAGATATTTAAAAAATCTTACACATATAGCATTACAGTTCACTATTGTCAATTTCGTTACAAAAATATTAAATTGGATTTAATAATAGCATAGAATTTAAATAAAAATAAGTATAGGATAAAATATATATTCCAATATCTACAAATATCTACCAATGTAGCAGCCTCCGTGGTCTAGTGGTTAGAGCTTGGCTCTCGACTCGGAGGTCGTGGGTTCGAATCCCGCATTGGAACAAAAAAAATGTCGTTTCCAAGTTTGGTAACGACATTGCATTCTGATCACCCGATTGTCCGACAAGGAAGACGATCCATGCGTCGGATGGGCATGTAAAATGTCGGTCCTGTGCCAGATCAATCGCCAGTTGTATCGGTTATCCGTCCCTGGGGTTACGAGAGTAAAGGAGGAGAGAGTGCTCTTGTGTACTGCGCACACACTTGGGCACTATAAAATTACTCATGCGTAACTGGCCTGGTTTCAATGAAACCGGCCACCGTCACCGAAATCGGTGTAGGAAGTTATTATTATTATCTACCAATGTAGCCACTTAGCCAGACACTGATATTTTTTCTCTGTCGTTCGATATGCTATTTTAACCACATTGTCGTAAATTAATTATACAATATCATATCACAAATCAATATTATTGTACAGTCACCAGTGATCACCACGCTTATCACTGGATAAAGTATTATCCTGGAAGGTGAGACGTTATGCATAGGCTACAGGAACGCGAGTGCCGACAGCAAAAATAATCAAAAGATAAAAACTATAACCCGACTACGCAAATTATATAGCCCATGTTACCCGGGCAATTGTTACGAATTTGTGTACCCTTCGTTCTGGCTTCGCCGTGGTCGGGGAAAAATTTAAATTGTTAAAAATCTAACCAGATAGATTTTTAACAATTTAAATACGTCTAAATCGGGTCTGTTACACAATCTACATTCTACTGATAAGTGTCAGATAGCATATTAGCAAGTGTCGTCTCAGTCGCTAAATAAAGTAAGCAGGGACAAAACTTTCTAATAAACTAGATTCGACACTTATTAGGTATTTATTGTGAAACAGGCCCTAAAAGGACAGAAAATAACTTAGCGGGTACTGACAGCAAGAAAGTGTGTTTATTAAAGGAACTTTTTGCAAAAATTTTGTTCTTAAATTCACCAATCTGCGCAGTACCTTGTTATCATTTTAATTGACGCCCACGATAAGATTTAATACTACATGTAATGTAATATTATGTTCAACATAATATAAATCTTTTGGAACGAAGTTCCTTATGGGGCGATGCGGAGGGGATTAGATTTAGCCGGGAAAAAACGTCCGTAACGTAAGATTTTTATGTATAGTCTTTATTATTATCTTTATACCTCGAATAGAACTTAAAATTATTATTTTTATAATAAGGAACTTTGTACCTATCCGGTGTCCCACGACACCACACGGCTTTTTTTTAATGAAATGAACCAGGAAACGAGCAGACGTATCGCCTGATGCCTTAATGCCTGATGATGACGCAGATCGCCATGGACACTCGCAACACCACAAGTAACTCATCTGGTGTTGCGACTTGCGTTCCTGATCCTTAAAACCCCCAATCCCCTCTTGGGCCTCCGGTAACCTCACTCACTCGGCGAAACACAACTCAAGCGTTATTTACGCCAGTTATCTGTGAGGTCGTGGTATTTATTCAGTCGAGCCGGCCCATTCGTGCCGAAGCATGGCTCTGCCACGGTAAAGCTATTAGTGTATTACGATAAGGTTGTATAGGTATTAAGGTAATGTATATATTATTATATTATTCTATTATTCTGTAATTATTAATTAAGAATTACAATATTAAATTTAATATCGTAATTACTTTTTCAATTAACAAGTTGTAATACTACTAATATTATAAATGTGAAAGTTTGTGAGGATGAATGGATGTTTGTTACTCTTTCACGCAAAAACTACTGAACGGATTTTGATGAAATTTGGTATGGTAGGAGCTTGAGGTCTGGATTAAAACATAAGCTACTTTTTATCCCGAAGAAGTATAGTGTTCCCGTGGGACACTGTATTAACGCGGGCGGAGCCGCGGGCAATAGCTAGTTTATAAATATAAGCGAACACGAGATTATAATAAAAATAGTAAAATTTGACGCTATATTATGTAAATTTTATTATAAATGGATATTTTGCTATGGACGTAAATATGGCTATCATGACAGGAACAGGCGCTAAATTTTGAGTACAAATTAACGAATTAATTTAAAGCACTTTAGTGCCAAGCTAATTAAAATGTAAATATAAACAACCGTGCCAAGTCTGCTACTCACCTTTTTAAATTTATGTATCAGTAGTTTTAACGTGTCATCATAGATAACATGGCGCATACATAAAAAGGCTAGTCGTATTTTATTCAGGTAAGCTTTATTGATGATTTATACAATTTTTTTTTCGTAGTTCTTACTCTGTATCGGGCGACAGATATATAGATAGATATGCTAATAAGCTATCAGACACTTTTATCAGTAGATTGTGAAGCAGGCCCTAAGTATCTTAACTGAGGACAAAAAGAACGTTCCTAAAAAATGGGGCGCCCGCTACAGAACACAACGATAAAACTGCATAGTTCGGTTCCAAATTCCAACAGACATTATTATATTTTAGTATGTGTGTTTGCGCCGATTCGAGCGGTCTAGTATGAAGATGTACTACTGTATACGTCTACTGTGACCGTACTGTGACCGAGCTGTGCAGTTTAAGCGTTGTGTGTATTGTGTAGCGGGCATAACAAGGCACAATTTCGATAGCGCGATTATGTAATGCTGACCTTACCTCTAGCTGCAGCTGTGCAGGTCAACGACCAGCGATGTGCGTCAGTTATACTATACAGTCTGTATAAAGCGAGAAAATAAGCGTGATAACTGCATCCGAGTAACGACGCGGCGTGAACCTTAATAATAATATATCGAATTATCGACTGAGGGCTTCAAGGTTTAAGGTCTGTCCGTGGCATCGTAGCTCGCAAACGGATGAACCGATTTTGATCTAGTTTTTTTGTTAGAAAGCTGACATGATTTTCTTAGCTATAATTCATCATCATCAGCTCGCTCACTGTTTGACAATACGGGGGCTACTCAAATAATTACCGAATTTTCAGCATTTTTAAATTTTAATGTAGCAGTAGTGCAATCAGACGATTATAAATTAGGGCTAAGAACACTCTCGATTGCGTCAGATTTCAACTAAAAAATCTAGATCAAAATCGGTTCATCCGTTTAGGACACACACACACACACACACACACAGACAGACGAACACGTCAAACCTATAAAGCCTCTCTGTTTGTTAAAAATGCAGTCAATATCGTAATGGTTTTGTTATATTATCATTATCATTAAATTATCACTATGAGAGATATCTATTTTTTGTATGGAGGCCGTCTAGCAGGGATGGTACGAATAAATCATTTTGATTTAAATCACGATTTAAATCAAATGATTTTTTCAATAGAAATCAATGATTTAATCAAAAACGTTTCATTTCACTTTCTTTTACAGAAATCAACATAAAAAAACAGATTTAGAAATTATAATTAAGCTATAAACTACGAAATATAAGTACGTTTAAATCTGACAAATCAATATAATTATAATATTTAAATAAAAAAACTAGTTTTCCAGCCTTTCCAATTCCCAGTCAGTAAAAGTAAATTGGAAATACGCTGGCTTACAATTCATGATTTTCTGACATCTATCGGTCATTTCATAAAATACTTCTACTAAGATCGAGTCTACTATATGTTGATAATATGCAGATCGTAGTTCATATTTCCAATTTAGTTTTACTCTGGAATGTAAAAGTTAAAATCCCGACTAAAAGATCTAGCTTTGTTTTTCCCCAACTCCTTAAACATTAAACTAAAACTATATAAAAATTTAAAATTGCTTCAAACATATTATTTGGGATAAAAATAAATCACTTTTCAAAAATTTGTATATTGACTTAGCCCCTCTTCTGACCAGCCAGTCCTGCAGTCTCGTGTTGGGGTACAACAGGAGAAGTATAGGACAAGGTTTCAGCTTGCCTCTCAACTGTTTCAACCTGCTCTAAATTTCCTAGTAACTCCCCATCTAAATTTCCCGCGCTGTGTCCGCGCAATCCCTTAATCGCGTTACGTTTTGCGCAAAAATATAGTTAAATTTAATAATAAAACGAAAAAATCAATAAAAGTCGTGATTAGTTAGGATTTTTTTTTAATTCGTGCTTTATTCGATTTTAAAAAAAAATCATGATTTTTCCAACCCTGCCGTCTAGTGGTCGAATTATCCAAAATTTAACGAAGTAAATTTTTAATTACAAATAAGCTGGTGCCCGCTACTTCGTATGCGTAGAACTAACGGAAACAGAACCCTATTTTTACGCAACTCTAATATAAAAGTAGCCCAAGATACTCCTTATAACATCAGCTATCTGCCAGTGAAAATCCCGCGAAAATAGCTCCCGTCGTTTCAGAGATAATAGCCGGAACAAACAGACAGACAAAAAGAAATATAGATTTTTATTATATGTACCGTATTATCTTTTTCGGAATAAAATGTAGCCTACGTTTTAATCTACAGCCTAAACTATTATCATACCAAATTTCATCGAAATCCGGTCAGTAGTTTTTGCGTGAAAGAGTAACAAACATCCATCCATCCATCCTCACAACTTTCATTTTTATAATAGTAGTAGGAGGTATGTTTTCTAACTAGAATACAACAGTTTTAATAATAACAAGCTTATAATAAAGCGGTCTCGATGTTTTCTATAATAAAACAGCTGGCAACTGATTAATTAGTGGCCAACAATACTAGTGAACTATTCCTATTTCATATCAACTGTTTGTATAGATACGTAAACGCGTAAATTCAAGTGCTACTAGTTACTACCACTAGAATCCACGACTACTACTGTGTCACTGTTACTACTACTAGATACTAGACAATAAACTATGCAAGATGCCTATTTCATACTAGCTGGTACCCGCACCTTTTTTTTGTGTGGAACTATTCATGGAACGGAACCTTATTTTTTAAACGGAACCCTTAAATGTGTCAATAGTATAAAATATATTATATATCCGTTGTCTGATACCCGTAACACAAGTTCAACTTAGCACGGGATCAGATTGACGTGATATATATTATATAATTATGTATATTTGTTTAGTATCTTTTTATGTGTGTCTGAATAAATTGATTTTATTTTGAAATTAAAGAAGCCTGAGTTACTCTTAATAACATCAGCTATCTGCCAGTGAAAGTTTGGTCAAAATCGGTCCAACCGTGTTAGAGATAAGCCGGAACAAACTGACAGACAAAATTAAAAAAATATATATTTTTGGTGTAGGTACAGTATATGCTATCAAATGCAATATGCATTTAGTGCAAATCTGTTAATTAGAAATTACATACAGACACTTCAACTTTATTTATTTGTAAAGATCAGCAACTATGTTTTGATAGAATACGTAAATATGCG
The DNA here is from genome assembly GCA_037179445.1 of Phengaris alcon alcon. Lineage (NCBI taxonomy): Eukaryota > Metazoa > Arthropoda > Insecta > Lepidoptera > Lycaenidae > Phengaris > Phengaris alcon. The sequence continues at coordinate 532,480 of JAYRCH010000194.1, forward strand.
TAAATTCATGAGCTACTATTTGTACCTTCTACTACTACCTACTATCAGTTACTACTTACTACTACCGCTATTTCTGATACTAGTAATAAATGATGGCTAGAAATTACGTAAATTCATGTTCCTCGACCACTAGTATCTACTACTCTACAACTACTATTTCTACTAGTCAAGTTTACATAATATATATACATGTCCGACTCCAGACTTTACCGATAAAATGTAAACACACCTATCATCACTCCGAGTGACTCTACATTTTCCTTAAATTTTACAATAAATTATCAAGTATGGAGTATGTGGTTTTCCTTCAATTTAATAGGTATTTATATTGTTACAGCAGTTGTTATATGGTTTAACTATTATACATTTGTTTTAATAGTTTATTTATTTAAAAACCGGCCAAGTGCGAGTCGGACACGCGCACGAAGGGACAGCTATACAACTATTAGTATATACAACCATCGACCACTTAGTATTAAAATCAAGCAAAAAATACAGCGACTATTCAAGGTTTTTGTATGGGAGCCCACTTACTTAAACATTTATTTTATTTTTATTTTACTATTTGTTTTTTAAATATAATGTGAATATTTCAAGCGTCTATCTGTTGCCGTTGTAAATAATAATTCTTTTTAATAAATGTTGGATGGCATATATTTTATTAAATTATTAAATATTAATTCTGTTTTTGTTGTTGATTGTTATAGCGGCAACAGAAATGAAGTAACAGTAACAGCTTTCCGCTAAATGCATAATATAAAGTTTATATGTTTATTTACTTACAATAAAAATTCTATTTTTTTTGTCTGTCCGGCTAATCTCCGAAACGGCTGGACTGATTTTCACGGGACTTTCACTGGCAGATAGCTGATGTTATAATGAGTAACTATGGCTACTTTTTTCTTAGGGTATGAAAAATAGGGATCCGTCTTCGTTATTTGTACGGCACCAGCTAGTTTTTAATAAATTCAAAGACATGTAATAATTGTTCTATAACACATTCCTGTTTAATATGTATACTATTAGACCAGGCATGACCAATCTTTTCAAGACTGCATGCCATTTTTTATTTTAGCAAACCCCTAACGGGCCGCAACATCTATAAATATCTACCATTTTTTTTACAAAGCCCCAAAAATCAATGATTTTCAAACATTACTAACTCTTGTTATAAACGCAGGTTTACACGACGACTTTAAAAAGCTGACCGCTTGATTACCGAGTCGATCGCTAAATTAGCTCAGGGGCCGCATGGCAAAGACCCGCGGGCCGCATGTGGCCCCCAAGCCGCACGTTGGTCGTGTCACTCGTGCCCGCTATAGACTATGGACTATGGAGTATAGTGTACTCTGTACATATTAAACAGACTATAGTTAACTATACTATCAGTTGTCAATAGCGACGAGTCTGGAGCGACGGCGCCTTCCAAGGCCGTCGTCAGCCTTTCGACATATTAACATAATATGACAAATTACAACCATGGTAGGTAACATTTTCCTTATTATAATTTTATGCCTCCATCTTGTTTCAGTATCCTGTAGCGATAAATAGAATATTCTAAATTTATATGGTGGACGGAGACTTTTTTGAAAGATTACATGATTGATTACAGTACAATCAATAACATATCCAATGTTATTGATTGTACTGTAGGTTCTTGGTGGAAATTCATGTTTCACAGTAATAACACACAGGACTTCTTGCACTATTTCCACTTTAATAAGTATTTTACATTAATTTAAATATATTACACGACCGGTTTCGACAAAGTCATCATCAGGTGTAGGTAGATTAAAATTTTTTAAAATTTTGTAAACATTGTGCAAAGGGCAAGCAAACCACCAAAAGCTAGTACAACAAAATTGTAAAAATTTCATCATGCTGGCAACCCTTTGCAATTTTTGTAAGCATAATTTTTTTTAATTTTGAATCTACCTACACCTGATGATGACATTGTCGAAACCGGTCGTGTAATATATTTGCCTGGTTTGCCTTTATAATATTATTATTGTTATTTGTTTGCAAGTCATAAAAATTTGTTTGCAAGTCACAAAACAATAATTATATCTGTAAAATCCCACTGCTTTAAATAAGCATAGACGATACTGCACTTCTGCTCTATATAAGGATTTCCATGTATTAAGTATGAGAAGACTTTACATATTGAGGGTAGGTGTAGCTTGTACGATCGATTCGTATTCGTTTTTGATTCGAATCGACACAAATCGATTCTTAGTTCTTCACAATACAAATTATTACTCAAAAAAAGGTCATTCAGAGTTCCTCCTATCGCAGTCAAAACCTCATTCGTTCCAACGTTTTGACTCGTTTCCCTTCCCTCACATATACAATAACCCTATTAAATAATGTCATATTGAAAAGTGGTCCTTTACAAAATCAAAGCTAGTTCTTACTGACACTCTTCTCAGTTGCTCGTACGAAGAAGCCGAAAATCTGTTTTTTGTTACGGGTTTAAAGGTTACTGTCTTAAGTCACTCAAACACACAAACACACACACAGTAAATATTCTCTAGGATGTAAGTATAATATTGTGTTCCCTTTATTTTAAAGTAAATTGTCCGATTGTCTATTATTTGACCACCAAAAATTGTATCCTCGATGTCCCCACAGGACAGGCATTGCCTAGTGTGGGGATCTGGTATCACTTTTTGTAAAAGACTTTTTGGATAATAGATATTTGTATTTGATTTTCGATATGTTACGGAAGGAGTACTGTACTTAAGTACATAATATAACTGAAAATCCTCGTCAGATAGAGGAAATCCTGCTTTTAACCAAATGAGACGAACACTTAGTGGGTGTGTATATGTGTCTAAGTAGTGCGGTTATTTTTATAACGCTTTTATTAGTTTCACCTGTATGTTTGCTTGCTTGCTTGTTTGTTTGTAAGCGACTCCTTTGGGCTCGATTTTGTCCTACTTTGAACGATCAGATTTAATTCAAACTTTGCACACCTGTCAAAGACCGATGACAATGCAATAATTCGATTAAAATATCCGATTATCCTGATTAAATTCGCCAGGATTCATCAATTTCTTTCCCCATCCTTTGCATGAGAGTAAGAGAGATAGAACCCCCACGCTTTTTTACAATATTAAACATTTATTTTTCATTTACACTATTCTTAAATCAAATTTATTAAATTTTATTTTTATTTTTTAGTTAGATTTTCTAAAAGCGTGTTTTTTTAGTTTTCTTTTTAAACTATAATTATTAAATGATATTCAAATATTCAATTTAGATGCAGAGGTCACCCATTCATCCGAGCCGGAGTTTCTTGACCTTGCGTTCAAGCGCGACTTCGCATAGCGCCGTGCTCTAAATTTAACTGCCAGCCAGCGAAAACGACTCTCTGAGGTGAATTCAATGATTTTAAATACCTATGAGTATTTAAAATCATTGAATTCACCTCGAGAGATAAGATATAGATATTACTGGAACGACTTGGTGCGGCGCAGGTGCATTGTTTTTGATTAGCGATATTATTTAGTATGAAAGAAAAAATCCTCAGACTTTGATCGAGAATGTTCTTTCATTGTTTTAGGTTAGACCTAGAGTAGCCAGTAGGTAGTAGGTATACTCATTAACATAATACACTCGCATATATAATATATAATACCTACCAATTTACTCGTGAATGCAAAGGGCAAACCCAAAATTCAACAAAAAAAAAACTTGAAAACAAAAATTAATTTTAATATGCTTTTGTACGTCATACATTCTTGATTCTCTAAATAAAATTATTATTACATGTTTGGATTCCCGTTTATATTACAGTGTTCTAGTTATATTGTAAATTAAGATCATTAATTTATTGTTTCGCAATCTAAGTGTCAGGATAGCTTACTTGAAATTTTTATGTTTTGTCTATGTCGCTGGAATTGAAGTTAGCAGCGACCAAACTTCCGAAAAATATATCTCACCATTAGAAAACCGGCGTGATACAACGCTTGCGCCTTGCGTTGTGTTTCGCCGAGCGAGTGAGGCTAGTAGAAGTCCTTGGACTTCTACTAGCCTCACCCTCACAAGGGTAGTTAGGAATTTTAATGTATTGATTGTTGCGAGTGTCATCCATCTGCTCGTCTCCATTAATATCATGTTTTAGAATGTTATCGCGTGCACAATGGCGCTAAAATAGTTGCGTGGTCATCTGTACCGACTACTGACGCGTACACAATGTACAATAACATTTTATTTTATAAGACGCAATAGAACAGGATTGGCGCGGCGGGAGTCGCGGGTCGCGGCGCGGGAGGGGCATGCCGCATGACGCGAAGTGACGCCGTATGACGTATGACGTCGACTGCAGTGCCTTGTCGCGTAAACCGTAAACACTAGTGTTTGTAAACACAAGCACGCTGCTTAACTCCCGACTTCACAGAAGCCGGCAGGCAGAAGGTTAAATATTTATGGTGTGGTTGATATATATATATATATATATATATATATATATATATATATATATATATATATATATATATATATATATATATACACACACATGACGCCTGCAAGTATTGTACCATGAAATTTAGTATGCAGGGGGTTATGGGGAAGAAAAATCGATCTAGCTAGGTCTTACGCCTGGAAACTGCGCATTTTTAAGATATACATGTTTTTTCTTTCGTCGTGCAACAATATAATATATATTGTCAATCCAATTGGCAGTTTGGTATGCGTATGTACCTACAATTTTTGCTTTGTTCGAAAATTCGGAATGTGGTGGGTAAGAATCCCGAACTTATATAAATAAATATTTTTGTGATTCTTTTTCATTTATTTTATTTATCATAACTCCGAGCAATGATCGGTTACCCAGGTAGGTACTACGTATTTATCATATAACATCGGTTCCCCAAGCATAAGGCAACAATTGTCTATTTTAAGATTTGCTCATCACCAAATCAGTAAGCAAACTAAAACACCAAATCAATAAACAAAATATTATTCATAATTAACAAAATATGTTTAATTTTCAAGGTGGGTTTATACAATTTATTTCTAGAAATTATAACTCTACCGTATTATGGTAGTCGGTGATTGTAACTGTAACCTAGAATTTTCAAGGAAGTTATTTTATCAAAAAAAGTAGGTCGCCATTTAAAATTACTTTCTATTTAATGATGAAAATAATAATAATATTGCGTCAAAGTGAATGTACACGACCACGAAAAGGAACAAGTCAAGTGTGATATCAATTCATAAATCGCAAATAACTCCAATTAAAAAAAACATACGGCCCAAGTTTTCGCCTAATTATGATACCTGTAAATAACAATCATATTTTTTAGTATAAGCTTTTGCCCGCGGATCCGCTCGCGTAAATAAACTATCCCACGGGAACACTGTAATTTTTCGGCATAAAATGCAGCCTATGTATCCAGACCAAAACTACTACCATACCAAATTTCATCAAAATCGGTTCAGTTCTTTTTGCATGAAGGAGTAACAAACATCCATCCACCCGTACATCCATGAAAAAATTTACATATATAATAGTATAAAATATAGTAGGAATTACTAAGTAGTCATGAATCATGATAGAGGACGTAGAGAATCAGTAACGACGGGGTTTCAAAGGATGGACGTGGCTATTATAGCCGGTCTACGATAGTGGAAAGGTGGACACCAGTCAGGCGGTCAAGCAGTGGACCTTGGTCTTCTATACCCAGCAGAAGGGCAGTTAAAGGCGTGTTTACAAATTTGACATTGGCTGTTTTTCGACCAAATGAAACCAGATTCTACAAAACTAAAAATTGACACAAATAGAATACTTCTTTATCTAAAATTGGTTAAAAAAAATTCTATATAACATACATATCAAAAACAGTTTCTCAGAAGGATGAGGTGTTTTGGACCATTTTTCTCCTCATATGTAGCTTAGGTTCTTTGTTTGTTTTAAAATACCCAAAGATAGCGGATATAATCACCTTAAAATTGGCAAAAAAAAATAATACAACAACATTCAAAACTGATTAGGAAAAAGCATAAAAAGTATCAATCATTAATATTTCCACGAGTTTTGCTATTATGCGTTAATTTATATACGAGCCAATAAGGTTTATTTTATTTAGTCACTATCTGGATTTATCGTACAAATTATTTCCAGAGAAATGTCAGTCCGTACTAGGACGCGGTCAAACAACATATTTTGTAAACGCGCCCTTAGGCGAAGTCGTGTAATTAAAATCTGTCCGTAACGCGATCTTTCGTGCAGTGACATTTTTAGAGGTTTCCATCGCATGTTGGAAGCGTCATATTTTGTCGCGAATCATTACCACCGTATTTCACAGTCTTTATTTGATGAACATAATTGTTATAATATGGATTTCTTATGTTTACGCGAATATAACTGGCTCAATCCAAGTAAAAAATTCAAGACAGAGTTTTGTCGAACAAAAACTGAGGCCGGTTTTTGACCGACTCCAAAAAAAGAGGCGGTTATTTATGTATGTAGATATGGCACGTTCTATATACATAAAAAAACCACTCACGACAGCTCGCCTTACAACTTACAAGGTAAGGCGTAGTTTCGTTTCGTGTGCGTAACACTGTGTAATTGAGCAGCGAGGTTTAGTTTAGATTAGCCTCACTTTGTAGTTCGCAGAGCTCGCAGAGAGAGTTAACTTTTTGTCTGAGATTACTGTGAATAATTTGAACCGTTTTGTTAAACATTCTGCTGTAAAATAGCTGAAAACGTCGGGATAAGATAAAAAAAAGCCAAGATAAATATTAGTTTCATTCGCAATTTTATAATATTGTTAACCAAACATGGCCATATACAATACATAACGTCTCATGTCCAGACTCTTTATGTTGTCCCCGTGTCATCTGACAACTGAAACCGCTACTATAGTGACTGCAAGTCTGCCCTAAAGTGACCACTTCACTAATTAAGTAATAAAAAATAAATATATAAAAACAAATTTTCATCGTAATATATGTATAAAGTAACTTATTAATTTTTCCATGTTCTATTAGACATTTATTACATGTACAATGTTATAATGATATTATAAACAATATGTTTACTATGTATACTAATATTAAAGAAGTAATGTTTGTAAGTTTGTGAGGTTGTCGAGGGTAATAATATCTGGATCTACAGAACAGATTTTGAAAATTCTTTTACCAACATAAAGCTACATTATTTTTGAGTGTCATAGGCTATATTCACTCGAAGAATTAAAAGACTTTTAGTGGTAGTCGGATTTGTAAAATAAGGCACAGAAAAAACTGGCGACCTTTAACGTTTCTTACGAACGCTGCCTAAACGATAAGAGATAACACATGACTGAGTTCTAGAAAAGTTAATGGCTACAAAAAGTCAGCGACAGCATATAGTCTTTGGACGAATATTAACAGAGGTCGTGTTAACTCGCGTTCTCGACTTCTTAAGCGGCGGACGTTGAAATGGATATTTTCGAAACGTAATACGCACACTTTCGATATTTTTAAATAATATTGAAGGCATGCATATGCAGTAAAAATATAACCCTCCATTTGGCAGTCAGGGGATAAATAATAAAGGCACTCAGTATGTAGTAGGTACTTATGTACCTACTTAAACGAAACAACGCTTATAATTTCGACACAAGTTAAAATCTTTAACTCCCAACGAAGTGGGCACGGGACAGCTATAATTGGACTATAATAATACTAGCTGTTGCCCGCGGCTCCGCCCGCGTAAATACACTATCTCAAAGGAACACTATACTTTTACTTAGTATATGACCTTTAGTCTAAACTACTACCATACCAAATTTCATAGAAATCCGTTCAGTATTTTTTGCGTGAAAGAGTAACAAACATCCATCCATCCATCCTCACAAACTTTCACGTTCATAATATTAGTAGGATAATAGAGATGTTATATTTAAACAGAGTAATGCACATCAAATATTTTTAACTGATTCGTGCAGACCAATCAGCGGTTAGAGAATTTTAACACACTGTTTGTCAGGAAAATTCCTTACTTAGTTAATAACTTAGAATCATTGGAGCGTGTTGTAGTACTTGACGTTCAAATTAAGATACAATCTCTGTTTTATAATGTAAATTTATTTCAACTCTTTATAAGATTAAAATTTCATAAGACTATCCTACTACACTACACTTATTATAAATGTGAAAGTTTGTGAGGATGGTTGGATGGATGTATGTTACTCTTTCACGCTAGAACTACTGAACGGATTTCGATGAAATTTGGTATGGTGGTAGTTTTATGCTCTGGATTAAAACATGGGCTACTTTTTATACCGAAAAAGTACAGCATTCCCGAGGGATACATTTGCGCGGGTGAAGCTGTGGGCTACAGCTAGTCAATTATAATATTATGAATCTTTAATGACAGAGCTGTAAAGTAGTTTAGAATGTTGTTTTAAATTCTTATACAAAATTAAATGAAAACTTGGCGAACGTAAGAAAATTGGTTTAGATACCTTGATTGTATATCCGAAATTTTATATAACAAAAAACCGGCCAAGAGCGAGTCAAACTCGCGAACGATTTTTTTTTTACGTTTTTTTACGTTTTACCCTTTGGGTACGGAACCCTAAAAACGGATAATTACTAATTAGTATATCGATATACAAATATAATACACGGCCCGTTATTAGGAAATCGTCTCTGGTCGTAATTTTATGATCAGAGTAATTACTGACTGAGCGTTGTAATTGAGGTCCCGACCCCGTAATCATCGTATCGGTATAACATTTGTGTAGATAAAACGTAGGCTCTGAACATTTATTAGTCTGTAATATTTTTCAGGCGTACCCAGAATTTTTCATGAGTCAAATTATCCTTACTAATCCTTACTAATATTATAAATGTGAAAGCGTGGATGTTTGTTACGCTTTCACGCAAAAACTACTGAACGGATTTCGATGAAATTCGGTATGGTAGTAGTTTAGACTCTGGATTAAAACATAGGCTACTTTTTATCCCGAAAAAAGTAGTGTTCCCGAGGGATACTATACTTACGCGGGCGGAGCCGCGAGCAACAGCTAGTAACTTATAAACCACTTTAAGAGGGCGATTACTCGAAGATGGTTGACTTGGAAAAAATGTCAATCTGAAACCTTTATTTTAAAATACCTTATTCAACGATAACCCACACGATGGGTTAGAATGAAATATATTTTTCATCCCCACCCCTAAAATATAAAATTATGTATTATTATTTTATGATGGCGAAACCCAGATCCCCTTGTCACTTTGTGTAAAAGCGGGAATTAAGTAATTTTTAGGGTTCCGTACCCAAAGGGTAAAACGGAACCCTATTATTATCATAGAGGCATTATTGTATCCCAGTAAAAATGGAATGCATGCAAGTGCATTTTATCTTACCAAGGACGTGGCCGCAGGCAAAAGTTATTTATATAATTGTATTAAGCTTTTCTAGAATATACTACTGTCAGATTATAAATACTACGTCACGAGTGAGAATAAAACCAAGAATTTAAAATTTAAAACCGGTTTTACAAGATAATGATGCGTCGTGGAATTTTTCGCTTGACCGACGTTTTTTTTTTCAAGACATGTGTGTTACGTTAGACATATCATTAAAACGTAATAGACCGTTTCAACTGGTATAGCCTGGTAGAAACTTTTTAAAAAAGCAACACATTCAACGTAAAATACAGACACAGATTGACTAGGAAAAGAAAATTGATAATAAACGATGATAGAGCATCATTTTACAAAAAAAAAAAAGTTCTGATAAGTGTCGTTGGTAACTAAAACTTAGCTAAAACTAGATAAATCTAATAATTAGTTTAATAGATAAGTCAACTAGTTGTTAAATATTATTCTCCACAGTGCGTGTAATAACCACGATTTTAGCATTTAACTTGAATAATTACTTCCGCTTATTTATGTCTGAATAATAATATTAAAAATATATGAATGAAATTATTACAATAAAACGCATTTGTGACAACTTCTGTGGCTCAGTGGTTCAGAGCGTTGGTGCTCAAGCCGGGGGTCGCGGGTTCGAATCCCGCTGAACGAACAAAAAAGTTTTTCTGTGTTCCTGGGTCATGGATGTGTATAATATGATAAAAATCTTAAATATATGTATAGTATAAAAGTATTAAATATACTTCCCGTTTTCTGTTACCTGTAACACAAGTTCTTCGAATACTTAGCACGGGGCCAGATTGACGTGATGTGAAGCGTCCATAGATATTATATATAATATTATATTTTGTTATTATTTGTGTTAAATCATAACACTTGTGACTTGAGTAAATTTATGGGCGCGTGGAAATTTTTTAAACGTGACAACATTGTTTGACTTTGAAGTTTTTTCTCTTTTTTCTCTTCTTCTATAAGTCACACGAGTGTGAAAATTATTTCAGTATTTTAGGTAAGACAAGACTCAGGGGAACGCAGTTACAGTTTTTTAAAATTTTGTCTCAAATATTTATAGCTGTTTTTTATCCGATTTCATACTCTACGGTCGGCGCGATACGCTCTTGTCGCCTACAAAATCAGTATGGGACTTGACGCTCAATATCACTGCCGTTGCCGGCAGGTTTTAAAAAAAGGTTTTAACTTAAAAAAAAAGGGTGGACTTAGCATATTTTTTAATCAATATTTAAATAAAAATTTCAATTTATAAAAAGATTGATATGCAGATTGATATATATTTTTTTGGCATTTTTCAATACGACTATGACTGAGATAAAAGGTTTCAAAGAACAATATTCAGTTCTATCGAGCGCAAAACCCCTTTAAACTTCAAAGTCAAACAATGTTGTCACGTTTAAAAAATTTCCACGCGCCCATAAATTTACTCAAGTCACAAGTGTTATGATTTAACACAAATAATAACAAAATATAATATTATATATAATATCTATGGACGCTTCACATCACGTCAATCTGGCCCCGTGCTAAGTATTCGAAGAACTTGTGTTACAGGTAACAGAAAACGGGAAGTATATTTAATACTTTTATACTATACATATATTTAAGATTTTTATCATACTATACACATCCATGACCCAGGAACACAGAAAAACTTTTTTGTTCGTTCAGCGGGATTCGAACCCGCGACCCCCGGCTTGAGCACCAACGCTCTGAACCACTGAGCCACAGAAGTTGTCACAAATGCGTTTTATTGTAATAATTTCATTCATATATTTTTAATATTATTATTCAGACATAAATAAGCGGAAGTAATTATTCAAGTTAAATGCTAAAATCGTGGTTATTACACGCACTGTGGAGAATAATATTTAACAACTAGTTGAATTATCTATTAAACTAATTATTAGATTTATCTAGTTTTAGCTAAGTTTTAGTTACCAACGACACTTATCAGAACTTTTTTTTTTGTAAAATGATGCTCTATCATCGTTTATTATCAATTTTCTTTTCCTAGTCAATCTGTGTCTGTATTTTACGTTGAATGTGTTGCTTTTTTAAAAAGTTTCTACCAGGCTATACCAGGCTGTACATTTTTACGCGAAAAGTAGCCTTTGTCCTTCCCCGTGGTCTACTCTAAATCTCTGCCAAATTTCATCAAAAACGGTCCAGTAATTTCGGAGCCTATTCAATATATTTATATATAATATTTATAAATGTGAATGTTTGTGAGGATGGATGGATGTTTGTTACTCTTTTACGCAAAAACTACTGAACGGATTTTGATTAAATTTGGTATGGTAGTAGTTTAGGCTATGGATTAAAACATAGGATACTTTTTATCCCGGAAAAGTACAGTATACCCGCGGGATACCCGATAGTATATTTATGCGGGCGGAGTCGCGGGAAACAGATAGTAGATATATATTTATATTATATAATCAACGATAACTTCGCCGTCTGTGGACCAAATTTCGGAGCCTATTCAATATATTTATATATAATATGTATAAATGTGAATGTTTGTGAGGATGGATGGATGTTTTTTACTCTTTTACGCAAAAACTACTGAACGGATTTTGATTAAATTTGGTATGGTAGTAGTGAGGGTGTAAGGTATAACATATGCCACTTTATCTTATGGTTCCGTGTAAAAAAAATCGGATTCCGTTTCTATTAGTTTTATGCAAACGAAGTTGCGGGCACCAGCTAGTTTTAAAATATATTTGCAGCCAACTAAGCTACGCTTACTAGGTATATTTTGTCTACGCGTCAATGAAATTTTTAGTAGAATATCTTTTGGCCGCGACTCCGCCCGCGCAAATACTGTATCCCACGGGAACACTTTTTTTTTCGGGATAAGAAGTAGCCTATATGTTAATCCAGAGCTCAAACCACTACCATACCAAATTTTATCAAAATCTGTTCAGTAGTTTGTGCGTGATAGAGTAACAAACAAACATCCATCAATCCTCACAAACATTCACATTTATAATAGTAGTAAGATTTAAAAATAACGTTTTAAGCTAGGTATAATTCGAGATTTAAACATAATGAAAATTGGTCCACAGGCGGCGAAGTATATATTATCTATTATCTGTTTCCCGCGACTCCGCCCGCGTAAATATACTATCGGGTATCCCGCGGGTATACTGTACTTTTCCGGGATAAAGAGTATCCTATGTTTTAATCCATAGCCTAAACTACTACCATACCAAATTTAATCAAAATCCGTTCAGTAGTTTTTGCGTAAAAGAGTAACAAACATCCATCCATCCTCACAAACATTCACATTTATAAATATTATATATAAATATATTGAATAGGCTCCGAAATTACTGGACCGTTTTTGATGAAATTTGGCAGAGATTTAGAGTAGACCACGGGGAAGGACAAAGGCTACTTTTCGCGTAAAAATGTACAGTTTCCGCAATACTAACTTTTGCGCTCACGAAGTCGTATCAGATATAGTTATACATATAGAGGTATATACTTATAGGGGTATAGACATATAGAGGTATAGATGTCGATAAAATATTCTTACTTAATTATGAATCAAACATACCTACTTAATGTTGCTCGGTGATAAAATGCACAAGTCGGATATTAATTTAAATAAAACATATCAATAATTGGTTTCGTTAGTTCCGTTAAATATTTGGAAACACCAATATTAATGCCGTTTGAATATAATAACTACTATGTTAAATATTAAACCTTAGTTGGTTATGAGTCGTTGATGTAATAATTAATATTATTACAAAATGATTGTGTAATTGTGAAGACGAAATGTATAAACGTATTTGTCATTAAAACCTATAATAGTTATACTCGTAGTCTATGGCAACTGTGGTAACCCCAAGACTGTAGTGGGGGTAGTCTATGAAATGGCGAACTACACCCGATTAGCCGCTCACACTAATACTGATATTGTCAGCCGACGTACTTGTTTGCTATTTCTGTAATTTTAATTTGTTTAAATATTTCCTGATTATATTTTATGGTCACTACTTCTGTTTTATAATTTTAAATAATTGAAAGAATAATATTGTAATTAAAATTGGAATAAATGTGGAAAGTAACGATTGTACAAAGTATAATGTCGTCTTGGTTTTATTTCTAGGTGTTATGCATTTTGTTTTATGATTTGAATCGTTATAGGCGGCACTAAGTGTAAAAGTTATGATAAGTCCCAAACGGTTTTAATGTTTAAAGTATATAAGTAACTGTAACTACTTTAAACCTTATGTAATATAATAATATAAAGGGATATAATGTCGTTAGTAATTGTGTTGTTAGATTAATAGTGTTCTGCAAATTAAAAATGAGTATTTTATTAAATCTCATAGCCACCCACATGTTGTTTTATGTTTGTTCCGAATTAATAAACAATTTTGACTAATCTCTGTTTTATGTTTTGAACTGTGATAATGTTAAAGATCTTTTTTGCAAATGGTATATTTCTATCTACCTACCTTTAATTGCTTGGGTAGGTTGACAAAAATGTATTTGCTATAACAATTACATGTTCGAATTGAAATATCAGTAAATAAATTCCTGTTAATATATTAATATCAGTTATTAACTAAATATTACATTAAGTTAATAAAATTATGTCGGTATCCTGATCTGACAATATATTATTTGTACATTGTTTTATTATGTTGATTTTGGTAGATTCAACCATTTGTGAATGAATCCTTAAATTCTATATTATAGACTTATAATTTTCATAATCGATAGTCTAATCTATCAGGGGCAACAAATATTTAGTACTAAGTACCTACAGCCGAATATGTACTAATTTTTTTGAAAGTCGGTTAAAACTATAACCGTAAAATCTATTAAGCGTTATCCTTTACGTAGTAAAATGCGGGGAAAAGTCAAACGCAATATTTTATATCCTCCGCGGGTGGCAGTACTTATCCGCGACTCTTCCATACACAAATCCATATCCAACTAAATCCAATATATTTTTTATTCATGAAAACGATTGACGTTTGTATGTTAATTCTTGGGTCGGGGATGAAATATTATGGAGATATATAGGGCCGATATTAATCCGCCGGTTACAGGCGCAGCCAAGAAATCAAATAAATCCTATGACAAACAAGACATATAAATCAATCAGGGCAAGGTGGTGTCGGTATTGCAGAGAGCCAGAAGCAGAGACCCTCAAATATTTACATCAAAAGTCTTGTATCGGTGAATTTATGGTGAAAACTAAACTCGTTATCGACTTCGTTTTATTTATGATTCTTTTGATTTATTTTCGTGTAGACAAATTAGGTGCGTACAGCGCAACCAATTCTAAAATCACTAAGTTTATTTTTTACTTATTTCTTAATGCTTATGAATTAGATTCCCTGATAGTGCTTAGGTACTACATACAGTAATTGCATCTTCAAAAACCATATTAGGTCAATTGCTGAAAAACCTAATGGTTTTATAAATTTTTTTTTCAATTTTCCAAACCGTAGTGGTTTAGGACAAACAGTACTTAAATACATACACGTCATTCATTTCATAGGTAGTAGACACATTTTTTCTGCTTGTGAATGGCAGGTTGAAATGTAGGTATATCTAACATTTCATTTCATACCCAAAACATACGTTACCAACAATGGCACATTTCGCATGCTTAAGAGGCCTTTTAAAAGATAAATAAAAGGTAATTATAAAACAGACAAAATATAATTTCAGATAGATGTATTAGCGTTTTGGGAAACACATAACATTTTCCTTAAGTACTAAAACGAATTTAAGTTTTTTTTTAATTAATAACCATGATACGTTAAAATTATCATGTATTATATTGTATTATACTTAGTACTTTTATGCTATGCGCAAAATATTAACCCTCGGGACTAGGTTTTGTCGTCTTCTTTGAATTTTATTTTGTTAATAAAATAAGATGTTTAATTACAAACGATTTAAACCGACTTCTAAAGTAAAAATGCACAGAAAGTATGAAAAAAAAAAAACATATTTCCTAAATAATTCCCCTTTTAAATTCGGCTAAAATTTTAACCATTTCTCTACTCAATCTTCATGATTTTGAAGTCGGTACCAGCCAACTTGAACGTGAGTTCTAGATCATCAGGTCACCACTTTGGTAAAAATGGGACCAACTTGGGATTACACCCTTTATATCTAACAAATAAGTTTGAAAGTCGGTCCACAGACGGCGGAATTATCGTTGAACATACAAAAAAATATAAATATATAATTATATACAGCCGAATGGATAACCGCCTCCTTCTTTTTGAAAATGATATGTATTATTAATCAATAATACATATCATTTTTAGGGTTCCGTACCCGAAGGTAAAAACTACTCTATTATTGAGACGTCACCATCATCTCCTCCACCGTGATAGCTAGAGGTAGACAGTTGAAATTTTCACAGATGATGTATTTCTGTTGCCGCTAAAACAACAAATACTAAAAACAGAATAAAATAAGTATTTAAGGGGGCTTCAATACAACAAACGTGATTTTATTGTACGGAACCCTTAATACGCGAGTCCGACTCGCACTTGGCCGGTTTTTTTTTTCAATCCTTCTGGCAAAAATAACACAATTATTTTCTTTCACAATTAAAACCCAAAAATATCTTGATAGTTGATACTTAAAAGTTTCCTTACGAGTCAGTTGGGTCGATAATAATATTTGAATAAAGATAATAATTAAGGCCAGTGATCCGCGCGCAGCAGTCACACCTACCATAATAATTGCTCAAAAATCACACACGCACGCTGTCCATTGATCGCAACTCGCAAGTGATGTCTAAATCGAACGCGCGCAGTACAAAACGAGAAATGTAGACAACGCAACATCGAAATCTCGCGGGGGCGCTGATGTCGCTCCACGTCAGTACCTACTGATTAGATAAAAGCTTAATACGCATTCAAAATTAAATCATATTACGTTTAAATATTAGAGGAAATCCTGAAATTAGTAAACATTATGGTATGTTTGTAATAAATTAATAACGATTTCTTGGAATTTGAACGCAATTTAATTTAATGCTTTTGATAATTTTATCATCTTTTGCTGCTACATTACTAAGGGCCTGTTCCACAATCTACGGACAAGTGTCAGATAGCTTATTTGCATGTTTAGTCTCTGTCGCTCGATATTAAGTAAGCAGCGGCTAAAAATCCGACACTTTTACAAAGTAAATTAGAACTAAGAAGTAGCATTAAAAGTACGACGCCAATCCTAAACACAGAACGATTGATAGCTTATTCGGAAGCTTTGTTTCAGCTTGCTGAAATATCGAGCGACAGAGACAAAACATGCAAATAATTTATTTGAAACTTATCAGTAGATTGTGAAACACGCCCTAAGCATTGCAGGACATTGGATAATTGACAAAAAAAATTACCCATTCGTGACATTTCGACTAAATTAACATAATAAAAACGCAAAATCACCATTGGATTTAAAAAATCTATGTGCAATAAAACAATGAAATTAAAACAAAACCGTTGCAAAGTTGCAGTTGCAACATTGTCCCAGTGAGTTTATCGTCTCCGTCCGTTTCCATAACGAGACAAGAAAGTCCGTAAAGCAAAACGCACTGGGAAAGTTGTACGAAGTTGAATGAAATGCTTTAGAACTTCATTCTTAAATTACTCGAATATCACGTGATCCATAAGAGTGTGATTGATACGTTACCTAATTAATGATAAAAGAGGCATGAGGAAAGAACCAAAAGGTTAGCCCAAAGAGTTAAAAGCAATATTCAGGATGTTAGGCTTTTTAGTTGAATCTTAGCTTTTAAATATTTACAAACAATACACAAGTTAGTGAATCATGCGTACAAATGTCAAAATTGACCAATGACTCTTAGGCTGTGTTCACATAAACCAATAAGAATTATTAAAAAACTTCTGCCGCTAGGGGACAGAGTGCAGACCCTACTCGTACAAAGCGCCGTCTA
This sequence comes from Phengaris alcon alcon, assembly GCA_037179445.1. Lineage (NCBI taxonomy): Eukaryota > Metazoa > Arthropoda > Insecta > Lepidoptera > Lycaenidae > Phengaris > Phengaris alcon. The sequence continues at coordinate 549,821 of JAYRCH010000194.1, forward strand.
GTGGCTAAAGTGGTAGGGAAAAGTGAAAACAATATTAATTATCAACACTTTTTCTGCCACCAGGCGGCGCGTAGTTTAAGTCATGTCGTGTCAAACAGCTGTCAAATGTCACGAACTTATAAACTCTAAGCCAATTTAAGCCATTTTCACATAATTTGTACGCATGATTCGCTGCCTTATACTATTAGTCTAAGTTATCTAACTTAATACTGTGCGAAAGATATTTCTCAGTGCGTTTTTCCTGGCGAAAGCAATCTATGTTTTCACTTTTCGCTATCAAGTAACCTTAAGGTATCAATGAATGTTGAAGGATTCCTTATCAATGTGACAGTGCACATACACTGTTATCAACGTCAAAGTAGTATAAATCATCGTAACCTCATTCGCTTATTAAGGAACTTGGAATTTTCCGCTTAGAAATTACTTTGAACGTGGAAGTTAAGCGAGTTAAATATGTAAATTGTATTCAGATGTTAATCTAAAATTAATGCTTTATGCTTGACGAACACTGACCCGTTAGTGGCAGCTCATATTATTTAATAATTTAACTAAACTGGTTATTCGCTTTTTTTTTATTAGGGGCATACGAGCAGACAGTCAAACCTGATGGAAAGCGGTACCCATGGGCACCCGCAGAGGAGTCGCAACTCGCAAGTGCGTTGCGGGCCTTTTCAAAAGGAATACGCTCTTTTCTTGAAGGTTTGAATGTCGTATTGGTCCGGAAAACCGCTGGCAACAGTTCACTCATGTTTTATTGTACGCGGCAGAAAACTCTAAGAAAAGCGCACAGTGGAGGACTGCCACTCATAAAAATGATTAGGGTGGATCATGGAAGTTTCGTTCCATGTTCCTCATTCCAACACTGCACGGTGACGAAAATTTGCAGCAGGCATAAGTCCGACCCACTCCGAACAGCTATAGCATGCTAAAGAATTCATAATGGTTTAATGGGTAAAAGATAAACAGAAAAGTATGCAGCATTATTCTAGCTCAGTTATATTTTTTTTTGCTGCCAAATTATTTTATTTACATTCTTAAATACATAATTTTTTTAAATATCTTCATTTGATCGGGAAAGAAACGGAGAGTAATAAGGTTAATTCAACAAATAATTTTAATTCAGAATTGAATTCTTAATTTCCCAAAAAAAACGCTTAAATTGAAAAGAATTTGCTAGAAAACAATGTTACTAAATGCCAATGAAGTGTATTTAGCAACATTTTCCGTAACTTAATATTATGAACGCATATCTTATGTAAATTATATACTATATGACAGAAGAATAAGATAAGATAACAAGATGAACAAGAATGAGATTTGCGAGGTGCGAAAATGTTGTTAAGATTGTTTTCTTAGCAACATTTTCCGCAACATATTATTTACCTCGTATCTTATGTGCTGTATGACAGAAGATATGTCCAAGATGGGCAAGGTTGAGATTTGCGAAGGCAAGTAACGGTAGAGTATAACGGTAGCCGATTTGTTATTCAGGTCCATACGCCATAGTGAGGTGGAATACGCATTTTTAAACCGAATTACCATATCCGGTTTCCTTTTACTCCTTGAAAGTAGGATATTGCGTATATAGGATATATAAAAACTCGAAAATTGCTAAAAGCTTAAATCTGAAGGTATATCTAAGTGGCGTATCATCTAGAGATTAACGTGCTCATTGCTAATTATAAGATTAATGTCTCTGAATTTATTATAGTTACAGAAATTCACTAGAGTTCTAGGTAATATCATTGCTAATTTAATCACTGATAGAACAGAAGAAGCAATAGAAATAGTTATCTTCAAGAAAAAGCAAGTCTTCCTTAGAAGGCTGAATCTTAGAAAGTCGTGGTCGAGCAAAAAATTTTAATACCTTCAAACTCTGTAGAAAATTGTCGAAAATTTTACGAAGCTTACGATACCTATTTTCATTTGACAGTGATAAAAAATAGGCGCCTAAATGAGGAATTCTACGAACAGATGTTAGGTTATTTACAATTCATTCAACTCACAAGATTAGATGCCGTCTTGCTCGCACGTTTTTTATTAAAGTGTGCTAGAAAAAGTTAACACATGGCTAGTTACTCGAACAAATAATGCAAAAGTAAATTCAGACTAATTTGCGCCGTCTTGCAGGAACATACGGTTTCAAATCACGTCAGCGTCGGGTCTTGAATCGGTGTTGTATGCGTAAACATTAATAAATGCCGCGAATACCTTCATGAAGGTCACCAAGTTCGAAGTCAAAGATGATCGTAGTCCGCCATTTGCATCAGAAACGTCATCGGCAATATCCGCTAAAGGATTTTTAAAAGCATTAGCAGTTTAGAATTGCAAATGAATGTCAATGGATGGAACATGCAGCCTTCGGACGAGCGAGAGGTGAAGTGTCATCATCATCATCAACCTCCATTATATCGTCCATACAAAACTCTGATTCCATTTTATCTAAAATCATCCAGTCAACAAATTTTGTACAATTTCATCCGTGCTGAATGCTGGTATTTTATGCCAATGTTTTTTCCCATTCTACACCTTCTATGTTATCTCCAGCCTTATGTATTCGGATAATAAAAAGTCTGAATAATGGATTTCGCTGACAGAAATTAATTCCTAGGATGGTGTTACTATATTATTAATATGGTGTCAAGTCGGAATCAGATAGTGTCACTGCGCAATACGATCGAAATGTGTAGCGTATTGAATATGTGACTTTGTTGACGCTGACGTTAAATTGTTGTTAACATTTTTGCATCGTGATTTGCAAATCATTATCTATGAACGAGTTTGCTTTTAGAATTAGAACTCGCGGAAGTTCTACGATATAAATCTTAGGCATTAGATCGTGTTGAAACTATCTGAACCTGTACAGTCCCTAAAATACAATTTTCTATAGTTAAACCAAGAACGGTTTATTTATATAAATACATATGTCAAGTTGGAGAGCCGTCCGAACTTAAACACTCGTGTCGGATTAGATTCTCATCCACATTATCTCAGTTGGCGTTACTAAAGGATACATTATAATACTTAAATCATACAGACGTTAAAAATATCTATTGTATAATAGTTAATTAGCTAGTCACAATGCGGAAATAGCGTATCCGCGAAGCCAGTTGGCACCGCGAGCGATCAAACTCATTTGTTGATTGACTATTTTTAATTGTACGAGGCGTAGTAGCAGGCGAGACTTTACGATTCTCAGTGAGTGTAGTGTTAACACTTGATATACGTTTATAGTTTATACCATAATCACTACAAGATATTGTTTTTTTCTTCCATTAATTAAGTATGGTTTGCGTTCGGGATAGTTAACTTTTAGGACTCCGTAAATTTTTAACTCAGTCGTTTTTGCGTAAGTAAATAAGACTTTTGGAACATACTAGAATAGGCAATAAGCACGTAAATTCTTTGCATGATTTGCTAAGAAATTCACTTGAATGATAACAAGAAAACTCAGCAACACGTGGAAAGTAAAAACCTCAATTTTAACTGAATATTAATTATTATATATATTATTAATATTTTAAAGTAATTGCAAATGGCTACGTGCTATTAATTCTTTTTGGTGTATCCAATGGCTGAGCGCTAAGTAATTCACAGAGAAAGCCTCAATTTTTTTTCATCGGATTTCATTTAAAATACATCTATAGTAAAAACCACGATAACAATAAACTTTGTCAAAAACGAACTTGTGTCAACTTGTATAAAAAAAAAGATTCGGTAAGTATATGAAAAATTCTCTTACCTTCCATCCGGCTGATGAATTACTGTCACCCTTGTCTTTAAAATATGGCACATTGTGGACCATCCACTCGTAAATTTGGGATAGCGTCAGTCTCTTATCCTGGGAGGAGGTTATGGCCTGCGTTATGAGATCGGCGTAGGAGAGGTTGCCCCATGCGTTACGGCGGGATGAGTTTTTTTTCGCGGTGACGGCGGTCGGCAATGGTGGTGCGCCTGAAAAAATATTGATGAATTACTGTCTCAGTCCCTGTAATTATTTAGACGAGTTGTAACTTGTGGAGTTGCGACTTGCGTCTAGACTTTTTTTTTAAATTTCTGTTGCCATCAAATGATCAATTGCTATGTCGGCGTCGTACACCGGTGTCGCCTGGCACTTGTCATTGGGAGTTAGTCTCCGTTTATTTTTATTTTATTTTAATCTGGTCATGGTCATGTAAATGAAATCATTATAATTCTTGGTTTTAATGTTATTCTTTAATTATTCAAAAATCATATTTTCAAATTTCTTAAAAAAAATTTAAATACATTGCCGCATGCAAAAATTATTTTTTTTTGCATGAGACATGCAGCAAAATTAAATTTGGTAATTATAATAAAAAAAAAATATATGAAGGAAAGAATATAGGAATCTGTGCTATTTACAAAAGTAACAGGATGCTATTCAAAGAATTAAAACGATACAGCTATTGACATCCTTATAAATGTTGCCAACACAGAATATCTAAGATGCAATAAGATACATGCTATTGTATTAAATTATGTTACGCGTCTTAGAAATAAATCTGGATCACACCAGTAAAAAAAATCATCGATATGTAGTGATGCAGAACTGTTACAAATGCAATGGTTTGCAGTCTGTACTGCCTATCTACTTACAGATTTACTGGCGCAGGCGCCTTTAACCACTTCGGAACATTTTTCTATTCAAATGTTATTAACGGCTACATTTAATTTGATTTCGGGCTGCTGCCAAAAGTATTAGTTGGTCGTTTCGTCTTATGTTTTAATTACTAGCGACTAGCGAGTCACTTGATATTTTGACTCAGTAGAAGGTTCACGAATTCTACTACCATTTCAGTGTTCTAAAGTTGACTACGTCTAAAATATTTAGTTTCATTAATATATACTAGTAAATGTAAAAAATGTGTAGTTTATTAATTACATACTTACGTGCTTTTTTGTAAAAAAGTATTAAAAAAATTTTGTTTGCTAAAGTTGTCATATATATAAAAAAAAATATTATGGTATGAACTTAAACGCACAAATATCGGAGATATTTACAAACGTGTTCCTGCGCCTGCGGCCTTGTACTTCATTCACTTTTACCTAGGCGTGACGTACAGCTAGGTACGACTTTAGTATGCTGCAGCGTTTTCACGAGACTTGCGAAATGTTGTATACAAATCGCTGTACCTTTGAAAATATTGACTTCTGATATACTGTTTCTTCTGAGAAGTTACTCATATTTAAGTGTATTTATGCAATAAAAAAAATTATGTCATCTAGCCTATTTATGACATAAATTTACGATTTTAAGATGGAAAATATTGTAGGAGGCCGCCATACATAAAAGAAGAAGAAGAAGTATGTAGTTTAAATTGCCAAGAAAAACATTCGGTTATTTGATTATTATTAGAAACAATTTTACTGCCTAGTACCAACCTACCTACAGCTAGCGTGGCTTCTACCTAATATGCAAATTAAATGTTGCTTTAATGTATCGAGACACGAGGCATTCATAATCATGGCATTATTACGCCGATAACCACTTTAGAATCAAAGATGCAAGAAGGTCTGAATTTACAATTTTTTGTTTCAATTGTGTTTAAAGTACAATAAGTTCAAAGTTATTTTACCTCGGAGTATCTGTAGTCTGTACCTACTTACCTTAGCGATCGCTTTTGACTTTGATTCATTTAAGTTACAAACAGTGTTTTTTTTACTATTTTTTATTTGAAAATACCTAGGTACCTAGTACCTAGTACTTTGTCAAATCAGCGTTCAGCATAAAATAAATTTAAAGAATTATACGAAATAATTGTTTGTAAAAAGCATCAAGGGCCATTTTTTTAAGGTTCCATACTCAAAGGGTAAAAAACGGGACCCTAGATGCCCAAGGCCCGGTTTTTATTGTTGACTAATCTAGAAGTATGATATGAAAATCTAATTTAACATCTCTTTATAGAATTATTAGACTGTTCTCATAATATTATTATGTTCATTATAAACATGAAAGTATTATACGTAGCTCCAATTTCATAACTGGACGTTGCCATTACGTATTTAGTTGCTCAGTAGACAGATTTTTTGCTTGGCAAGTGTCTGCAAATTTCGAGGTGAAATTCTTGTAAAAAGAGTCTATGACCATATTATAGAACTTCTTTTAGTAGTTCACGTAGCGCGTTGTTATAATGTTTCTGTTGCCTGATGTGGAATAAGATTTAATTTTTAATGCTTTATTTATTCAATCTTTATTCAGTACAAATTGGACTAAAAAGTGATAAAAAGTAAAACAAGTGTTCGAACAACCAAGTGAATTGTGTATGACATCCGACATATTGAATTTCCTATGGATCATGTTAACATAGGAGGCATTCTTGAGCATGCAATATGAGCAGGTACACGTGAATAATAACAATGAAATTTATGTAGTGCGTGTAATATGTGTGTATAATGCACGTGTACGTGCAAAAATAATTGAAATTAACATTTTAGCAGATAATGAATTTATGACTATTAGACTTTTAAGATCATACACAACGGGGAAATGTCGTATTCGTCTGGTTCTTGGAATATTCATAAGATACGAAACTAACGCATAGGCAGTGATTTAATATCAAGAAAATAGAACCGGCTAAGTGCGAGTCAGACTCCCGCACGAAGGGTTCCGTACGTACATGTTTGTTGTAGGTATGGGAGCCCCCTTGAATACTTATTTTATTCTATTTTTAGTATTAGTTGTTATAGCGGCAACAAAAATACATTATCTGTTAAACTTTCAACTGTCTAGCTATCACGGTTAATAAGATACAGCCTGGTGACGGACGGACGGACAGCGAAGTCTCAGTAATAGGCTCCCGTTTTTGCGATTTCGGTACGGAACCCTAAAAAGATTGTTGTGTGCACAACTAAACCACGGTGCACGGTACTAAAAATAATGATTGTAAAAGTAGTAGTATGCGACAAATTTCTAATCGCTGTGTTAAAATCTTAATTCAGTCTACGTACCTCTATCCAAATCAGATGATAAGGATAAAATCCATTTAACATTTTATCAGTTCAATGTGAATTTTAATTGTAATAAACAATATGTAAATACGAGGAATTTGTACCAAATACGTAAGTAGATTAATTGTTAGATTATCCAATGGGCAATTTTCGTCAAATAAGTATTATCTTTCCTTGATGAATAGATAAGAACTTACTACGCAGCATCGCATCAGTTACAAGAAATTTTGCCGTTTGGCAATAAACTAAGCATTTACCAGATATAATAACAATTACGTACAATATTATGATTGACAAAATATATTTTAATGAAATAAATAAAAAAGTATGTAAGTATGTATATCGAGAAGAAGACAAGTGTTTTTAAGACAAGCAGTTATCTTCAATACAGAGTTTAGAGGAAAGTCTACCAAAGAATTTGCAACATTCTACTCCAAATGTAGTCTCCAGACAGAGTCTGCTACAAAACTCTTTCTCAAAATACCTATTTAAAAAAAGTTCTTTTAAAAGAATTAATATAATTCCATAAGAATTAGCCTTATGAGATCATTAGCCAAAGTAAATAAAAAATCTCCGCCTTTTAAATGGGATTAATATGCTAATAGGATACTGATAGGACTCAAACGACTGTTCACAAGATACCATCTGCAAGAGTAAGCTTGAATAATCTGAAGGGAAGTTTTTTAAGTACATGCAATTTATTGCCTTAACTTGATTGTACTAACGCGAACGAGCATGCAAGGCCAAGGTCGATTCTCGGACTTTCGCTCGGCAGATCCAATTAAAACCAAATGAATTGTTTTAAAATTTTAGTTGGTCGAGTAAGCAACATCAGATGATGATGGACATCCGAAAGGCGAAGACTTAATGAATACTGACTGACAAGAATTACTTAGTGACAGATAGGAAATTATTACAATCAAGTAAAACCATAGATACAAATTGCAATGCATTTATAACTTAATAAAGAATTTTAAAAGAAGTGGTAGGTCGCCGATAAACTTACGTTTGGCGACATATTATTATTGTAATAGATTTATTACTTTTATATGAATAAATTAAAAATAAAATAATTAAAATATTAATTTATGGGTGAATAAATAAATAAATAAAAAGTTTTGTGCAGTAGTATTTACTACTGCACAATAAACTACTTAATATATTAAAAATCCAGTGAGATAGGTAGTAAGAATAGGGGATAATTATGCATTATGGTTGTTAATTAAACAGTCAACAAGAATTTCTACCTATTACAAAACGTGTTTAGTTGGAGTATCTAAATTAGTTCTACAGAAAACAGAGAAAATATTAAAGAACTTTATCAAATTTTGTAGTAATACACCATTCTAATCCGTCGTGCCTAATCTATATTTTTTAATTGCTAAAAATTATGTAGAGGAGATATTGTAGTAACGTATATAAAACAGGAATACGACATAGACGGATAGAATTTAGAAGTAATTTTTGGAAGTTGATACAGCATAAATGCATGATAATAATATTATGTGGGTATAATGTTTCAAGGATAAAAATTTACTTGTCATTAGACCACATTATCGTATTTTATTCTGAAAAGTGTTGGACGTTAGTGTACCATCTACATTTGCCCCATTGTATATTTGTCTTGTTCAATATTATCAAAGTCAATATCCTACTTCAAAAATGTTACTGATTGTTACTGTTAATTAGTAGGTACTTTATTAGTAGTATATTCATAACTGCTGGGTTTTTTTTTTAGTTCATATTGTAAATTGTAATATTACGTTAGATATTATTTAAATACTTGGGTAGTAGTGGATGCTGTTTCTACCTTTGATTTGTTTATATTTTTATCTTAGCCTTTTTCGTTCATTACCTATGGAGTTTTTAATAATTTGTTATTTTTTGTATTAAAACGTTTATCTTTAACAATTTTAATATTACAGAGCAAAGAGAATATTGTGATAACTTGTTTTGCGACCTTTACGAAACATTGAGGACAGGCTTTTATCAGTAGTGGCCGTTGCTTTTAAACATATCGAATATCTGATACCTATATCCCGCCAGAAATTGATTGTTTCGGTTGCCACGCTGAAGGTATGAAAGTATCGAAGGTGATATAATTACCGGATAGGTTCTGCGTGGAACTCTTTTTCGAGCCACCATCGTCTGGGTCAATGTAGTTCTCAGGCCTCGGCAACGGCCACGTGTTGGACCGAGCGCGCGTCTGGGGCTCGAAGCCGACCTCCGTCAATTCACCTAATGGTTCCAGTTCACCCATAGCACCCTCCAGCTCGGACAGGCCCGTCTGCGAGGACCACGGGCTGTGAAAATTCCCACCACCCTGTATCGACATCTTGTTGCTTGTTATGTAAACAAACTGTGGAATTTTTCGGTGGGTGTGTCTAATCAAGCGCTCAGCGGCGCTCACCACACGCGACGTATGGCATTCGATCGGCGATTATCTAAAACTACTAAACTTCTCTCTATTTCTAGAACGATGAATGATGATCACGGATCGCGATCCTTAGAGGTTATCTAGCTCCTCCTTATCGGTGCCGCTGTGCCGCTGTGGCGTATAAAAGTTCATAAACAGAGATGCCGATTGCCGGAGAAACGTGTCCGCCGTCGGGCCGCTCCCGATATGTGATTTTCGCTAAATATAAGCGCGGAGCGGGCGGGGGCGGGGCGCGTACCACGTGAACGACTACGCGCCTATTTTCCAATTCATCAGTAGCGGGCTCGAGACGCGATAACCTTGTAACGTGGCCGACGAGAATGTTTTCAACTTATTCTAGTAGCCGACGAACGTCCAGAACGGTTAATCCCGGCAAAAACGGAGCACTCTCGGACCAACAACAAACTTTTCCACACTGATAACTGTTATCACTGGAGTATTTGTGGTTAGAGAAACATCGGAGGGACGGGCACGATTTGAGCAAAATCACTGGCTTTTTACAAAGTCCACGCGGTCTGCGAATCTCGCTACTGCGTAATAAGTATGGCGCGCGAGGCACAATAATCCGTCCTCGATAGCGGGCGATCGCACGTACACTGAACCGCGAGCTCGGCGCGAGGCGCGGCGGCCGTGCGAATTCCGCGGGCGCCGGCCGCGCGGGGCGGGCGTGCGGGGCGCGCGGGGCGGCGGGGGAGGGCGCTGAAAGAAAAGTGGCGTCGTGTGACCGCGGGCCGTCATCTCGCCGCGGCCGCACTCGCGGCCGCGCCGCCGCGCCGCCGGTACTTCGACATATCAGACCACGCGCCTCCAACAATTCAAACAGTTATCGGAGCAAGCCCTCACTCGACACTCATCAAGAATTTATTGCCATAAATACGAATTATGATGATAAAATTACTTAAGATGTTGAATAAGCTTCAAGAACTATATCTGAACAAGATAAAGACAGGCTTGCCGCTTAGGACAGTCCAGGATACTAGGAAGCATGTGAAAATAGACTGATGATGATAATGAGTAATGACTTATGCATTATGGACTGGGAAATGGAAATATTTAGGACCATGTATGAAACCTGACATTGAAAAAACCGCCCAACTACGAGTCGGAATCGCGCACGAAGGGTTCCGTACAAAACGGCAAAAAAATTAAGTTTATTGTTATTATATATTTAATATTTATTGGAACGAAGTTCCTTATCGCGCGTTGCGAAAGGGAGCTAGACGGAAAAAATGAAGACTAAAAGTTGTATGTAACGACACTTTTTACTATAGTTGTAAGCCGTGTGCGGCGTGCGCGTGTTTCTCTGTCTGTCTCTCTCTTTCTCTCAATTATTACTAAAATTGAGCCTGCTGATTAAGTTTATATTACATTATATTTGTTAATAGTAAAAAAAATATTATTATAACTTAAAAAAAATAAAATTTTATTACAATTCCTTCACTAATTAATCGAAAGGAACTTCGTTCCATCCGGGTGTCCCTTGACACCTCTTTTTTTATATATTTGATTTATTCTGTTTTTAGTAAACACCTAATGTGAAAATTTCAACTGTCTATTCTGTCTGTCATCACGGCTAAGGAGATACAACCTGGTGAGTGGTGACAGACAGACAGGAAGTCTCAGTAATAAGGTCCCGTTTTTACCCTTTGGGTACGGAGACCTAAAAACTAAGCTACTTAGCATAGTTAAAAGATTAAAAGACGAAGACTTGTGGGGAATACAAATTACATATGAGATTGGCATTTTGTAAAGGAGGAACATAAAGTCGATTTTTTTAAACATATTAATATATTCATTTAATCAAAGTATACACCATTGCCACAATTGCTATCTACCTATGCACTTTTGCGTCTCATAGGTAGTTCATTGATTCCTTTACTAAAAACACCATTCGGACAGGAATCAATTAAATCTTTGAAGGCGCTTTGGACTGCCCCATCGGAGTTGAATTTTTTCCCTTGCAAGAAGTTATCCAAATTTCGAAAAAAATTGTCTTCTGTTGGAGCAATGTCCGGGGAGTACGGTGGATGTCTTAGACATTCCAATTGAAGCTCCTCTAATTTGGTAGCCGTCTGTTGTGCAGTGTGTAGTCTAGCGTTGTCCTGAAGCAGCAGTGGCCTAGAGCGAATGACCAACCTCGGTTGTTTAGCAGCTAACTTTACCGTCACTATTTGCAGTTGCTGGCAATAGACATCTGTCGTAATCGTCTGGCCAGATTTAAGAAACCTGTAGTGAACGACACCGGAACTAGTCCACCAAACGCTCACAAGAAACTTTTTTTGAGTCAATTTTCGCTTGGGGCAGGCTTTGGCTGGTTCGCCAGGGTTCAATTTCTTATGTAAAGATTTAATACAGACTTTTAAATTCGTGTCATCTGACAGCTTTTTGACACGACAAGGACCGTCGTGCTACCAAGTGCCGCCTGATGACAGAAAAAGAATCGAAAATTCTTATTGCTTTGTGTGAGTTGGGTCTGCCCCCTAACGGCAGAAAAAATATCAAAAACTTTCATTCAAGAATTACATATTTTATGACAAAAAAGTACCTGCATATTATTATTTAACACTTACATCGTACTCGTTTATTATAATTATGATTTGACATGTAAAATAATCACAAATTTTATATTATTAATTTAGCAATTAAATAGGTGTCTCTTTGAATATATTTTTTTTAATTTTTCTATTGTTTTAACAAAATTAACTAAAATCTATTTAAAATATTTACAAACTATAAAAGTAGGTAAGTACTAAAAAAATAATAACTACTCCAAAACTTAAAATGCTACAAAACAAAGAAATCTCCCAGGTCGTCCCTACCAGGCAGAGTACCTAGAAGGCTCAAAGAGTTTCCTCGCTGGATTGCGATACTTATTCTCTGGGCCAGGTAGGTGCCGGCTCTGGGGTCTCGGGTGGCCTCAATGAGTTTTTTGGAGATTTCAAATTAAATATATAACTGACTTGGAAGACGATGCTGATAATTAAAGATTTACGGCCCGTTTCAATAACCTATATATCTATAATATTTGTTAAAAAAGTCGCCATTCAATCATTTGACGATTTTATGCGATACAAGTTTGACGTTTCTAACAAATAGTTATTGGTAGATAGGTTATTGAAACGGGCCATTAGTCACTAACGCCCACTTGCACAAATTTGGGTTAAAGTTAACCCAGGGTATCCATATCTGCGCAAGTGGGCCTAAGTATTCGTGTAAGTTCGTTAATCTTCGGTCGCTATGATTTGTACGGAGCCCTTGGTGGAGTTGAACTTGTCTGGTTATTTAATAAAAATGGGCTAAGCCTACCTGGTACCTACTCGAAAATATGAAGTTTCCACGTATGAATATTATTAAACATAAAAAATTAAAGAATCGTTTAATTAACATAAAAAATGAATGTATAATAATATAATCTTCAAATATTTTTCCCTAATTCGACGAAATTATAATACACAAAATTATACGTGTCTAAGAATATCAATGAATAAATTATTAAATTAAGTAGGTAAATTATATTATGTGTGCTAATTTACAAGTTCTGCAACAGGAAAATTGCGTAGGCAGTCATTTTATATGGGAAAAAAATAAATTAAAACATATTATGTAGCATCTTTATTCTATTTTAATTTAAATTGGAACTATAAAATTTTATATTGCTACTGCTAGTTGAATTAATTCTGTAATCTTCATAAAAAAAAAATGAATTGCAGTTTCAAAGTCTCGCTAAAACTCGAGAATAAGGCTAATTTTGATCTTGAAATAATTGTGGAAGTTCAGGGAAGGTTAAAACGGTGAGAAATTTCAGTTCATAATTGACGCAGGACAACGTGTGTCGGGTCAGCTAATAATTAATGTAGATCGTGCGCGTTGCACGCAAGCATGTGAAAGAAAACTGCACGAGTAGTACGTACCTACATAAGTATTAAGTCATGTTTTAATGCTAGGTACCTTACAAGTTACTATCAACATGGCTTTTCAATCGAATCTTGTCTTATTTTCCTTGTTTTATCAGTGATAAATTTAAGGTGGAACAATATTGATATCACAAATCAAGATTTATGAGAAGCCGAATATTAAATTTTTTGCGAATGCGACGTACTAAATAACTAGTAATTGGCATATTTTAATTTAAATAAAAAAAAACCCGGTGAAGTGCGAGTCGGACTCGCGCACGTAGGGTTCCGTTTCATTATGCCAATATTTTACATGTTTACTGTTATTATTTACTTAATCTGAGGTTTACTTAATATTTGGTTATTTTTGTACGAAGTTTCCCAAGTAAGCGCATTATACCGGTTAAGTCTCTATAACTCCTAAATTAACAAAGTTATCACGTCATGGACTACCATGAATTTTTTCTGATTTTTCGAGCTAGCCGTTTAACTTTTAATGGGACGGGACGCCCTTTTTTTAATTTAAATATCTCGCAAACGGACACCTAAAGAAAAAATCGTTTAAGAAACCTCTTAATATTTTGAAACGATCTATCCAATGTTACCCCACACTATGGGGTAGACGCGAGAAAAAACAGTCATCTCAACTTTACGTCGTCTAGGGCAGGTACCCAAAAAAAATATTTTTCGTAATTTTATTTAAGCTCTTTGTCGACGTAGTACATACATAATCTAAGCAAAGTTTCATCTTTCTTGCACTAACCGTTTGGAACGTAAGCCGAAGACGGACGGACGGACGGACATGACGAAACCATAAGGGCTCCGAGACACGTACACTACGGAAACCCAAAAAGGTATTCTAGTCATTTCTTCTTGATTATTAGCTATTACGTTGCAGGCGAGAAATACTTTGAAGATACTTAGGCCCACTTGCGCAGATCTCGGTTAAAGTTAACCCTGGGTTAAAATATCACGCCTTCTCCTTCATAAATACGAAGATCGAGAGAGTATAACATGATATTTACTAAGGCCCGAAATTAATAACGTATTTAAATCTTAGATTGACTTCAATCTTAGATTCTCAAACAAAAATTGACGTAAATTGACGTGAATTGAAATGTTTTGAAATCTTGATCTCAGATAGCTACCTACGAGCGGGCGTTAGCCCAGGGTTAACTTTATCCCAGATCTGCGCAAGTGGGCCTTAATAATTACCGTGCAATAAAGAAATACAATAATTCGGTACAAATTACCTTGGTCGAACTTGATACTTTTGTTGAAGTTTAGATTATATTAAATATAAACGGAATATTTTAACAAAATCTAAGAAATAGATTTACCCATAAAATTCAATGTTGTTCAAAACAATAAACAAAAGAATTAATTTCGTAGCGGGTTCTATGAGAACTTCAGCTTGTGCTACGGGCAGTCCTGCTTATGGCATTTCGTAGCGGGTTCTATGAGAACTTCAGCTTGTGCTACGGGCAGTCCTGCTTATGGCATTTCGTAGCGGGTTCTATGAGAACTTCAGCTTGTGCTACGGGCAGTCCTGCTTATGGCATTTCGTAGCGGGTTCTATGAGAACTTCAGCTTGTGCTACGGGCAGTCTTGCTTGTGACACTTCGTAGCGGGCTCTACGACAACTTCTGCTTGTCCTACGGGCAGTCTTGCTTGTGACACTTCGTAGCGGGCTCTACGACAGCTTCAGCTTGTCCTACGGGCAGTCTTGTTTGTGACACTTCGTAGCGGGCTCTACGACAAGTTCAGCTTGTCCTACGGACAGTCTTGCTTGTGACACTTCGTAGCGGGCTCTTAGACAATATCAGCTTGTCCTACGGGCAGTCCTACATGTGGCATTTCGTAGCGGGTTCTATGAGAACTTCAGCTTGTGCTACGGGCAGTCCTGCTTATGGCATTTCGTAGCGGGTTCTATGAGAACTTCAGCTTGTGCTACAGGCAGTCCTGCTTATGGCATTTCGTAGCGGGTTTTATGAGAACTTCAGCTTGTGCTACGGGCAATCCTGATTATGGATTTGCGTAGCGGGCTCTACGACAACTTTAGCTTGTCCTACGGGCAGCCTTGCTTGTGACACTTTGTAGCGGGCTCTACGACAACTTCAGCTTGTTCTACAGGCAGTCTTGCTGGTGACCCTTCGTAGCGGGCTCTACGACAACGTCAGCTTATCCTACGGGCAGTCCTACATGTGGCATTTCGTAGCGGGCTCTACGGCAACTTCACCTTATCCTACGGGCAGTCATGTTTGTGACACTTCGTAGCGGTCTCTACGACAACTTCAGCTTGTCCTACGGGCAGACTTGCTTGTGACACTTCGTAGCGGGCTCTTAGACAATTTCAGCTTGTCCTACAGGCAGTCCTACATGTGGCATTTCGTAGCGGGCTCTACGACAACGGCGGCTTGTCCTACGGGCAGTCCTGCTTGTGGCATTTTGGTTTTTTCCGCCGCGCTGGAGATTCAACACAAGAGCATACAAATACATATTAATATTTAATATTGTAATGTAAAGTTTGTGAACTTGATCAATGCTCCTCACAATTTATAATTAGTAGGTTTCAATTCAGTGGATAGTTAATATTTCAGAGATATTCACAATACAATGATTATTAACGACATGTTTGATATCATAATATTAACATACGAACAAATTATGACAACAGTCAACCTGCTTATGAATTAGATTCACAGATATTATCTAGTATTTTATTCACTTGTCGTCAATTTAACTTAAATCAAGCTTGCTATGTTTTAATCTAAGAAAATAGAAGCCGTACTTAATCGTAGCTACACATTAAATTATTAAAATGCGATGATGACCTTTCGGATAAGGAAAGGCAATGATTTTTTATTTCAAAAATGTATGTTTCAGCATGGACCAATAAAACTTCAGTTTCAACTCTGTAGTATACCTACCTTATAAAGTTTTCTGTACACACACAGTAGGTGGCGTTATTTGTATATAAGAGCTTTTTATTTTTAATGATGATGGTTTTTCGCAAAAATAAGTCTACTGTCTGAGTCTACTACTGTAATAAAGGAAATAAATTTTCAACTTACAAATTTTAACTGCCATCTATTGACGAATTCTAAAAACTTATGTAAGCTTGATGACAACCTTGTATTTTAGGTTATATTACGAATCACAGATGGCGCTTTTGTACATATAGTTTACACTGCATTATACAAGGGTAGAATTTACGAAAATCGAGAAAAGGGGAAAGCCACCCGGAGACTCAGTTGCTACAGGACCTTCAACGAGTGAACTTTCACCTGAAATTCGCGAAATTCAGGATCAGATTTTAACGCTTCACTTCAGTAATCAGTATTTTCCTTCACAAAAGACTTTTATTCGTTTTGTTCTTGATTGCTATTTTTTTGTAAGTGAAAGAACTTTCTGAATTTAAATTCGTGCTTTCATAAAGTCCGCGCGCGGAATGATTGGTAAGTCAAACTTCTTTAGATAGGTACTAAGCAAACTTAGTTTTATGCGCGAAATACATTACACTAAGTAGGGTCTCCGTGATAATACTAAGGTAGGTATGTAGATTGTAGAATATTGAATTTAAGTTGATTTTTTGCTTTACCTGAACATAATAAGAATCGGGTAATTTTACGTCGATCAGCAGACTTGATATATTTGTTAACTGCCTAGTTATGATTTGTTAACTTACTAATTTTTATTATTTGATGATATTGAAGTACATAGCAAAAAATATAGTAGTAGGTAGTGTGTGCTCCTTTATAGATGCCTATTTTAAATAATTTTTAGAAAAAATAATATTATAATTTTACAATCATAAAAACGTATTTCATATTCATGTTCAATTTATCGGAGTATTTTTACCGAATCACGATCTTATATTAACTACAGGACGCACCTGGTGGGTCGCAGGCCGCAGTATCGTGACTGTGGTGTCAGTCTGCCAAGGAGATACAGTGACAGCGTGTACTTTAGGGGGCCTCTAACTTTAAGTAACATTTGAGAATTCTATCGTTATGAAATAGGCTCTAGTGGTACCAGCTCACTGCAGACGACTTAAAACCACACGAGGGAAGTATCACTCTGCGTGAAATAGCTGATCTCGAAGCCGGCGACGCACTTGTAAAGGGCCATCCTGACCATACTTGCCAGCTTGCAAATCCAGCGCCAGGACTTGTGGCCGTCATTAGTATCAATCATTTTTATTATTTGCTTACTAGTCCGCTTCACTATTGACTGGCTGCTGGATTGTCAGGGTGGATGGCCCTTAAGGCACTTGGTAATTGAGTATATCGGGCATATTACGGTCGATGGACAGTCGACAGACAATATCTAGCACAATTTCCGAAGACGTGACGGGACGCGAAATACGCCAAGTGCCGTCGACAAAAATCCATTGACGCTACGACGCGACGGACGCGCTGTCGACATAGTTACAAATCTGACGGCGTTTTTTTTATTAAATTATAGTTTTATCGATGGCGCGACATACACAGTAAGCACTACTAACAATATTACAAAGCAAGTTACTTAGTTCGTTAATGTGGCGACATTTGACACTCGCTGCAGACTTGTGCAACTTCCGTCCTCGCTCGTTCCCCAGTGGACACTGTTAGCTTCTAATAAGCTTTCCAACTTCTTGACGTTTAATTTTGCATCTGTATTTCCTTGAAAATGGCAAATGCAACTTAGTATTAAGGTACATTAAAAGTTTACAATGGTCTAAACACTAATGTCTAGTTAGTCTAGTACATAGTTAGCTTTCGATTTGATTGCAGTACTACAAACATACGGGGTGTCCACGATTGTGTGGAAAAAATGTGGGCCGTTGAAGGGGACATCAAGTTTTCAAATTTGGATCGAATTGGATCGTTTATGAAAGCTGTTTCTCTGTACCTCAGTTAATATATTTTCTACTCTGCGACATGACCGACCTCGTCTACACATCTACATATATCTACCAGCTTTTGCGCGCGACTTCGTCCGCGTGAAAGCCAATTGCATCCCCGTGGGGGATAAATTTCGAAATTCCTTATCTAAATTTATCCCCCCACGGAGTATAGTCAAATATTGGGCAGCTGAATTAGACGAGTTAGGTAGAGCTCTGTAGATGAACACTGTGGGCGGCCGGCAAGGTCCTTACGTCGTAAAATGTGACAAAACCAGACAGTGTAGGCATGTCAAAAAGTACCAAATGTTGAGACGACGATATTGGCAGAAGATTTGGACATGAGAAAGCTGTTCGCAAAATGCCGGTGGGATTGATTAATTGTTGCGCTCTTCATACATTTTTTTGACTTTCATACAAGATGCGTTATGATTATGACTAGAACCCAAGTGCTTCACATTTGGCAATGTTAAATGTTGTGTTGAGGAAAGACAAATGATCCTACCATTACAAATAATAATAATTGCATTATTGCGACAATGTCATCTCTGAAACTACAAATACAATAATATGAATCTATTGACACTTCATCAATAATATCTGATCAGTAGTTTAGGCTACGGTGGAACAAACAAACATACATAGACTGCCAAAACTTTACCCATCCTTTTGTCTTCGTCCTAGTCGGGTAAAATAATTTGAAACATATTCTAATCGTTTTCACTGATAAGTGTCAACAGTCAGGTTGGGTACTTCTGGAATCTCCATAGTACAATCAAAATTTAAATATCCTCCTGAATTTAATTAGCTGGATAGATTAACCGTTAGCCGCTAGCGTGTCGAGACTGTCGGGAGCGATATTGTCCTCCTGAACAGACTAATTAATTTGAGACCTCTGAGCCCTGGATTAGTTCTAGAACAGTCGAAGAAGGCTAAATATTTATATATTTACTGTTTCTTCGTCGTCATCATCATCAATGATTTACGCTCCCACAGCTAAACCTGCTAATCAACACAAGTTTTAAATACGCCGTGTGCTATAGCTACAATTATTACAGTCGGTTCGATTCCTGGCTTGGAATATTGATTTATCAAACATCAGTTACAATTTTATCTTTCAAAATCGTGCTCGTTACACCTTTTAGCCTTCCATGCTCGATTGAAAAATGTCTATTATGCAAATAAAATTTAATTGAACTTGGAACAGTACGGCCAATGGCTTAATGGCTAAATGGCTTTCGAGAATCGTAGTTTTCCATTCCTACATCGTCTGGAATTTCTATAGAAAAACTTTGATTGCCGAGCACTATTAACTATTTGGTTTTACTGCATGCACGTTCGCATCGTAATAAAATTTTAATAGCTTCTATTAATACTCGCAACCCGCCCAGGCTTCGCACGGATGACGAATGACGAATGTAATACAGTCATAAACATTCCTCTTGAATTACTCTATCAAAAGTTGAAAACTACATTAACATCCGTTGAGTAATTTAAAAGATCTAAATTCTAGCGAATAAACAGCGGAGGCGACTTAATTTTTTTAGGGTTCCGTACCCAAAGCATAAATACGGGACCCTATGAGTGAGACTTCGTTGTTTGTCTTTCCGTCCGTCCATCTGTCCGTCCGTCCGTCCGTTTTTCTCTTACCACTCACCTATGAACAGGCTGTAGCAGATGTAGCCTATGAACCGTTTTAAATATCTTTTGAAAGTTTTTTTAACATTTACTTTATTTATTTATAATAACTTAGTTTTTAAGTACACTGAAGTCTTTGATTGGACCGAACTGTGCAGATTTATCGTTGTGGTGTGTAGCGGGCGTAATGAAATCCAAGATAATGATTTTGTGTACGTTATAGTTAAGACTTAGTAATTCAATACTGACTCGCCGTAGCTCGCGGTTAGTTAGTGACTTTTGCAAATTGTTCCGTGTAAAACTAACTAAACATCGCTTGTTATAGTTTAATTAAAGGTTAAAGCGTTTAGTTTATTACAACTTGGATGAATAGGTAAAGTTGCTACATTATGAATTACATTATGAAGCATGTACATACAGTGAAGTCAGGTACCAGTCCAAAGTTCCAAACACAGAAATGGGCAAAGAAGTGAAAAAGATTTGTTTCGACTGTTTGCAATGCAAACAAAATGTGTTTTGCAATTTCTTCTACGTTTCTAAAATTAATTAACCCTATATAAGACTATAACCATAACCTTAAATTTAAGATACTTCTTCTTTTTTTGATGGCTTACGCGTTTCTTCTACTATTGGTACTATAGAACAAGTGGTGCCGCTCGACCAGGCATAAGATGATAATCATCTGACAGCGCCACACCGTTGAATCGTGCGCACGCACACATACTCACGTGTAAATACTTAGTTCAACCACGTCTGCAGTCGTTGCGGTCACTTCCTTTGTGCTTTGATGAGTGCAAAGTGCAAAGGAAAATGTTAAGAATCTGGTCAAGCAGGCCTTGTCGATATGCAGAGATATGATAGAGCTGACCCTAACACAGTGTTATGGTCAGGTCATGTAAATCTATGCCGTGAACAGTGCAAAAGGTACTCCTCTCCGATTCGTTCCGAACACATTCCACCATCACGTGATCATCCTTGACTTTGTTACAATCATTACATTTTCTGGTATTTGCTTTGATCATGATAAACGCGAAGCTATTTAGTGGGATGTCTCCGGAACGAAGTCTCATAGCAGTTACTATTGTATTCAAGTAAAGATGGACTTCGCAAACCATACCTATACCATATCCCTTTGGCTTGCGAGCGCTCGTCGAAATATTCATTCCAAATTTTTATACAGTTTTGTTTAACTAAGTATAATGTATCAGTGTAATATGGCATATAATGTATCGTCGTACCATCGGCTATAGCTTTTCATGCGAGACGGTGTACTGTTTCGTTACCCGTCAGCCCTACATGCGATGGTATCCACTGTAATACTACCCGATATCCCCGAGATGAGAGTGTCAGTATAGCGTTTGTAGGCTATCCGTGTTCCTCGACCGTTCGAGGTACACCAAGCCACATGCTGAAACGCACATTTAGAATCGGTGAGCAATGGTCGCCCGGCTTAAACGAAGAAATGTACAAGATGGTTTCTAATATGACAATTAATTCCAAAGACATAATTAATTATACATAAATAAATGAATCATATATAGCTTAAAAATGCGCAGTTTCTCGGGGAATATACCTAGCGTGATCGATTTTTCTCCCCCGAAACTTAAATTTCATGGTAATACTTGCAGCCGTTTTCGAGAAACCGATTATATATATATATATATATATATACAATATTGTCTCGTTTAAAGTGTGTATCCTACTACTTTTATAAATGTGAAAATTTGTGAGGATGGATGGATGGATGCATAGATGGATGTTTGTTACTCCTTCGCACTAAAACTACTGAACAGATTTCGATGAAATTTGGTGTGGTAATAGTACTAGTACTACCTACTAGAGCCTAGGCTCTGGATTAAAACAAAGGCTTCGTCCCGGCAAAAGGTCCCGAAAAAGTACAGTGTTGCCGTGGGATACTGTATTTATGCGGGCGAAGCTAGCAAAAGCTAGTTTAATATAAAAAAGCAGTTGCCCCTACTGACCCACTCACTGGCGTATAGACGCTCGCACAGCCGTGATCGCTAATAGTAGAAACGTGAAATATGGATAGTAGTTTTCATTTACAATGTAGACGCACACTAAGAAACAACTTGAAAAAATCCACCCTTGAAAGGGTGAAATAGGGGTTGAAAGTTTGTATGAAAAAAATGAAAATCTGTTCTGATTTCTATATAAATAAATAAAAAGTATTGAATAAGTATTTTTTAGTTTTTTTTTAATTAGTCCCCTAAAGCGGTGAAATGGGGTCCAAAGATTGTATGATAAAATATCAACAGCTGGTCACGCATCTGCGTTATTCAGTATTTAGTTAGTTATTATGACGTCGAAATCCTTTAAAAAATGATTTTTCGTAATAGCGCACGAAGTCGCGAGCTACATCGAGTTTAATATATTATATATTTAATATATAATATGAAATAGGAAGCAGAAATGTATATATTCTAGAGTTTCATATTTCAGCGAGATTTAGCTGGGTACTGTGGTGAGCAGTTGCTACGAAATTACATTACAATTTTAAATACATGTTGTAAATTCTAAAGTATATGTGTAAATGTAACATTTGTAGAGCTGTGGCTTAGGCTGGGACTATATGATCCGGAATCCGGAAGGCCAGGGAAAATTCAGAGCACTGAAATAGAACTCTACGCTAATACAATAGAGTTGAAAATCGAATTTTCGAGTGTCAAGCTGTCATATATATGACATTGACATTTGATTGGACACTAGTGTGTTCGATTTTCAGCTCTATTGTATTACCGCAATATTCTATTTTAAGTGCTCGGAATTTTTCTCGGCCTTCCGGATTCCGGATCATATAGAGACGCCATGCATGCTAGGACTATGTTAAAGTCCCGGCCTTAAACAATTAGACAGGTTGCGATTAACATAAATGTGAATGTGCCCGGTGCCCACTTAGGATACTTTTTATCCTCATCTCATCATGATGATCCTAAGTTACGCCTTATAACATCGGCTATGTGCCAGTGAAAATCGGTCCAGTCGTTCCGGAGATTAGCTGGAACAAACAGACAGACAGAAGGACAAACAAAAATTTTAAAAATTGATTTTTTATTGTTAATACATACATACATTCATATGCATTAAGTAAAAAGCTGTTAATTGAAAATTAGAAACAGACAATTCAATTTTATTTATCTGTATAGAAGATATATAATACGTGAAGCAAAAAATTTCAGTACAGTTTTACGAGACTTGTAGGGCAGAGCAGTATAATATTTGGTATACTTAATGTTGTGGTTAATTTTTTAAATTATGCTTAGAAATACACACAATTAATAAAAATAACAACAACACACTACCTCAGATTATTAACGCACACTACCGACCGTGTGTGCGTTCGACAGATACAATTTTGTTACATTTTGACGTTTGTCAATCTGTCACAACATGTAAAAGAACCTCTATCTAAGAGACAAAAGTACCCTTATAAAGTTCAAATTTAAAAATTGAACGAATTAATAATAATAACTTAAAAATAATGCGGATTTCGACCACAGGGCCGAGGGCGACCTCTAGACATCTTAAAAACTTAGTTTCATTGACGTTTAATTTGTTGTTTAAAAATAATAATGATTTTTCCCCGTTTTAGTGATATTTGTTAAATTATTATTAACACATTTTAAGAACGTTTAAAATAAACGATCGAATGTATAATTGAATACGCGCCAAGCATCCATTAGGTATTGTAAATAGATGATGATGATGATGAAGACTGTAAGTTACATAGTGGCATATGCTTGCAGTTCTTTACACAATGTCGAAATTTCCAAACGCGTATCTTTAAAGACTGAGGAGTTTTGTTCCGCGCTTTTGGATCTAGGGTATAACTTGGTGCAAAATCTTACTCTTTGGTAGCATGTGCTTGGGTTACTTCTGAAAAAGTCAAAATCACTGTATGTGTATGAACACTTTTATTTTTATTTTTATATGGTATAAATTTAGAGGAGTTCCCTCGATTCCTCATGGATGCCATCATTAGGTGACCGCTTTGGTGACAACGAAACCAATCATCATCATACCCAATACTTCAATAAAAGAATTTGGAAAATCGATCGGGACGGCGAAGTTATCGTTGAACATACATATATATATATATATATATATATATATATATATATATATATATATATATATATCTGTATATAAATGGGTTCATAATGATAATGGTGATGATGGATATGATGTGATACAGGAAGCAACACTATCGTGTTGGTAATTGTTCATCGGCGACTGTCACGGCACTCGCTTTGTTCCGCACGCTCGGCGCTCGTCGGTGAATCAGCGGCTTAAGCCCCCGTTCCCACGAGTGGTTTTTTCCGTCAGTGCAGCGGTAGGGCCAATTCATACCGAGACAATACGCGAAGCAGCGCTGCATTTTAAGATAGCTATTAAAAATTAAAATTTATTCATTACACCAAATGATACACGTTTCATTGCAAGAGCGGCGCCTTCGACATTGACTTTGATTAAATTGACACTCGGACACATACAATGAAACGTGTATCATCTTGTGTAGCTAATAAAGTTCAATGTGAATAGCTATGTTAAAAATGTAGCCCCGCGTCGCGTCCAGTCTCGCCGCGGTGTCAAGTAACCCTAACTAAAATCACTGAAAATAGAACTATGCGCTAATACAATACAGTTGAAAATCGAATACATTTCCAACTCTATTAACTGTTTACAGTGATGTTTTTACTAATGCCGACACAAAAAAACCTCTCGTGGGAACGCAGGCTAATACAACGCGGTAATTACTTCGTACAGTATCGACAATGCATTTACAGTATGTACAGGATATTTGAAAAACAAAAAACGTACTAGTGATTTTTATCTCAACCCCACCTTTTGTAATTAACTTACACTTTCATGTTATTGAATTATCAATTAATCGTCTTGATATCATAAACTGATTTTTGGAGTTTGGACCAATCAAAACTGGTTTGACATTTATAAGAATAAATACCATTTTACAGTTTTATCATATCGGGACTGGATTGTAACTGTATTAGTGCAACTGCATTTGATAAGCAGAATCGACCTTCAGAATTCGTTGAAAAGATCGTAGAATGTAAAAGTAGAATTGAAGATGATGATGGTGATGATGATGAACTAGAGTAAGAACATTATTTCATTTTAAAAGTAACTAAAATGTATAATAGTCGGTTCGTTTTCATACCAAGGGTCAATTCACACCGAAAAGTAAGGATTCACGACACAGCGCTGCATTTTAAGATAGCTATTTAAAATTGAAATTTATTCATAACACAAGAAGATACACGTTTCATTGCAAGAATTCGAATGTCAGGTTGCACCGCGCTGCACAGCGCATGTGCAGTGTATGACTCATGATTCATATGAAGCCATAAGCTAAGCTAAGCGTTTATAATACGATATGAACGCATAGCTTAGTTCGTAATTCTCGAACGTAGAAGTTACGCTATCTACCTATAACTAACAGTGTCTAAAGTAGTAAGTACCTGGGTAACCGAGCTTTGCTCGGAGTTTGAAATTTTTAATTTAAAAAATAATCACAAAAAAAAAAAATATGACCGAGGTTTAAACCCACCAACCACATTCCGAATTTTCCAACAAACCAAAAATTATACATACGTATACTAGACTGCCCTATCGGACTGACGTAAAGTTAAAATGATTGATGTATTGCGGCACGACGAAAGAAAAACATATATCGATTTTTCTCCCCCAAAACTCTACTACTTACTTTACTTTACTACTACTCTTACTTTCATGGTAATATTTGTTGCCGTTTTCAATATTACGATTATATTATATATATACAGGATTGACTCGTTTAAAGTTTAAGATTCGCATTGCACTATTACAATATTTAGCAAATTAACCCGAAGGTCTATGTATTCTAAAGGAATTATCAGCTGAAGTCAACTCCGAGGTGATTGGCAGCCTGGCAGGTCATGCGATGGAGCAGCGTGCAATATATCGGGCTAAGCGTGTGTTACACCTACATAGGAACACTAGTAGGTATCCGTGGTAATCATCGGATATAGGGAACGTCACTGGGCCTAAAACAGTGGCTCCATAAGGGTTAGTTCACACCACGACGATATACGACGTTACGCGGCGCTGCATTTTTAAGATAAGGTGACCAAAGGTGCTGGACAGTAGCCGAAACCGTACCGTACGAACCGTAAGTGTTTAAAACAATGAACAATATTCGCGTAAATATAACAAATCAATAGCTATTCAAACTTGAACTTTATTCACTACATAAAAATGCCACCAGTCATACACATGCTCTGTGCAGCGCGGTGTAACCTGACATTCAACTCCGAAACGTATATCTTCTTTTATAAAGAATAAAGTTCAATTTTGAAAAGCTATCCTAAAAATGCAGTGCCATGTCGCGTATCGTTTCGTTTCGGTGTGACCCTTAGTTTAATTAGGGCAGGTGTGGCAAACTTTATTTTTCCTACCGAGTCGGGAGAAACATTTCTACTTTGCGTTGGCCGTCTCTGTTCTTTACCCAACTTTCTTGTCGCAACTGACAATATAAAAGTCGATTTTTTAATATTCTGATGATCAGATTTCTTCTAAATCTATACTCAGACGAAAGATTTCTTTGTTATTTTTTTTTTGCATCGAACAGGCTCCGAAATTACTGAGCTGACTTTGATGTAAAACATAGAGAAGACCACGGATATCGCGGCAAAATGTAGGGCGATTTCCTTATGCGCGTACGAAGTCGCGGGAAACATCTAGTTCATATATCTGTGTAAATTTTTCACATATTTCCCTGTCGATTTTGAATGTCCTCGAAATTCATCGTGTCGATGCTGAAAGGGTTCTAGGTGTGGAATCGATTAAAAGTTACCCGGCGAGAGGCGGCGGAGGTAACTGTACTACGAGTAATTAACTGCCGCTTAGCTACCGTGCACGCCTGATAGTGTACAGAAAAACATTTAATATATCCACGCCCCCTTATAATTAAAAATATTTACGCAATGGATACGCTAATCAATGTTGCTAGTCTGATACGTTGGAAAAGTCACTTGACAGACAAAGAAATTAATTAATCAATCAATAAAAATATTATAAAATATGCCATATATCAATAATATTATAATTATAATGCAGGCTTAATATTATAATATTAAGCCTGCATTAGTAGATTACTAATATTAATTATTGAAGTGCTCAAGATGGTAACGTGTGTTTTTACACTTTCTAACAGGTACATATCTGATTGTGGACTAGCTACCGTTGTTGTCTAAAAACTTAATAGTTGTTGTATAGCTCAAATAATTATCCATAAACTAAAAAAACATTAAATGAGCGCAGCTAGATCTTTATCTGATATAGTTTAAGCCTGGGATCGCGCGAACTGAATTTGACATTCCCTAAGGATATCAAATGAAAGTGTTTGACACTTTTGGATTTGAACGAGTTGACACGTGTGCGGATATGTGTATTTGTATGGAAACCTGACCTGCAATAATACAATGAAGTCCCGATACGCATAAACAGCCCACCCGGTATTCTCGTAAACCTTAAACTAGTGTCAGTCGCTTCAAGTCGCTTCACTTATAATACAATCAAAGTAAAATGAAAGTCTACTTTAAATACGAGACTCGAACTTCAGGCCCTTCGATCTGAATTTGACATCCTTAAAGGATGCCAAATTAGGTACGTGTGTTTGCCAGGCTCAGTTTACACATGGCAGATATGGGTATCGTCAACAGTCAAAACACTGAAACACAATCTGCTAATTAGAGTGTCCAGAAACAGGATACAGGTAAATTAATAGACAAACATGTTCACAATACAATATACATACTAAGTAATATTTTAGAAGTATACAGTTGGAACAATACATTTTACGATAATGAAATTGAAAGTATTAAAATACTAGAGGTCGCAATGTGCTCGGAATTAACCCATAATACTATTATAATTTTGAAGTTTGAACTTTGTAATGGTTCTTATGCCTCTTAAATAGAAGAAAAATGTAATTGTTGTGACAGATTGACAAACGTCAACGTGTAACAAAATTGTATCCATCAAACCCACGGCAGTGTGTGTTAATAATCTGAGGTACTATGTTGTTCTTATTTTTATTAATTTGATGTATTTCTATGCATCTACGCATAAATAAAATTAAAAGTTATCTTTCTACACACTTACCTCCACATAAACTTCAATTTACCGACCAAGCTTCATGTTCCTCCGGTTGCAAAATACGCTTGAAACAATACTAAAAGTTTTTTCTTCACGTATTAATATAATAATAATATAAAGTTATTGGTGTTGATGCTATGTTGTAGACATGTACCCGCCTTCCTGAAATTGTTACGTAAAGAGTACCTATGTATTACTTTAAACCTTTAGGCAAATACAGAATTATAATATAGATACATATTATTTAATGTTCTAAACACTTACGGATTGTGTCGCGGTGCACTTTTCTTTTTCCCGACGTTTCGGCTACTTTCCAAATTCCAGCAGCCGTGGTCACGGCACAGCAGCATCAGTCCTCACGCGACCACGGCTGCTGGAAAGTAGCCGAAACGTCAGGAAAAAGAAAAGTGCACCGCGACACAATCCGTTAGTGTTTAGAACAATGAACTTATTTGCGTAAACATAAGGAATCAATATACTCATTATTTGACAGTATTTTTAGAAATGCCTAACCAAGAAGTAAGTACCTGGTTATGTTTCATGTGATCTTTACTTTAATCGAAGTAGGTAGTATTTTGAAAGCACCAAAACTGCATCAGAATTTAAGTTTTTCCCAATAAATCCACTATTTTAAAGGAATATTTTGCATTTAATAGTAGCGGAACATTTATCACGGACATGATTGGGACTCGTCTCGCGGGACTCGCGGTCGAGATAAATGTCAATAAATCTATCTCGGCGCCGATTGTCCCCATTGTGACGTGTTTTGGTGGACAATTTCGGTGGTTGCCTCAATTTATACGTTGTTTTCTTTTATAAAGTATGTTTGGAGAAGATATCCTTTGTTGCGTCGCTTTATATAAGGTCTACAAAAATCAATTACGGATATTTCGGGCGCATGGTTTACTGCTTCTGTGAAGACGTTTAGGCGGAAAAAAATGATCCTACTCGGAAAAAAATATTATTTATTTATAGGGGCGAGTTTGCGTTTAGCGGAGATTCACCCATAGATCAGATGATTTTTTACTTTGAGTATGACAAATATTTTTTTGTCTAAACGTCTTTACACAAGCAGTGAATCATGTGCCCGAAGTATCGTAAGTAGTAATTGATTTTCGGAGACGTTATATATTGTTTCCTTATATAAAGCACTAACTTTTGCCCGCGACTCCGCCCGAGTAAATACAGTATCCCCTTTTTCGGGATAAAAAGTAGACTACGTGTTAATACAGAGCTCAAACTACTTCCATACCAAATTTCTTCAAAATCTGTTAAGTAGTTTTTGCGTGTAAGAATTAAAAACATCCATCCATCCATCCTTACAAACTTTTACATTTATAATAGTAGTAGGATATTTGGATAAGATATCCTTTGCTTATTCAGTTTTGAGGACTAGAGAGAGAGTCACAGTATATGGTCAATTCTGTTAACTAAATCTTACAAAAATACAGTTTTGTTGCAGTCTCGGTATGTTACAGCAGTAAAATGGCAATCTTATAAACGTCAAACGCGTTTTGATTAGTTAAAAAAACTCCAAAAATAAGTTTTTAATATCAAGACGATTCATTAGTATTTCATTGAAAATGTAAATTAAACACGAGAGTTGAATAAACACTTTAGAATTTAAACTTGAGAGATAACTTACCTACAATTTAAACAGACATCATTCCTAGTAATTATTTGCCTTCACCGCTTTAATAGGTTGCATATTTCGAGCAAATACTCCAAAGATCCGGATTATGTAAAACGAAAACATTTAAGATAAGCGAAGCTAATAAATGAACTAAAATACGTTTTAGGGACACGATCCATATGGATTTTAAATCAAATAAAAGACGAGATTTCCTTTCGTTAACAAGATATTTGGGTTTTACAAAGCATTTTTATGAAACCCCGTTCCCTTCATTTGCATAACCTTCCAGAAATTTCTCTCGTTTTCGAGTTCGAAAATGGATCCAGCTAATTGCCTAATATAATTCGACTCAACCCGCCCTAGAACTTCGGTTTACTTCAAAGTTAAGATTAGAACCTTCGTTTAGTAAAGATTTATAATTAAGAATGTTTAAGTCTGGTTCAAACAAAATTATAAGAGGGCTGTATTAGTCAGATTAAGCGTTGATGGCGTAAATACTTAGGCGTCAGCCGTGAAATTAGTATTGTATTAAGATGTTTAATGCAGATTTTATGTCTTCTGTTCTTATCTTAAGAGGTTATCTCTAGACGAGAAAGGCTTTATGTAAAATTTTTGTGTGGCCTTTTCATTCCCACCTCAATTTTTGTATATGAACCTTTATAAATGGCCCGACTGATTACATAAATGAATGTTGCCAGATGAAGCCTGGGTCAAAAGTGCTTCGACCGCATTATTTTATAAATAGCACGCACAATAGCACGGATTTATTATTTTTTAACCAGACTTTGTTTTTTTTAAATATTCTTTAGGGAAAAACAAATAAAATGCTCATAGAAATTGATGTCTCGATAAAATAAATATTATTGGAGCTATGAACGTTTAAAGTGTCGAAAAATCGTAAAATTGGGGACTTTTGATCCATGATAAACATATAAAATAAAGGAATAAAATACATTTTTTTTTTCTTTTTGGAGTGTCTATTGCAATTGTTTATGATTTATTTTTCAAGAAGATGGTATGGGTAGCTTTGTAATCCTGAACACTTATTCGGATTAAGTTCAATACGTAAGTATGTACCTATTGTAGCTGAATGCTGACGGATGACTGTAATAACGCGCACGACTACGACGCCGTACTTAATTAAGACGTAAAGCGGTGATTAAATCTGTCCTAAACTAGGTAAATTCGGTTACGTTACTAATTTATATTAATGCGAATACTAATATTTGTTACAATGAATCCTTGTATCACATCGATATCGAAATCTCTTCCTCTTCTTTAACAAAGAGCATCTACAATGCCCCTGGAACAAATTAAATTTTATATTCTAAACTTCTTAACGTTTATCGTTTTTTAACCAAGAAAAGGAAACCGAACTTCTCATTACTATAAAATGCTTGCCCACGATAGTGTAACTATGGGAACTTACTATTTATTACTGTAGTGTATGACACTTATACTAATAAATATAAACACGCACACTTGTTGGGGCGTGGTATCGGTGGTGGAGTGGCGGTAAACTAAATAGTATTCACTTGGTGCTCACACACAGCTCAAGCACTCACTGCCATCCCAATACCGACCACCGACCGAGTGGGTCTGTTATACAGCAGTCTAGAAGTGTTTCTGTTACGCAGACTCCTATCCTACAATTACCAAGAAAATGAAACCGAAATTCTAATTACTTTATAATGCTTCCCCACATTGTGTAAATAATGATAATGATCGTGATGATGTCGCCGTCGGACTGACATAATAGAGGCGAAATCATTGACAGGTATAATTTACTCGGTCGTTCAACAATATATTATATTGTTGAACTAAAGAAAAAAAAACATTTATAGCTTAAAAATGCGCAGTTTAGTAGGTATAAAACCTAGCTAGATCAATTTTTCTCCCCCAAAACTCCCTCCCTGCTTTAATGGTAATACTTGCAGCCGTTTTCGAGAAACCGATTTTATATATACAACATTGTCTCCTTTAAAGTATAAGATATGATACAATATTTTATGTTGTTATATATAAATTTCGGGACTGTCCAATGAACATGGCACCCATTTAGATCTCACTTCTTTTGTCTTTGATTGAACTTGGCCGAGAGCCAGATTCACATTTATGTTTTGATGGGATTTATAATTACACCAGAGTACTAACATAAATCGCGTGTAATCAGCTAACGGTATAGAAGGTTCCAGTAAATTAAATTTCGCTGCAGCCTGACACGTCTCGCCTGCCAGCTAGTTATTTATTAGCCGCTTTACACAATTAGCCGCTTTACACAATTAAATATGGAACCAATTTATCCTATTATGTAAATACTTTTTGTAGCCAGCCAGTGTCCTTAATTGGACTAATTGCATTTGCGAATTACTTTAGAGGTTTTGTTTAAACTTTAACCCCCTTATTAATAGAAATATTTACACCACGGATACGCTAATACATGTTGCTGTCTTTGTCTGTTAAGTGGCTTTTCCAACGCATCAGACAAAGACAGCAACGTGGATTCGCGTATCTATGATGTAAATATTTTTATTAATAAGGGGATAAGGATATCCGCTAATATTCCAGAAGGAACATTAGAGGAGATCTGAAAATTACAACAATAGAGTAAGTACGTGCAGAAGTAGCGTTTATTACGATCAATTTTAGATTTCAAACAGTAGGTCGATTCCGCTAATTAAATCTTGCAATAATATAGTTTTCATGCAGTCTCAATATGTTAAAACAGCAAAACAGTACTCTCATAAACGTCAAACCAAAGTTTAAAGCATTTTTAATTGGTCCAAACTACAAAATTCATTTATAATAATTCATTAAGTCTAAGTTAGATATCTCGTATACGAGAATTGGGGTTCTGGTAAAATTAAACGATTGCTTCATAGCTTACCAAATAGTTTATCTACTATTATAGTAGTTAATGGCCTACGACTTTGCCCAGCAATATAGCCTGATTTACCCCATGATAGCATCACAGGAACAACGTAGCGAGCTCATTTTAGTTCCGCCCAGTTTGTAATGTCCTACTAAACATTAATGCTCTGCTGTAACGTTTTAAACTTTTACGTGCACTTTGTAAACACGTAATATTACATAGACTAGCATTTGTCCGCGGCTCCGCCCGCGTAAATACAGTATCCCACGGGAACACTGTACTTTTTCGGGATAAAAAGTATCATGCGTGTTAACCCAGTGCTCATACTACTACCATACCAGATTTCAACAAAATCCGTTCAGTAGTTTTAGCGTGAAAGAGTAACAGACATCCATCCATCCAACCATTCATTAATCCTCACAAACTTTAATATTTATTAACTATTAGTAGGGTTGCCCCATACTTTGAATATTTTATGTAGTGATTTTCGTTTAGTGGAATTTGGGGTATACGATTCGATAGTCTTTTGTTTTTACCCGACTACGGCGAAGCGAAAAGGAAGGGTAACGATTTTGGCAGTCTATGTATGTATGTATGTTTGTTCCCTCGTAGCGTCTAAACTACTGGTCCGATTTTAATAAATGGGTTGTCAATAGATTCGTTATGATGCCGCGGGTAACATAGGCTATATATATTTTTTTAAATTTTGTATTTTGAAAATTGAACCTCAGATATCTAAAAAAATTTAAACCGAGATAATCATCATGTGTTTGGTATCAAAAGTAAGGTATTGGCAAGAAAATTATAAAAATGTATAATATATAATAATATATCATATTGTTTAAGTCAAAACACACGTTTAAAATGCGGTCGTACAATTCGTACTAACCCAGTTAAATTTTCGAACATTACGTAATATAAGACTATAAATATATAATTTATATAATATTTCCACCTTCTTATAATATATTTTATTTTATAAAAAAATTTGATTGCCAAACAATGAACGAGCTGATGATGATGAATTATAGCTAAGAACACTCTCGATCATGTCAGCTTTCAAAGAAAAAAAAAATACAAGATTACAATCGGTATATCGGTTCATCTGCTTTTAATTATAAAATGCAGATGAAATAAACTATTAGCACTTTTATTACTTATTCGCAGTGTCGTTGTATTTTGACGGATATATTCGACTTCTTAATTTATTGCACGGTGACTAGTGAATTAGTATTGACTGTTGAATGATTTCAATTGCGTTTCTTGACTGAACCGTTCTTCAAATCTAGAAAAAAAATTGGCTCGCACTGCGCTCTTGAAGTTTTTGAAGTAGACATTTTTAATTTCAAGTGTTTTGATTACTAATTAATATTATTCCAAAAATATTATGTTCGATTGAGAAACGGAAAAATACGAATTAAAAAAAAACTATAACCCTACTACGTAAAAAGGGGCCTAAAAAGCCGAAACAAGAAAATAATTCAGATAGAAATCCAGAAATGCATAGGTACATAAATAGGTAGGTCAAGCTAAAGCCGTGATCTTATATTCTTTTTTAGACCTCTTTTCTACGTAGTCGGGTTATAGTTTTTTAAAGTTTTTTTCTTACCAATGAAGGTTCCATACAATATGACACCGTACAAACTTTGACCCCCATTCATCGCCAGATTCATGAAGAAAATCAATTATTATCAATTATTTTTGTTTTTTTTTAGATCAGACCTAAGCCTAACACACTATTAACGTATTTAACCGCCCGCAGAGAACGCGCGGTTTAGGATTGTTGTTTAAATAAATTGATTTGAATCTCGTTAAAAACGCGTCTTATAGTTGTAATTTTCTATCATTACATACGCCTAATGAAAAATTCAAACATAAAAGTTTAAACAGAACACAACCTTAAAAACTAGAAAAAAACCTCAACACAACGGTTTAAAACCAAACCCATAAAGGTGTCAACGATTAACGAATGGGCATTCAACAGTGGTTAGAACAAAACCACTAATTAATGTGCCGGGCGGCGTAGCCACAAGCGAGCTATCCGTTACGTGCTGATCCCAAAAGCCCAATGAAATATTTAAATTTTGTTGCCCACTATGGATGGATGAATTTTTTAAACTGCTCTATCATTTATATTCTTTTCAGTATTAGTAGCCAATCAATAATAAGGTAGAGTTAGGTTAAGTTAGGTTACTTCAACAGCTTTCAAACTAGATAATTCTATCGAATTAAGCCCTTACTGTAGTCGTGGGTCCATTGGGACCACATTGAATCTTTGAAGCACTGTAAAATTCGCTGTGAGCGTCGTAGCTCCCATCGCCTCTCAATACCTTTCTAAAAGATGCTAAAGCTCCTTTTATAAAAATTACGTTTTTGCCAGCTTCTCCATTGGTGAGTACCCAATTTTGGGTGGGTCCAATGGATCCACGACTGTATATGATACGTTAATTTTTTTGTTTTAGCTAAATGAAAATAATATTATCGCCAGATTCATGAAGAAAACATAAAAAATGATTTGCATTGCTTTTTTTTTACATTTTGCAATGTCTTCATGTAAGTTTTATATATTTATATAAAAAGATAATAATTTCCTACTTTGTGCGAACATTTTCACTGGCTTTGACCTTCCTATGCAACATTAAAACTTATAGATAGAAAAAAGTATACCGTATGAATAGTATGTATTGATACTTACGCGCTACACCTGTATCGCATGACACCGGTGCCTCAGGTTCTGATGACGTATTGAACACTTTTACTAAAACAGTTGTGTTCTAAAAAATATCAGAAATGTTTGCATCAATTGACGAGTTAGAATAGAGGAGGGATGTCCTAAGTGTGAATTTCTAATCTCGTGCCAGTTTCAGGCGCGAAATGGCGTTTAAATTGATAATACTGTGTTTATTTTTATGTGTGTGCCACGTTTTTTTAAAATTGGAAGAAGTGCTGATATTTATCCGCCACAACATTCGGCAGCCGGTGACCGAAAATTTGAAACGGTTCGGCGTAGATATTTGGCCTGCGTCGACATACAAAGCGGGACAATTGACATCTAAAGGAGCGATTTTAGAAAAATATATGGGCGAGTACATTGTAAATTGGCTCAAAATGGAGGAACTGCTACCGAGCGATTGCCCAAATTATGATAATGTTTATATTTACGCCAATACACTACAAAGGACAAGAGAAACGGCTATAGAGTTCGTAAACGGCGCGTTCCCGAGCTGCGACGTGAGGATTCATAGCATCGATTCCGATGAAATGGATCCAGTTTTTAATACGAGTGACGCAAATACACCACAACAAATGAAGGATTTTATTGCAGAGGAAATGGAAAATAATTTAAACAAACTCGACTTACAATATTCATATTTAGAATTAGATAAAGTGGTAGATTTAACTAATACAACAATTTGCAAAGAGGAATATTTTTGCAGTTTTGCGAATTCGAGTGACAATTTTTTTTATAAAATTGGCAAGGAACCAGAATTGATAGGGCCGTTGAAATATGGAAATAAAATAGTGGACGCATATCTTACTGCTTATTACGAGGGCTTTACGATGAAAAGTATTGCTGATGGGGAAATTGAGAATTGGGAAAGGCTGATGGGAAAAATAGCACAAGCGCATCAAATCGTTGATTCCCATAGTCCTCATTTGGCTCGCGAGGCAGCAAAACCATTGCTTCGTTATATTTTTAATGCTATAGCAAGTGATAGAAAACTTATACTCATGGTGGGACACGATTCGAATATACAATCATTGATAGACGCATTGGACTTCAAAGACTTTACGCTTCCAGACCAATTAGAAAAGACACCAATAGGAGGGAAATTGGTTTTTCAAAAATGGAACGATCAGTCTGGTAAAAAGCTATTAAAAATCCGTTATGTTTATCAAACTACAAGGCAATTAAGGGAAGGAGTTCAAGTGTCAGAAGAGAATCCGCCGCAATGGGATGGGCAAATGGGAAGATTTGGAGCTGTCTACATGTCTTTCTGACTTAAATGGGTTTATGACCTGGAAATGTTTTTATAAGCTTCGTTAAATAAATGGAAAGGATGTAATAAATATAAATAACATACGTTATGTATGTTATTTATATTTATTTACTAAGTGAATATATCATACTTACTATTAAGGTGGCCTTCCCATTCATGCGACACGCGACCGCGACCAGCAAACCATTGAATCTGGTTCTCTGACCACAGTCACCCGTCGCGCGATGCGGGTCGCGGGGATTGTTTAGTGCTCCATATAAATTCATACTAAGCAGAGTCTCCGGCGACCATATTTCGGTCTCAGGTCGCGGTCTCTACCTTAAGATATGCCTTTGTCGTCACCTATCAAAATAGAAAGGATGACAGATTTGAAAAAAAAAACAAAATGTCACAATATTCATAAACCGTGAGATGCATCATTCATATTTAACGTACCACAAATACGTTACTCTCAAACCGCATGTAGGATCAACAGGCGTTCGAATAAAGTCAGACCGTCAGGCAAAAGGCCTGACGGTCTGACTTTGACGTTTGAGTGTCCAGCTAAATAAGATGGCGTTTGTTCCATACCGCATAGGCATCTTTCAGGCTTTCTTTTTACAGTTTTTTTTGGCCATTTTTTACACGCATTGTTTTTTGGTGCCTATTTTTTGCCAATTGATGCCAAATTAAACTAGTCTGTCCGGATTTTCGGTTTTAAGACTTGGTAACCCTAGTCCAGAGCCCTAGCCGTAAGTGAGCTCTGCCCTCAAATCCTTTCGCAGTAAAGTGCTGCCCTTTATTAGACAAAGTAGTTCCCAAGTCACAAAAGGGCAAGTATCATACTTTTGATTGCGTTTTGTTTGAAATGTATTCACAACGCGACGTCAATTCTGAACCATTTTTTTATAAGTGTTACTAACAACACAGTTGTTGCTAAATGTTGCTACTTTTACTGTTGTAAATCGTTGTTAAGACCAACTTTTTTCCTACAGCATTCGAAATACACGAGCTACTCCCTCACAATTATTATATATTGTTATAATAATTAGATATTGGTAAAAATAGAAGAAGTATCGTACCAATCAGGAATTAAAGAACATCCCGGGAAGCTCATAGTTAGTTTTAAAACAGAAAACTTACAAAATAAGTGGATAAATTCAGCGAAATCGGCGACAATTCTGCGTCCTTCCGGAGGCCCCTCATAAACGTGGTAAAGACATATATACGAGAAGCACTAACAGCTTATAATAGAAAATTACTATGGAACGTAAACAAAAACTTACAGAAACTCATAAATATATCTGTTGCAAGAAAGGAATCATACACGTCAAAAAAGAACATAACGGACCGGCAGTAATTCCAAGAACAAAAGAAGATATTAAAAAACTTTTATTGAAATAAGTACAGTATGTAAACACTACACAAATCAAACTATTAAAAGCACTAAAATGGACCATATACTCGAAATTACTAACTGCATCGATATTAACTCCTTCATTAACAAAATACCTAATAACTTAAATCAAATTAATCTAATATGCATGCATCTTAACATAAGATCCTTAATTAAAAACTTTAACGCCCTCGAACAACACGTACAGTCTAGTTACGTTTAAAATCGATATAATTATAATAACTGAGGCTAATATTTCCGACTCTCTGAGTTGCTTGTACAACATAGATGGGTATCAAATGTGTACAGAATTACGAAACAACAGAAAAGGTGGCTGAATTATCGTGTATATAAACAATGAATATAAAACTTCTATAATTAAAAACAAAACACTGCACTTTCAATCCATTATTGTAAATGTGAGCACTCCCGAAATGTATTCCGTAAACCTGTTCACAGTATACCGGCCTCCTGATTCGAGTAAATGCCTATTCTTAAAAGAATTAGATAACCTACTAAGTAGCTTGGATATTAACATGGACCTTATTTTTCTGGGCGATGTCAATATAGACCTAAAAACTAATAATTTCATAGAACATAAATATAGCAGCAGTATCCTACACAGCTATGGTCTTGAGTGCGGGATATCGGACACACTCATATTGTTTCTACGATGGATAAAATAAGTAAAACTTATTTGCAAGATCGCGTACTCAAGAACTATTCACGGCGGTGTTAGGAACTGCACTGGCCGACCATTGATGATTGAGCAATCGCTATCGCTTGCATGAGCAAAATGCAACGAGATATACAGGTTGCTCCAAAATTTATTTGTACATTTAATAAAGATTTATTAAAGAAGTCATTAGAAAGTATCAGTTGGAATTGCGTAGAAAAAATGAATAACCCCTATTTAAAATATAAATATATTTATGATGAATTTCATAAATGCTACAAAAAATCAGTAACTAAAATAATTTTATGTCAAAAGTAAAAAAGATCGGACAATAATTGGATTAATGGAAAAATAATTAAAGCGTGTAAATACAGAGACAGATACGGAATACGCGCAATAGACATTAAATCTATTTGCCATAATATATCTCCCGTAATTGCCAAGCTTATTAACTCTAGCATCGAAAATGGGATTTATCCTAAAGAATTGAAGACAGGAATTGTTAGGCCCATTTTTAAGAAAGGTATGAAACATAATTATGACAACTATCGTCCTACCACGCTGCTCCCGACGATTGACAAAATCATTGAAAAACACTTGTCACATAAAATCCATTCTTACTTTAATCAAAATAAAATAATAAATAATCAACAATATAGATTTCAGCCACAGAAAAGAACTACCCAATTGCTGTCTGCTTTTACGAGTCATATAAATGATCATCTTAATAACAAACTGCAAGTTTTTGTAGACTATACCAAGGCATTCGATACTTTACGATACGAGACGCTAATAGAAATACTAGATCAATGTGGTATACGAGGCCCTGTCTTAGAATGGTGTAAAGATTATCTAAAAGATCGATCTTATTGCGTAAAGGTAGACAATACTTTGAGTGATGAGGTCCAAGTAACCGAGGGTACTGCTCAAGGATCCGTGCTGGGTCCACTTCACTACTTGGTGTACGTCAATAATATTACGAGTGTGTAAAACATTGTGAAATATTACAATTCGCAGATGACACTTGTTTGATAGCCGCTGATAGAGAAGTTAGTGTTGCACTTAATAAGCTACAGATTGACTTTGATAACTTGGTTAAATGGTCACATGACTCTGGCCTTATTCTTAACTAAGAAAAAACAAAATGATGCATATAATATGTTCATCTCATAATAAAGATATCCTATATAATATAAACTAATATAAACTAATATCACACAATCATAAATGCTTACACACGCCGTGTATAAGAACAAGTCAATGCATTTGCTATGTCATTGAAGTAGTTAAAATTTTTAAATACCCTCAGACTGACCATTGATGATCGCTTAAAATGGACTGAGCACATTACCGGTGTTTGTATGAAGCTAAGGGCTATTTTGGCCAAATTTTCTATCATTAGGTGGAAAATTTCTTACAAAAACTTATTGACTCTGTATAATGCACTAGGTGATTCTATTATCGATTACGGCTTAAGCTCCTACGGACTAACTTCACATTCTCATCTAAATACAATTTATCAACTACAACTAAGAATACTAAAAAAGATTGTTCCCCATAAAATTAAATTGAAATTCCATAATAACAATAGTGGTCTGTTTCATAATTGTAAAATCATTTCCATACATGACAAATTGAAATATCGACTACTAGTTGAACAATACTTCAATGGTAACAATCAAGTAGTGAAATAATACCCGTAGCGCCTCTCTTGTAAAGTTAAATGTTCCTCGTTTCTCAAATTTATATGGTAAAAATTGTCTCGAATGTGTAATTCCCCAAATAATTAATAATTTAAATCCAGATCTTAAAAATAGCCTAACCAAAGAATATAAAATCAAAATTAAAAAATTATATATTAAATAACTCAACATCGCAAACTGAGTTAAATAAAAGTATAATAAGATATTATTCAAACCAGTATTTTACTAACAGCCTGTATATGGTGTTATACTAACCGGTTTTATGCCTGTGCTGAGCGCGCCGGGCGCGCCGTTCGCGCGTCAATACTCACTACGCAGTGCAGCGGGCGCACCGCACGCTGATGATCATGTCTCACACACCTATGTACACCACTACACACCTGAATTATAATGTAGAATAATTACTTGTGTAAATACCTACATTTTATTGTTAATTGTGAAGCGACGACTGAACGGCGTATGGTAAAACTGTACAAGTTTATATTATATTGTTTT
The DNA here is from genome assembly GCA_037179445.1 of Phengaris alcon alcon. Classification (NCBI taxonomy): domain Eukaryota; kingdom Metazoa; phylum Arthropoda; class Insecta; order Lepidoptera; family Lycaenidae; genus Phengaris; species Phengaris alcon. The sequence goes on from JAYRCH010000194.1 coordinate 590,573, forward strand.
TGTATTTATGTTTTATGTTTTATGTTTTTATATTGTTTTTGTATTTTTTATTGATAAATAAAGGGAAAAAAAAATGCAAGCCCGAGATATATTTGAAAGCCAGTGATAAAAATCGAAGCTGTCAAAAACTAGCTTCACCCCAGTAAATCTGCGCATAGAAATAAAGTCCCTAGAGGGAGGACTGTTTATTGACAACGCTATAAAAATTTATATTGGCTCAGTAAAGTTTATAAAATGGATTTTATCCAAGCCCACCAGAACCAATCGCGTTTAACGAACTGAGAATAAAGCCTGCTTTATTAAAAAGTTAATATGAATGTCTTTCTTTCTGCTGCTATATTCTTTGTTTATGGACGGAATAAGCAGAATTGTTTTTTAGGGTTCCGTATCCAAAGGATAAAAACCGGACCCTATTCCTGAGACTCCGCTGTCCGTCTATTTGTCCGTCTGTCTGTGTGTCCGTCTGTCTGTGTGTCACAGGCTGTATCTCATAACCATTACAGCTAGATAGTTTTAATTTTCACAGATAATGTATTTTTGTTGCCGCTATAACACCAAATACGAAAAACAGAACAAAACAAATATTTTAGAGGGACTCGCATACAACAAACATGCTTTTTTGCAGTTTTGTACGGAACCCTTCGTGCGCGAGTCCGATTAGTAATTAGGCGATTTTTCTACAGTTCCCTTTCCAGTCCGGCAGAGTTATAGGGGTTTTATTTCATTCTTGGACCTTCAAATGATTTGATGAAATTGGTTGGTAAGTGGTTGAAACCGTTTTATGGAACAGGCATTCAAGGTTGAACGTGTACCTATTTTGGAGAAAATATGAAATGAAATATATAAAAGTAGAGATTGTCTTTTTTATGTAACTACATTTTCATCACGTGAGTAGGCAAGGCATAACATCAAATACTTACATCTTTGAACGTATATTTAATAGGTATAATTTAAATGAAACTGTGAGATTTGGGTTATAATAACGAAAAATTTTGGGTTCCAATCCCAATCTAGACGAGGAAATGTAGAGTTGTTAGGACACTATTTCAATATCAAATGGTATCTTCCTAACGTTTTATCCTGTTTCCCCTGACACAAATTTCGTGCTGGTTAACTGGCTGGTTAAATCATTAATGATTTTGCAGCAAATTGTTCATTATGTATTCATTAGTTAAATTTATTAAAGAGCATGAATCTTAGATTTAAAGATTTTCCATACAAACTTTCAGAGATAGTTTCATTACTAAACCAATAAGTTCTAAATAGAATTGCAGGATTGCGAATCACAATATTCAATAGGATGTAAAGTGAAGATTAGCATATAAAAAGAATCGGCGAGCCGCATTGCCAATACATGAAGATATTCTGTACAATACACATATTGTGCGCCTGCTGCTTATTATGAAAACTAGAGATCGCCCTGTGGTCAAAATTCGCCTATAATTCATATTAAAATTTTTTAGTTTCAATTCTTAGGGTTCTTTTGCCTCTTAGATACGCAATAAAGATGTGTAAATTTTGTGTATGATATTTACAGTGCCGTATTTACACATTTGCCGCCCATAGGCTATTTAGCCCCCAAACTTACTTCTCAAAATTACTCTTCTTATACTTTTTTTTTAATGAAATGAACCAGGAAACGAGTAGACGAATCGCCTGGTGGTAAGCGATTACCGCCGCCCATGGACACTCGCAACACCAGAGGAGTGGTAGAGGTGTTTTATTTCACGCCGGTTCTCTGTGAGGCCGTGGTATTTACCTGGTCGAGCCGGTCCATTTATGCCGAAACGTGGCTCTCCCACAATTGCTAATACTAATCAAGAGTACAATTGTAGTTTTTTACAATTGTCCGGGTTGAAATTTGTATCAAATAGCTATTTGAAAGTGTGTATTCATTATCTAAAAACAAACAGCGCAAAAATATTATAATGATAATATTATGTTTTGTATGTTGAAAGCGAGCGAGTAGAGCGAGCGAGCAAAGATTTCCCTAATTTCGCAAGATAAAATTGGATATATATATTTTTTTACAATTTTACTGGTTTAATTTTCAACAAATACCTATCTAGTAATAGCTTATTATTTCGAATAATTAATAGCGCAAAATAGACCATAGACTATTAAATATTAGAAATAACATTATTATGTTCGGTAGGTTGAAAGCAGGCGAGTGGAGCGAACGAGAAAAAATGTCTCTATTTTTGCAGGTTTCTATTGAAAAAACTTCTATGGACCAAAACAAATGACACACAGTAAAACACAGTCAAAATCTGCAGTCGCATATCTTTTCAATACCAAAAAATCCGCCACCGCCCGCCGAACTCATCTAAAACATTTTGAATTAAAATTGTATTTTACAATATTGAAACGCTTCTAGAATATTTGGATCGTATATTACCGCAAAAGTGAAGTTTACAGAGCGTTTAGTAATTTTTTGTGTAAGAGTGTAAAGTATAATTTTTTTTGTTAAATTTTCGAGAATAAGTTTTGTATGCAAATAAAGAATGTCCCAATAAGAGTGCCCGATTTAATTTAAAAAAAAACACATATTTTTTGAGCGAGTGTTGTGAGTGGCGGCTCTAACTCACCGATGACGCGTTGGATCTCGGCCTTTAGCTCGGGAATTGTTCGTGGTTTATTTGCATAGACCTGAGATTTAACAAAACCCCAAAGGAAAAAGTAGCAAGGCGTTAAATCGCAAGATCTCGTTGGCCAGTTGACATCGGAATTTCGGGAGATTATTCGGTCCGGAAATTTTTCCTCCAATAAATGATTTGTTTCATGGGCGGTGTCGCAAGTCGCGCCATCCTGCTGGAACCACATGTCGTCCAGGTCCAGTCCTTTCAATTGGGGCCACAAGAACTCTTTATCATGGTGCGGTAACGCAAACCGTTGACAGTTGCAGCGTTGCCAGTCTCATTTTCGAAGAAGTACGGCTCAATCACGCCGCCTGCGAAGAATCCGTACCAAACAGTGGCTCGCTGGGGATGCATTTGTTTCACCTGGATCACGTGCGGATTTTGTAAGCCCCAAATTCGACAATTTTGTTTGTTAACGAACCCGTTCAAATGAAAGTGCGCCTCATCGGTGAAGATGATTTTTTTCGAAAAATCGGCATCCAGTTCATTTTGCTCCCACACCCATTCAACGAATTGTCGGCGCTGTGCATGGTCTTCTGGCTTAATCTCCTGGGTCAGCTGAATCTTGTAAGGATGAAGGTGAAGGTCCTTCGTTAGAATTCGCTGCGTGGTATTCCTCGAAAGTTGGAGTTGTTGTGAACGATGCCGAATTGATGTTCCCGGGTTTTCGGCGACACTCTCGTTTACAGCAGCGATGTTTTCGAGAGACCGGTACGCTGACGCACAGGAGACTTGCCTTCCATAACTGACCCAGTTTCCTCAAATTTATTGATCACTCTTCGAATTGTTGACACATTTGGTGCACTTTCACGACCGAAAATTACGCGAAGTTTGCGAGCGGTTTCAGCGTAGCTTTCCCCATTTTTGTAATGGGTTTTCACAATGATAACGGGTTTATCTTTTGTGTAACGCTCCATATTTAATAATGGGAACAATCATAGATGACAGCTGTCAAGTTTCAGATCTGCCACTTGCTCAGAAAAAAAATGGCGCCAAATTTAAATCGGGCACTCTTATTGGGACACCCGTTAATAATGTTTTTTATATGTCTGTAAGACAAAAAAATGTTTAAGCTACATTTGTCGCCCTATGCTTCAGCCTACTCAGTAACTTCAGCCATCTGGTAATTCCGCCAGGATATTTGCTACTACTTACAAATAACAGATGAAAAGATTAAACAAATTATTGACAGGCTGCTGGATTTGCAGACTGGACCGCGAGGATGGCCCTTAAAATAGGTCTAAAACCGTGAAAACGTTATTTTTGCTTGAAGTATTAGAGCGTTTTCACATTATGCGATACGATGTTACTTATTGCGCGCGATAATGTGAGAGACTTTTATACTGAAACATATACCTTCTTATTTATTATTTTGCCTCTTAGATGGAAAAAGTAAAAAAAAAATGTTAGTTGTCTGTTAGTTGTGTAAAATTAATTGTTAGTTTGTCAATCTATCACAAACAGATTGACAAACGTCAACGTGTAATAAAATTATATCAAACGCACGGTGTGAGCTAACTGAGGTAGCGATAATAATTATAAACTATAATTAATGTAATAATTAAAAGTATATGAGTCCAGTTCCATTAAAATTACTAAAAATTAAATTTCACTCATGTTTTTCACGATGTAACCGAACGTCAAAATTCATAGGGATTGACAACATATATATTTATATATGTAGTAAGTAGATTTTAAAATAAAACCATATTTTTTTAATTATGGACCTTTTTTTTGTGTTCCGCTAAATATTCCGGTGTGTTTATATATATATATAACCGATAACCAGTCATAAAGCTTTCAAAATGACTGGCTATGCCGGGTACAACTATTTGACAAGCACATCAGCTCCGTCTGGTAGAGCGCCCAGCGAGACCAATGGTTAGTCTATGATTAATATATAGATATAAGGGCCAATAAATCATCAACAACAATACCTAAAGTGATTTAAAAACAAAATTATTAACAAACGTAACCTGGCGTCAACCTGGCAGTTAAAAAATTAAAATAAACGTTGGTTAATTTTAAAATTTCGAACTGTTTTAATAGTCACCGATGTTTATCTTCTATTGCGTTATTTTATAAAATAAATAATGACAACAACAATATTTGGTAAAATATTTTTTTATATTTATTTACTTTTTTATTTGTAACAAATTTTGAATGCAAGATACGATACAAACTCAGTGTCACAAAAACCTGTAAGGTTTTTAATAATAATAACTTTTTTTATGTAATACACAATACATATAATATTGTTACATAAGTATCTAAATAATATCGGTCAAGTTTAAAATATTAGCTGAAATTCTATTTGAAAATACATACTAATAAAATTTTTTGTTGCACTCTTATTTGACATTATTATTTAGTTCGTTCAAAAAGAAGCCCATAATATTTACAACAATGTTTTATAGAGTTAGTTAATTAAGCATGGAGTCTGGTGGCTGTCGTATTGAGATAACGAAGATCGATGTGCCGTGTAGAACTTAGTGTTAGCCCGCCATCAACTTTTAATTCAATCGAAACCCAACTTGGTGTGAAGAGAAGATAAATTTGCGATATGGACTGGTTTGTTTGTAAGATTCCAAACCTAATCGAATATACTGTGCGCCTGTTCCACAATCTAGTGATAAGTGTCGGATAATTTGTATGTTTTGTCTCTGTCGCTCGATTAGTGCACATGGACCAATATAAAACCATCAGCAGAAATGAAACTTCCGAATAAACTATCCGAAACTTATTAGAAGACTGAAACAACCCTGAGTCTGCATGTGTTTTGGATGGAGGAAATTGCATTAACAATACTCTTAAATCTGAAGTAGATCATTTATTTTTTTGCGGTGCTCAAAATAATATCGTGTATTCACGTAAATTTAAAATGTCAGTAATCAAGAGGACATATTAAGTTCTAATTCATTGGTATGTAGGTATTATATTATATATATATATATATATATATATATATATATATATATATACACCCACGACTATAGAAATGTAAGTTTTAATATATTATATATATATATATATATATATATATATATATATATATATATATATAAACACACCGGAATATTTAGCGGAACACAAAAAAAAGGTCCATAATTAAAAAAATATGGTTTTATTTTAAAATCTACTTACTACACTTCTTTTGTTATTTAAAGTTACATTTGTTTACTTAAAATGAGATCACATTAAGAACAGATTTTGCGAGTAAAGGCTATTTGTGAAAAATGGTACATTTTTGAACTTTTCATGTAACCGGGAAAAGTGAAAATTAATATTAAAATAACAATTAATTAAATTAGAAAAATGGTGATTATTATCGCGTATTTCCTCCACGTGCTCTTATTAAAGTTTCTACCCGTCTAGGCATACTGAGAATGATGTTATAGATGGTCTCCTGGGATAGTCACCCACATTGGCAGGAGCTGGAATTCTGGACTTAACTTTTCTTTTCAGCAAGTCCCAAACGTGCTCTATTGGGTTCATATCCGGTGATCTCGCCGGCCACTCAATAACAGTGATATTCATATCATTAAGATAAGCTTGAGTTACCCGAGCGGTATGTGGCCGAGCATTATCCTGCATAAAAACAAAATCGTCACCGATATATGGGGCAAACGGTACGACATTTTCTTCTAAAACTTCTCTGATATAGCGGTCTGCAGTCAGTCTCCCTCTGTCAATCACTACCAAGTCTGTGCGAGCTCCCAAACAAATGCCCGCCCAAACCATTATTGATCCACCACCGTATGCAACTGTAGTTTCAAAATTTGTCTGAATGTATCGTTCTCCTTTGCGTCTGTATATTCTTTGCCTGCCGTCAATTTGATTGAAGAGAATTCTGCACTCATCACTTAACAATACCTTACTCCATTGGTCCGCGTTCCAAAGTCGATGTTCCTGAGCAAAAGTTAACCTGTTTCTACGATGATTTACCTCGAGCCTTGGAGCCTTGGCGGGCACAAATGAACCCAAACCAGCTTCTTCGAACCTTCTTCGTACGCTCACTTACGGTTACACCCCGCACTGCTTCTAACTCATGTCGGGCTTGGACGGCCGTCAAATGGGGGTTCCTACGTACACGAAGCCGAATTAAACGATCATCCCTACTCGAAGTGCATCTTTTTCTGCCTTGTCCTGCTCTTCTCACATAAGTACCGGTCTCCCTGAACCGTTGGATACTGCGATGGATCGTTGAAACTGGTCGACGAAGATCTTTGGATATCACTCTGTAGGTTTGACCATTTCTTCGCATTTCGAGTGCCCTGGCAATCTCCGTTGGGGCTAAGTCAGGCATAATTCAGTCCTCAACTCCAAAAAGATACGCGATTAAAAAAAAACTAACAAAAAAGAGTATTTCAATGAAATTTTAAATCAAACTCAGAAGGAAGAAATACACGAAGTTCGCTCCAGATAAGGTGTATTTGAATAAAATTAAAACAATTGCATAACATGTGCTGTTCAGTTGTTTTCTTAATTTGAAAATATTTCCTTTTAAATTAAATGACGTATAAACTAGCCAGCAACCTTATATGATACTGATATCAAACCTTTATTTTATGTTCCGCTAAATATGCCGGTGTATATATATATATATATAATATATTAAAACTTACATTTCTATAGTCGTGGGTCCAATGGCCCCACGTAATTTCAAATAAAAATAAAAGTAATATTAACTTTTCTTATTAACTTTTTTAACCTAGTGTAAATGATATAAAATACCAATTAAGTAATTTATGAAAAATGCACATGAAGTCCCTTTTTTAATGTAATTATAGGAACTCATAAAAATAGCCTTGACTTCAAAAAGATCAAACTAAAAAACTTAAAAAATGTATTTATACTGTCAGCAATTAATATTAAGATTTTTTCGTGTATTTAAAAGTATGTATTATTAGGTATGTATTATATTGAATATATATTCCCTATTTTTGCATAAAATCATATGTCATAATTTGGCAACTTGGCATAATTTCATTTGACCTAATAGTAGTTTCGCATAATATTCATTTGGCATAACTTTTGTAGCATAATTTTTTTACCCATAATTACTAAAAGCATGATTATTGTTAAGCATACTTATTGTAAAGCATACATTTTTTAACGCATAATGTAAATTAAGCATAATTTTTTATGCATACTATTAAAAAGCATAAATTTACGCATACTTGTATCTAGCATTTTTTTTCGCATACTAATGTATAAATATAATATTTATACGCCGCATATTTCAAACCTTATAAACATTATTACACAATTTGACTGCATTGCTCTAACGAAGTATTATGTAGGCGCTTTACATATTGGGTAAAATGACGATGATTATTTTTTATTTTCCTACCGACATTTCACAAAGCATTCTTTCACTGAGTGTTTTTGTGTGTCGCTAAGTTGTACTTGATTAGTTTGTCTTGTAAACAAGAAAAAAAGGGGGAATAAAGCTAAATATGAACGGATTCATTGACGAGAAAAATAGACAAAGTAATGATACATTCTACTGGGTATGCGAGTTAAGACGAAATAACAATTATTATAATTGTAACTCTCGACTGATTACGACATTAAACTTGGACAAACAACACAAACTGCTATCTAATAACATGCCGAGCCACAACCACGGACCAACACACTTACGGATAAAGTAAGTTTTGTTTTTGCATTAAATATCTTTCGTATTAATTATTTTAAACATGTTAGTGGCTTACAGGTGGCCCAGGGGCCATGCCTCCGCAACTTAACCTACTGTTACACATGTTACACTAGATATAACGACTGTAATACCTGCTTTTTGTTTCATAAATATTCTAGTTACCTTAACCGTGTTTTCATTATGTCCTTCCATTTTATGCCTATTTATGCCTTGTGACAGTATGCCTTGAATTTATTATGGCAAAAAAAATGTCTAACGAGTTTATGCCAAAAAAAAACTATGCCAAAGTATTATTATGACAAAAAATATTAATCTAAATGATATTTATGCCTAATGATGTAGTATGTCAAGGAACAATTATGCCAAAGTATTATTATGCATAATAAAATTAAGCCAAATGACTATAAAATAAAATATGAATAAAATTATGCGAAAAAAGGGGATCTATTATTGGAAAAACTAAAAATTATATCTCCTCTAATAAAAAAAATCTGACACCTGTTCAATGGATGACATTTTTTTAACAAGTACTGATAAAGTATGAATCAATAAATATTTATTGTTTGTATTGTCTTTCTTTTATTTAAATTTTACATGACATCACGAAAATGTTAAAAAAAACAGTATGCAAATTTGCTAGCGCTTCAAGGCTTGTGAGATGTGGGTCCAATGGACCCACGACTACAGTTCAGGGTTAAGAACTCTTAAACTCTTCTCAATTCCCAATTTAACTTAGACTTTCAATTTACTTTTAATGAATTATAAATGAATCGTCTTGATATCATAAACTCATTTTATAGTTTGGACCAATCAAAAAGCGATTAAACATATCGAGACTGTATCGAAACTAAATATCGTATATAACTAGATTTAATCAGAATCGACCTACTGAACGCTTTCCACACTTTGAAATGAAATATCTAAATTAATACTAGTTAAAGTCTTAGTAAGAGGGTACCACAACCACTTATTTAAACGGGTGTTAAGTAAATAGACTTAGGTATACCTAGACGGCTAGGTATATAGGCTTCCACGTTCAGGCTAGTGCGGTAATAACTACGAGCGTCAACCGACCGAAAAATTACGTAACTAATGAGTATATCCAAGCCAGCGGCATGAACAGAATTACTGAATATTGCTCGTTTTAAGCTTTTTATTGCAACATGCTTAAATTGCTTACAATTAATTAAATTATTTCGCTTGTCATATTATTGGCTGTAATTCTATAAAATTAATTATTGGTAGTTGCTACTATATGTAAATTGAAATATTTATGCGGAACATAATGAGTAATGTAAATTGTAATTTTGAATGCACATAACACTGAAAGTAGAAATTTTATTAGAATCTTTCTTAAACGTTATTTTCGTCTATTCTGTAAATGTTCTTTTACGTACCTTACGGGCTATTTGAGTATTATGAAAATAAATTGTAAAGCAACTTATAATATCTCTGTAATAGTTTGTGTTGCTACAAGGTAGTCAGTCCAAACTTGTGAACTTTAATTAGTTTCCTCTGATAGCCGTTTCAAGTTGCGTGGATGGGTTAAACTTTTACTGATGATCTTACACATTTTGCTTCAAAAGCATTTTTTTATTCTATTGCAGAGCTATATAAGCAAACTAGATATCGCCTGTGATCGAAATTCGCCCATAATAATTCATATAACTTTTAAGTTAGAACTCTGCAAAGATTCTTTTGCCTCTTAGATAAGACAAAAAAGTATATGTTGTGACAGATTGACAAACATCAACGTGTAACAAAATGTTAGGAGTTTTGCCGGGGAATTCTATGGGTGACGTTGTGGATTTTGGAATTCCTTCTTAAATTTGTGCTATTTCGGTTCTTAATGTGTAATATTGGTAGAATATTAACCATTGAATATCCGTTAACGTGCACAAGTGTGGGCAAGTGGTACAATTTCAAAAAACGTGCTATTTTGTGTTGCCTCCAAAACTCCCTAAAAACTTTCAGTAAAGCTTCTACCACTTTACTGAATCGACTGACTTGACTCATTGACTGCACTATCTATTTGGACTTTGACTAGACTTTAGACTTGACGATTTAGGAATACGGTGTTAAAAATTGAAACGAAACGAAACGAAACCCGCCTTTTTAACTTGACACTGGCAAATGGTTTTAAGCCGACGCCATATCATATACTTAAGAAAAATAAATTCAAAAAAATAAAATGTTATCTATCAAACGCACGGTACACACTAATTTGAGGTACGTTTATTCTTGTTTTTTTTTTTATCAATGTTATGTTTTTATAAGCATTATTTAAATAAATATTGGGTTTCTGCACACCTTCCTCACATAAAATTTAACTGTGCCAGATATCATACTTCTCCGTTCGCACATTTCTCGTATAACTGTACTGAAATATTATAGGTATTTAGACTCTTGCTTATAATATTTCTATCAGTTATGTTGTTTAAAATCTAAGCTTTTTAAACTAAAAACTATAAAACCATTACCCATTTTTTCCTTAAGCAAAACAACAGAAACGAACCGTACACTCCTAGGCATTAATTTGCGGCACACTGATCGTAAATAGTATAAGAACAGCCTCCCTCTGGACCGACTGTGTCAATATCATAAACATTGCCAGCGTTAAGACTTATTTTCCGCCGTTTGGCTTTACTATTGTTGCTTCATGAATACGAGCTTTGTCCATTTTAGGTTGATATTTTAAAAAGTACCGGAGGTCACCCCGTGGTGGAATTTCGCTCATAATAATTCATGTACTTCTTGAGTTTGAACTTTATGGGATTCTTTTGCCTCTTAGAGAAAAAAAAATGTTGTGACAGGTTGACAAACATCAACGTTAAAAAAACCTTTTTCTCGTAAAATTGTAATGAAAGTTTTTGCTTCAAACCTAGCTTTTTAATATAATACATCTATGGCTTTAAGTATTAATATTATAATAATTTGCAATAAATGTTTTTGTTTTACTTCCTTTCTTGACTGATAAAAAGTCCTTGATTGACTAAATCCTTTTTTGACGGATAATAGTCTAAATTCTGGTTCATTTCACATAAAATATTGTACGCGAATTCTGCGCTTTATATTAAGTAAAGTACCTTAGAACGAAAACATAAAAATGTAGGTATAATATTTGTGCATTGAGGTTAGGTTACTTATACCTAGTATCATAATTTTTCTTGACATTCATTTTTTTTTGTCCAAAAAAATATTGCTACAAGAACTACAACGGAATGCTACGAGAGTACTTCGATGAAAACGATCGCCAAATTGAAATTAATTTGCACTTCGGCGTTGCGGTTAGATGTTTCACATCAAAGTATTCTAAATTCTGTTGCTATTTGCACTTATGTATTTAAAAATGTGGTGAGGCGCCTTAAAGTTCTTACTGTATGCAGCGCAGCGTATTGGAATTTTCGTAGACAGGCGCATGTCGTCATTTTACCCAAGATTGCTTGTAAGAATTTCATCTTAGTTTCGATACAACATTCTTGAAGATGCAATATCTGATAATAAATATCTGTGGCAATTTGCGAGGGAACTTTAGTAAAACAATTTTAAGTCTTACCCCGGGTAATTCTGTTAAAATTGTTTTTGTACTGAGAATTTATAACACATACTCGTGCTACATGCAGGTTGTAGGGATTGTACTCTATAACAAATTATTTTTACTTTAAGATTGAAGCAGTATGAAATCTTATAGGTAATTAAATCATATTAGCTTACCTGCGTTTGTTATCACTTTAATGAAACCTGTTAAATAATTAAACTTAAACTTAGTTGCTTCCATCCGTTATTTTTAGTTTTTAGTGTTCCATTATTGGATGATTTATACAGTACTCTCCGAGCGAAAATATCACTCTTGTAATACTGGGACAGGCGGTTTTAAATGTCGTATGCCCAAGCACATACGGCATTTTCACAGCACAGTCAGCCTAGTCCAGAGGAATGACTGGTCAGTACGTCTGGGGCCAACCATGTGCGGGTTTCCTCGCGAGTCACGACTAACGAAGTTTTCCTTCATGATCTAAACCCCAATTCTAGAAATTAACTAACAATTTCATTTTACTTTTATTCAATTATAAACGAATGGTTTTACTTTTATGAGAATACCATTTTGCAGTTTTAATACATATATCGGGCCTGAAATGTAACTGTATTATTGCCGAATTTAATGAGCAAAATCGACCTTCTGAAAAAGTCTCATTTGGTACACACTACAACCTGGTAATCGAACCAGCACTCCCTCGAGTGCGAATAAAACGGTCTATCCACTGGGCCACGCAGCTCTTGTTAAATAATACCGACTAATTTACTTAACAAATACTGTATTCTTCTAGACAATTTGAATCAAAACAAATGTTTAAAGGTAACAAAGTGTATAGGATATTGACAGTAAGTCGTACCTTATCTATACAAGGTAAAATCCTTTTACCCGTGTCTTTTGGCTCTGAGCCAAAAGCGGGTCATGTTATATTTATATGCTCTTCTAAATCTCTCTGTCTTTCCTTGACAATTATATATCGCGGATTATTTAATTCAAAGGAGTCAAATATTTTTCTAGTTGCGACTTTTAGGAATTAAGTAGCAGTAATAAATAAAACAAAAGGAAATGTTTTAGGGTTCCGTACCCAAAGGGTAAAAACGGGACACTATTACTCTCCGCTATCCGTCCGCCTGTGCGTCTGTCTGTCTGTCACCAGGCTGTATCTTATGAACCCTCACGTGATAGCTAGACAGTTAACAATTTTACAGGAGATGTATTTCAAAGGGGAAAGCACGAACATTTGACAAGTACGTATTCGTAACGTTATCGAATGTCAATTGTATAGGCGCTGTCTCAATTTTCATACAATTCTCTTTCGATAACGCAACGTTACGAATACGTACTTGCCAATTGTTCGTGCTAATCCCCATGTTGCTGCTATGACAAGATGGTGTAACTTTTTCTTCTATGAAGATTTTTTCTGTCAAATGTGCGTCATAGCCCATCTTTAGTTCTGAAATCATTGGGTTGATCCATAGTTGATCCTATGGGGTGATCTTTCTCAGAATTAGCCTGTAATACTTGGCATGACTGTATCACAGATTAAATAAAGAGGAACAAGATAAGCAGCTACATGTGCAGCAGCAGTGTGTCCACGACTGTGTGGAAAAATTATGGGCCGTTGAAGGGGACGTCAAATTTTCAAATTTTGATCGATTTTGATCGTTCTATGAAAGCAGTTTGCACCAGCTCTGTACGTAAGTATATACATTTTCTCCCCTGTATGTCTATGTCGTCATTATAATGCGAGAAAATTACGTAATTAGAACGTTCTACCTGCTAGAGTGTCGAATTCCCTGAAAGTACCAACTCCGTTGAAGAAGAGACCTTTTTTCCCAGTAGGCGTTGGTAGGGGATGGCGAGCTAAACTAAGCGGATCTTATTTGGGTAAGCCCTTCTTGTCGGAATTAATTGCCTGGACGCCCCGACCTGACGAGTGCCTTAAATTACATTAGTGTTGGGTACTTCATCGATATAACGAATGGTTAGCTATTTTTATAAGTACTACATTTTACCCGCGGCTCCGCCCGCGTACGTACAGGATTCCGTACAGTATTACGGGACCACTGTACTTTTTCGGGATATAAATATGTTAACAATACAGAGCTTAAACTAATACCATACCAAATTTCATCAGAATCCGTTCTGTAGTTTTCGCGTTAAAGAGTAACAAACATCCATCCATCCATCCATCCATCCTCACAAACTGCAGATATTATATACTGGTTACTACAACGAAGACGTTTTGAACGTGATAAAAAAGTTATAAATTAATCATCCTGTTATCATAAATCGACCGAAACTCGGTATTCTAATACACTATTTTAGTACATTTAAAATCCCAACATAGTAATTATGAAATTAAATTGACTACTACTAATACTGTTCATACAGCGAGTACAAAGACAGCTTGACGTTGCTTGACGTTTGTAAGGTCCAGTGTTGCCAGTCGTTAGTTTTATTGACGGCATGCACAATGTCTTGAAACATTATTATTTATTTTCATTTTTTATAAAATTGCAATTAAATGATGTGTTCGGTTTTATTAGTTTTTTTTTGTATATAAGTTATAACGTACCTACCGTACGGTACTTTCATAAAATTTGATTTTGGCTTGAATAAAAGTGATTCGTGGGCATTGTATATTTTATGTTATAACATCCCCATAATATGTCTAAGTGAAAAAAAAACCGGTTGACGGTTCGGCCCGAGTCAAATTTATTTAATTAGGAGAATACCGTGTTGTATGAATAAGTGATTCACTCAATCTACAGTCAGTCTTCGATACAATTATAATTGGATCGCGGTGAATTTCGTCGTTAGACGTTTTTTTGACGTTTATGAGAATTTTGCTGTTTGATAGAATTCGGACTGTATCGAAACTGTATTATTGTTGGATCAAAATAGCAAAATCGACCTTCTGGATTAACACATAAGCTACATTTTATTCTGAATAAGTACAGTGTTCCCGTGGATTACTGTATTTACGTGGGCGGAGTCGCATGCAAAATATAGTAATTAGATAAATTAAGTGAAAAGTGATGTAGTAAAATGTACGGTCTACCTATAATAGGGGGGACGACTACATCTTAACTATTTGGTTTCATTAATATACTCAGATATATTGTGGCATTACTACTTGGTAAATGTAAAAAAATATATTATTTTATGTGTAGTTTAGCAATTAGAGACATCTAAAAAGTACAAAACAGGTTATTTTTTTTGGTGAATTAGTAAACAAAACCTACATCATTAGTTTACTTACATCATATACAAAACCATTCATTATGGTAAGTATGAACTGAAACGCACAAATATCGGAGATATTTACAAATATGTTCCTGCGGCTATATACTTCATACACTTTAACCTAGGCGTGACGTCACAGCTAGGTACGACTTTAGTATGGAGCGTTTTCACGAGACTTGCGAAATTTTGTAAACAAATATGTAGCTGTACCCACCTTTGAAAATATTGACTTTTGATATTCTGTTTCTTCTGAGAAGTTACTCATATTTAAGAGATGCTATTCATTTATGCAACAAAAAAATTTTTGTCATTTAGCCTATTTTTGGGAAACATTGTATCCAACTAACATTTATTCAATTAATGTTTATATACTTTCTGCACTCTATAGTCTATAGCTTCAAGTGGTCATTATACACAACTTTTACAAAATAACTACTGAAAACGCCCCAAATTCCAACCAAAACACGCTCCACAAAGGAATAGCTATAATTTTTATAAAAAATATTAAACCCGACTACGTAAATGATACCTTTGTTACCCGATCTATTATTACGAATCTATTGACATCTCACATTCATAAGTACAATGTATATGTTACATACATGGAGACTTTGCCGTAGTCGCGTAAAAAAATCATTTTCTGATAGAGCAATTAGAACGTTATCAACTGCGCCCTCTAGTCAAAAAACTGACAAAGCAATTATCTGCATACAATATTTTACACGTTCTACTGGTAATTTGATAGCACCAGATATACTAACTTAGGGTTGCCAGCCCCAAATTAAAAAAAAAACACAATTTGAAGTTGGACCAACCTGGAGAATTCAGTTTAAAACCAGGACGTAGTTATAAAGTTTCAACAGTTAAATTAATATGTAGTCAAAATAGGTTAAATAAAATACATGCTATGTATTTTTTCATAAAATTAGGTATTTCAATAAAATTAAGTGAGAAAGAAAAGTTGTGAAAGTGGCGCGCAAATTTTAAAATAGATGAGATTCTCAGGCCTCTTTAAAACTTAGAACGCAGCTTTAAAACTATCCAGGACACCCTAGGACACTACAAAATCTAGGACATGTCCCGGAAAAACAGGACGGTTGCAAACCTATACTAGCTAAGCTGTTTTCAAGATGAAAGGTTTCGGGAAATGGAGAACATTCTATTCTCTATGTTTATTGTGGATGAGTATCATCGCTGAGCTAAGCGACGAGAAAGTCGGGATAAGGAAAAGGTTACAAAAACAAACTACAACGTTAAATGATAATTATTTTATTCTTAGACTAGCTTTTGCCCGTGTCTTCGTACGCGTAGATGTTGAGGTGACTAATTTCCTATTATTTTTAGAAAGAGACTTTAATTATGCTAAAAATAAATGAAATGGTAATGGTTATTTTACTATTAGAGTGAATTATGCTATTTTCAAAGTCAAAGTCAAAGTCATTTTTTTTATTAAAAATAAGTATTTTTATACACTTTCTGGACGTCGCACAGACTGGTATTTGGTCTTAATAGTTGGTCAAAAATATTTTATTCTTTAAATGACCGTTAAATAGTGTATTTATGCAATACTAGCCAAAATAAATTAAATAAAAATCATTTGTAATAGGAAAAGTTAATTTATTCATCAATTACTTCGTCATCATTATCATCATCAAAACTTATATTAAAATTATTACTTTCTAACAATAAGCCTAACACATCAGGTGAAAACGCAGTTTTTTTTTTGTTCTTCATCTTTCTTAGGCCCGCCAAAAAAGGGTCCGAGGTCAAAAGAAGCCTGTTTAACACATCAGCATTGCATTCGACGCGTGAAAATTTCTGAGAGTGGTCGAGGCGGAACATCCTTATATGCTTATTCCTGGCTTCTGCCGCTTCTTCCGATAACTGTCCAATTGGGAGAATAGCTTCAGCTACGACTTCAGCTCCATGACGTAAAACTTTATGTAAAGTTGGGGACATGGGGTAAAACTTATATAATGAAACGTAAAGCTTTGCAGTCTCGTCGCAGTATATTTTAAATGCTTCTACGTTAATTTGCAAACCGGAACATAATGTATCTAATATAATTTTTAATCGGTAGATTAAATTTTGATCTATGCCAGTGATGTTCGCCGATATTTCATGGTTATCAAAAAAACGCCTACTGGTATTCCCATCAATGGTGTTGCCAAAATTGGCTTTTGGTATGTCCACCAACAAACCAAGTTGCTCCCGGAACTTATCCTGAATTTCTTTTTTCTTACGTTGCACTAAATCTGTTTCTTCAGCTGTAAGACGTACGTTCCATTTTTTTACTGGTAGCTTATAAGCCACGTGCAACATGCTCTCAAAAAATCGGACGCGAGCATGTAATAATGACAACCCGAACTCCATGTTCTTTTTTTTACATGGCATCATATTGTCCAAGTTGTTAAACTGTGCTGACGTGGCGCCACATAAATAGCACCTCATGGTTGATTTTGTGTGCGTGGCTGCATTGCAAACCTTGCCATCCACCATGGTGAAAAGCAATTTATGCCCGATACTAAAATCATTAACTCGGGTTTTAGTTAGCTCTGAAATTTGGGTTTTGATAATGGCTATTTCCTCGTTGGTTATATCGGTTGTTTCTTTGACGAACCTTATTCTAATTGGGCGACAATACCGTGGCGAAGACGGTGTAGGGTTTTGCCACAAGATCTTTCTCTCTGGTCCGTAAACTAGCTGAAGCGGAACCATGGAACTTTGAAATATATTGGCATCAGAATCGGCTTCATTTACAAATTTCATTTTAAATTCCATCTGCTGGGATCCATCGCAGCCCCATTTGCTTATAAGCACTAAGGACTGTTTTTCGGCTGAATTTAGCTGCTGATTTAAATCAACCTCTCCAAGATGCATGAGAAGTCGTTGTGCTGTGTGATCCATAAGACTTTGCACTGTTACTTCGGCGCATGTTTCAGTGATACGATGAATATCCGGATAGCACTCTTTCTTAAGCTTTTGTAGAATAGAATAACATGGATAGAAACTAGGATTACTATCTCGCACTATTTCATACTGGTTTTGAGTAAATCCCGCTTCAGTATACATGAAAAACGCACGTAAATGTTTATCTTCTCGTGATTCCTCATTTCTTTCAGATGTCTTTTTTTTTATTGCAACTGCATATTTCCTCGCTCTTGTAGGACTTTTCGTTAAATCCTTGACAATTTTCGAAGCGTCCACTTTTCCAGTCTCTCGTAACCTCATTTGTGTGGCATATGTCAGCTCATCTGTGCCAGCACCTCTTAGTTCTTCAGTTTTACGTCTTTTACTTCTTTCACTCAAGTCTGAAAATGACTTTTGAGGTCGGCCGGGACTAACTCCTGTAACAAAAAAATCTATTTTATTATATATTTTTCTTTTATCTGTAACTACTGTAATAAATAAAATAAAGCTTGATAAAAATTAAAATAATGACGAAACTAGATCATAAGGTACAGTAATCACAGAATGTAATCAAAAGGGGAATAGTATCGTGGTATTTTTTACGGGAGAATAGAAACGTGGTGTTTTTTACCTGTTTTCGGCAGCGATATGCTTCCTTGAAGCCAGCCGTTGTTGCGTTCTAGGAACCTGCCCTTTGTATTATGAGCGGCTGACCATCGCTGTTTGAATTGATGTCTTATAATTGACAACTTTTGTTTGATTTCAGCAATATTTTGATCATTGCCTTCATATTGATTAAGCACTTCTTGCTCCATAAATAATATTTTTTCATTAAAAGTTGAGGCACCAGAGCGTTTCATTATATTAAATAATTCATTTCTAGTCATAACCTTCAATCCAGAAGAAGCTAAAACAAAAAAATACAAAATATAAACAAAATTTTATTTAATGAGCTGCGGGATGGGTTTACGAAAAATATAATAAAAAAAATAAGGGTGGTTTGGGGTGACTGTTTCAAACTGAATAATAATCTACAATGTCCTTTCTATTATATACACATAAAATTTTGGCTTAGAAATGCTTAGAAACATATTAAAACTCATTTAGAACTTAAAAAATGTAGATTTTAAAGCAATTTTATAGAGTTTTATTTTCAAGGTTATAAATAATAAAGGACAGATGATAAGTTGCAAAAATAAAGTTCCAAATAAAGTACATACCTGGTTGTTCAGAATCCATGGTAAAAAACAGCACAAAATTGTATAATTTTGAAAAAAATATATTTCAAAGTAATGAAATCAGAGCGCATCGAACAATCACACGTACACTGTAGGCGAACGGTAACTTCCGACTGAGCACTCGGCACGTTTGGGTGGGGGTACTAGGTTTATCTTTATGTTATTACCTGGACCGGTTCTCCTAGTTCTTAGAAAAAATGGCTTGGAGGGTGCAAAGTAAACTTTAAAAAAATCGATTTTGACCATGTTTTAGGATCAAATACCAGTCTGTGCGTCGGTCTACATAATGCCTACCGCCGGTTCGGGAACTAGCCCGGCGAGAAGAACCGGCGTAAGTAACTCGCGCGGGGCCATCTTTTATCAAAAACATGGAAAATTGTTCTTTTAAAAATATAAAAAAGGCATATATAACAATGTTATGTCTAAAACTACATAACATCTTTCCGAGAGGTCCTTCAATATGGAGGACCTCTCGGAAAGCTCTCTTTATATACAACATTAACTGTATTGCCGTGCGGAGCAGACTGCTAGCCAAACTTACCCTGGAACACGCAACATAGAACTGTCAGTGTGATAAACACTTCTCTCTTAGGTATATCCCAGCCACTTTCAGTGACTGCCCCTGAGCTTTATTAACAACTAAGTTATTCAAACAACGCCGAAATCCTCAAAACAGCTATCTCTAAGGAATCAGGAGTTCTGTTCGGTACTTTGGATCCAGTGTATACCTTGGTGCAAAATCTTACTTTTTTCGATCGATTTTTCTTCCCCAAAACTCACTGCGTACTAAATTTCATGTAAATACTTGTAGCCGTTGTCGAGATTCTGATTGTATACATACAAGATAGTCTCGTTGAAAGTATAAGATATTTGATTATTTTTTCAAAAAGGTTAGGCTACAGGGCAAACCCTTAACCCGATCGTATTTGTTTTAGGCACAAATTGTGGCTGACTAAACTGTCCAGAGGAGTTTTTCTTAAATTTTTGATATCATTCTGCGTTTCCAAAATATCGAGCGCCAAAATCGAAAATTCGGTAAAAAATGTTTTTTTTTCACTACTTCGGCCCCTTATACTTACTGGAGCGAACGAAAAGACATTACAAACCTTATTTTACACTGGTTATCTGTGAAGTCTTGGTATTCATCCCATTGCAAAATGTGGCAACAAACTACATTTTAAGATGTTGCTAACATACATAGCCCTAGCAATTGTAAATGAATCTCAAACCTTTATTAATTTGAACCTATCTCAATAACCATACTACAGTCAGACAGCTGACGAATTGCGATATTTCATTAATTTTACTAGTTCTGAGGCCACTTCTGTACATCCTACTAATATTATAAATGTGAAAGTTTGTGAGGATGGATGGAAGGATGGATGGTTGTTTGTTACTCTTTCACGCAAAAACTACTGAATGGATTTGGATAAAATTTGGTCTGGTAGTTTAGGCTCTGTATTGAAACATAGGCTACTTTTAATCCTAAACAGAAAAACTAAATAGAAAAAATATTATATAATACATACAAAATAAATGTAAATGGCTACGGTTGTATTTTACTTCCTATAAGAAATTTTGTGACAGATGGACAAACGACAACGTGTTACAAAATTGTATGATCTATCAAACGCACGGTAGTGTGTGAATAATCTGAGTTTGTGTTGTTGTTATATTTATTCCTACTACACACACTACCCTAGATTATTCTCTTTCCTCCACATAAACTACAGCTGTGCCAAATATCATACTGTCTGTTTGTAATTTTAACTTGACAGCTTTCCACTTAATCCATATGAAACTATATAAAGTACTGACAATAAATAATCAATTTTAAAAATTGTTGTCTGCCCGCCTGTCTGACTCTCTGTTCGTTCCGGCTCATCTTTGAAACGGCTGGATCAATTTTCACGGGACCTTTCACTGACAGATAGCCGATTTTATAAGGAGTAACTTAGGCATAAGGCAACTTTTATCTTAGGGATCCGTTAAAAAAATTAGCTTCTGTTTCCGTTACTTCTACGCAAAAGACAAAGAAAGTGATTTCTCAATTATATTCCAATGAAATTGTGTAAAATATACTTTCAAGCTACAACCTACTTTGTTTGTGTAGAAGCATTTTTTTTGTCACGATAAAAATAAACTTCAGTCAGTTCAGTCATAAAGTCAGGATAAAAGATGCAGCTAAGTTTGAATATCCAAGTTACCGGTTAGGTCTTTTGTCCCCGCTGGTCGCATCACGTAATGGGTTCTAAATTGCTTTGATCGTTTTTCCGGAAGGTGAATTAATTCTCTCGCTCCAGTGGGCGGCGGAGCGGCTGACGGGACTTATATCAGACCCCGCTCACTGAACGTGTCGCACTAATTAGGCTGGGACTATATTGTCCGGAATCCGGAAGGCCGGAGAAAATTCAGAGCTTTGAAAATAGATTTCTGCGTTTATTACAATAGAGTTAAAAATCAAACACATGAGTGTGAAGTTGTTAAAATTTTACATTGTCATTGGACTTGACACTCGCGTGTTCAGTTTTCTGAATTTTCACAGCATTACGGATTACGGACAATATTATAATATTGTCCGTACTACCGTACGCACCGTAGTAATATTGTTGGACTATAGTCCCGTCGGCCTTATTTCTTGGTATTGTGAAGATTAGTACATATTATATACACATTTGTGATGACTGTATTTCGTCAACGGTGGATTGCAAATATGCCGTTGCAAAGACAATATTTCCTGGCTTATCATGTACTTTTCGAAAAGCCAGTAAAAAAATACCGGTTGTCTGTAAAGTCGGTTTACTGACGATAGTTGAACGTGGCAACGTCATCAACAACAACAACAATAATAATCATAATAATGAGGTAAAGGCAATGCGAGGTAACGCTGGTACTTGGGTACTTGGTAACGGTACTTGGTAACGATAACGGGTAACAGGTAACGCATGAGTCATGTTTTTTCGTGCGTGCAGCCGGCTCCATCGATTTATTAGACGTTATCACGTCAAAAACTATGCATGTTATATTGTCACGACCAGTTTAGATAGAGTCCAGGTAATCTTTTGACAACCTCCCATTGAACCATCTGTTATTGCAGGCATCTGGCACAATCACGAGAACACGGTGGCGCTGTGCGGCGCGCGGCGCGGCCGATAGTACTCGCCACCCGCCCCCCGCGCCGCCCTCCCCCGCGCAGCCATGGGCCGCGACAAGAAGTCGCCACACAAAACTGACTCGCAGAAATGTAAGTACACTATGGCCCACATTTTTACGAGCTATGGCCCACTACTCTTAAGTCCTATACTGGGTGTATTTAAAACAGACATTCAGGAGGCGTGGAATACTGATCAGTATTTGATTCTCGTTCCAAATGTGTGAACATATTAATAATCCTATGCATTAATTAACGTCGATTCATAACCGCGCGGCCGACACTGTCACGCGAATTTCAAAGCTGGTACGGCAGTGCGAGAGTGTCCATACTTAGCGAGAGTTATTAGGAAATGTTAATCACGTCACTTTCCTGTAAATTGCGTAATTGTTTAGTTATGCATCCTGTATGCATTTGTAGTAATGTTCTTTACTCACATAATATTGTAGCCTATTGCCTAGTGTTGGATTAAAATACCCCTGTATAATATGTAGCCAGGATCGACAGAGATATCCACTAACGCTGCACAGTGGATAACGCTGGACGCTTCACACCACGTCTATCTGGCCCCGTGATAAGTATCCGAAGAACTCGTGTTACTGGTACCAAACAACGGGAAGTATATTTAATACTTTTACACTATAGGTACATATATTTAAGATTTTTATTATATTATACAAATATTTAATACACATCCGTGACCCGGGAACATAGAAAACTTTTTGTTCCTTTGGCGGGATTCGAACCCGTGACCTCCGGATTGACCGCCAATGCGCTAACCACTGAGCCACAGAGGCCGTCAAAATAATAAAACCTTTGACAGTTACAGTTACAGTAGTATACTGTAATATTACGGTTTCATGGGTGCCCGAGGGTCACCTAAAGATACTTGCAACGAAATTAGTCGGAACTCAGAAGAAAAGAGATCGGTACTCTCTACATGACACAGAACTTATGATGACAACATGGCAAATGGGCGTGGCAATCATATTTATTCAGGCGTTGGTTATGTATCTCTATGAGGCTTTGAACAAAAACGAAGCTAGTGGCTTAGGTGGATACATGAAATAACTTCACCACAAAATAAAAATTAGATTGAGATTAGATTATTTTAGTCGTTTTTGCGTGAAAGAGTAACATCCATCCTTCCATCCATCCATCCATCCATCCATCCATCCATCCATCCATCCATCCATCCATCCATCCATCCATCCATCCATCCATCCATCCATCCATCCATCCTCACAAACTTTCACATTTATAATATTTGTAGGACGAACCATTACTTACATAATTTTCTTGATAACAGTTAGAAAGTTTCAGAATACACGATGAGATTGCTACCTCACAGGCGCCTTATGAATTTGTACACGTGGCAAAATTGTTATGCGTTTACAAAAAATAAGAAATATAAATATTAGTAGCTACATATCCATTATCCAACCCGTTTGGGCAAAATAGGCTATCAACATTTTTGTTACGTCAATAGGTAGAGCATTTACTATTTTGGAAGGTTTTAAGTGTTGTATCCACTTTCCGAAAACTAACACTTTTCTCAACTTAGTTTTTATGAAGATTTTAGCATGTATCTTTATTTTGTCTGTTCAGCATTCCCGTATAATAATACTATTATGTTCATACTTGCGTCTTCGTTTCTACGATGTCTGTTGTATCACATTCACTTCGCTTATCTGAATACTAAAACTCAATGTGCTAAAAACTATTTGAGATAAAACCATAATATTATAAAGAAAATTTCATTACATATGAAATTGGCGTTTTGTAAAGGAGGGAATAAAGTCTCTTATTTTTAAACATAATAATTAATATATTTATTTAGTCAAAGTATATACCATTGCTATCTATGCACTTTGCCATCTCATAGGTAGTTCATTGATTCTTTTACTAAAATAACCATTCGGACAGGACATCAATAAAATCTTTGAACGCACAGAAGAAGCGCAGATTACGCGCATAATTCGAGCTTTTCACGAGATTCGAATGAATTTCTATACACAACAATTAGAATCAACGGCGCCGAAAGCGCGCGTCCCTAAAACGCGAGTCCTCTGCGCGTTTTAAAAACGCCTATCTATCGCTCTTAGACATAGTTGCATATACATTTGTTGTTATAGCAAAAATGGTCCGATTAACTTTCCCAACAGTGTTATAGAAATTAGGCATATTTCTTGGGCTGCACTTTGAAATCTGGGCCCAAAAGTTTCCTCTGTGCTTTACATCATTAAATCGCAATATTTTTTAAGAGTTGTAGTTTAATATTTTGAGTAGCAATAATTCCTCAAGAGTTATAGTATTTTAAAATGTAAATTAAGAATTAATTTTTAAAAGCATAAATTATTTTCATATAATGCACAATTTTATCGATTACTAACGAATATATTGTTCTAGATTAATATCTAACGCAAAGGCCTGAGATTGAAAAATCGCCCTTTACAAAGCTTACATTATCCCTATCTTTAACTCGATACAGAAAACAGGGGACGCTTCAGACGCTACCTTACTGTGCCAATCATACTCCTCCGTTGGCTCATTTCTCGTAAAACTGTACCGAAAGTTCTTGATTCTTGTCTTAAGGAAATCTCTTGCTCATGTTTTTTCGAAACATTACACAGAAAACATGAAACAAAAACATTTGTTTTCATACATAAGTTGTCTCCAGCTATAGAAAGTGTTTTTGATTGAAACAAATCATTTTGTGTAGACAAGATCATGAGTTCCGATGAGAAAGACGTAAGCACTCGCAGTTTTAGCGACAGATGCAGAATCTAGCAGTTTTCTGCTAGAGGGGGTCTAAAAAGGCCACTTTAGGTGTTTCATATATGTATTTTTTTCAACTCATTATGTGCGCCATTTTACACATTTCTATTGAAAACTGTCAAAATTGATGTTTTCTAATATTATGAAATTAGATGAATCAATAGCCATTTTACTAATTCACGATTTTTGTATGGAAAAAATATATGAAACTTAGTATGAAACACCTAAAGTGGCATTTTGAGACCCCCAGATTTCAAGTTAGGCCATATTTACTGACATGTAATTTTAGTACCTATTTATCAGGAGTTACGAATAGAAGACCGATTTGGTATTGATAAATAATTTCTTCCGTATTCCTATGTGTAATGGTCATGTGAGTGGTGTAATTCCTTCCTCTCTCTATCCGCGCGGAGAATGTTTTCCGTCCGCCTCGGACGACAAAAACATTTTATATAATACGTAATAGGAATACCTACACAAATGTGTATAGCCACGCCCCAATGTTTCGATGTTTTGTGTAATGTTTCGAAAAAAACACGCGCAGGAGACGCGCCTTTATATCTTTTGTTGTGATTGACAGTAACCGTGCAGCTCAAGAACACGCACGTTATACTCGTAGGTACCTACCATGTGCAGTCGAAAAAATATTTAATGTTTAGCTGTTTCAGCTTATGATCATGAATTGAGGGTTAATTCCCAATTGACGATGATACCACAAAATTATAATACATACAATTTATGAAAACGATCAAACTGCTACACATTTATTTCCCTCAACTGTACGTACGGGTCGAATCGATAACCTTTTTTAAGCCGATCAAAGAAGGTGACTTCAGGGTATCAGATAAATAAGAAATAGACTAGTATCATTTAGTCGAAACCAAAAGGATTAAAAAGCAATTCCCTTTGCAATTGGCTTGCAAAAATACAATTTATCCAATTTGGCCACGTGAATACGTCTGATCCAGGGTTGTCACAAGGATTTTTCATTATTTGACTTTGAATTGAACTTTGACTTTTGAAATGAATTTTCAAACGCTACTTAAAGGGCTTAAGAACACAGGCTGTCACTGTCGCTGCTGAGCAATATAACAAGGACAACAGACGTGAGTCGATCGATATCGATGATATATCGTGTCTGTGGTAATCTAAAACACATTTCTTTATATCTTAAAAAATAACGAAGATTCAGACAATTTAAACTTGCAATACGAAAGAGAGCGAAATACCTACATACGGTGTGACGTCATTGCGATAGTCTGCCGTACATTTTTCTCAGCCAAAATGCGAAAAAGAGAGGGACAATATGTTTGTTTACAATTTTTAATCGGTTGTACCGAAATAAGTTTTTTTGTAGATATAAGTTTGTCTGTAGATCAACAATAAAATGTGATATTTGACACTACTAAACTATTGTGACAGCCCTATTCTGTTCTCCTGCAGCAATCTGTTGCAATACATCTTGCTACGTCTTATTGAAATGGCGCGAAAGGAACTACAATTCTACAGAAATATTGACTTTATTCATATTCTTATAAGACTTTATTTATATTGTGTACCTGGGCTGATTGATAACTGGCCGAAACGACGAACTTAAAAAAATGATACGCAAAAAAGGAATATTACATTATATTCTGGCATCTTTCTGAAAATAGAACGCCAAATTTGAATTTAATCGAACTCATGGAATTTGTTTGAGAGGACGTAGAACTTTCTCTGTCGTAAATTTTCTTAACAATGGAAAGAAACGAAATTCGTGCTGTGATAAAGTTTTACGTTTTAAAAGAGAAAACAGCAACCCAGATTAAAACCAAGCTAGACAGTGTTTTAGGTAATTCTGCTCCTGCATTGAGTACATTGAGTGCAAAAAGTTGCGAGAGATAGCAGAGATGGTGAGCATTTCATCTGAACGCGTTTTTAATATTTTGCACCAACATTTGGGAATGAAAAAGCTTTGCGCGCGATGGGTGCTGCGTTTGCTCACTGTAGACCAAAAGCAACGTCGAGTGGACGATTCATCGGAGTGTTTGGCGCTGTTTAACCGAGATCCTAATGAGTTTTTGCGGCGTTATGTAACAGTCGATGAAACCTGGATACATCATTATACTCCCGAGACAAAAAAACAATCTAAGCAGTGGACTGAGAGCGGAAAACCTGCGCCGAAGAAAGCAAAAACGGTTTTGTCGGCCGGCAAAGTGATGGCGACTGTTTTTTGGTATGCTCGAGGGATTATTTTAGTGGATTATCTGCAAAAAGGAAAAACAATAAATGGAGAGTACTACGCAAGCTTGCTGCAAAAATTAAGTGAAGAAATCCAGAAGAAATGACCACATTTGGCCAAGAAAAAAATGTTGTTCCACCAACGCACCTGCACACACGTCAATGGTTGCAGTCGCCAAACTCCATGACTTGCGGTTCGAATTGCTACCGCATCCACCCTATTCCCTGGATCTGGCCCCGTGCGAATTCCACTTATTCCCAAATCTGAAGAAATGGTTAGGTGGCCAGAGATTTTCATCAAATGAATAAGTCATTGTTGCCGTGGACGAGTATTTTGAGGGGTTGGAGAAAACATTTTATCAAACTGGTGTAACGGCATTGGAGAAGCGCTGGACTAAATGCATCGAGGTAGAAGGAAACTACGTTGATAAATAAATTTATTTTAAATAGATTTTTGAAGTTTTTCTTTGTCGTTTTGGAAACTTATCAATCAGCCCTCGTAGTATAGTGAGTAAATGCCTTTATAATATTATTTTGTATATTTAATGTTTATGATTTCAAGGTCAGCATTAGCGTAGACGCAACAGAGTAAATAATATTATATATTTACGTACTTACAACGAAACATTTGAATTTGAAATTGAATTATTTTCATATACGTACTTCCTCTAGGAAGAAGAATAAACATGGAAAGAGCTCTAAAATCGAAGCCGTAAACAGCTATCTATCTGACAAAGTACAATGGAGAAAACCCATAAGAGTGAAAGATAAGTTTTGTCTAAGATGACAACCTTAAATGGAATTTTGGTGTCCTTTTTTAAGATGTTGGTATTACGATTTTATAGCACTGATAATAAGTATCAGAATGTGCGATAAGTAACAATATAGGTTTCTTCTCTTACTAATAGCTGGGTATCTATGCGAATTTATAAAGAATATCATGGAAGGAAAAGCGGAGGTAGAAGGCCTAATCTACGAGAAACTATTTTTAACAACTAAAGGAGAAGGTAACGTGTGATATCAAGAGGTCAAAAGTAAAGCACAGACCAAGAAATATGGCGTTTACCCTACCGAAAACCGAGCTTAGCTCTTCACATTTGAATGAATATCTGAATCTAAATTCTCTATGCGTCTCCCGTCCTTAGTTTAATTTAATGTTAATTATAAAATTATGTAATGCTCACATATAACGCTTGCCTGCAAATGTAATTACCACTAACACTGATTTATATTGCATTAAGCCGTCAAGTCTAGCCTGAGGCATATGTACTAGGTTTAATAATGTCCTTAAGATGATAGTGTTTAGTTTAGGTCAGTAATAATATACGCTTATGAAGGTTTACTAGCTTGGAATAAACATTGAGCATTGCTATCGATCACTGATGCTCTACTAATGGGGCACGGGTATTACTATATACTCCTTAGCCCCAATTTTACCAACTTCGTCAAACAACGCCGACTTTCAACGCTGAGCTACGGTTTTCGAGCTCTCTGTCCCGTTCTAACGTTGAATGAGAAAGAGAGATCGAACCCGGGTTTAGCGTTAATCGCGTTTATAGAAGTTTGGTGAAATCGGAGCTTAATGTATCACATAATGGTACCCATAAGGCATAAGCTTTGTAGTTATATATTTACTTGTAGTACCGGTTCATTTACATGCGAGAACATTTTTAATACCTACAATGACACTCTACAAAGCTCAAACAAATTAGGTATATCGCTGTCAAATTACTGGAATATAGTCACTATGTCAAATTGACGAGACAAGATAAAAATGTAAATAATCATTAAGGGGTTTGCAACCTTTGGATCAAATTGAGAAAAAAAAACAGTTTTGTCATATCGTCATTAACGTGTATTATAAAAACCAGTCAAATTTACATAAACTGCACATTGATAGATTTGTAAAAATATACATTTATAAAAATGCCACCGTATTGTTGACGCCTTAGGCTGGGACTTTATTGTCCGGAATCCGAAAGGCCGGAGAAAATTCAGAACATTGAAAGTAGAACTGGACTCATACAATAGAGTTCAAAATTGTACACACGAGTTTTAAGTCAAACGTCAATGTCAATTGTGACAGTTGTCAAATTGTGTGTCTGATTTTAGGCTACATTGTATTGTGCGAGTTCTTTAAATAATTGAAAATCGATTATCAAACACATGAGTGTCGAATTGTCAGATTTGACATTGACATTTGACTTGACACTTGTGTGTTCGATTTTCAGCTCTATTATATTAACTCAGATTCCAGATAATATAGTCCCAGCCTTATGGTTGATAATTCACGTGAGTTATAGTTCAACCAGGTGAAATTGAATACAGATTCGAATGATAAGTAAGTTGGGTGGTTGTTTGAATTTAGAATTATTTTAATTTGGCAGCATTTTGACAGGTGATCATTTGTTTACATGAATTATTCTCTCTCCTGGTTTTTAGGGTTCCGTAATACACAAGGAACCCTTACAGTTTCGCTCTGTCTGTCCGCGCTTCTAGCTTCTGTAATTATGAATATAAATGAATAAGCGTAGTTTCGCGTAGTTATGGATTGTGTGTACATCTTGGTTTTGCAATCATAAAATAATAATAATTTTATAATAATATTTTATATTTTAGGGATGAAGTAGGTATGAAATATACTTTTACATTTTAACTCACCATGTGAGGTATCGTTGAATAGGTCTTTAAAAATAAAGGTAAAGTTTCATAAAATACTTTTTTACAAAGTCGACCATTTTCGAGTAATCGGCCTCCAAAGTTGGTGGTGGTGCTAGGGGGGGCCTAGCATTTCTGAACTATAAGATATAGATACTTGTAAGATTCCATTTTGATAGATCATGCTAAAAACTATTTAGAAAAATTATTTTGAACGAAATCGAACAGTAACTTTTGAAGTAATATGAAAAAAAACCTATTACGCGTTGATAGTTACGGAACCCTCCTTAGACATGTCCCGACATGGTCTTGGTTAGGTTATTAGTATAGATAACATAAGTCTAGTGTGGCGTCGTTACTTGTCAATGAGGGTTTTTAAATTCGTGATATCTGACAGATTTTTGACACAACAAGGACCGTCGGGCTATCAAGCGCCGCTTGGTGACAGAAAAAGAATCGAAAATTCATATTGACCGCTTTTGATACCACTTACGCGTTGGGTCTGCCCCCTAGCGGCATAAAAAATATCAAACAATAGACATATATATTATAGAGGAGGCATGTTGAGGCCAAAAGTGTATCCAGTTAAATGACCCCACATTTGAGATTTTTGGGGCCATTTTTACATTTGAAGTATGGTGAAAACAAGATGGCTGACATTTGAAGTATGCTGAAAACTAAGATGGCGTAACTTTTTCTTGTATAAAGATTTGTTCTGTCAAAAGTACGTCATAGCCTATCTTGAGTTTTGAAATCTTTGAAACACCCTCATTTTGGAAAACCTCAACACTACGAGCTCGTAAATAACATTAATCGGAATTGAAACCAGGAAGTCTCTAAACAGCAATTTTGACTACAATCTATCTTGTAGTGTCATTGTTTCGGTGCTCCATCATAGAGCAGATTTAGCGCTCTCTCAGGACCGTGTTTATTTCACAGACAACTCTCTACAATGCGCTTCATGAAAAAATATTATGTTGGGACTAGCCTTTGCCCGCGGCGCCGCTCGCGTAAATAAAGTGTCCTACTGGAACACTGTACTTTTGCGGGATAAAAAGTAGTCTATGTTACAATTTAGAGCCTAAATAAGTACTACCGATACAATCATCAAAATAGTACAGTAATTTTTGCGTGAAAGAGTAAAAAACATCCATCCATTTATATCCATATTCATACATCCATCCTCACAAACATTCATACTGTATGAATAACAAAAATTCGTACATTGGATTTAATAAAACTGAACTACTTATAGTCCGAACCGTATTTAACTTAGACTTAATTCTGGCTGGTTTCAATTCCGGTTAATGCAAAGACATATAATTAATAATGAATCGTCTTGATTTCACTATCTGATTTTTAGAGTTTGGACAAATCAAAACGCGTTAAACGTTGATTTGACGTTTATGAGAATATTATTATGCTGTTTTAAAGGTATCGAGACTGCATCGAACTGTATTATTGTAAGATTTAATTAGCAGATTCGACCTACTGCTGTGCGGGTCCAAAATTAGGTTCATTTTATACAGCATTGTTTCTTCTTCTTGTTTTAAATTTTGCTTATGAACAATAGTTTTATATATTCATGTGGAACTCTCTTTAATGTAGAATGCACCTACTTAATACCTACTGTATATAGCGGCTAGCCGCTAAGAATGATTTATTATATATTATATTATATTTATTCCGACCTGTGACTAATTTCGTAGCTCCTAATCTTTTCGTAGCGCATCTTAGATCACAGAGTAAATAATGTATTCATACCTACTTATCTGTTAGGCTCACTTGCGCGGATTTGGGTTAAAGACTTAAAGTTAACCCTGGATTAAATATCATGTTATCTCTCGGTCTTCGTATTTATGAAAGAAACATGATATTTAACCCAGAGTTAACTTTAACCCAGATCTGCGCAAGTGGGCCTTAGTAGTAAATTGCTCTAGGGATGACATTTGTTTCAATTAAAAATAATATCGAAGTCTGTAAGTAAGATTAATTGAACCATTCATTTCTTGCGACAATTCACTATGATTGATTTGCTCACAAATACAGTGTGGTGTTCCATGGGTATTCCCTGTTTATCATATTAGCTGGAACTTGAATGTTTAAGGAAAATGAGTTTATTATTGTTACTTAAGTTATTATTAACATTTTCCATAGTAATTATGAAACCTGTCTATTCATCTACCCCCTTATAAATGAAAATACGGACACGCTAATCCATGTAGCTGTTTTTGTATGAAACGTTGGAAAGCCAATATTTTTATTAATAAGAGGGTTAAATTCTAAAACATATTAAACATGGGTGGATGGATGTTTGTTACAATTTCACGGTTTTCAACTACTGAACGTATTTTTATAAAATTTGTCATGGTAGTAGTTTTTAGCTCTGGATTAAGACATATGCTGCTTTTTATCCCGAAAAATTACACTACTCCCATGGGATACTGTTAAATACAGTATCCCATGGGTGGAGTGTAATTTTTCGCGGACGGAGCCGCGGGCAAGAGCTAGCTAGCTAAGTTTAAGCTCTGGATCTAGTTAAGAAGTAGACCAGTGGCTACAAAATACTTTCATGTAACATAATGTTGATGGGTTCAGTGGCTGAAAATTAAAACATCAAGAGGGTTGCGACGAC
Source organism: Phengaris alcon alcon (assembly GCA_037179445.1). Taxonomy (NCBI): domain Eukaryota; kingdom Metazoa; phylum Arthropoda; class Insecta; order Lepidoptera; family Lycaenidae; genus Phengaris; species Phengaris alcon. The sequence continues at coordinate 623,248 of JAYRCH010000194.1, forward strand.
GCACCGCATAAACGACGTAGTACAATGAGGGTTTTTGATATTTTTTCTGCCGCTAGGGAGCAGATCCAACGCAAACAAAGCGTCATCTGGTGGCGTAAGTGGTATCATAACTGCCGACTGTCGGGCTACCAAGCGCCCCCAGTGACAGTGACAGTGGTGACAGAAAAAGAATCAAAAATTGTCGTCTCAAAAAGCTGTCAGATGTCACGAATTTAAAAACCCTCATTCAAGTAAATTGTATTGCAATGCGACGTCGTTTTTGGCGATGCGTCGTCGCAACGTAGTGTTGTGACCTCGTCCTTAGCTTTCGTTAAAGAGTCAGCTTAAAATTTTTCGTTTAAATTAAAACTCAATTTTTAGTAACATCAATTTTAAGCTTCCACGTCAAATGAGACTTTATTAAGAGATTAATTAAGTTGGCGTCGTTCGTCAGTTTTTATGAGATATGATGTCATCAGGTAAATGCAGCTTGAGATCGACCGGATAGGACGTTAATGACCCGAGTCTCATTAATGCTCCAGTATGCCACCTTTCCTCTCGGCAACCTTCGTTCGTCCTTTGCATGTGACAGACAGAGGGCACCACCAAGGGCTATTTGGCAAGTTGGTGGTGATAACAGACCTTTGTGATGACTCTAGTAGACACCAATCCCTTAGCTTAGTATACCCGAAGAAGCGAGGTTCGCTAAAAATATTGCCACAGACGCGACATTAGATATGTCTCGCTTCGCTTTCGACTAAGCTATCTCGAATCTCGATAGATTATGCGCGAGATAGATTTGTGGACAGCGCGCGACATAATAACGCCCGTCACACGTACAGCTCTGACCACCGTTCCAATCCGCGCCCGAAACGATCGTGTAAATGCGCGGGGCCAACAGTTCGATCTGGCATGTCTATCACAGCTCATTTTCAACAGTTTGAACGGTTTATTCCATATTAAACCGCTAGATTTTCTACCCCCGTTCTTTTTCAACCTCGAAATATCTAAAACTTACTTAATTGCTTAGGCGGGTAGAAATTAAGGGGTTGAACATGAAATAAGTCGTTTGAACCGCGTACTGTGAAGTATTTTCAGGTATTGTATAAGGCGCTGACAGTTCAAACCGTGACGCATTTGTATTCTTAAATAATACGACAATTCGATCTACACTGCAGAACTGCAGTTCGATTCGCACGTATCCTCCCGGGGTTAGGAACGCAGTCCGATCCGCGGTCCCAACTTTACGAGATATCAGCGTCCTTCATTTCTCAAGTCGTGACTTCGGCAATTGCGCTTGGGTACAGGGCGACACTCTACAAATGACAGCTTGAGCATCAGCGAATGTCAGCCATGCTGGCTTAAAAAACCCACGTCCCGCGGCCAGCGCACTCACCTGGCGCGCACACATAGCCGCGAGTTGTCATTTTAAGTATTATATTCTTTGGCTTGTGGGGCTTGTGGCGACCCGCATTATGTCGGAAGGCACAATTATTTAAAAATTCAGGTCATAATATTATCTATGCTTGTGCCTTTACAATAAAACGTCATACACTCAATAGGCCCATACTGATTGATGACGAAAACAAAAGGCTTTATTATTCTCAAACTTGTATTACAAAAAATATTTGTCATGCTCCCGATTTGATTGCTGTCAATTTTTTTTTTAAACTTGCAGTCATGATCGATGGTTCAATTATACGATATTAAAAGCTTTGTTTAAGCTGTAAACCCAATGAGGGTTTTTAAATTCTAGATATCTGACAGCTTTGTGACACGACAAGGACTGTCGGGCTACCAAGCGCCGCCTGGTGACAGAAATGGAATCGAAAATTCTTATTGACCGTTTTTGATACCACTTACGCCACCAGATGACACTTTGTGTACCCAACGCACTGCCTGCCCCCTAGCGGCAGAAAAAAATATCAAACACCCTCACTGATAAAAGATGAACACGATCAAGATTATTGATTATTGAAGTTATCAATTCGTACGAGCACAGAGTCGAAGCTCTGTGCTCGTACGAATTGATATTTAATAAAAAAAAACTAATGTAAGTTTAGTCTGTGGTTCAACCACGTCTGCAGTCGTTGCGGTCACTTTCTGTGTTTAAATATTTTGAGGCGTCCTAGTGTAAAGGAAAATGTTTAGAAACTAGATAAATATAAATGACAAAGAAATAATAAGAATCCCAAAAATATTTATCTTACCGGTAACCGGGATTCGAACCCACCACATTCCGAATTTCCAAACAATGCAAAGATTATACGTAGGTACGAATACCAAGCTGCCAATCAGACTAACGTAAGAGAGTCAAAATTATTGATATATTGTTGCACGACGTAATATGTTGCTTAAAAATGCGCAGTTTCTAAGAGATAAGACCTAGCTAGATCGATTTTTCACCCCCAAAACTCCCTGCGTATTAAATTTCATGGGAATACTTGTAGTCGTTGTCGAGATACCGATGATATATATACAAGATCGTCTCGTTTAAAGTATAAGATTATCCTTAGAACCTACAATCACAATCCAATAATCCACTGCGTTATTTGGTCCTCAAAATCCTATTAGTGTAACGGGATATTCGCGAACGTGAAGCATATTTCATAAGTGACATTAAAAGCTAGCAATGTAAATATATTACGAATGAAATATACCTATTAAGGACACGCGCCGCCATAATTTATAACTACAGGTTTTTAAACGCCTTTACGGTTTAAGGATTTATCCCAAAAATTATATTTTCGATTTTCAGGCATAAGGATCCTTTTATACGTGGTTGTTTACCTGAATCGCAAACTCAGAAACATTTTTATGGGTATAATCATTGCAAATTTTTATAAAAGGTATACCTTCTACGTAGGTAAGTTATTCTTACCTGTTTATTGAGTGTATCATTCTTCATATTTTGTTTACGAGTTCTAGTGTGGTAAGCACGAATAATTGACAACGGCGTAATCGTAACGTTATCGAATGAGATTTGTATCAAATTGAAATCAAATTATTTATTTGCAGAATAGGTACATATAAATGGATGTTACAGCTTTTAATAGAGGTACAACTTATTCTAACCCGTGTGAGGCATGCAAATGTCATTCTCATAATATTATAAGTTAGACATTTCAATTATTGATTTTATTGTAATAATGATTTTATTACATTATGCATTGACATTTTATTACAGTTATATTTTTATTTCAATTATTTATCTATTATATTTGTTCCGTGCGTTATTTAACATTTTAGTCAATTAAAAATTCATTTATATTATAATAAGTTTTTCTAATTAATATTGTTTTGACCCTCTTTTTTAATATTTGTAAAGTCACTATTTCTAATATGTCATTTGGTAATTTATTATACAATTGTATTGATACTCCTGATAGCTTTTACTCAGCAAAGCTGTTTTTGTCGGAGGATAACAGATTCGATGTTTGTTTCTGATACTTTTAAATCTATCATAGTCGTTACATTATAATTATTATTCTAAATTATTTTGCTATTAACTTATCACTTTAACTTAACTTTAATTTAATCTTAACTTACTATGAGCGTTGGATATACTTAGTGTAGTAACTAGTAACCTTATTGTTATAGTGTAAAGTTTAAAATTGTCAATAAACTTTATACTGTTTTTTTTCCATCTTGTTGTATATGGTCTGTACCATATAGTCTGTAGAACTTGTTGTTTTTGTAGTTATCTTGTATTGTACTGACTACAAATTATTATTTTTTTTGTGTATTTTTTAGAGAATACATCTGATTATTTTTGTATTTTCTCAACAATTGTTACGGGTGAAATTAAAATAAAAGAGAAATGTATCCGTGACAATATATATTAAAAAAAGGTAAGGGTCGTAGGCAGAAGGCCGAGCGATCTGGTTTAGCTTCTTTGGTGTCTTTGGGTATCGAAGGGGCTTTGAACCACGTGGGAACTTAGCTGAGTCCAGGAGGGTAACACGTGGTGAGGGCTGATGCTGTCCTGTGGGCTTGTAATAAAAACATGACAATTGTATGAAAATCATGACAGCGCACACATATACAATTTTCATTCGATAACGTTACGAATACGCCGTTGTCAATTATTCGTGCTTACACCTCAGTGCACAACTATAAAGTAATCCAGGAAAATAGTGGAAACACAGACATACAATTTTAGGTATTGCTACAAAATAATGGGTTTTCCTTTACAAGATCATCTGTAAATAGTAAATACTGATTAGGGCGTAAATAGGTTGAGTCGAGTGTATTCATAACTCAATAAATAGGCTAGCCTTTCAAATTATTTCCATAAAATACTTTTTATTTTAACTGAAGCTAAACATTTAACCAATGTAATTAAACGCTAAATTTAATTTTAGGACTTTAAAAGGTTCATAAGAGTTCCATTAATTCCAATATTCTTTCGAAGTGATAATTTTTCCGAAATTTGTAATACGTCAAAACCGATGACCCAATTCGTTCAAATTGAATTATTTCCAATCCATCCTAGTTATTTTATTTCTTTGCGAAAGGAAATTGAATTTATCAAGAGAAAGCTGCGTATTTTCAAGGAAGGCTTTTTGTTTTTATGGGTACCTTAGTAACTACAAGGAACCCTATAGCTTCGCTCTGTCTGTCCGTCCTCTCTCGCTAACATCGACTGAGGAGGGTTCCGTAACTATCAACGCGCAATAGGCTTTCATTGAATTACTTCACAAGTTTTTGTCCTTATTACTTCAAAAATTTGTTGGCCCCCCTGACATTTCTAAACTATAAAAGTTAGAAACTTGTAAGAGTATTTAGTAGGACCTAGGAGAATTATTTTGACGAAATCGGACATAATTTTTAAAGTAATTTTCAAAAAGTCTATTGCGCGTCGATGGCAAATGAACCTTCCTTCGGCATGTCCTGACCTATGACTAAATAAAAAAAACACTTTTTTGATTTGGTCGGAGGTCCTAACATGCTCCTATTAATTTAATAATAATTATTAATAATAATAAAGAGCATTTAAATAAAGAGAAAATAATAATAATAATAATAATAAGAATAATTTTATTTCAGGTAACAAATTAAGATAATAATGTCACATTAGATTTAGAATCACAAACAAATTTTTAGGTATTAATTTTATTATTAGTCTTTATATTAATTATATTTTTTAGTTTTTTTCTTATATTCATAATGAATTATATATACTTATTACTCCTAATATATAACTAATTACTCCTGCGCATCGTGTGCAAGCTGCAGCAGTGGTTAATGCACGGGTTGTCAGGGCGTTCACCGAGCGCAGCTAACATGCTGTTGGCGCTCCCCCGCATTAAAGGCCAAGTAATTTTTGACGTGATAACGTCTTATAAATTGATGGAGCCGGCTGCACGCACGAAAAAACATGATTCATGCGTTATCTCGCTAAATATGACGCATTGCCGTTACCTCAGCTGGCCGCGCCTTAGGTATGTGAGCGGTGGGACGGAGAGGCGGTGGCGCTTGATGTTATTACTCAGTTCGGCGCCGGACTTCGCGGCGGCAATACGCCTATCTAAGGCGCGGCAAATTAGTTCCGCGCGCACTATAAACATGACGTTGTCACGTTCAACTATCGTCAGTAAACCGACTTTACAGACAACCGACTTTCTTTATTAATTTTTTTATTAACTATATCATGTTGACATATGTTCAATATTATTTTCGCTAATATCAGCGCAGCGACCTAGGCATTTTGTAAGATGTCAAAAGATTAGAGATCAATGGCATATTTATATAGAATAGAATATCATTTTAAATTTAGTGCATTAAACCAACTTTTAACAGTAGAGAAATAATTAAATCTATTAAAATGTTTTTACAAAAATAAATTTTACTCATAGCTAATATATTAATTTAACAACTTATTATGTACATGTTATCTTATACAGTAAACGAGCAATTCTTGTATATAATATAATATTTATAATCACAATCTCGGAAACGGCTTTATCGAATTCCATGTAATGTTGTATTATGCAGGGGTGTAAGATCGGTCTAGCTAGATTCGAGTCTACTAATATTTTTGTGATTATTTTTAAAAATACTTACCTATAATCATCATCTGTTTATTTTTTTCCGTTCTACTAGAACTCCGAGAAAAGTTCAATCTCCCAGGTACTATAAAATAAGTAATTTCACTCAAAACTCTAAACTCACCATTATGATGTCTCCTTTTAAATTAATAAAATTAATTTTACTTACGTTTGATACTTTAAGTTACAACTTTTCGGATTTACGCTTAGAGGAACAAATAGAGACTTCGTAACGTAAATGTCTTTCAGTGTTTTACGAAGCGACGAATTTCATAGCATTGTTAGAAACATATTTTCTCTCAAATTGAATCTTCTACCGCCTCACAGACGAAACTGTCTACTGTGTTTCGTAAAAAGCCTTATGAGTTGTTTCTACGAAATGATTTAATACTCTGTCATCATAGATATATTTGGCTGTATGTTCAGATCAAATTTAATTTTTTTGTAAACAAAAATATTAAATTCGACGAAATTGCCATCATAAAATAGCTTTTATCCGCTGCCCCGCTCGCGTAAATAAAGTATCCCACGAGAACACTGTACTATTTCGGGATAACAAGTAGTCTATGTTTTAAGCTAGAGCTTAAACTACTACCATACCAGTTTTCATCAAAATCCGTTCAGTAGTTTTTGCGTGAAAGAGTAACAAACATCCATACATTCTCACAAACCTTCACATTTATATTAGTAGTAGCACTATAATTCCTTTATAGCACGGTGAATAAGTAACCTTTTATAGAGTACTGACTGTCTTTTTTGTTAACAAAAAGATTGAATTGGATCTGAACAGAGTATAGCCAAATTAAATTCAAATTATAAATGTGAAAGGTTGGGACGATGGATGGATGGATGGATGTTTGTTACTCATTCCTGTAAATACTAACTGAATGGATTTAAATGAAATTTGGTATGGTAGTAGTTTAAGCTCTGGAGTAACACATAGGCTACTTTCTTTCTAGAAAAAGTACGATGTTCCACTGGGATACTGTATTGACGCGGGCGGAGCCGTGGGCAAAAGCTAGTTACGTTAAATATATTGGTCACATTTCTCTAGTTATTTTAAAGTTATCGTACAAATTGTCTAACTACTTCATGTCCCTTTCACTTCCTCCTTACCCTTACGCAATTTTTGTGTGAAACACGGAATTGACACTACACAGTTGTTAAACGTATAAACCCTAATTAACTAGTGGCTAGTTAAGCCACCTTATTTTTAACATGAATTGTAAAGACGCAAATTTTAATATCAATGTCAAGACTCAAGGCAGACGGCCTAAAAAGCTACTTAATAGGTTAGGCTACTTAACATTATTTTCCTATATCGTTTAAAACATATAAATTATTTCGAAATACGTAAATGTTAAAAATATATTTCATAATGTATTTAAATTATATCTATCTTTATTTACAACATAAATAATTGCAACACCCATCAGTCTGTATGGCACAACTGACAACACTAGGATTTTCGAATCACTGGCGGTAAGCTCTGTGTTATGTCGGATATAAGAATGCTTACACACGTTCCGATTTGGTCTGGAGCAGACCACTATGACAGCACGACACCCGTGTGTTTGATTTTCAGCTCTATTGTATTAGTACAGAGTTCTATTTACAGTGCACTCCGTTCCTTTTTGTGCAATGTTCCAACTCTCAAGAATATTTCTTCCCAAACTTAAATAAACTATCTAAACAAATAATAAAAAAATAATGTTCTGTTATATTATTTTGTCCTTTATATAACATTAAAATATACTTTCAAAAGTTAGTAAGTACTACAGGTTGACGTTTCAAATCGCTTGTAGATTTCATATCGATCAATAGCTTAATTTAATTAAAAACAAGAAAATGCAAACTTCTATAAATAACCCTAAAAAATCCTCCCCCCTAGAGGATTTTGAAAAGGAGAGGAGTCTAAAAAATCCTCACCCTAAAGGATTTGTTCCTAATTTTAGGTATAAACTCCTAAGTTGGCAACCAAATCCGTGGTCTGCTCCAGACCAAATCGGTACGTGTGTCAAAGCTTTTATTACCCATAACACTGCGTTATTTAAACTGTTCATAGAATATTTTCGCGGCGTTCAACGCGTCCAATATAAACTTGTCGTCGCACGGATTATCGTCGAAGAAATGAGCACCACACTTGAGCATCTCTGAGCAGTTCGCGTTCATCTCGTTGTCTTTGCAACAGCCGAGTATGGCTCGAGCGCATGGCGTCAACCTTTTTGGCTTGGTCGCTTGATAGCCGTGTCTGGTCTGGTAGATATACACTAGTTCCTCGTACGAGAGCTGGGCCGGCGTACTGATGGTCGCGGGAGATGACCTTAGCTCACGTGCGTGGGTCGCATGCGCCAGCACCGCTAACATTGTTATCAGTCTTAGTGACGTCATGTCTGAAAGAGATAGACATAGTTGTTAAGATATATTATAATATATAAAAATGCACGAATTCAATTCATAATCCTAAATGGTAATGATGCAGAAAGAGATGGACAGATATTATTATATCTGTCCATCTCTTTCTGCATCATTACTTAGTAGTAGTTGCTAATATACCTAAAATGTATGAATTTAGTAATCAATCATAATCCTAATGTATTGTGCTGCAGTATTGCAGTTGACTAGCGATAAAGCATGCTATTATGCTATGCCATTTTATTATTAATAGAGGTCGGCCCTGTGGTCGAATTTCGCTCATAATAATTTATATTAAACTTTTTAAATTTGCACTTTATGCCTCTAACCTTTTGCCTCTAACATAGAAAAAAAAATGTTGAGACATATTTTCAAACGTCAACGGATTAAACGCACGGTAGTGTCTGTTGTTGTTTTTTTATTATTATTATGTATTACTAAGCATTATTTAAAATTATATTAGATTTCTGCACAACTTGCTCCACTTAAACTTTAATTTACCGGCCAAATTTCATACTCCTCCGAATGCACAGTGCTCGTAAAACTGTACTGAAAGTTTTTGCTTCACGTATTATTATTATAATTACTATTGTTTCAAATTATAGTATTATTTCATAACATAAAATAAGATCAATTGAAAACGATATAAGTCCTAATCCTAACCTAGGAAACACAAATAACGAATGCAATTTTTATTCAACGAACTAAAATAATACATTTAATAAATGATCCAAAGGTTATCATGATATTCTATATAATATGTATTTGGTTTTTCCAAAAGTTTTACGTGAACTTATACGCAAATGTGTAATTTATCTATGACATATAATTGAATAACTTATAAGTTACATTTTAAGTAGTTGTTAACTTCTATCAAACGATGATATTTATTTTTATCGTATTTATGTTATACGCTGAGTCAAACGGTTTTTCCAAGAGAGACAAGGATTATGGCCTAAAAGGTAAATTGATAGTTGATACTCGTATGCGATTAAAAGCGCCTTTTATAATCAGTAACTGTAAAGTAAACTGTATATTTACTTTTAAATGACGTTTCATAAACCACTCGTTATCACAAAGTTTAATATTACACCGCGGAAATGAAGTTTTCGTCGTCGTTGTTTGTAATATAATAAAAATATTAGAAGAAAAATACTCACTTGACACAATGTACACTTCCACTTAGAATGTAACTAAAACGAGAGTTATAACTTATATTAAATCTATACAGAGAATAAGCGTGCGCTTCAACTCATGGACACGAGTCGTCTGAGGATCTCAACAGAATACTATTAACTCTTGTCTGAGGCGAACCCGGGAATCCGTAATATTGTGACAAGTTATTTGCACACTCGGAATTTTGCACGCATTTGTTTTTTTTGCACGCATTGCATGTGTGATTTATCATTGAATTGTTTTTTTTTTATATTATACTATATTTTGCCCGTGGCTTCGTATGCGCGCTCAAATGATATTCTCGTGGGAACCGCACATTTCGCCGCTATAAAAAGTACCCCCTTGGTCTACTTTATAAGGAATAACATTAGCGAAATTCGCGATTTTGTAAGCAGCCAAAATGTCGATATTCTTCTAGTGCAGGAGACTTTCTTAAAACCTAGCATGAGGAGCCCTAAAATAGCTAACTACAAAATAGTCAGAAACGATAGAACTCGATCCCGACTCGGAGGTACTCTTATCTACTATAAAAAATCACTACATTGTATTCCACTAGAGCCACCGCCATTGTTAACTTTAGAAACATCTGTTTGCCATATTAGTATGTCCGGCCACGGACCCATTGTTATAGTAAGCGCGTACTTAGCGTGCAACAAAGAACTCCATTCAAGCGACCTACAGGCGCTATTCAATTTAGGTAACGCTGTCATCATTGCCGGTGACTTTAATTGCAAACACACCGAGTGGGGCAATGTTCATAACAATAGAAACGGCACCATCCTTTGTAATTTAACCGACACTTTAAATTTTGCACTATTAGCCCCCACCGACCCCACTCGCTATGACACCAATGAAAACATCAACGGTGTCATACGCGATCCTAGTACGATAGACATAGCCTTAGTTAAAAATGTTTCTCTCAATATCAATATTGAGACTCTCCACGAGCTTAACTCAGACCACAGACCGGTTATGATTACACTTGGTAGTCTTAACCCCAATAATTCTAGTACTAGGAAGATAATAGATTATAAATCACTAGCGGAGAACATTAAAGTCCTTCATTCTAGCCACTTAGATAAAATCCCCGATATTATAGATAGTAAAGAGACAGCCATAGAGGCCGCCTCCCACTTGACCGATCACCTGGTAGCGACCATAGAGAACTCATCTAGGGAGGTGCCAACGACCCCCAAGGGCCGTTGGCCCCTCCCTGAGGACATAAGGGAGTCCATCAGACTCCGAAATGCGGCTAAGCGCACATATGATCGCTACCCGTCGGAAGAGTGGAGGAAAGCCCTCCGTCACTACGAGAGGGAAGTTAAGTTTAAAATCAAACAGCACAAAGCCGAGAGTTGGGATCGACTTCTCAGTGATTTAGAACCGTCTCACGTGGCGTACTGGCCACTCGCGAAGGCCCTCAAAAACAACACGGAGAGCGACATGCCTCCGTTAGATAGACCTAACCGTCCTCCTGCATTCGAAGACATTGACAAGGCCGAGTGCCTAGCTGAAATTTCGAACAACAGTGCCGGCCGAGTACTCTCCCGATTGATCCCGTGCACCTTAGCTTAGTTAATAGCGAGGTCAACAGCCGACTCTCGAGGCCACCTGACGTAGACAGGGTGAGGATGGTGGACTCGGAGGAGGTCAGTGACATTATTAAGTGTATGAATGCCAAAAAGGCCCCAGGCCTCGACGGTATTTCAAACAAAACACTTAAAATGTTACCGTCCGAGCTAATTCAACTCCTAGTGAACATCTTTAACGCCCTCTTAGTAGGATGTTCATTTCCAGACATTTGGAAAGTAGCTATTGTCATAGGTATCCACAAACCGGGGAAACCCCGGAAGGTGCCTGGTAGCTACCGTCCAATAAGTCTCATTAGCTCCCTAGGTAAAGTCTACGAAAGAGTTATTAAAAGGCGCCTTAATGACGTCATAACCGACAAAAAACTCCTTCCAGACGAGCAGTTCGCCTTCCGCGAAATGCACAGCTGTCCCGCTCAAGTACACCGCTTAACGGAGTACATATTATCTAGCAAAAACGACAGGAAGACGACATGCGCCGTATTCTTTGACATTGCAAAAGCTTTTGATAAAATTTGGCATAACGGACTGTTATACAAACTCTATCAAATGGAAATACCCGATTATCTCGTCTTACTAATTAGTAACTTTTTAAAAAATCGTAAATTTCATTTCCGCGTAGAAGGCGCACTGTCGTCGCTAAGATATATGGAGGCGGGAGTACCGCAGGGCTCGGTCCTCTCGCCCTCCCTATATAACCTGTACACTAGTGACATCCCCAAACACGCTAAGGTGCAATTAGCTATGTTCGCGGACGACACAGCCCTTTATTATTCAAACACACGAGCCCGTACCGCGTCTAAAGTCCTCCAGGAGTCAGTTACCGCTCTCGGTAATTGGTTCTCCAAGTGGAGAATAGAAGTCAATCCCGATAAAAGTCACGCCATTCAATTCAATGGTAATAAATCAGCGGGGCGTAAGTGCCCCCGTAAAGTAATGAGCCCTATTAGCCTGCACGGCAACATTATCCCTGAGGTCTCTCAGGTCAAATATTTAGGCGTAGTACTAGGCAAGTCGATGACGTTTTCGAGTCACATCAGTAACACACTGCGTAAAGCGAAATTTGTACTCTACAAATTATATCCGCTACTTAATTCGCGAAGCAAAATGTCCTTAAGACATAAGCTTACATTGTATAAGGTTTGCATCAGAACGATACTCACTTATGCGTGCGTCTCCTTCGCACAGATAAGCGAGTCTCAAATGGACCGCTTGCAAAGAGTCCAGAACCGGTTTCTACGCATGGCAACAGGCGCCCCCTGGTACATGCGTAACATCGACTTGCATAGGGACTGCGAACTAGTCACCATTAAAGCCTATATCAAGGAACTCGTAGAGAGATTCCTTGATAAAGGCAAAAACCACCCAAACCCCCTTATAAAAAAGGCACTGGACTACAACCACGACGCACTGACTTTCCGACACCCGCACAATCGGCCTAAGCATATCTTAGCCGATCCCGTTGACCCGATCACAAAATACGTAACGTACTGTGTACAGTTACGTAAACACAAATCACACGCACCCGCGTCGCTAGCATTGCACCGGGGTCGACGCCGGCGCCTACCCCGAGGTCCCACATCCGACACGACAACACGTACAGACGTACAGACCGACCCTAACACGGGATCGGACCCGAACCCGAGTTCGAGTTCGCATCCCAGTAGTCTAGGTACACTCCTAAATAGTGTCCGCGACCGCGATATTGATATAGAGAGCTCTACCAATACCGCGAACCTCATAGACATTAGGACTTACGCGCGCGAGTCATCCCGACCGTACGCGGAAGGGGAGAGGGACGGCCCTCTCAGTACCGATATCGATCAAATCGAGAGCTCCTCTATCGCGATAACTCGCACGCCGCTAGTCTCTGCTACCGCGCGCGAGCAACCTCACTCATCAGCGAGTGAGGAAGGGGTCGGACCCCTCAGCAGGAGAGACCCGCGTCTCCCCTGTCAAAATAATAGCTTCTAATCCGTAGCTGTCCCCAATATCCGGTTTGAACATCACCCGGGTGATGTTAGGGAGGGTCAAACCCTCCCATCGTCTACCACCAAACAAACTAGCCACCAGGCTAGTTATAGTCCGACTTAGCTACAGCGGTCTTAACCCGACCCTTAGCATAGACCCGTTCGAAAAAAAAAAAAAAAATCTACTTTATATCTGTGTCATCAAAATCGGTCCAGTAGTTTGGGATCCTATTCAATGCAACAAACATACAAACAAACAAAACTTTCCAATTTATATATTATATTAGTATAGATAGATAAGAATGATATACAGTATCTTTAATTCGATTCGTTAACCATTATTTTTTTATAGCTAAGCAAATTGTTACTGTTGAGTGTTGTGGAAATTGAACTAAACAAGTTGTGAATGAGAATTATCAGTAAGTGCACGCAAGCACCTTGATAAATTATTTTTAAGTTTAACAACAGATATTAAATATGGTTTATAAAAAAAAATCATTATAAAAATGTTTCATTACTCTACAATCTACATCTTTCACACGAATAAAGAGTAATATATTGCTGATCTAAACACTATATTATATTATAAATATTTAATACGCCTGTGACTAATAACATAGCTACATAAAAGTTTCATTAACATTATTTGCGTAAAGGCACTTACGCAATAAGATGTTTTCGTTCTGTTCTCCAGTTTAAGGGTTTCCATAGTACTACATTTTTATACAGCGAACCATTTTCGAATAACTGGCCCCATTCTTTGCAAGTTGTTCCCCCCCCCACCCCCTACCCAACTATAAAGGATAGAAACTTGTTACACTCCATGCCGATAGCGCCTATCAAATGCACTTGAGGGAAATTATTTCCAGCGAAATAGGGCCATAACCTTTGACGCAATTAAAAATTCCTGACATGTCCTGACAATATGCTCTTGGGTTAGGTTATTAGTTTTTGATTTTTTTTTTACGTTATTATCGTAATAATTACAAACCGTCGCAATTCTCATATTTCTTCGTGGTCTTCAAGATCTTCCCTAGTCTAGAATTAGCGACTCAAATTCTTCTTCTGCCTAAAAAAATCGACTTATAAAAGGTTAGCTACAGATAAAAAAATATATTTGACGTTACTGCAATGTAACTCGACATTCGTTAAGTTTACTGTTTAACAGAGTATATTGATGATAAATAATATGATAGGGCAAAAATAAATTTAACATCATTACTTTTACGTAACTTAAGTTTAATGAACAAAGAAATAACTTGTAAGCACGCTCTTACAACAATTTATTTTTATGTAGTGACTCAAATTCTGTGATAAGGAGGCAAAATTATAAATAATATACAAAGTACAAAACCATGTCAGCGCAGTATCGCAGGATGGGTGCACACATTAAAATATTATCACTAATGTGCATTATATAAAGAGGTATGTACTTATAGGTATTATAATAAAACATTTCATAATTTTTATACTAATATATAATAATGTATTAGATAATAATTTTTGTAAATACAATAAACTAATAATAAATCTAATGTTTTATGTATTTATTATAATGATAAAAAATGTATATTCTCATAATGATAAAAACATTGTATTTAGCTTATTCTAGGCTTAAATTAATATAATCTCCAAGGTAAATTAAAGAATAAATGAACTCAACATAATGAGCACTTAACTACTCTATCCCTAAGGATTTGAATATTGATAAATGCTTTTTATATTTTCGTATGTATCTTACAATTAAACCCGTTATTTAAAGTTTTTAGAATCATATTTTCGTTAGGTTAAATTATTATAGGAACTAGAAAATCTGTATCACTCTGTTTTAAAAATATACTAAGATATTACTTTATAGTGTAAATTTCTTTAAAATTTGCATTTCTATAAAAATATGTTTTATACTTTGTCGATTATATTACAAAAGGTACTATTTACATTTTTAAGCAAGTATTATTCGTAACAATTATTTTATTTTCTACAATAGTAAAATATAATTATTATATTATTAAATATTATACAAGTGTTTAAATAATTATTATTATATACAATCATCAGCCGCGCGCCTTGAAATGCGTTCTGAATTTATTTACAATATTCAAAAGGACTTTGGGATCGCAGGGTTTCTCGTATTCCAACTCTCCGCAGCCCTCTCTCGCGAAGCAGTCGGAAGTCACTTCCTGTCGATGACAGCAAGCAAGGATGGCTCCGTCGCATACAGTGGGCGCAGACAGCGGAGTTACGTCGAATTGAGGTGGTATTCCAGCTGATGGTTGTCCGCTCGACCCTGGGGGTTCAGGATCCAGACCGGCCTGGAAGCTTCCATGCTCCACCGGAGGGGCCACCACGCTCTGCGGCCCCTTAGGAGGAATAGGGTCAAAGCTTATCGGCCTAACTCCGTCGTCATAGTCGTCATCTGTAACATTGGGTTTCGTTGACGTGTCGCCTTCCCCCAATCTATTGCCGAAGTCGGGCATTTTTGTTGTTCCCTTTTCTGGGGCTTTGGTGTCTGGAGGCAGGTAGGTTGCCGGAGGTTGTTTTGTGGTCGGTGCGTCTGGTGGTTTGGTTGGTGAGTTTGCGTTAGACGGGGGACAGATGCATCCTTGTGAAAAAGTGTGAAACGGAATAAAAAAGGGAATCTGCGGGCTACGGTGGCTAGCAGGTGGGATGTGTAACACTCTGGTGAGGTCTGCGATCTGTTCTAATCTTCTGATTATGACGCTGAGTTGGTTTTGTTCGTTGGGGACGTTGGTGCTATGATATGGGTCGCTAGAAGCGTAGTTGGGGTAGGTCGGTATGACTGAGCTGAATGCGGATGAGCCTGTGTTGTAGCCTATGTACGAGTAATCATAAAACCTTTTTTGTCTCTGACCTTTGATGAGCTCTTTGGCGGTTTTGATAGCTTCTGCGACCCCATACGGCTTATCATCAAGTTTTGGTTCGTCTGCTGCTACTTTTTGTATGTTACTCTCTTCGTGCCCACAAATTGTGTGGATGCTTAAAACGCCCAATAATATGAATATTCTCTTCAACATCTGAAATCAAAAGAAAAATAAACAATAAATATCACGAACTGCAAAAGTACATGTTTCTAATTAAAAGGAACATTGGGGTGGCGTTTAACACATCATTGAAATAATATTCATTGGAGATGATTATAAAAATACATACATAATAACATTTTTGAAAGCATAATGGTGCACAACGTAATAAGTAGGTAAAGTTGTAACAATACTTTCAGGGAAAATATTTGTTACAGGTATAAGTCTAGAAAACAATGAAAACAATGAGCGAGGCAGAATGTAGACATGTAAAAGTTTTCTAGGTTCCTAGGCCGCTTTTGTCTTCGAGACAATTAGAACTACGTCATCGGTACTTGGAATATCGAAAACACATCGAGGTTAATCGCCATCTATACATACTCTATACAAATAAATAAAATTGAAATAAATAATTGTGTCTGTTTGTAATTTAAAATTAACAACTTTTCACTGAATGCATATGAAATGTAGTTGTATACGGCACTCACAATAAAAAAATCATTTTTAAAATTTTGACTGTCCATCCGTCTGTCTGTCTATCTGTCTGTTTGTTCCGTCTAATATCTGAAACGGCTGGAACGATTTTTATAGGACTTGTACTGGCAAATAGCTGATGGTATAAGGTCTAACATAGGTTACTTTATCTTTAGGTTCCGTTTAAAAAATAGGGTTCCGTTTCAGTTCCATGCAAACGAAGTTGCAGGCACCAGCTAGTTTATTTAGAATAAACGTCGGGACGAATTCGAAAAAAAGACAAGTGTTATAAAGTTGTATCAAAGGCATGGTAGTGTGAGTATTATTAATCTGTGGTAGTGGGTGTGTGAGGTGTGTTGTTTTTATTAGTACAGTTCCTCCTCCTACATATAATCTTAAACTGTGACAAATTTCAAACACTTCCGTACGCATAAGTTTCGTAAAAAGGATATACTTGACGATGCTGCTGCGAATACACGCTAGAGAATCAAGTCAGTTTTCTATACGACTTCCTAAAACTGGGGTTTCTTCTACAACTCTTCCTACTACAAATCTAAGTCCCGTGGTAAATCAAGGTTCCCCTGATTTGACATCTATGAATTAGCTCAGCGTATTTAGGGAGGTATGAAATTATCTAATTCTATTGTTACGAGTATACTAATTCATGCAGCATTGGAGTAACTAGTAGTAGTGATCACACATTTAAATATTGTAAGAACTTCCTACCCACGTGATTGTAAACGTAATAATTGATTCCTCAAGCCAATTCATTTATTTATAAGACGACCTTTATTGCATTATGTAACTTAATACTTGTAATACGAAAATTATCTAAAGTTATGAGATAATTGTAAAGCGTACAACATAACCTCAAGCATATCTTTAAAAGCAAAAAGAATTTTCTAGCTTTAGTTCATACCGAATTGTTTAAAAAAAAACTCTTAATGAGCTAGAACTTGCCTCAAGCTTACTAATGACTAGTTGCATCAAAGCCACACCAAATATAATATTTTTTTATCTCAGTATCAGTGTAATAATAAAACAATGGAATTGTTAGTGTCTTTGTTAGAACAGACATGACAGCAACGTTACTGATTTTGGTAATGGTATAATGTGAACACATTTTAATTGGCTCCAAACAAAACTGCTATTATGACTTGTGTACGATGTGTTCAAATAACCACGGTTTTTTTGTATCACTCTTCATACTTTGCAAGCCCATTATGGTTTAATTTTTTTTTAATTGCCTAGTAGCTGATAGATTGAAAAAACTTAACACTGAAGGTATACAGGTTTTTTTTGCTTAATAATTGTCTTATAATGCTTGTATGTACTTATAAATATTTAGAAATTCCTGACAAAAAACGTAACATACGCAATACGCATAAGAAAATTTACTACATTTATATATTATTGTCATTGAAGGAAGTAATATAGAGAGACATTACGTTTTATTTAATTGGTACCTAATTAATTTCATTCATTCAATAGAAAATTCCAACATGAGAGCAATCAACACGTAATATTTTTTGTCGTTTGTTATTACCATTGTTAATCCGCCACAATGATAATTATCAACAATCATTGTCACGTGCAAGTATATAGTTATGAACACTAAAGCCGCGTTGACACGATCAGAGTAAGATCAGGGGGTCTAATTTAGGTGTTTAATATATTTTTTTTCAACTCATATTATGTGCAGTCAAAATTGATATTTTCTAATGTTATGAAATCAGATGAATCATGTAGCCATTTTACGATTTTTGTATGGAATAAAATATATGAAACAATATGTTACACCTAAAGTGGCCCCTAGAGTACACTTTGTCCAAATGCCCTCGTACCAGCTAGCAGACGAGTTGGATGAATAGGACACCGTCCTAGTCAACTTGGATCGGACGAAGTCATACGAGTGCACTCGAATGACCTGTTGACTACGGTCGCGGTAACTTCGAAGGGCGATTGAGATCAAACAGATGTTTTATAAGTTAAGCGTTAAATGAAAGATCAATAAATGTTTATCATGTTTAAATTGTGCTTAGATTAGTTAATTCTACTTCTGTTATTACAAGACAAAAAAAAATTTGAAACGGTGAATTTGTTTTTAAGCTGACACGATCGAGGATGTTCTTAGCTTTAATTCATCATCATCAACTTGCTCACTGCTTGATATATTGGGGCTAATTACTTAAAAATAAAAATTTGTTTATGGTATAGCAGCAATACAGATCGTCTGTATAATTTGCATGCATTACATTAATGCTCTTATGATCCAGTTTTCACAAAACTAGAATTAATTGTCCGTGACCTTTTTGAAGAAGATTCAAACGCGGAAACAAGGAATATGTCATTTGATATCTGAGATTTTGTTATCAATACATTTCTGAATATATTCGTCATCATATTATAGGTACACAATAAAACTTTGTACTCCGTTTTTACGAAAACCATCACCACCGAACCAATCACCATCACCACCAACACCGAGGTGTGTGAAATTTGGCACAGTTAAAATTTATATGGTGGAGGAGTAAACCGCAGAAATATATTTTTTAATAAGGCTTAAAAAATTCATAAAAATTAACATTGAAAACAACGTAACACTTAATAACTCACACTATCATGCGTTTGACACAATACATACATTTTTGGGTAAAATATTTAGGTTTTAAATAACAACCAGAGCACAGAAACCTATTTATTGACTTTGGTGATCCCCATCCATGTATATTTTTCTCCCCATAACGTTTACCTATGTTTGTTTACCTATTACCTATCTTTGTTAATCTCTATTTAAGAGGCAAAAGAACTACAAGAAAGGAAATTAAATTTATTTACGGTCGAAATTCGACCACTAGTCGCCTAGTGGTTATATAATAAAAAAATAAATTCCTTTTAGTCAACTTTGTAAAATTGAAACTACTTGGCAACAACTATTTTATAAAAAATGTCGTAAATATTAATATACACTAAAACCACAATTTACTGCAACTTAATTACTATTTTGTTTGAAGTTCAAGGAGGTATGAATCACGCAAAATAATAATTATCACAGCTATGATCGTAATTCATTATTTATTTGGTTTATTGAAATTTGAAATAACTCTCAGTCCTTTAAATTTTAGAAGACTTACCCCCTTACTAATAAAATATATAAACAGTGGATAAGCAACACAATGTTTTGTCCTTATCTGATACGTGGGAAAAGTAGCTTGACAGACAAAGACAAAACATTGTATTGCTTATCCATTGTGTAAATATTTTTATTAGTAAGGGGGCTAATGTATTGATGTTATTTTTTCTATATTTTGTGACCCAAGCTAAATTTAGCATTTTTAAAAGACTAACCTATTGGAATAGGCGTTAGACAGCAAAATCTTAAAGTTACTGATAAGAAAGGTTAGTTTGTACATGTCGTACTTGTATATTGAAAGATACTAATTTCAAGGTCCATAAACATATTAGAACATCTAATGTAGCGATAGATTCAAATTGAACCAGTTAAAATGAAATAAGATTTATCGGTAATCTAATAACAATAAATTTTCATGAACATATTCTAGCTATGGGGTCATGTAATCTTTACACATTAAGTATTAACGGAGGTGAAAAAATAATAATCTTAACAAAAATATTTACGTTGGTGATAATAATGATGACGATCATCATTATTATAACCAACGTAAATATTTTTGTTACTGATAACGACGATAATTATGGTTAAAATGATGACGATGTTGCTGTTGATGATAACGTGTATACGCGAAGTGCCAACATACTGCAGCATTCCGAAGGGGATCATGTAACCGGTCCCGTGCGGCCTGGGAACAATAACTTCAAAATGGCCAATGGTCACACAATTTGAAAAGGCTTAAAGTTTGAACACTAAGGACCTCAAGTATTTCATTATTTACTTCAGACGAGACTATGAATCTTGTTTGAAACATAATTATAGAATTAAGATGAACAGAAACGATTAATATTCGTTTGTGTTCTAATAATAACGAAAATTCCAGGAAACTGGAGCTATAGATTTACAACCTAAACAAGAGTATGTCAGGACATGAGGTTTTTTCAAATAACTTCAAAAAGTCCTTGCTTAAAATGTATCTAAAAGTGTTTAGCATGATTTAATAGCATAAAACTACAAGTCTCACCTCTTAAAGTTTAGAAATGCGAGGGAACAACTTGTAAATGACTTTGGAGTTCTATTACTTATTCTAATGGAGGTCTACTCCACACGATGGGGTAGAATGAGAAAAAAAATCATCCCCACTTCATAGGTACGGGGGGCCACCCTAATTTTTTTATTATTATATTATGCTACCAAAAGTCTATATACGCAATTTCCAAGTGTACTAAATTTCATCAATTTATATTCATTATTATAGAAGTTAGCAGGGGCAGACAGACAGAGTGAAACTATAAGTGTTCCTGTAATACTACGGAACCCTAAAATACCATTTCAGTTTTTCATAATGGACAAAAAAATCAAACAAAGATGTCTATCAACCCATTGAAGTAACACGTTAACTTTGAATCACCGTTGTATAAAACACATGTACTGACATCATCAAACGTGTAACAATAGATTTTAGAACAATATCGCGATTTGCTGGGAGATAACTTTAATGTTTTGACTATTTTGAAGGTTAAACAACTTTTCAAGGTTCATTGTTTAACTCGTTTATTAGGGATGCAAAATTAATTATACTGTGTAGCGTAAAATGGGTGGACAAAATAATAATATAAAGGACATAAACCAGTGGCGAAGGCTGGTTCTCCTTCATAGGGAAGCCCTAGCCTGTACAATAGGTAGGGATTTGGATGGGGGTCTTCAAAAGGTAAGTGGTAAGTGAAGCCGATAGGAATGGAGTTATAGGAACGCCACGCCACTGATATAAACTAATTTATAAGACCTGAACCTCAATTCTCGTATTTAAAGTAGACTTCCATTTAACTTTGATTGTATAATAAGCGAAGCGACATGTTATCATAAACAGATTTTGTGACGTTTGGACGAATCAGGAGGCGATAGACGCTGCTTTAACTTTTACGAGGGCTCCTTTTCATTTGGCCTTATTCCCATCTCGCAACCCTTATTAAATTTTGTTAAAAATCGTCGTGTCGTTATCTTTATATTTTTGAACTTTGGACAGCTTTCAAAATATGGAAAATTTTCTTAAATAGTACAGTCGGGTCGAAAAAAACCATTAATATTTTTAATTAAAAGCGTTCTTAGCTTTGTTGTAAAAATGTACGGATCATCTTTTTTGAAATGTTTTATGCTCCACATTATTATGTTATTGTTAAGGACAGCGGCCTCGCAGTTGACACATAGTGAGTGCATAATATACGAACGCTATTATATATGGTGCATAATGTTTTTAAAAACTCTAAGAGTGAAAACTTGTGAGAGAATATCAGTAATATTTCTGAAAAAAATCATGATGGTACTAGATGTTATGAACTTTGAAGGAAAACTATAACAGCTTATGTAACTTAGTTAGTTCAGGAGTTATAGAGGCCTAACTGATAAAATGAGCTTCCTTGGAAAAAATCGTACAATAATAACGAAATAATAAGTTGACGAAGGAACCCTATACTATGCGTGGCCTGAGACGTACATGGCGGGTTTTTATTTAATACTAAACATAGCCCGCGACTTCGTGCGCACAAAAGGAAATTGCGCGGAAACCGTACATTTTGCCGCAATAAAAAGTAGCATGTGTACTTCGCCGTGGTATACTTTATGTCTGTGTCGACTTTTACCCAAATCGGTCCAGAAGTCTCGGAGCCAATTCAAACAAACAAATCTTTCCTCTTTATTATTAGTATAGATAGACTAAGTATCTGAAAGAATTTTTGTAAGTTGCTTACCATAAATGGTTTATGGTTGATAATAATAGATGTATAAATACTTTCCTACATGACTGTACCTGACAATAGAACTAGATTGTCTAAAGTCTAAACGACAGATAATATATAAAATAATATGCAAATATGTCCAAGGAATAAAAAGTTTAATACAAACTTTTATCACCTATTTTACTCCCTTGGAGGTTGAATTTTGAAAAATCCTTCCTTAGATGGTCATATGAGAAATACCCGTGCAAAATTTCAAATTTCTAGCCTTTGGCCTATGCGTTGATACATCAGTCAATTAGCTTTGCCTTTTATATAAATAGATATATAGATAATTAAAAATATTTAAAAATTTCAATTAACCCCCGAATAGGCTACTTGACCTTTTTTATATTTATGTCCTAAACGCTTCATAATAGGCAACTTGACTCATATTTCGTTTCATACATTGAAGGAGTATTTCCTTTAGTACTTGCCTTAGGAAAACGTATTCTAGCGATATCATAAATTAACAACATATGAGAAAATATGAAAAAAAAATACATTATTTTGAAACCTGAAAACCTACAAAAACAAATTTTTTAAATACACTTTTTAAAAACTGCCAAAAACACTATTCGCCATGTTGGTTGACATCTGCTGCTGTGCTGCAGGTGCTGTGACGTCATACTAGTACTATTTGTAATCTGTGCTATAGTCCGCTCACACAAAATGGCGGTGTGACGTTTCGTTTGACGTTTTGACATAAATAACTTTAAAAGATGGCATGAACACTATTTATTTAGAGAAACACGTTCCGTTTCACTACTACGTATGTGTTTAGGTGTGTTTGTGACATCACAATCTTGCCGGAAGTTACTTCGAAGTGTTTTCATCAGTAGAAATTAAAAACAAAAATAGATATTTTTAAATCATCTTTATTTATCAATCATAAGAATTTAATTTATGATATTGCTAGAATACGTTTTCCTAAGCCAAGTTCTAAAGAAAATAATGCTTCAATGTATGAAATTAAATATGAGTAGCCTATTATGAAGCAGTGAGAGCTGATGACGATGAATATAGCTAAGAACACTCTCGATCACGTCAGATTTCAAGTATGAGTACTCGCATCTAAATCGGACCTTTCGTTTAGGAGCTACGATGGCCACGGACAGACATATCAAACTTATAACACCTTTCTTTTTACGTCAGGGGTTAAAAAAGAGATTTAAATGTAACATTCCATTCGTAAAAGTTTTAAGAATAACGGGAAATGACCCTAAATGTTTCATATTCATAGAATTTTAACCCATTTTGCCTTTTTTTTGACCTGTCTATTAATATTATACTTGTGAAAGTTTGTGAGGATGGATGGATGTTTCACGCAAAAACTACTGAACGGATTCAATTTTCGATAAAATTTGGTATGGCAGTAGGCTATGGATTAAAACATAGGCTACATTTTATCCCGAAAAAGTACAATCTTCCCATGGAAATGACGCGGGCGAAGCCGCGGGCAAAAGCTAGTCTACTCTACTTTCATGTTCATCCCTAATTTGAAGCGTTGGTTTAAATGTTGATCTGTGTTAAGTGATTGCATCCGGCTGTTATGCACATCAGCAAAAGCCATTAACGATCCTATCTATAGGCCTTGACTATTTTCCGTCTGTTGTATTATTTTTGTGCCTAGAGTAAATTTAACGACAAGATTATAATAACAGCTCAGCAGCCGATTCCGATTAAGCGTTACGTTCTAAAGCTGCAGCTGCTCTAATTCTTAGACAACGGCTACTATATCTTTATTATGCCCTTATCAATAAACGAAAACTAAGGCAAGATTTACAGAAACAAAGGACCCGTTATACTGTTATACTAGGCGTATAATGGGTTGAGGAAGGTCTAGGGGGCCGGGCGGGGCTGAAATCACTTGACAAGGGGCCTTAATTATCTTATTTATACGCGATTTTTTGTATTTATAATTAACAGAATATTACTGTAAAAAATATGTAACACGAGTTATAAAAATATATGATTACTTTTGTTTTTTTTTGGATTTTGAATCCAAATTATATCTTCATAATAACACAGTTATTCGTAGGAAAATAAAATGAATGGTGTCAATAACTTAAATTTATTACAAAACGATTATGTTTTTCAGTAATTAAGTACTACTGGACAGAAGATGGCGCTTCTCCAGGCATAAGCAATGCTTTGTAAATCAGAGCTTACTTTACTGTGTTTATTATTAATATCGGCTATCCGATGTTACTTCTAGGTTATTGTGGTATTAACCATATTAGTGCAAGTGTGGAGTAAGGCCCGGAGTAGTCAGTTTCTATAAACAAGGCTATATTTTTTATGATTTTTAATGTCAGTCACAATATGATATACATGTTATCAGTAAGAATATTAGTGTAGTCTGGCGGGCCCGGGATCTCAGTCCGTAATTTATGATTATGACGCAAATGTTAAACAAATAGGCGTGTCTAGTTGATTTGAACGGACAAACAACGCCAACAACACTAATTTGAGGTTGAATAAAAAACATTAGAATAGTACAGGAAGCATGTAAAAACTTAAAAGGCTTTTAAAAAAATATAGAGAAACCTCAAATATTAACACACACGTGTCCGAGTGGTACCTAATTTAAATATTATACAAATCATCATCTAGAGTGAGGGTTTTTATATTAGTAACAACCGACAGCTCTTTGACACGACAAGGACCGTCGGGCTACCAAGCGCCGCCCGTCGGGCTACCAAGCGCCACCTGGTAAAAGAAAAATAGTCGAAAATTCTTATTGACCGTTTTTGATACCACTTACGCCATCAGATGCGCTTTGTGTGCGTTTGGTCTGCCCCCTAGCGGCAGAAAAAATATCAAACACCCTCATTGCAAAATAGTAGTTAAGTATTGAAATAATTGCAAAAAGAGGTACTAAAATCATTGATTTTTCGTTGGCGTAATTTTTCATTTTTAGTTAGGTTCCGTGGTTCACGTCTCGGAATCCTTATAGTTTCGTCATGTCCTATCGTCAGTCGTCCGTCCGTCTTCAGCTTACCGTCCAAACGGTAAGTGCTGGAAAGACGAAACTTTGCATGGATATGTGTATTTACCACGCCCACGAAGTACTAAAATAATATCATGCCTCTAAATGCCAGGGGCTGGTTCGAAAAATCTGAAATAATTATGACGGTAGTCCATGTGATGAACTAAAAAAGAAGTTTTTTAGTTATAACGGCTCAGAGAACTTGCTTAGTTCAGCAGTTATAGGGGCCTAACTTGTAAAATGCGCTTACTTGAAAAACTTCGTTCAAAATAACGACATGATAAGTTGACTACAGTCTACAGAACCCTATTATTATTTTTTAATGTGGAAAGAAGTAAACATAATTCGCTGGATAGTTTATGTACCGAGAGTGTACTTAGGACCTCAACGAGGTAAAGAAATACCACACATAATCAGTATAAAATTAACCACTCTAGTTTAAACAGATATGGACGATACATGCAATCTTACTATTGATATAACCTGACTTTAATGACTGTCATTTTTCAACATGAGTTATACTGTATAGGAGAGCAATAAACTACTTGTCAGATCAAGGACACCAGCAAGGTCACCTGGTCAAAACGTTATATGTTTAGATTCGCGGTTTTCCCAAACTACGTCTCAGCTGTGAAATATAGTAGGTATATAATATTATGACGTTTTAAGATGCTCTTGAGGCGGCCTCGACTGTCGACAATTTATCAAAAACTTCTTGGTAATATTTCTCTCCAATCTTGCAGGATAGTTAATATTCAAATAATTTGTAAGCAAGCTGTATCTACAAAAAAAAAACCATTTTGCAAAAGACAATTATTTAAGTATATTAATTTCGTCACTTTATGTTCGTGCCGATAAAAATACTTTGCTAAAGAAAAAAGAAATTGTAGGCTTGTTAGCCTTGTTAAACCTGATCTGCGTTGTTTTACCTAAGATACAGACGACCGGTCATCCTCACCGTTATATGTCGACTATATTACCGTTAACTGCATCCATACTCATATAATTGATACACAATATCTATCTTCTTAATCAAAGCTGTCTTCGAGAGAAACAATAAATATTACTAGAGGTCGTCCTGCGGTCGGAATTCGCCCATAACAATTCATATTATTTTTCAGGTTCAACTTTATAAGTCTTATTTTGTCCCTTAGAAAAAAAAAAGTTAAACTTTGTGACAGATTGTCAAATGTCAACGTGTAACAAAATTGTAATCAATGTAATTCTACAATTGGTAGTGTGTTATTAGCATCTGCTTTCTGCACACCTTGCTCTACATAAACTTTAAATGTGCCAAATATTATACTTCTTCGTTCGCACAATTCTCGTAAAACTGTGCTGAAAGTTTTTGCGTCGCGTATTAATATAATCATTTCATTAAGTATCAACCCATTGTAAATAACCTCCTGTAATCAAAAAATAGAAACGCATCTAAGGCGCTATTAAAAACATTGCACGAAGCTTTATAAACGTGATTTGCTTGTTAGTGGCGCGAAAAATTGCAATTTCTGCAAATAATAAAAGTTTTAAATCAGATAGAAATTGCTACATAATCTTAGAGCATTAAACCAACTCCATAAGGTTATTATGGAGTTGGTTTAATGCTATCTATCTTTCCTAAGGTTTGCTTCCTTTGTTTAAGCATTGCTTTTAATATGAACAATGATAAGCAATATTATGACAAATTACTTAAGATTGGATATAGGTATATACTATATAGCATACATTACAATTTACAATATCATATAAATGTTTCAAAAGCTTTTCAATCGCCAATAAAATAATATTTTCCTCAGGTTTAGGTCCGGCTAGATGCATCTTTATGACGAAGTTATAAAGATAGTACATAAATAACATTATTAATATATTTATTACTTACTATCATAGGTTTTCCCAGACATTTATTTTACGTTATAAAAATTACGTTTAAATCTTTACATAGTATAAAATAAAGTCGCTTACTTTCCTGTTCGCTTAGATCTCTTAAACTACTCAATGGATTTTAATACAGTTTTCAGCAATAGATACATTGATTCAAGAGGAAGGTTTATATATATTTATAATATTGCATCCGTGCGATGCCGGTCTGCCGGTGCGGGTTGCCAGTAATGGCACATCTAAATGTATACCTCAGTTGTATTGGTAGATTTGGTAGCTAAATACTATAGTCATAGTCATAGATTATACAGATATATAAGGGTATATATCTGTATAATCTATGACTAGATCGTTATCTTTACCGCCAGTTCTTTTCGGTTGAACCTGTGCAGGTGGTAAGATATTTTTGACGGTGTAAAGCGACCGTTTCATATATTATGATCAGAATAAAAATATTTTCATCGTGCGTGACAAATGAAAGTTATTTTATATTGCATTGGTAAATTGTTAACACATATTATATTTAAGACCATGAAATCTTAAATTATGATTGATTTGATTTTTATTGTTATTAAGTAGCTTTCATCAATTCTCATCCTATTTGTAAAAAGTACAGCAAGTTTGATGTAAAGGACACAGGGCATTTTCTATGGAACAATTTGCTATGGCGACCCTTCGGTACCTATAGCAAATTAAATTTGTCTATAGAAAATTAGGCTAGAAGCAAGCGTAATTACACCTAGATTACAAAAACACAGGTTGCATATCTGTGGGAGATGGGGGGGTAAATTCTCATACATTTTAACTAATTTCAACGAATATTCATATAAAATATAATTGACATTGATTATCTCCACTTCTTCATGGATCTTGAGTTAAGATAATTACAGGAAATGAAATAAATTTGAATGAAAATTGTACAATCTAATAGTATTTTGGTTTGTGGTCTAAACTTTTTTAAACAGCGGGTCATAAACACCCAACGTCTTTTTATGAAGCAATATTTTTAATAAAAATTCGAGTTGTACTTTCTGGTTTGAGTGAAACTACTTAATTATGTCATTAAAAAAGGCTTGTGAATGGTTTCGACAAACTGAAGAATGTTATACTACTATATATATATATATATATATATATATATATATATATATATATATATATATATATATATATAATACTTTCATCTCAAAATGATATAATTTAAAACAGCTTCTTCAGTTTTACGCTATTCAATTTATTCTGAGGATATCACGAACTATGTGGCAAAATACAGTAGAGTGAAGGAACTAGGAAATCACGCACACTTGTTTTGGAGTTAGAATGTAGTTACATCGTGTGATAACCTCAAATTTATGAAAGGAGGAGTAAAAAAGAAAGTAAGATAAAAAGTGAAATGCAAGTAGAAGATAGCCACAAAATGAATACGTAAATTATAATATGTAATAGTTTCAGTTGACTGTGATGATGATGATGATTAAAAAGAAACGACAACAATACTATCGTACAGTCACGGTTAACAGTAAACATATCAAGTAAACATTAAAAAACCATTTATTCATTCTAGAAGTGTATCGAGTTTTATAATTACTAGTAACCTAGGTAGAGATAATAAATAAAACAATTTTCGTGCTGGACGTAGAGTGGCAGAATTTACTTCCCATAATAATAAACGCCCAGAAAAAAACTATATTTACAAACATGTTTATAATTGTTTACTGAATTGCATACATAATTATGATAAATGATAGTAACGGAAGAAAGGGCATTGCTCGGCCTCAGACGGAAATATTTAAGTAGTTTATATAATTACCTAATGACTAATGTGTGAAATAGTTATCAAGATCAAGAAAGATACATATATATATATATATATATATATATATATATATATATATATATATATATATATATATATATATATAGATCAAGATAAGGACATACTTGCTCCTCATATCAAGGAAACTAGAGTGGTCTCAAGTTAAGACAGTGTTGTCAGATGGGGTAAGAAGGTCTATGGGATAAGAAGGCCAGTGTCGCACAAAAAATGATTCTATTGTACCGTAAATAATAAGTACCTGGGTAACCGAGCTCTGCTCGGAGTTCTGAAAAAAAAAATGTCTGACCGGGATTCGAACCCGAATCTTCGAACAAAGCAAAAAGTATACATTCGGATACCAAACTGCCAATCGGACTGACATAATAGAATCGAAATTGCACATATTGTTGGACGACGAAAGAAAAAACACATTAAAAAAAGCTTAGAAATGCGCAGTTTCTGCAAATATTACCATGAAACTGAATATGTACGGAGTTTTGGGGGAGAAACCCAAAACTCCGCACATACTAAATTTCATGGTGATACTTGCAGCAGTTTTCGAGTAACCGATTATAAATATACAAGATTGTCTCGTTCAAAGTATAAGATAAAGTATCCCTTCTTGTCCCAACGAACCTTACATTGTTTTGAGGGTGTTTGTCGTGGGATGCCAGTTGCCATCGATGTCAGAAAACATTGTCCATGTTTTGTGTTTATTTATAAATGTCTGTTTGTGCATTACATTGAATTTTACCGTCGGCATCCAATTTTCTATTTATAACACTCTTACAAGCAAATAAGAGTTCCTTGAGTATTACGGAACCCTAAAAATCGGACTGCCGGACAGTAACATTCCGTTTAGTCTGCCGGAACTCTTATCGAACAGCTACGAGGCTTGTGGAGGTAAATGAAATAATCAATTAAAACTCTACAAGAGCAAATTTCTCTCGGCAAACTGGTCATTGAAGTTCACTTACACGAGGTCTATAATTACTATCCGACTAGTAATAGTGAATATTATAACTGTGTTTATTTTATAGAGGTGTCAATTAAGAAGCCTTAGAACATAAAGTATTAATGACCTTCAACATAATTTTCCTCGCTGATAAACAGGTTTGTTTCTAACAAAAATGTGCGTTATATTTTCGATTCGAAAACACTATAAAGGACTTTTATTTTTACGTATTATATTTTCGGTTCCTCTGCAGTATATTTTTTATGTACATCCGGCATTATTATTCACCACACATTCGGCGATCGTTTTTTAAACCACGTTTTATATTTGTAAAGACTTTGTTTCTCACCTTAAATCACTGTTTTCGCACAATATCATCCACAATTGACTAGATCACTATATTCTACCATTTAGACTATCGGGCGCAGATTTAATCCATTGTTTATATGCGCGTTTCAACAAACGGTCGTCCCTATCAAGATTAGATGCTGAACTGGCCGCGCGCGCGCAGCTCCCCACTTTAAATGTAATAACTGCCGTATATACATACAAATCATTCACGTACACTATGACTAGTGATTTTCTTTTCAATTTTATGGGTTGTAGGGTGCAACCACCAACCGACATTTATTTTGAGTAGCTATTAGCTACTAATTTTGTATCTTTTATTGGATGTTTAATAGGTTTATTCCTCCCTGAATTACTCTGTCTAGTGATGATCACTGCATTAAACTTTCATTATTACTAGTATTTTCATTATTACAGTAACCCATGGGAACACGGTACTTTTTGGAGAAAAAGTGGCCTTTGTGTTAATTGAGAGCTTAAACTACTACCATACGAAATTTCATCAAAATCCGTTAAGTAGTTTTTGCGTAAAAGTGTAACAAAAATCCATTCATCCATCCTAACAAACCTTCACATTTATAATAGTCGTAGGATAGGCCAGAAACGTTACCTTAAAGTTTAAAATTAAAAGTAGGTATTACTTTAATTTTTTTAATAAACAAAAGATTCTTGTCGTATCGTCTAGAAGTATTTTCAACAATAAATTACTAAAAAATATTTCGAAATGCTTAGGTATAAAACAGCTTTCAATCTTTTGGAACATTAAATATTTATACTTTTCCGAAGAATCATTTCATGAATTTGAAAATGACGAAGTGTAGCGTCATTCTCAATATTATTAATTGATTCAAAGTAAAATATTTAATACGTTAATTAAAACATTATTTACGAAAAACCGGTAAGAAGAGAGTGACATTATACAGTTAGAGGTAGAGTTACAATTTACATAAGATAAATTTATCATTAAATTGAAGTGGACAAGGGGATTTCTTGTTTTAGATACCACTGAAAACTAAAGTTACTAGACGTCGAAAATCAATCCCGCGTTAGCCGTAAAATTTGCCGCGATGAAAAGTAGCCTATGTCCTTCCCCGTGATCTAATCTATAAATTTTATTAAAATCGGTCCAGTAGTTTCGAAACCTATTCAATGCAAACAAACAATGCCCGCGACTTCGTGCGCGCAAAAGTTAACCGTACATATTTCGCGATAAAAAGTAGCCTATGTCTATCCACATAGTCTACTCTATATTTGTGCCAAATTTCATCAAAATTGGTCCAGAAGTTTCGGAGCCTATTCAATGCAAGCAAATTTTTCCTATTTATATTACTAACTAGCTGTCCCGACACACGTTGTTCTGTCTTAAATATGAACTGGAATGAATAAATAACTACACGTACAATGCAACCTACGTCCTAGTTCTACACCTACACCTACTCCTACAACCTACACCTTTTCCAATATTTGTCACCGTTTAAACCTTCTCTGAACTTCCACAATTATTTCAAGTCCAAAATTAGCCAAAACGGTCCAGCCGTTCTCGAGTTTTAGCGAGACATTGGAATTGCAATCCATTTTTATATACATAATACCACGTTTTATGTCACGTCCCTCGGGAATGGGATAAAAAGTATCGCTATGTCCGTCTCCTGGTCCTAAGCTACCTCCCCACCAATTTTCAACCAAATTGTTTCAACCGTTCTTGAGTTATAAATAGTGTAACTAACATCACTTTCTATTATATATAATTATAGATTATATATATCTAATATCTATAAAATTAAACCTATTCAGACACTTTTCTCGCTACGAATCTACGCTCGGGCTTGAATTCAGTCTTAACTCTTACCAATACATATTCTTGACTGAAAAGCTGTCGAGGAGGTCAACTACAGGGAACTTAACTTCGAATTTCAAATCTTATCAATATATTTAGAGGCATGATATTATTGATATATCTACATATATTATGGCTATTTACTAGAGTTCGACTATTTCAGATTCACAGACTTCTAGGTATATCTATTACTAACCATAGGATAGGCCGTGTAAATATTGTAATTAAAAAAAATGTCTTTAAAAGAAAATGAATGTTAAAGTGTTAAAACTTTACGTTGTATTAGCCTTTGGAATAGTTGTACTTTTAGGTGGAAAATATACTGCATTAGTCCTTTTCAAAAATATTGTTGTCATACTTTTTATCAAATTAGAAGGTTTCCTAGTCCTTAAATTTTTTTTTCAGGAATGTAACGCAATACTTATATAAAATGATTATGGAGAAACGACATTTTAACCACCACATAATAATTATATTGTGATTACTAGTAACACTAGGTCCATATTAAGTGAAATATGTACCTACTATAAAATCGCCATTCACTAACTACACACTTTGTTAGATTTTATTAAGCTATAAATGAATATTTTTAATAAATACGAGAGTGTGCATTGTTCCAAATTAAATACTAATTATAAAACTGAACAATAAAGCAATTTAAAACGTATAAAAATATTTCTAAAATTAAATAATAAATAAAATTACCTAAATTAACCTTAAAATTATTAATAATGAGTGTAGGTTTCGCTAAAATATTGAAGTAAATAAACATCAAAGCAATTAGAAAATATGACAAAATGTATAATTTTAATACAAAACTTAGAAAAAGTTCGGTTTTGTGTGAGAAAAATTAAATCCGGATTTGAAAAAAAAACGGATTTTGCAATTGATAAGTGGGATACAGTACCGGTGCTACTTTCTTCTGCTAATTGAATGAGTACAACGGAACCGTAGCAAAGTCCTCAAAGGCTGTACAACAATATGTCGCACATTGGTGTCGCGGAACTTTCCCCTCGACCAGTTCTCGACTAGTTCGCTTTCCTTTTAATTGAACGCTTTTATTCCACTTTATCCTTATGCAAATGTATGTCGTTAGTAAGAAAAAGTGTTCTACTTGCGAATTTATGCTATTACTTATGTACTTTTTTGGGCACATATAAATCCGATGTCAATGTCTAACCTTTGTGATAGCTGCTGTCTGCTACCGACCCCTTAGCGCAGCGTTTTCCAATCTTTTTTTCACGGAGTCCCCTCGGATTATAAATAAGAGTTTCATGCCCCCCTATTGTATTTCGATTGCAAAAAAACGCATTTTTATCGATATCTGCTAATTTCCGTACAAACATTCTGTTACCTATTCTGCCCCCTAGGGAGGCACACCCCAGTGGTTGGGAACTTCTGCCTTAGCACAATGCGCCACGAAAAGCTCATGAATCACGTAGGTTTCAAAACGCGACAAAGTCAAGGTGTCAAGAAGACGGTGTGTCGCTTTCTGTCAACTTTGACTCCACTCGCGTTTATTGCGACGAATTGACGTAATTACATTAAAAATTGTTGTTGTTGTAGGTAAACATACACATAAAGATTTTTTGTAGTTTTAATAACTCACATACAATATAATTCTCAGCAAATATCTCGCCTATTCAATTCGTACTAAGCAATGTTGCTACATCTTCATTCTTAACCATGTTACTTCATCCGAAGAATCTGATAGATTTACATTAAATTCTGACTCGCCTTGGAATATGCAGTTAGGATCAAGATTTATAGATATATGGTGTTTATACGATTTCACACTTTCGGTCTTCACCCATGTATTGAAATGTAAGCTACGACCGAAATTTAAATACATACATATATATATATATTTCATATTTTGAATGATTTTGTATTCGTTTGTCAGTTACACTTAGGGTTATTTCACACCGAGACCACAGACGCGACGCGGCGCGGCGTCTTGTGCAGTGAATAAAGTTCAATTCTTAATCGCTATCTAAAAGCTACATATAAATATGAAATTTCTACTATAAAAATTCCACCCTTAAAGGGGTGAAATAGTGGTTGAAAGTTTGTATGGAAAATATTTATTTTTGCACCGATTTCGATGAAAATTGGGATTCCTTCTCTTAAATACATTTCATTACATACATATTTCAGGATTTATTAGAATTTATTCTCCGAGGATGTACAATAAGGGTTGAAAGTTTGTATGAAAATAAATTGAAATCTGTTCCGATTTCCATGAAATTTAATATCCGAAGAAATGAATAAAAAATATTGAGTACGTATTTTTTTTTTTGAAATTCGTCCCCAAAAGGTGTGAAATGGGGGTCCAAAGTTTGCATGATGAAATATCAATAGCTTGTCACGTAGATAGTAATTATTATGACGTAGAAATCCGTTGCATAAGGATTTTTCGAAATATACCCCACGGGGTGCAATGGGGGTCCACGTGGACGAAGTCGCGTGAAAAAGCTAGTAATAAATAAATTATAAAATTGCTGTTTCTAACCAGTTGCCGACATCTAAGTAGGTAATGTAAAGTACAGTAAAAGTAAATCTTATCATTAGAATACAGGGCCCTTTATTTTATTACTGAAATAACAGTAGACATAAAATGTCGTACGTCAAAATTGTAATAAAACGAAAAGATGACGTAGGTATGTAACTTTATTGGTCATTAAGCTATATCATAGTCATATTTTTCCGAATTTGATCTCTGTCAGTATATTGTATTATAATAATATTATACGAGAGGAGAGGAACTTTACACTGATCCTTATGGGAGACTAGGTACAATCAATTTTTCACAGCCAGTATGGGTAATACCTACTATTACAGTGGCTATATCGGTAGTATACGACAGGGATTCTCAAAGTAAGTTCCGTAGAATATCTAGTCATCAAGGTTCCACCAAAATTATTTATTTATAACTAATACCATGGTTATTTCACATTAAAACAATATTTATTTATACATGTATTTCAATTATTACTTTACATACTTTTTACAAAATGTTCTTATTCTTTCTTGATTTGAAATCATTTGACATGTCGGATAAGACCCATATAGGGTTCTATAAAATAAAAGGTATTTAGTTATTGTTCTGTTATGCTTAAAGTTTAAGAGCCCCTGGTATACGACACCAACAAACTTTTACAAATGAGTAAAATCATCAGATATGGCAATATTTTTTAATGGTGGACGAAAAACGATTTTTGTTGCAATCAACTTTTATTTTTCTAATTTTTATTCTCATTTTAAAGTTATATAAATCGATATTTAAGATGTGTATAAATGTAAAACGAATCCTTATTTAATTTCTATTAATTTAAGTGTTAATTCTAATCGACTTTATGAGTGATTTGTTTATAGAATAAAACTAATTTAATCCAGTGTCCACAGTCTCCCCTAAAGAGTTTCTTTAAGTAGCAGATTCGTAATATGTGAATTAAAATTTGTTGTTGCAGGCAAACGTGTGGGCAAGAACTTGTTGTAATGGCGTAAATAAATAGCTAAATATTGGGAGCCGATGACCCATTACATATATTATTCTTACTATAGAAAGGTTGCTGAATAAATACGTAATTTATAAAAAGGGTTTTCTCATAAACGCCGATAGCGGCCTTAGAAAATCAAATACACATTTGGCGATACTTCCCAGTATTGGAATATAAAGCATACATAATTTTATCTATGCGCCTCTATATCTTTAAGGAGATCCATCTTTTTCTATTTTTTGCGTATTATTTATAGTTTAGCTAAAAGCTAAAAGTATTAATTTATTTTTGAGTGGCTCAAGGTCCCTATGAATTAATGATAAAAGCTAGGTAATGCTAACGACAAAATAAATTGTTGTGTTATTTTACGCAACTTATAAAAATTTCCAATGGCTAATTTTATAATAAGTATAATAATCAATGTAATGCTCTCTCCCTACTAATAGAATATTATGAGTACGGAGATAGCATTACATAAAATGTAATTCTTATACTTGAAACGAAACGAATGACAAACTTGTATTATATATTTTATAATCGTAATCTCTGCAACGGCTGCAAGTATTAACATGAAATTTAGTATGCAGCGAGTTTTGGGGGAGAAAAATCGGTCTATATCCTAATATATCTGTGATAAACTGCGCATTTTTAAGTTATATATGTTTTTAAGCTATTGCATAGCTTTTATCGCGGGCTTTGAGCGCGGCGACCGAATCAAGAAATTCCGTAACGAAAATAAACGTAACACCCCCCACTCCGACCGGCACAGCGGTGCGGCGTTGAAAGCCGTGCATCGTCTAACGTCGTTTCAGTTCGGCAGACTTCGGCACGGTGTTTGTGTGCGTGCGACTAGACGTATGCGTGTAGCCTTACTATGCAATAGCTTTACCGCGGCAGTCCCCGAGTACCACACGTATTTTTTCTTTCGTCGTGCAACAATATATCAATAATTTCGACTCTATAATGTCAGTCCGATCGGCAGTTTGGTTAATTTTTGAGTTGTTCGGAAATTCGGAACGTGGTGGGTTCGAACCCGGATAAAATATTTTTGTTATTCTTTTTATTTATTTATAATCTACTGGAGCTCCGAACTACGCTCGGTTACCCAGGTACTACCTAATAAAAAGGTAAACCTTCGAGAAAGCATTTTTTTTTAATTTAAATACTTTATAGGAATAAAATTATAAAATGTACGTCTGCAAATAGTTTTTTAAAATCAGATCGCAAGTCATGTAATTTACATTTTTGTTTAAACGACGAACATATTCAGTGAAACAAATGGCTGTTGCCAAATTTTTAATGTTCTAATTCGTATTTGCATTGTATTTACAGTCGCCTTTTCAACATTACTGCTTTAGAAATAAGGTCGAAACGTTACACGAGGTTTGTCAGCGACTGTACTCGCGGTGTGCTACCTTAATTTGTATTCTGAACATTGCACGGCTCATTTTCAGCTTGTGAAATTAAACTTTCTTCTATTGTAATAAAACTATAATGCGGGGAATAATTAACATAGTCATATTTTCGAGCAGTTACCAATTAGATTGAGGGCCTGTTTCACAATCTACTAAGTCTTATTTAGCTTAGTTGCATATTTTGTGTTTCGATAATATAATACAGCCGAGGCCGCGCTAAACTATGCATGTAATGAAATAACGCCTTGCCTTGTAAGGTGAGCTGTCGCGGTGTGTACACGAGCACTATATTATAGATAAAAAAACCGGCCTCACTTTTTGTGCACACAAAGCTCTGTCTTTCTCTTTTTTATTTGATGTAGGTATATATATGGAGTACATTTGTATATGCCAATAGCGAGGGAAAACATCTCTGCGTCTCCTAGATAACTGGGAATGTTTTATCGAAAACTAAGGTACCTCGCTGTTAGGTTTGAAATCTTCAAGACTCAAAAGAAGAAAGTCCACTGGAGGCTCGCGTGGTAGGTTGAGGAGAGACCCGACTCCCGAGACCCAGTAATGAGGACGTTACCTTGAAGTCATAGATGTTGGTGATATAATATTCATAATAAAACCGGTCACGTGCGAGTCGGATTCGCACACGAAGTGTTCCGTACAAAACGGCTAAAAATCACGTTTAGTATATGCGAGACCCATTAAGTATTGTTTTTATTCTGTTCAAAAATAGTTGTTATAGTGGCAAGTGAAAAATATCATCTGTGAAAATTTGAACAGTCTAGCTATCACGGTTCATGATATATAGCTTTGTGACAGGCAAACAGACAAACGGAAGGGTCCAGTTTTTACCCTTTGGGTACGGAAACCAATCAAGCATTTCTATTTTGTATGAAATTCTAACAAATTACCGCTTCAAGGTTCTATAACTAAAAGCTTATATACTTTAACATTCGTTTGCTGCTTTGTTATGAATTAAAATTACACGCTCTATAAAGGTTTCATCTGAGCGATGAATCAAGCTTAAATATAAACAAGCGAACATTTTACACGGCCCAAACTACTCCGGAATTAGTTTCAGATAGAACAAATTACAACCTTGATGTATATAACGTGTTCGTACAACTCGGAAAACGGTCAGGAGAGAATCGGCCATAATATATTGTTACTAAGAGCTCGTACCCACGCGAGTTTTTTTGTGGTCGCGACAGAATCGACAGATTCATACAATAGGGCTGATAATCGAAGTGTCAAGTTTCAAATGTCAGATTTGACAACTCTACACGATTTTCATCACTATTGTATTAGCGCATAGTTCTATTTACAGTGCAGTTTTTTCTGTCGCGACTCGCGACCACAAAAAACACTCATGTAGCCTGTCTGTTGTTACTTTTATAAACTACTACTTCTTCTTTTATGAATGGCGGCGTCAGTGAGTTGCCAATGTCAGAGTGCTTAATTTGGATAGACTCTGCTCTATTGTAGGTCTAGTGAGGAAACAAGGGTAAAACTGCTACTTATATCTCGATTATTATTAGTACCTTTTATGTAAAAAGCAACCGTCAATGACGGATAAAGCCCAGATCCAATAGTAAAAATATCTTGAAAACTACGCAGAGCAAATATTGGCATTAAGTAACAATAAACAAAATTGAATATGGTAAGTAACCCCCGACTGCCTTATGATGATTATGAGTTATAGCTAAGAGCCATCTCGATGACATCAACATTCAACTGAAAGAAAAGCGCATCAAACTCTGTCCATTCGTTTAGGATTTGCGGTGGTCTGTAAAGACAGACACATACACACACCGGCATATTTAGCGAAACATAAAATAAAGGTTTGATATCAGTATCATATAAGGTTTCTGGCTGGTTTATACGTCATTTAATTTAAAAAGAAATATTTTCAAATTAAGAAAACAACTGAACATCACATTTTATGCAATTGTTTTAATTTTATTCAAATACATCTTATCTGGAGAGAACTTCAAGTATTTCTTCCTTCTGAGTTTGATTTAAAATTTCATTGAAATACTGTTTTTTGTTAGTTTTTTTTAATCGCGTATCTTTTTGGAGTTGAGGACTGAATTATGCCTGACTTAGCCCCAACGGAGATTGCCAGGGCACTCGAAATGCGAAGAAACTGTCAAACCTACAGAGTGATATCCAGAGATCTTCGTCGACCAGTTTCAACGATCCATCGCAGTATCCAACGGTTCAGAGAGACCGGTACTTATGTGAGAAGAGCAGGACAAGGCAGAAAAAGACGCACTTCGAGTAGGGATGATCGTTTAATTCGGCTTCGTGTACGTAGGAACCCCCATTTGACGGCCGTCCAAGCCCGACATGAGTTAGAAGCAGTGCGGGGTGTAACCGTAAGTGAGCGTACGGTACGAAGAAGGTTCGAAGAAGCTGGTTTGGGTTCATTTGTGCCCGCCAAGGCTCCAAGGCTCAAGGTAAATCATCGTAGAAACAGGTTAACTTTTGCTCAGGAACATCGACTTTGGAACGCGGACCAATGGAGTAAGGTATTGTTTAGTGATGAGTGCAGAATTCTCTTAAATAAAATTGACGGCAGGCAAAGAATATACAGACGCAAAGGAGAACGATACATTCAGACAAATTTTGAAACTACAGTTGCATACGGTGGTGGATCAATAATGGTTTGGGCGGGCATTTGTTTGGGAGCTCGCACAGACTTGATAGTGATTGACAGAGGGAGTCTGACTGCAGACCGCTATATCAGAGAAGTTTTAGAAGAAAACATCGTACCGTTTGCCCCATATATCGGTGACGATTTTGTTTTTATGCAGGATAATGCTCGGCCGCATACCGCTCGGGTAACTCAAGCTTATCTTAATGATATGAATATCACTGTTATGGAGTGGCTGGTGAGATCACCGGATATGAACACAATAGAGCACGTTTGGGACTTGCTGAAAAGAAAAGTTATGTCCAGAATTCCAGCTCCTG
This sequence comes from Phengaris alcon alcon, assembly GCA_037179445.1. NCBI lineage: Eukaryota > Metazoa > Arthropoda > Insecta > Lepidoptera > Lycaenidae > Phengaris > Phengaris alcon. Next base: position 663,557 of record JAYRCH010000194.1, read on the forward strand.
CCAACGTGGGTGAACTGCGAATCGCCGTAGTTGAGGAATGGCGGAGACTATCCCAGTAGACCATCGATAACATCATTCTCAGTATGCCTAGACGGGTAGAAACTTTAATAAGAGCACGTGGAGGAAATACGCGATATTAATCACCATTTTTCTAATTTAATTAATTGTTATTTTAATATTAATTTTCACTTTTCCCGGTTACATGAAAAGTTCAAAAATGTACCATTTTTCACAAATAGCCTTTACTCGCAAAATCTGTTCTTAATGTGATCTCATTTTAAGTAAAACAAATGAAACTTTAAATAACAAAAGAAGTGTAGTAAGTAAGATTTTAAAATAAAACCATATTTTTTTTAATTATGGACCTTTTTTTTTGTGTTCCACTAAATATGCCGGTGTGTTTATATTACAGATACATAGATCAAACTTTTAACACTAGGGGTATTAAAAATTTGACGTGTCGTATATGTTTGCGTCGGCGCGCGGTTAAAATAAATATATATATATATATAGATAACGGGCAAATATTCAGAGTTTCTTCGAAGAAATTTGTAAGGTGTTGAACGTTGAATGAATATAGGACATGAATCACTAATAGCGAAAACGTGTCAGTCGGCCACACATAAAAGTAGGCGTTAGTCATTGGAAAATCCTTTAATGTATGGTTCATTTTCAAAATGAGTCCTTTCCGGATTCCAAATGGAAACGTGACATGGGTAATGCTGATGATGATCATGTCTAACACACCCACACGTGACGTCATAACATATGACAATATTTATCGGATTAAAAGAATTCTGATTTATGACGCATTGCGTTTTCCACTAAGTGACGTATTCGCTAACAGTCTGGGTATGTAAAATTCCTTTAGCTAATTTAGCTAAACCGGTGAGTGGCGTTTGGTGTGAGAAAGTGGATGTGATTCTTAGAATCGAAGAAAGTTTAAAAATCTTTATATTTTCTTTGTTATATTTTGAAAGTTGACGAAAAATTACAAAAAAATAGATCTCCGAATATCAGAGAATTCATGTGCAAAATACGTACTTATCTGTGGTAATCGTTGTCATCATATGTATATAGTCTATGGTTATCATGCTGCAAATTGTCAATTTGAGACTTAAAAGCTCCATCTAGTGGCCGATTAGATAGATTTTTTTTATTGGAGTATAAAGTTTTTTTTTCTATAGTTCAGCAGTTTTGTTTTGTTTTTGGTTTTCGTAACGTGAAAGCGATATCTATCATTTATCTGTTACCATATTGCATTTCCATAATCTTAGTTCCAAACAAACTAGCTATTAATTTCATTACGTAATGACATCACCACTAATAGATGTGGCTTTTCTGCAAACCGCCACTAGAGCAATTTATTGAACAATAGGGTAGGTTATATTTAATCAATAATATTTTATCCTTGCTTTTTATTGCCTTATTTTGTTTTTAAGTTCATATAGTACAACTTACAACAAATATTTGTTGTGGCCACGTATTTTAATTACCAGGCAGTAAATGTATGGCGACTTGCCGATCTCCTTTCAGATAACTATTACAGATTTAAATTTTACAAACACCCATCCATCAATCCATCATAATAATTAATGATAATATTTACAGTTTTATTTCTAAAGTCACAATAAAAGGGAAATATCGTTGCTGTTGCAGTTATTATTATTGCAACAAAATGCAGTAATTATCGACATAAGATGACCGCTAGTATAGTAGTTGTAAAGTAAACCTCAAATCACCAATAGCCAGATCAAACCGTCATACCGTCTCCACTCGCTGAGCTCTCTCAATAAGCGAGGGATGTTTGAACAATTCAAGTGAGTCAGATGGACACTTTCTAAGTTCAAAGATTTAGCTCGGTACAGTCGCGGTCGGTGTAGTAGAAACCCGACTCATTGTTACGTCTGGACTAAAATGATAGTCAGAATTATATTATATTATATTTATTTTTAATCTAATAGAATTATTAGATTAAAAAGTGGGGTATGATGTGTACATTTGATAGAAAAAATCTTCATACAAGAGAAAGTTTCGCCATGTTGATTTCAGAAGATTTTGTCACTTAAATGCGGACTGATTATACTGCGAATACAATTATACAAGAACTGCACTAAAAGTATCGGGAACGGAATATTTCCACTGTTCCTGTCATATTAAAATCTTTTTAATTTAAAACTCCTTGGTTTTAAAAATCGAATACCGTTTATTTATTTAAAAAAAGATTCTCGGTCTTGTCCCAAGGTCTTGTCAAACTTGTTTAGTCGTTGAGAAAATGAAATTGACTCGAGAAAATTCTAGAGCGATGATTTATTATGACTTTCGAAGTGGTTTGACACAAAAACAGTGTGTTGACCGGATGATTTCTGCATTTGGTGATGAAGCGCCATCCAAAACCACAATTTATCGCTGGTTTGTTGAATTTCAACGTGGACGTGTCAAGCTCAGTGATGATCCCCGTCAAGGTCGTCCAAAAACTGCAGTCACCCAAGAAAACGTTGATGCTGTGCGTAAGCTGATTGAGGAAGATCGACATGTGACATACCGCGAAATTCAAGCAACTTTAGACATTGGCATGAGTCAAATACAAATAATCTTGCATGAACATTTAGGTTTAAAAAAGTTGTTTTCCCGATGGATACCGCATTTGCTCTGTGAAGAGCAAAAAGCGGCTTACTTGGTGCGTCAGAACTCTCGAAAGATTCCACGCAGGATCCTCAAATGCTGTATACAACATCGTATCAGGTGACGAATCCTGGATATATGCGTACGAACCCGAAACAAAAAACCAGTCACGAGTTTGGGTGTTCGAAAATGAGTTAAAGCCAACAAAAATTGTTCGTTCACGGAGTGTTGAAAAAAAATGGTGGCCACGTTTGTCTCCAAAACCGGCCATGTTGCGACTATTCCTCTTGAGGGACAAAGAACGGTTAATGCAGAATGGTATGCTAACATTTGTTTGCCACAGGTCGTTTCTGAGCTCCGTAAAGAGAACTGCAACCGCCGCATCATCCTCCATCACGACAATGCGAGTTCTCACACCGCGCACAAAACAAAAGAGTTTTTAGAGCAAGAAATCATAGAATTATTAGACCATCCGCCGTACAGCCCCGACCTAAGCCCTAATGATTTCTATACTTTCCGTAAAATAAAGAATAAATTGCGTGGCCAGAGATTTTCATCACCTGAAGAAGCTGTGGACGCCTACAAAACGGCCATTTTGGAGACCCCAACTTCCGAATGGAATGGTTGCTTCAATGATTGGTTCCATCGTATGGAAAAATGTGTCAAATTTCGCGGAGAATACTTCGAAAAGCAATAAATACATTTTTAAATAGTAATGTTGTGTCACTTCCTTGATTCCCGAAATTTTCAGTGCCGCCCTCGTACAATTTTGTTCTGCCTTCCAAAACGTATTTACTTAAGTAGTGTATCGTATGCCTAAGATATCATGCACCCAGTAGGCACCTGGTAAGTTTACATCTTTTGTCTGATAAGTCAGATTACAAATACGGCCGTGAGAGTGGAATCATGATCCAGTCATTATCCTTAACTTATTTCGTGATTAAAATTCACGATTATGTTGAACAAATCACTCGATTACTGACGATGGTTCGATTGCAGATTTCACGATCAACTTGGTCTTTTTAATGGGCTGAGTGGATCATGACCAAGAAGTTTGACAAGTGCACCAACAAAATATCGTAGCGATATTTTTTTGTAAAAAAATAGTTAAATGGATCAATGCTACGCGATCTTAACTAAATTGGATAAATGCAGGTTTTAGGGTCAGTTTACACGATACGCGTCAATGCTTAAAACGCTGTTATAATATTAAGCTTAATTACACAGATAATGTGCAACGCTGTGTAGCGCGACGGTCGCACAATTTTGATTTTTCATCGCTATTAACAGGTGCGCGTTGTGTGACATCTCGGTGTGAACTTATGTTTAGAACAAGTAACTAATTATTAATTATCTACTCACAGACGTTTGACTTTAATAGCAAAATAATTGACTCACTTTTCAGAAATTGTTTTATGCAAAATACCGACCGCGACAATATCGTCGAGCTATGTTTTTTATAAAAAGAACTACAACTCATTATTATTAATAATAATTAATTGTAATTTTCTTTAAACAAATACAATTTTCTTTCTAAGAGCGCGGTAATAAGTATTTTAATTACTTCTTTAACTGTGAATGGAAGAAAAATACTGCCATCCCGGATGAGTCTTGGGATGGAAATTATTGAAAGTCATTATGGTTTCCAATGTTGGATGTTCCATATTATGACGTGAGGATCTGATGCAATAAGGGTGTTGACTACATGTAAAATCTTTATATTATTTATTCTGAAGTATAGAATTTTTTTAACTTGACAAATGTAAAATATTATACATTTTATATGTAGTTTTTTACAAGAATTACATTTTTTTTTGCCGTATTAGTAAAGAAATACATCATAATCCTACATCATAAGTTTACTTGCATTAAAAACATTCATCATAGTAAGTACGAAATTAAACGCACAAATTTCAGAGATATTAGCAATTTATATATACCTGCGACCCTTATATTTCATACAAGTTTCGGAACATGTGACGTCACAGCCCACAGGTTCGGCGATTTTGTACGGAGCGTTTTCACAAGACTTTTTTGTAAACAAGTGTTGTTGTCAAAAAAAGTTGACAATTCTGTAAACAAATTACTGTACCTTGGAAAATATTCATTTTTAATGTCATACTGTTTCTTCTAAGAACTAACTCATATTTTAGAGTACCATTCATTTATGAAATAAAAAAACGGTACTCTAAAATTTAATTTAAAATTTTTATTCGCACGCATGTAGGATGCGGTTAATGTATTCTGACATCATTGTATGAAAATAATCAAAAGTATGCGTGAATTATCCATAATGATATCGGAAACCATTAAATGACAATGTAATTTTGCTGCGCGATGATTTTCCCAGTTAGTTCATAGAATGCTCACACGTTCAATCATTGTTTACAAAGTGTGTACCTTGATCTTAGACTCGCAGCTAATGTCTGACTTACGTACTAACTATTTATTAATCTATGGTCCGATGAGTGATCTAAGGGTTTTAAAGGTCATGTTTGTTTCTCTATTACGTAATTAGTACTGAAGGGATTTTGATAAAATTTTCATACAGTAGTAGTTTGAGCTCTGGAGTAACACATAGGCTACTTTTTATCACGAAAAAGTACAGTGTTACCGTGGGACACTGTATTTACACGAGCTTTGCATAATTTTCACACGCTACTTTTATTTAGGTATTTATTGTTCTAAATTCAACATGGGTAAATTCTATAGCCTTCTTCTAAATATCTTATCTATTGTATTATAATATAAGGATGGTCACAAAAAGGAGCTTAATTCGTAGCGCCCTTGACTCAGGTAACGAAGCGTGAATCTGTATTCGTAAACATTTGACTCCCATTTACATAATCCTCTATTAAACTATAACGATTACTCATTGTGCTTAGGTAAATGAATTCCTTACATTATACCTACTATGTATATACTGGGTGATTTCTTTTACCGTTACGAAAAAATATAACATAGAAATATGACATTCATAATGTATCCAATAGGTATAAGTTCCAACAACTAAATCTTTATTCGAAAGTGTTGGCGTCGAAGCTCAAGTATTTGGAAATAGGAAAATATTTAAAGAAATCATGATTTCATCGTACGGTTCTTGCGTAAATATGGGTAAATGATTAGCCGCGCGTTGCGACGTGCACATCGCACTATCGCCAATTCATTGTAAATACTGAATAAAGAAATCTGATGACAATTTTTAATTTCAATAATTTTTTACGAAATCGTTCTTTGAATGTTATAATTAGTAATTAATAATATTAAATTGGTAGTGCGTAGTATTAAAACAAATTTTTGCCGAGTAAAAAAAAGTGAACCAATATTTGCCAAAATCTCAATTGATCTAAATCGATCTAAATTTACCAAAAAGGTCATGTACCCGATCAATCAGCTGATTAGGAGCACACAATTGACGGCCATCTTGATTATACGTATAGATTTTCATTGGATAATTGAAGGTTCTAATACAACACACATTCGATATGCATGAATAACGATTTTAAAACGTGTGAAAATTTGCTAATTATGATTAAATTTGACCACGTTGGGAGTAGGGACAGCTGGTAAAGTTGTGGGTATTAAAAGAAGCTTTTGAGTAGGTATTATCTTTTTATATATAATAAACCTAACCAAGAGCATGTCAGGAAATGTCTAAGGAGAGTTCCGTAACTATAAACGCGTAATAGGTTTTTTTTTAATTACTTGAAAAGTTATTGTCCGATTTCGTTCAAAATAATTTTCCTAAAGAGTATTTAGCATAATCTATCAGCATAACAAATTGCGATTTTCTGTCTAATAGTTTAGAAATGCCAGGCGGGGGACCAACTCATAAACCACTTTGGAGACCGATTGCTCGAAAATAGTTGACTTTGTATGAAACATTGCCTTTATTTAAAAACACCTATTCCTCCACCACCTATGATACCTCACACAATGGGGTAGAATGAAACAATATTTTTCATCCCCACTTCATATATATGGAGAGCCATTCCTAAAATATAAAATTATTATTATTTTATGATGCCAAAACTAAGATCCATACACAATCTATAAGTTTACCAAATTTCATCCATTTATATTCATAATTATTACAGAAGTAAGCAGACAGAGGGACAAACATAATAATTTATACATATATAAATATACTCGAGAACTGCTGGACCGATTTGGCTAATTTTGGTCCTGAAATTTTTGTGGAAGTTCAGGGAAGGCTTAAACGGTGAGAAATATTGGATTTTATCTTAACTTATTTTGTCTTATCCCCCTATATTTATAGGGGGATATAAATTATGACAAAACAACGTGTGTCGGGACAACTAGTATTTAATAAAAATGCATAATTGGTGTCTTGCAAATTACAATCCACAATATGATAATAATTGATAAGTATAAATCAACATAATAAGTATTTTAAACTACTACTTCTAGGAAGCAGGTAAAATTAATTTTTACCCTTGAAATAAATAAAAATTAGGGGCAAAAACTCTACACATTACTCTCTACAAGTTTATATTGCTTTTTTGCAGATAAGAATAAGCGAAATATGCTTGCTATGCTATGCTTTTTAATGTTTTTTTTGCAAAAAATGCAGAAATATTACCTGATATTTATAGTCAGTAGGTAAACAAAGATAAACTAAACTGTTATCTTACTGTGTGTACGACGTACGTTTACAAGGCTGGCTTACCTCATTCGTCTTTTCCATTACTTTATCAGTTCTGAAAAATACGTGTAAGCGAAGTAGCAGAGCTATGAAAACACACGTAAATATTATGTTACTAGGTTTTGCCCGCGGCTCTGTCCGCGTTAATACTACTACATCCCACGGGAACATTGTACTTTTTCGGGATAAAATGTAGACTTTGTGCTAATCCAGAGCTTAAACTACTACTATATTTCATCAAATTGCATGATATTTCGGATTATTTTTTAACCTACATACGGAAAAAATTACAAGTTAAGTATTTCAGTGTTTTCTAAAATTCACCACCTAGGAGGGTAAAATAGGGGATGAAAGTTTCAAATAGACGCAGAGGCCAAACTTTTTAATGCTAGAAAATTAAAATTTCGCACACGTATTCGTCATATAACGAAAGCATCCACTGAGGAAGGAGGGATAAAAGTTTGTATGAAACTTTTTATTCCTTAGTCCTATTTGCATGAAATTTCGTTTGAAGCGAATAGAAACAAATAATGAGTTACGTATTTCAGCGTTTTCTAATATTCAACACCTAAGAGGGTAAAATAGGGGATGAAAGTTTTAAATTATTATAAGGATATCGTTTAATAAAAAAACTATAACCCTAGGAAATGGCTACGTACAAAAATGGTCAAGGCAGAGCCGTGCTCGCACGTACTTTATAAGGTTCGGAGCAGTCGATGTCAAATCGCAGCCGTATGTATCTACCTTGGGGTATAATTCTAGAAACTTCTGTAGGCCTTAGCGTCTCAACCATAACTCCGCCGTCTGCTAACCGATTTTTTGATGTTAAGGGTATAATATGAAATTGGTCCCGTTGTCACCAAAGTGGTGACCTGATGATGGGATCCATGAGGAGTCGAGGGAACTCCTCAAAATTTATATGGACACATAAAGTGATTTCGACTTTTTCTGAAGCAACGCAAGTATATGCTACCAAAAAAATAAGATTTTGCACCAAGGTATACTCTGAATCCAAAAGACAGAAAATAACTCCTCAGTCTTTAAAGATACGCGTTTGGACATTTCGACATTGTATAAAGAACTGCAAGCATATGCCACTATGTTACTTACAGTAATCATCGTCATCATCTTATATACAATACCTTCCCTTAGGTATTGTATATAAGATGATGACGATGTCGCGTATTCAATTATACATTCCATAGTTTATTTTAAAAGTTCTTAAAATGTGTTAGTAATAATATAACAAATATAACTAAAAAAGAAAAAAATATTATTTTTAATCAAAAAATTAAACCGACTTTCAAATAGTTTTTACTATTTCTCTACACAATCTTCATAATTTTGAAGCCGGTACCAGCCAACTTAAACATGAGCTCTATAAAATAATGATTTATCAGGTTATTGTTTGGGCGGGTACCAACTTCAAAATAGTGAAGATTGTGTAGACAAATATTGAAAAGTTTAGCCGAATTTAAAATGGGAATTATTTAGAAAATATGATTTATTTCATCTTTTTTGTGTATTTTTACTTTGGAGGTCGGTTTAATTTTTTAAATATTATATATTTTGTGTCCATTGAATGTTTAAACTTTATAATATAAGAATATTAAATACAAATAATATCAAACATCAAAGTGGTTATGTATTGTAACTGTGTGTATGAAAAATAATGGAATAAATAAAAATATCTCTTATTTTACCTATCAAATATTTCATTTTCTAGGAGATGTCTTGCTTTATTATCCGAGCGTCAATGCCCTAGTGAATAGACCCCTAACTCACACGCATGATCGTGCAGGTTCGAGGCCGGGTTGTGGTGTGTACTAATAAGACTTTTTCAATAACCGTATGCTGACGCTAGATTTAGTTTAATTTCTATTTTCTGTGACAAAATTTGAATCGTTCTATGAAAGGTGTGCGTAAATATTTTTTCTCAGTGGTGGAAGCATCCATAGATATTATTATTATTACACATCTGTGTTTGAGGAAGTAATAAAAGTAACAGGAACAGTTAGGGGTTTTCTATGAGTCATATTACGCAGTTAAATGATGTATCCGTCCAAAGTGCATATTACTGTGGAATGTTTTTACATATTCGGCGATAAACAGTAGATTAGCTCGATTACTCATGTCTATTGACTTAATTAGTGCTAAAGTTTGTTTGGATTTTGATTATTTAACATTGTGTATGATTTAAGACATCAGTTACACAATTCTGGCGCCATCCTGCACGCGTAGCATGACCACTGCAGAAGTGGTTTCTTTCTACGGAGGAATAGACAAAAATCAAAATGACATAATATTGATAAAGGAAATCTGTCATCTTGTCCACACAATCTGTCAGTATATCTATCTATTCTTCGTGCAGGAGACGAGAAATAATTCCTGTAACCCCCGGAGAAATGGACTGGTAGTCTGGACTGGTGAAAATTAATAAAGTAGGTATGAATAAAAACTGACAGATCGACGCGACAACAGAATTAGCGTGTAACCGATGTCTTATAGAAAATATAGGGTCAGTTGACACCGCGACGTTACACCAAGTGAATAAAGTTCCATTTTGAATAGCTATCTTAAATACCTTATTTAAGATAGCTATTCAAAATGGAACTTTATTCACTTCAAAAAAGATTGTTCGCGCCAACCCTAGCGCGACGTTTAGAATAAACACAAAGGACATCACTACGTGATGTATGGCCGACCGACTCGGGGGCGCTGTCAGAGAGTGACGAACACTTGCAATTAGAACCCCTCCCGCGCTGGATGCATTTTCAGCTCATCCCGAAACCTAGTGAACGCGAACGCGTGTGCGCATATTTATTTGTGCTCGTTAATATAATACCAAATTCGCCGGCGAACCGCGATAAATCTATCGATAATCCGCTCAACAGCTGTGTAGTGTAGTGAGAAGAAACCTCCGCCCAGATACAGAACCACCAGCTCAACAATAAGGTCAGTCCCAGATTTCTCCAGCCCTCACATTAACCTATATACCTACTTCCCTCAGCTCATAGTCGCATGTGTAAGTTCCTAGCTTACACAAAGATACACATTTCATATGACATCAGTGCAACGCGGTGCAACTTGGCATTCGAACTCTTACAATGAAACGTATATCTTCTTGTGTAATGAATAGAGTTCAATTTTGCTTAACAAAGCAGCGCCATTTATACGAAAGTGCAGATTTATACATAAGTAAATCATTATTTATGACGTCTCATTAATGGATCAACTGGATACAAATATTCTATTTGTGAAGACTCGTCCATTGTTCTAAATGCCTAAATAGTTTGTGTACGAAACACCGCACGAACCGGTATACATATGAAAATAATAAATTGAAGCTTGATTAATCATTATGTTATCAGAATCTGTATAATCGTGATCCATGCGTACAGTCTACAAAACAATTCGTCGGCAAATGTAAAACATTTAGTAAGCGGTTTGTCTAGCAATCATAATATTAATTCACAGCTTGCTAACAACAGAGTAGAAATATAATATTATAAACATACGTATAGAGAAACAGCTTTCATAGAACGATTAAAATTTGAAAATTTTGCCGTCCCCCTTTAACGTCCAACAATTTTTTCACACAATCGTGGACACACACGTATGCTTGCAGTAGTTCAATCAAATCGAAAGATAACTATGTAACTGTTTATCTATTCCTTTTCTCTTTAATCTATGGTACGAGTATAATTTTCGTGTAGAAGAATTGGTATTAACGCATTCACCTTCTTCTTCTTAGTGGTGCCTTCGTGAGTAATGGAAGTGAACAACAAGTTTAACTTTTCAGGTAACTGCAGAAGAGACGTACAGATACCGGACTTTCGCTGCCGACTGTACCAGTATTTTTAGCGATGTATTCACTCAAGCTTTATTCCAACTGATTGATAGGATGATCTCATTCGTGAATATCAATTATTTTCACTTAGAACTTCGTTGAAACAATAACTGGGTTGACACTTTTAATTGAACTTTTTAACACACGATGAAAAATGGCAATCCATGATTCAAATTTTTTAAACGTGTGATATATCTTTATGTGCATTGGTAGATTTTTACTGTCCCAAAATATATGTGACTTATAGACGTCTGCAGCTATTATGCTAATATAAAAAAGCGGTACCGCGAGCGGTATCAGCGGTACAGTCATCAGAATGAGTATACATAAGTAAAACGTACTTACTGTATATTGTATAAATAACTGAAATTTAAATAAGAAGGCTCCTTTATTGGAATGAAATATATTTTGCGAAGACATAAAGGTAGGCCTCGTGCGCACTAAGCATCCATGCATTCTCAACCATATTATGTCCGCATTCCGTAATATGTTTTCAGGACATATTAGGTCCTTACACATGAAATTGGCGTTTTGTCGTACTGGCCAATTTGATCTCAAATATATCTTCTTTGGTTAGGAATTCCAATTTTAAATTTATACCGCTATTTACTTATTCATGCATTTGTGTTTCGGTTAATTTATTAGTTTTTTCCTCTTTTGGTTTTTTTCTTTGGGTCAATCTGTTTACAAAATGGAAAACTTGAAATATCGTATTATTTTCGAGTACGAGTTCCACCGTGGCACCAGTGCTGCAGAAACGGCTCGAAGGATTAATGATGTGTGTCATACACAAAAGAAAACACAGTACGTTTTTGGTTCCAACGTTTTCGTTCTAGAAATTTCGACCTGCAGAACAAGCCCCGTGGACGGCCGGAGACCAAAGTTGATAATGAAGAATTGTAGGCTATTGTGGAAGCGGATCCATCTCAAACCACGTCCGAGTTAGCTGCAGGCTGCGGTGTTAGTGATAAAACTGTTTTAATCCACTTGAAGCAAATCGGGAAGGTGAAAAAGCTTGAAAGGCAGCAAACCGACAAACGCACGTCGACTGCTGCGTTACATTACTCAACCGGCACAATAATGAAGGGATTTTAAATTGAATCATTACCTGTGATGAAAAGTGGATCCTGTACGATAATCGGAAATGCTCACCGCAATGGCTGAACCCGGGCGAACCAGCCAAAGCCTGCCCCAAGCGAAAATTTACTCAAAAAAAAATTACTTGTGAGCGTTTGGTGGACTAGTGCCGGTGTCGTTCACTACAGCTTTCTTAAATCTGGCCAGACAATTACGGCAGATGTCTATTGCCAGCAACTGCAAATCATGATGGAAAAGCTAGCTGCTAAAAAACAGAGGTTGGTCATTCGCTCTAGGCCACTGCTCCTTCAGGACAACGCTATAGACCACACACTGCACACAGACGGCTACCAAATTAGAGGATCTTCAATTGGAATGTCTAAGACATCCACCGTACTCCCCGGACCTTGCTCCAACAGATTACAATTTATTTCGAAATTTGTATAACTTTTTGCAAGGGAAAAAATTCAACTCCGATGGGGCAGTCCAAACCGCATTCAAAGATTTTATTGATTCCTGTCCGAATAGTTTTTTTAGTAAAGGAATGAACTTCCTATGAGATGGCAAAAGTGCATAAATTGCAATATATACTTTGATTAAATAAATATATTATGTTTAAAAAAATCGACTTTATGTTCCTCCTTTACAAAACGCCAATTTCATATGTAATGACCTAATGTTTTGTGGCTGCTTAGTGCGTGGGCTCCCATACAACATCATAATGATCCTACTACTATTATAAATTTAAAAGTTTGTGAGAATGGTTGGGTGCTTGTTACTCTTTCACGCCAAAACTACTGAACGGATTTCGATTGAATTTGGTATGGTAGTAGCTTAGGATCTGGCTTCAAAACATATGTTACTTTTTATTCCGAAAAAGTACTGTATTCTCGTGGGATACCCGATACTATATTTACGCGGGCGGTGCCGCGGGAAAAAACTAGTATTTTATATGACTGGCTGCCGCAGCCATCCATGCCTTGTGCGTGGTAGGCCATAAATCATTAATAAAACTATTTATAGGAATGTTGCCCAAAGACCAGTCGGCAACAAGTTTGCTGGTCATCGTTTTCCTAGACATTAATTTGACTTTTGTGGTTTATCACAAAACTACGAAAATGTTAATCGAAACCTGTCTTATGTAACCGCAACAGTCAGTCTATTGGTTGTCTCCATAGGTTTCATTCTGTTCAGATGTAATCTATACTTCTATGCTACCTATTTGTTTGTTTTTTAAAGGGGGTCGCAGCCTGTTGAAAAATAATAAATACAAATAATTACATATACCTAGGTACAAAAGATTCGTTCCAAAATACGAACCAGTGAAGGTTAATATAACGTATAGCTGATCGTTATATAAAAATAGCGCGCTATATACATAATATTATTATCATAATTTTATAGTGAGGGGTCGCAAGACTTATACTTAACTTTTTTCGTGGGTCATGACACAAAAATGGTTAAGAAACGATGCTCTACCTATGTATTATATAAATAACTCCCCAAACCGATTTCAGTGACGGTGGCCGGTTTCATTGAAACCAGGCTAGTTAAGCAGGAGTAATTTTATAGTTCCCAAATGTGTGCGCAGTACACAAGAGCACTCTCTCTTCCTTTACTCCTTACCTTACGTGGGACGAATAACCGACACGACTGGCGAGAGATTAGGCGCAAGTCCGGCATTTTTACATGCCCATCCGACGCATGGATCATCTTTCTTGTCAGAAACAACATTTTTGTTGTGGAACAACACGCTAGGTACACGATGCGGGAATCGAACTCACGACCTCCGAGTCGAAAAAGTAGCACTAACCGCTAGACCACGGAGACTGTTCTTAATTCATATAATAAAGAGGAAAAGTTTGTTTGTTTGTTTGCTTGCATTGAATAGGCTCCGAAACTACTAGGTCGATTTCGATGAAATTTGGCACAGATATAGAGTAGACCACGGAGAAGGATAAAGGCAACTTTTTACCGCGGAAAATTGTACGGTTTCCTCGTGATAAACTTTTGCGCGTACGAAGTAGCGGGCAACGTCTAGTTTAATCTAAACGCAAAAAGGTTAAATTCGCCCAAATTAATTTATCATTGTATTTCTTTATTGCACCGTAAATATTTATATGTATACATTTAAATTGGTAGCATTATAGAGTACTATTGTATTTTCGTTTACATTTAGATTAAATTCGATCTGAACAGAGTGTGTACCATGTGGTTTAACGCACGAATTATTGAGTTGCTGCAATTTATTTGTTAGTTTTATACATCTATATGTATCTATCCAAAATTCATCTGTTCATTGTATCGCTTTTGACTCCTTCTTGACATCTCCTATCGATGCTTGGTCGACAGAACAAGTTATACATCAAACTGTTGATATTTTTATCACTAAACATTATTTAAAACCAATTTAACCAACACTTCACTAAAATATATGTATGATTTATATAAAATAACATAAATAAAATAATTAATTTTTCACGGTTGTCCACGTGATTAAAAACGTACAGTCGTCAAACGTGACGTCATCTTCTTGTACTTCTTCCTCTTTTTTAAATGGGCTCCCTGATCCCATTCATGAAAGAAATTCACAAGGAATGGTGTATAAATGTATTATGTTATTATGACCAATTTGATATATTTTTCAAAAACTTGGAAAATACCATAATATAAGATGTCTATGATTTTACAATTTTGTTTTGAAATAAAATGAATAAATACACAACTTATACGCAGTTTCCTCCTTCGACTATTGGCAAACCTTTATTATTTAAGATTGCTCAAATATTTAAATGTATTTGATTTGAATATGATATGATGATTGGAGTTGGATAAGAGCAAAATATTTAATAAACACAAAAAAAAACTCAAACGCATAATTTTGTCATCTTTTTTTCTCACTATTTCGTGTTTGACCTCGTGAACATTAATTTTAAGTATATTATTTATTTCATTTGCTATGGTACTGTCCTATTTACTTTATTATTATTTTTGCTACAGTTCCATTGCAATACGGGGATTGGTTGGTTGCGGGTGGCCCAGGACCGTTCGTTGTGGAAATCTTTGGGGGAGGCCTATGTCCAGCAGTGGACGTCCTATGGCTGTTAATGATGATGATGATGATGACGGGGATTGGGGATCACGCAAGACCTGGAAACAGCGGCGACATTTGCTTTCATAACCTGTGGGAACCCTTTTTCCCAAAGATTTCAAATCATTTTTTCCTTTTTTCTGGGCATTGCCATATTATGGAGAATGATTTTTATTTTTGTTTTATTAACTCTATTCTGTTATATATTTTATTATTGTTTTTTTTTCATTTTATTATTATTTATTCATGGTTGTGTAATAGTTTCAGAGGAAAGGAATAAATTATTCTTATTGAATGTCAATATATATTTTTTACACTATTAATGAAGGTAAAATACCTAACTAGTTCATTCTTTCTTATTAATTTTAGGAAACTCACGCACGTGGGACACCAATAGCAATAAGCCATTAAATAATAAATAATAATAATGAATAAACCTACAGTCTATCTTATTATAGGTATTTTTTAAAGGGCAAGTAGTATTTATTTTAAGAATTCTGTGAAGTCTTTACAATAATAATAAGTTATTGTGTAAAAATTAAAATGTATTACTAAAATTATAATGAATAAGTCTTGGAAGTGATGTAACAATAAACAAAAGCCAACACATTTTATATAAATTGTTTAAATTTGGATGACCCAAATTTAAACATGTACCTTAAATTATTGCTAATATAATCTTTTTATTATCTACCATTCTTAACCAAGACACCAAAACAAGATATGCTTTGGTTAGGATTTAGAAATATTATAGGTATTAAGAACTCGCGTGTAATATACCTGTAAGTCAACCAAATAATTCTCTCATTTTGATATTCCAAACCTTCATGTCATCGTTTGTTTCAAATATCAATTCAATTAACTTTTAATCTTTAGCTTACCAATAGGCGATCTTGAAGCTGTGAGCCGATAACAGTCCCTATTACCGTTCTCGTCTCAGTCCAATGATTTCGTGACGTCACTTCGGTCGTTCACCTTTTTACTGAGCTAACAATACATCGCATATTTTCGCTGTTTGCGAATTGCCAACGTTTACCTAGGAATATTTACCAGCTGACAAAAATGACCACATGGGTAGTGCATTTTGTTTCTAAGGAAAGATCGATGGATCGCGTATTTGTAGCACTCCAATAACAAGCCAGTGTCGTTTTCAGATAGCTGATCGGTGATCCTAAGCATTGTTGATCTGGCATTGACATCTACTAAATTAATAAAATATAATCATAAAAAAGACGCTAAAGTTTAATTTGAAGAGAACTTGTTTTATCTGACAATACCTTTTAAATAGATTTGTCATTTCGTTTTTTTGAGCCTTCCTCAATTTTTATTTTCTTGAATCACAGTTAAAATTTAAAAGATAAAATACTTCACGAGTAATGTAATATATCTTTTAAATTCCGAAAGCTTTTTAAAAATCCTATTTTTGCAATTTCTTTGGAAGCTAATGATTCTTTTAACGAAGTATTTTGGTATTTACAATACACTTGAAGCGTTCTTGACATACAATCCCCATTCGCTGGGTTCGTCGCTAATGCATGATAGATTACTTGGAAATTCCATTGAATTTAATGAGCACACACTATTTACCTCAATAGCATTACTATTTACTTACCTTTCTTTACAGCAGCTTCTTTCACTCTTTTTTCTCTCCGTAAAAATTAGGTTCCCGTTTCATTTTAAATAAATTAGCTCCTGTTTCACTAGATATTGAATTTAATAAAAGTCGTTTCTCTGTGTCGTGTCTTTGTCTACGTCATACTCGTAATATACGTTTCAGTTGCAGCACTTGGTTTTCTAATTATCTCGACTACCTACCTTGCCTTGGTTAGTACCAAACCAAGAATAGCTCATAACGAAATTAGAAACTAATTAAAATTTGAATTTTAAACAAAAAAAAGGGTATATATTAATTAATTAGTCATTAATTATAGGCCTAGTAGTTTAAGTAGACGAAACTTATTAACAATATTTTAAACGTACTGTACCGAAGTAAATTATGTAGGAGGATTTCCTTATGCCAAACAATTTTTCTTTTAGCACTAATCCTTTTACCTCCACCCACATAACTCCCATGACGTCACAGAATGGGGCTTTCCTCCATATTGTAATAATGTGGACATTGTATAAGCCATTTGCGTAAAACAACGGTTAGATAGACTCAAAATAACATTAGACGGTGACATTTGGCATACAAATCCATTAAAATAACTTATTACTCACGAAAACGTGGTGATTGGTCTTGCAAATGTCAATAGTAAATATTACAGTGATTGCAGAGTTTTTAGCAAAAACCTTGACGCTACAGTCAACACAAACGTTTTCGTTATCTTACTTGGGAAGATAAGGAATAAAGTCTACCTTGTATTCATATCCTCTGAAACGATGGTCTATGATACTACAAATTATAATGAATTTTAAAATAAAAAATATAAAAATGTATGTTGTGGGTCTCAAACTAATGGTACATTTCTCAGCAAAAAAGAATTTTCTTTTTTTGGCGCAATTTAGTTTATTACTGACAGGTTTTATTGAATGCTGATTTTGGATGTTATAATCATATGCTTGACGTGTTAAATAAATTTTTTAGATATTTAGTATCAGAAGTTAGATGGGAACAGTCAAAGTGTCGAAAATTATTTATCATTGGCCAACGTTACAAAACTCGGCGGCCTCAGACGCTGTTTCACAATTTGTTTTGTATAATATTATTTTTTTTAAACCTTCAAAAGACAGAATTATGTGGCTTGTTTGTGATGAAAAATTAAAGGACAAAGGGAGTTCTGTCAATGAATAAAATAATTGTTTAATCTCGGTAATGAATAAAAACCCTTAATAAAAGAGAAAATGATACCGACAATGATGTAAACCTACTACATATTGAAATCCTTGTAGAAATTGCGTTACGGTGCGGCGTTTAGCCTTGATTACAAGATTGAATTGACACATGGGAACAGTCAAGATTAAAACCAAAAATGTACGAAAAAATTGTTATTACACAAGTACAGACTAGGATCATTAATCAACATTATATAAATATATTTAGAATTGTCTAAACACACATCTAGTTTGTGACACACGATAAGAGTAAATAATTTCTATAGAAATGTAATACAACCAAAATGATCCAAGGAATACAGATGAATGTGGAAAGACAGCTGATTAAAGTAAATAGAAACATAGGACCCTAGAATCTTTTATAACAATATAGCAAGTCCAAATGTATCTCAGTATTTGGATATCTTTACAAAACTTTTCTTTAACATCAGTTTTCATCGTGAGTCACCAAACTTAATACCATATTACAAATAAATGCTCTTGCTATTGTCTAGTTTGTAAAACATCATTTGAATAAATTACATTTAAAAATTTTAATATTTTACCAGAAAATATCTTATATTGAAGTCTTGGTCAATTTTTATAATATACTATAATATTCGAAGTTTTACTATGTTAATTGCTCATTGTCAGTAATCATAAAAATATTAAATTAATGTTTGTTTCCTGACAAATATAGTAATCAAATAATTTAAATACACAAGCACCGGAATAAATAGTTTCGTAGTAGGTACAAATAATATAATAAACTCTAACTGATTACAGAGATATTTGCATTAATTAAACCAATTAGTGCTTGTTTCAAAGATAAAATTTAAAGCGTTTAACGCATAAATATTTTATATCAGTAGTAGGTTCCAACGTATTAACGTAATTCTAATTATACAAACATAGAGATTACATAAATAACATAAAAATAAAAATAATGTTAGTCTTATAATTACAACAGTAAATAAAAGGAACGTTTAGTGATAATGGCATCAAGTATATTAAGACTTAGTCTTTACTCAATTATCGATACAAGATAGCTACCAAAAACTTCAACTTGGGGCTAAGGGAGGCCAAATAACCCGGTCGTCATTTGTCATCTAAAATGTAGAAAAAAAAAAGTTAACTTCCTAAAGCTTGATCTACCCTAATATTCTATAGAAGTAAGATATGATTATTTATTTGTTTCTTAGTTTGATTAAAAAAAAAAGTTACATATATATGTAGATCATGGGGGAACATAGACTACTTTTTATTGCGCAAAATGTACGATTTCCTTCGGGATTTCCTTTTGTGCGCACCAGTCGCGGACAACATCTAGTCTAGAATATTAATCTCTTCAAAAAGGAATTACGAGGAATACTGATGGATTACTAAATTATGTAAGCTTGTTTTCCTAAAATTTTGTTACCGGAGCATAGGCTTCTGCGAATTCCTGGAGAACTTTCTTCACAACCTCAGGTTTGCAAGCGAGACCAGTTTCGAAGGTTTTGCGACAGTCGTGTTTCAGGAAACACGATTGTTGGTCTTGGATGTTCTTGAAGTTGCAGCATGTAAGTACAGCGGCTTTGCAAAGACCTGGTTGCTTTACTTGGGTTGTTTTTTTGTCTTCCATCTGAAAAAAGGTCATATTATTTAGGAAATAGATTTTAAATTACAATGCATCTATGTGGGCGCCTTTGTGGTTAGATAGATTTGTTGTTTGTATAAGAAAGGAGAAAATCTACTGGAATGTTTTGGCGGTATTTACATTGTACATATAAGTAAATTTCTTTTACCCCAGCTTGTGTAGATCCGTGCTCAACTGGTGGTGGCTTGACAGGAGTTGAAATCGGTGGGATGGGGTCAAAGGAAATAGGTCTGGCACCATCGCTCTCACCAGTATCAGTTTCTGCAGGCACCAAACCAAAGTTTTGTCTCTCGTCCTCCATTTCGGGCCATCTAGGAGGGAATTGTGTAGGAACATTTGTATTATTGGCGTTTGGTGAAGGACAATTGCAGCCAATGTACTGTGGTACATAATATGGCACAGGGTAAGGCACGTAGATAGGCTGCGGTGGAGGCGGGGGAGGAGGTCTCCTCAAATTAGACGAGATTTCATCTAGCAATCTTATTATTTGGTTGTAGCTCTCATCTTGTTGCCTATTATGGTCTCGCCGGTAATCATGGTAGTTGTAATCGAAGTATGATTGTCTCGATCGTCGGCGATGTCTCATTTGATTTGCAGTTGGGTCTCTCACTTGTTTCAGCGAATCATCTTCACTGTATTCCTCATCACCAAGATTATCGTGTAAGTTTCTTCCACTCACACTCAATAAGCAAAATATTAATCCGAATAGAATTAGTAGAGATTTCATCTGAAACAATATAAAAATAATATTTCAATATTCTCGAAAAACAACACTTACTTTTCCTACAAATTGATGTTTAGAATCCTCAGAAGCCATAATAACCTTATGTTGCTTGTCTCTAATGTGATAAATAAACTATTTATATGGTACTTAATTGGTAAAAAATTTAAATACTTAAAGTGTGGAAAGAATCATTGCAGGAAATTCTGCATCTAAATAAAGTAACATGATTTTCTTACAACTAACAGTGAAGAGAAAAACCGGGAAACCGAGCAAATAATTCTAAGGCAATGACAAAAATCCTTGCTACCGCTTAAGGTCGGACTGATCTTGGAACAAACGTTGCGAAATGAATCAATAGGCTAGTAACCGCAATGACCAATCCGGTTGAGCGTGCCCGTGCATAAATATTTGTTTATAAACAAAACGTTTTTATAATAGACGCATAATATATGTACATTATATCATTAGATGGTACCACGGGAACGTAAATTTGCAAGGCTAATTGAAAATTCCATTTACGTCATTGATTGTTTTTTATATACCTGCCTAGTTATTTTTTATGAAGGTAAATTACATCGATGTGAGTAATTGTGTCATTTATGAAACTAAATACAACCGCTTTTGTTTTTAATCTTTTAATTAAACAAATGTTTCCTTATTAGTATCAAGTCACATTGCCAGATTATTCACTTTTGACATTGAATATTTTCATCCTGATCTGAACACGTATTTTATAATTTAACATTTAAAAAGGTCGGATAGTAAATACGCTCGACATTCTCTGTAAACCGGTCTCAAAAATCTAAAAGTTGTAGTTCTTCTTCTTAAAATTTTGCTTTATCATGCCAATAATTATTTAATAAATGTATGTGACATTTGGCTATTTTAAAGATACCTGATGTTCTAAAACTTGCTGTTCTATTTTAACGTCTCATGTCAAATAACACTTAGTTTACATGTGTACTAACCTTGATTTTATAGATACTATAATCGACAATGGTGTAACAGATTCTGTATCATCTGAAATGTTCGTTTCGTCTGTTATTTTGTTTCACGCACTTGTAACTTTGGCACTAACCGCACGTACGTGTTCGCGTGTTACCGGTCCGAGTGGTACTAAATAATACCGCCGCCTGCAGTCTACACCGGCTTTTGGTTTGCAGACAATATGTGCGTGCGCGCCGATACGTATGTTTTATAGTAAATGTGTGTAGGGTACTTAGAACCTTATCGTCTGTATATTCATGTCCCAGTCTATTAATAAATACTCGTCATTCAATGATCGTGTACACGACTTGCATATCTTTAAATCTGCTATTGTCTTATTTATTTTCTTAAAATTCCTAAGAATATTACAAATCCGTGCGTACTATTAAAATATTAATTTACGTTGTAATATTGTTATAATTCAGTCTTATCTATTTAATTTATTAACATTTAGGTTTTTTATATTTTTTACGCTGCAGCTGCAGCGGCGCATGTTTCGTACTGACGATTCTTTTTAACCCCCAACGAAAACAGAGGGGTGTTATTAGTTTGACCTGTCTGACCTGTATGTATGTCTGTGTGGCATCGTAGCTGTCAAACGGATGAACCGATTATAATCTAGTTTTTTTTTTAAAGCTGGCATGATCGAGAGTATTCTTAGCTATAATTAATCATTATCAGCTGCTTGACGATTCGGGTTACTTACATTTTTTATTTTGTATTTTATACGGAGATTCAACGATTTGCTTTTTATTAATTTATTTTATTAATTTGGGTACTCCTCCACATTAAACAGCTGATTGTCAGTAGTAGATATAAACTTTTCGTGTTGTATTTTATTTCAAATTGTAGGCAGTATCATCAGAAATCCTCACAATAAATAATTTTTTGAGGAAAACAGGCTAGATAAAAAATATATTATATATAAAATAGAAAAAATGAGGGTGAGGAATGAGGATCACGATCCCCAAACGGGAAATGTTGTCGGTAAAATTAAACCTATCATCTCTTAACCTCGAGATGACTCACACTGTAGAGTGTAGAAGCATGACATCTTCATTAAGGTTTTAGTTTTAATATTTTACACTTAATATATGTCTCTATGTCTCGGTTGAAAATCGCCAAAAAATTCTTTCTTAAGCAAATAAAAAATAATTAAGATCTCAATTCCTTAATTTAAATTCTCAATTGGCCATCTTATAGCAAGCAGGTAATATTTTAATATAAAAATATAACATTATTAAAGTATTTAGCCAATATCTACATTCATATTATGGTAATTAGGTATTGAATTTTTGAATGAACCAATTCTTACATTGCGATAACATATGAACAAATACTGTCTGTTTGCAAGATGAGATCATTATAAGTATGACATTGTGCAAAATTTGGAATACAGTGTATAATATATTTTTACCCAATTTGACTACTACAATATATTCACAATTTTGCCGGAGTAGTTACTACAGAAGTGTTTATCATCAATTACAGGTAACTAACTGTAATTGATGATTCTTGATAAACTTTATTAAAATTGACACTACTCTCTGTAGTAACACTCCGGCAAAATTGTGAATATATTATAGTAGTCAAATTGGGCAAAAATATAATAAACAATGTATTCCAAATTTTTGCACAATGTCATACTTATAACGATCTCATCATCATCATCAGCCCGTAGTCGTCCACTGCTGGACATAAGCCTTTCCCATTAATGATCTCATACCTGCGTAAAAAGTACAATAGTCCCCAGCA
This sequence comes from Phengaris alcon alcon, assembly GCA_037179445.1. Taxonomy (NCBI): domain Eukaryota; kingdom Metazoa; phylum Arthropoda; class Insecta; order Lepidoptera; family Lycaenidae; genus Phengaris; species Phengaris alcon. The sequence goes on from JAYRCH010000194.1 coordinate 686,785, forward strand.
AAAAAGAAACCTGTGCTATAATTTTAATTGCTTGCTCTCGTTTACTAAGTCCAATTTAACCAACGCCTGTTAGTGTAAATAGTTTCTCTAGATATCATATCCTTCTCTTTCATTATAAGAAGAACGAGAGATAACATGATATTTAATCAACGATTAATCTTAACAGGCGTTACTGACATTGGGAATTGGTGATAATCTTTTAGATTTTTGTAGATATTACCATCACAATATCTATATATATAAAAGAAAGTCGTGTTAGTGTTAGTTAGTTAGTCGTGTCGAAGGAAACACTGATAATTCTAGCGGTTTCTGATGTCCTAAATAAACACATTTTTTTGCGCTTACATTGCAGACGCTGGCTGATCAAAATAATGTACTACAGTATTGTACAACTTAAAAAGGTCTACAAAAAAGTCCGCGACGATACAAGTATATCTCTTAGGGATAACCCACAATAACCATTTCTTATCTTTTTTTACGAGAAATAATGGCTTATTTAAAACAAAAGATATAACATAATTATCTTACCTTTATTACAATCACTGTCGATGTCTTCATACTGTAACCTGCTAGTGAATGTACATTGAAGAGCAGGCAACCCTTACAGCACAAGAGATTCTTAGTGTAGGGGTTGCGCAATAAATTAGTTATATTTGTACAATTAACAGTGTTTTTTTTAAAATTTGTAAAGGACGTTAAGGGTAATAAACAACTTTTATTATTATTATTATTATTATTTACGAAGCGATTTGAAGCAATACCGCATTAATACTTATCCAATTAATTACCTTACATACATTGTGCATCTAATATAGATCAATATTCTCTTTACAGCAATTTAAATAAATATTTTCGATGATATTACAGATTTAAAATGCAGGGTTAGTAGCTAGTAGCTATGGCGGCATGGCACCGGCCGGGGTTCGCGCTTCTGCATCGAGCTATCGAAAACTCTAGACGTAATATTATATTAATATAAGAGGCTCACATATATTCTGTACTGCAGTAATTAAGAATTGTCTATGGAAGTGGTTGATCAGTTTCGTTGGAATGTCAAATAACATTCGAATGGGGAATTTAATGATTATTGATTAATCACTTCATAGTATAAAACAAAGTCGCTTTATCTGTCTGTCCCTTTGTATGCTTAGATCTTTAAAACTACGCAATGGATTTTGATGCGAGTTTTTCAATAGATAAAGTGATTCAAGAGAAAATTTTATATGTATATAAAATGCATAATACATAATACTTCTAAAATGCATAATACTTCTAAAAGTCTGTTTCTCTAATAAGAGAAACAGACTTTTAGAAGTTTCTAATGTCGTAAATAAACACATTTTTTCGATGATATTACAGATTTAAAGTGCAGGGACATAGCGGTTTACTTAATAAAACTAGCTGCCCATGCCCAGTTCATACTAATTATGGTATTATGGTATTTTCAGAAGCTATTTAGATGAATAGAGTATGATCCTTATCAAATTAAATACGTTACTCACTTTAAGCAATTTATACACATTATAGAAGCCCCTTACACCATACAGTTTCAATTAATAGATATTATATATTTAGAAGATATTGTAAAATTAATATTCAAGCGCGAAAAATATATTACTTATGCAAGCTGTCACGCACGTCCGCGTCGCGTCGAGGTGATAGGGTCCCGTTTTTACCCATTGGGTACGAAACCCTAAAAACATTTTTAATATTGTATACAAAAGTATATTGCAGTGAGAGTCTTTTGTTTTTTCTCCAACAACACTACTCCACGCGGGCGAAGTCGCGAGCAAAAGCTAGTATATAATAAAAATGGATTCCAATGTCTCGCTAAAACTTGAGACCGGCCGGGAAAATATTAACACTATAATAATAGGTCTTTACCTATGAAATTTCCATTCTGCAGTACTGGCCATTTCAAATCAAAATAATTTTTGTTTGGCTAAGAATTCTAATTTGAAATTAAAAAGCTTGACAAATGGGTGCCCCACAAACTCAATGATCGCCAGCGCGAAGTACGCGTCGAGACGTGCCTTGCACTGCTCAACAGACACACAAATGAAGGAATTTTGAACCGCAACTTTACCTGCGATGAAAAATAGATTCTGTTTGATAACCGCAAGCGCTCAGCAAGTTGATTGGATCCTGGTTCAGCACCTAAACAATGCCCTAAACGAAAACTTACCCCTAGAAAAGCGATGGTCACTGTTTGGTGGTCTAGCGCCGGTGTGATTCATCACAGCTTCTTACCAAACGGGGTGAGTATTACTGCAGATGTGTACTGTGAAGAACTGAACACAATGATGAAGAAGCTGGCACATCTCCAACCAGCATTGGTCAATCGCTCGTCTCCGCTGCTCCTGCACGACAACGCGCGACCTCATACTGCACAGCAGACAGTCTCCAAGTTGCAAGAACTGGGGTTGGAAGCTCTCCGTCATCCGCCCTACTCACCAGACCTTGCGCCTACAGACTACTACTTTTTCCAGAATTTAGATAACTTCTTGGCGGGAAAAAAAATCAATACCCGAGAGGCAGTACAAAATGCCTTTAAAGAATTTGTTTCCTCCCGTCCAGCTGATTTCTTTAAGAAGGGCATCAATAAACTGCCACTGCGTTGGCAAGGATGCATTGATTGCATGGGTGATTACTTCGATTAATACAAATAAAAAATACATAAAAAAAATTCGTTTAAATTTTTTCATACAAAACGGCAATTTCATAGGTAAAGATCTAATATTTATAGGTGCGACAGAACAACTGTGTCGGGACAGCTAGTTATTAATATTTTAATAAGTTTGTAACGTATTAAAATATTAATAACTAACGCAGTTTATATGAAAATTAACGATATTACTTAATGTAATAACGTTATTAACATATTTTAGCGTGGTCGCAGTTCTGAACTACTGAAATCAAAATTAATGATATTGTAGAGGGCTTTGTAGCAATTTATGGAGCCTAGCTTAATAGGTATAAAATGATATCATTAATGCAATATGAAACTAAATCGCTATCGATCATTACATATTTTACATTATTATTTATAGCAATACTATTTTACATTAGGTCCTTACATATGAAATTGGCGTTTTGTCGTACTGGCCACTTTGATCTCAAATATATCTTTGGTTAGGAGTTCCAATTTCAAATTTATACCGCTATTTACTCATGCATTTGTGTTTCGAAAACCGTAATTCATTTGTTTTTTCCTCTTTTGGTTTTTTTTTGCGTCACTCTGTTTACAAAATGGAAAACTTGAAATATCGTATTATTTTCGAGTAAGAGTTCCGCCGTGGCAGAAACGGCTCGAAGGATTAATGATGTGTATGGCGGCGGTGTCGCAAAAGAAAATACAGTGCGTTTTTGGTTCCAATGTTTTCGTTCTGGAAGTTTCGACCTGCAGAACAAGCCCCGTGGACGACCGGAGACCAAAGTTAATAATGAAGAATTGAAGGCTATTGTGGAAGCGGATCCATCGCAAACCACGGCCGAGTTAGCTTCAGGCTGCGGTGTTAGTGATAAAACTGTTTTAATCCATTTGAAGCAAATTGGGAAGGTGAAAAAGCTTGAAAGGTAGGTACCTCATGAAATGAGTGCAGCAAACCGACAAACGCGCGTCGTTTGCTGCGTTACATTACTCAACCGGCACAACAATGAAGGGATTTTAAATCGAATCATTACCTGTGATGAAAAGTGGATCCTGTAGATAATCGGAAATGCTCATCGCAATGGCTGTACCCTGGCGAACCAGCCAAAGCCCGCCCCAAGCGAAAATTGACTTAAAAAAAGTTACTTATGAGCGTTTGGTGGACTAGTGCCGATGTCGTTTACTACAGCTTTCTTAAAACTGGCCAACGATTACGGCAGATGTCTATTGCCAGCAACTGCAAATCATGATGGAAAAGCTAGTTGCTAAACAACCGAGGTTGGTCATTCGCTCTAGGACATTGCTGCTTCAGGTCAACGCTAGACCACACACTGCACAACAGACGGTTACCAAATTAGAGGAGCTTCAATTGGAATGTCTAATATATCCACGTACTTCCCGGACCTTGCTCCAACAGATTACCATTTTTATAGAAATTTGGATAACTTCTTGCACGGGAAAAAATTCAACTCCGATGGGGCAGTCCAAAGCGCCTTTATTAATTCCTGTCCGAATGGTTTTTTTAGTAAAGGAGTCAATGAACTACCTATGAAAAGGCAAAAGTGCATAGATAGCAATGGTATATACTTTGATTCAATAAATATATTATGTTTAAAAAAAATCGACTTTATGTTCCTCCCTTACGAAACCCCAATTTCATATGTAATTACCTAATATATTAGATTCCGTTTAATTTCGGTACAAGATGTAGATTTTGTTTAGGAAAAATTTCTTCTAGTAATTACCAGTATGCCTTTTCTCAATGAAGTAATGGAAGATATCCTCATTCTTAGCGGCTACACTTTAAGAAAATTTGTTATTTGAGTACAAACGTGGGCCTATTCCTGATGTCCCCCACTATTTGTCCACCACTGGTGGACATCGAGAAAAAAAGTAGCTAAGTCGGTCATTGGGAATAGACGCAAACGTGGGTTGCTGTCAGTTTTTCACGCTGCTGGCGTCATTCGTCATATATATTCGTACATAGTGACCGTCTCACTGTAGTCACTCATACATTCTGGATTTCCATCATGCAACATATTATTTAGTCAAGTTTATTTTGCGTGATCGTCTAAGACACGCTTCGGTACAATATAATACAACACTAGACTCTCGGCCTTGATGATTAACTAATCGTGAAATCATTTCTAGGCAAAAGTCTTGACAAAACAATTGAAATGCCAACTCACTCCTTTTTCATTACGGTGCCCAAAAAGAACTCTATTGTTAGTTTTTTACAGCTTAATTTTCAAACCTTTGTGTCACTGTAAGAATTGTTGTTTACTTCATGGAGAATAGAGGTAAGGAGTACCATCTCCATACATGAAAAGTGTCCGTAAAATAGCGTTAAATAGGGGACGCTACAGACGCAAGGGTGTAAAGCGTCAAAATTTAAACGGATAATTAAATCTTGGGATCTTCTTCGGTTTTATATATAAAAATATTTTAGACTATACGAGTAATTACAATATTCATGATTTACTGAATTAACTACTAAAAACTAGTCATAGTCATCAAAAATTCTAACTTCATAGCACACACCCTTGCCACTCTAGCGCCATTATGGCCAGTTTTGGAACTATTATTTAATTACGTTTTTCAGACACTTTTTAGCTTTTCTGCCTTAGAGAGATGGTACTTCTTACCTCTGTTCTCCATGGTTTACTTATGATAACCATAGACTAATACAGTCTTTAGTCCAAGTGATTTTTTTTTGGCATCGGCTTGTAACCATTTGCCAGTGTCAAGTTAATAAGGCGGGAAATATAACTTTCGTTTCAATTTTCAACACCGTATTCCTAAATCGTCAAGTCCAAAGTCTAGTCAAAGTCCAAATAAATAGTCAGTGCAATCCATGAGTCATGTCAGTCGATTCAGTAAAGTGGTAGAAGCTTTACTGAAAGTTCCTAGGGAGTTTTGGACAGTAACTCAAAATAGCACGTTTTTAGAAGTTGTACCACTTGCCCACACTTGTGCACGTTAACGAATATTTAATGGTAAATATTATACCAATATTACACATTAAGAACCGAAATAACACAAATTTATGAAAGAAATGCAAAATCCAAACGTCACCCATTGAATTCCCCGGCAAAACTCCCAAGTGACTTGATTTCGATTGGATTAGTATGGGCGTGGATTGACATGACGGACTTTACAGTAGGTCGATCCTGCTATTTAAATCTTACAATAACACAGTCTCAATGCAATTGATATGTTAAAATCAGAGATATCTTATTCTTTAGAATGGCCTCCCTTGAGGAATAGCCATTGTCAATGTAGAACCAAATACTTCAAAACTAAAGATAGGCTATGACGTACATTTGAGTTTTGACAGAACAAATCTTTATACAAAAACGTTACGCCATCTTGATTTCGCCGTAGCTCAAATGTCAGACATCTTGATTTCACCACCCTAAAATGTCAAAATGGCCCCAAACAACCCCAAAAGTGGGGCCATTTAAGTGGGGACAGTTTTTGCCTCGACATGCCTCGTCTGTAATATATACGTCTATGGTTAAAACAGCATAATGGTATTCTCATTGACGTCAAACCAATGTCAAACGTGTTTTGATTGGCCCAGACTCCAAAAATCAGTGTATAATAATAACAAGACGATACATTTATAATTCATTGAAAGTAAATTAAAAGTCTAAATTAATTGGGGGTTCATTTTTGTCAATATGGCACTGGTCCAACCGAACAGATCAAGTCGATTGGACAATAGACTGTATAATGTATGGCTATCATTATGTAACATCACATCATTATTATCATTAGGAGTAATTTTAGTAATCTTTAATATTATGTCCCATTTGGTTCGTTATTATCGTCCGCTATACTGTGCCTAAAATCTTGAATTTATTTTTCATTTTTTCTTATTGCGATTCCTTTCCCCTTGTTACTTTGTGTAAACATTCAAAATTAAACATAACGTCAAAAAACATAGTTATTATTTATATTGTAGACACGCGCAGCATGACTACTGTGGAAATGATTTCTTTCTACGGAAGAAAAGTCAAAATGACAATTAGATAAAGGAAATGTGTCTTTTTATCCATACAATCTGTCAGTATGTCTATACTTGTGTAGGAAAAACGCATTGCTACGATCATGCTACGCGAGCAGATGCAGAATTAAATAATGAAGCGTAAAACATTTTCTACCACATAAAACTGCAATAAGCACTCGTTTTATTAAATCCCGACTCAAAAGCTAATAGATTAGAATAACGAGGTATAATAAAAGGAGAGACAGTGAGTGAATCGGGAGCTCAGTACTAGAAGCCGTTTTAATGGGCACACTAGAGAAATGTAGGAACTCAATTAATGACTTCCATTCACGGCAAGCGATGAAGTTAGTGGCGCTATTTGATACTAGATCAACAAAACTGAATGTGCTTGTTAGCGGAACGTGCTATTTTATATTTAGGGACTACAACTCTACACAATCTACTGATAAGCGTCAGAACGGCTTATTCGGAAGTTTGGTCGCTGTTTACTTTATATCCAGCGATACAGACAAAACATGCAACTATCTGACACTTTTCAGTAGGTTGTGAAACAGGTGTTTTTTCTGTGGATTTTTGGAGGTATATTAATTTTTTATGTCGATTATCTACTATGTCGGTCTACTGGACCTATTCTGATGAAACTTGGCACATGTATAAGGTCCACGGGGACAATAAGGGCTACTTTTTATCCTGAAAAAGTACAGTGTTCCCGTGGGAGCCGCGGGCAACATCTGTGAAAGTGTGTCCACAGTGGACTGTGAATGTAACATCACATCTTTTAAATATTAGGTCCTTACATATGAAATTGGCGTTTTGTCGTACTGGCCACTTTGATCTCAAATATATCTTCTTTGGTTAGGAATTCCAATTTGAAATTTATACCGTTATTTACTCATGCATTTGTGTTTCGAAAACCGTAATTCATTTGTTTTTTTATCTTTTGGTTTTTTATTTGCGTCACTCTGTTTACAAAATGGAAAACTTGAAATATCGTATTATTTTCGAGTAAGAGTTCCACCGTGGTAGAAACGGCTCGAAGGATTAATGTTGTGTATGGCGGCGGTGTCGCAAACGAAAATAAAGTGCGTTTTTGGTTCCAATGTTTTCGTTCTGGAAGTTTCGACCTGCAGAACAAGCCCCGTGGACGACCGGAGACCAAAGGTGATAATGAAGAATTGAAGGCTATTGTGGAAGCGGATCCATCGAAAACCACGTCCGAGTTAGCTGCAGGCTGCGGTGTTAGTGATAAAACTGTTTTAATCCACTTGAAGCAAATTGGGAAGGTGAAAAAGTTTGAAAGGTAGGTACCTCATGAATTGAGTGCAGCAAACCGACAAACGCGCGTCGACTGCTGCGTTACATTACTCAACCGGCACAATAATGAAGGGATTTTAAATCGAATCATTACCTGTGATGAAAAGTGGATCCTGTACGATAATCGAAAAAAAAAACGGAAATTTACAAAATGGAAAACTTGAAATATCGTATTATTTTCGAGTACGAGTTAATTATGAGTACGGCGGCGGTGTCGCAAAAGAAAACACTGTGCGTTTTTGGTTCCAACATTTTCGTTCTAGAAATTTCGACCTGCAGAACAAGCCCAGTGGACGGCCAGAGACTAAAGTTGATAATAAAGAATTGAAGGCTATTGTGGAAGCGGATCTAACGCAAACTACGTCCGAGTTAACTGTAGGCTGCGGTGTTAGTGATAAAACTGTTTTAATCCACGTGAAGCAAATTGGGAAGGTGAAAAAGCTTGAAAGGCAAACCGACTGCTGCGTTACATTACTCAACCGGTACAATAACGAAGGGATTTTAAATCGAATCATAACCTGTGATGAAAAGTGGATACTGCATTATTGTGTCGACACGACTGTTGTTGGAAACGCTCATCGCAATGACTGAACCCTGGCGAACCAGCCAAAGCCTGCCCCAAGCGAGAATTGACTCAAAAAAAGTAACTTGTGAGCGTTTGGTGGACTAGTGCCGGTGTCGTTCACTACAGCTTTCTTAAATCTGACCAGACGATTACGGCAGATGTCTATTGCCAGCAACTGCAAACCATGGTGGAAAAGCTAGCTGCTAAACAACCGAGGTTGGTTATTCGCTCTAGGCCACTGCTGCTTCAGGACAACGCTAGACCACACACTGCACAACAAAAAATTAGAGGAGCTTCAATTGGAATGTCTAAGACACCCACCGTACTTCTCGAACCTTGCTCCAATAGATTACCATTTTTTTTTAATTTGGATAACTTCTTGCAAGGGAAAAACTTAAACTCCGATGGGGCAGTCCAAAGCGCCTTCAAAGATTGTATTGATTCCTGTCTGAATGGTTTTTTTAGTAAAGGAATCAATGAACTACATATGAGATGGCAAAAATACATAGATAGCAATGGTATATACTTTGATTAAATAAATATATTATTTTTAAAATAAATCGACTTTATGTTCCTCCTTCACAAAACTCCAATTTCATATGTAATGACCTAATATATTTGTGAATTTTGTCGTTTGAAAATAGTGTAATAATGAAAATATTGTTTGTTACAGGTACGTATTTAACAATATATCTGCACTTCATCACGAGGCCTTAACTTGTGCACTACATAAACTAGTAAGTGGTCTATTTTCGTGCTCCATCTAAACTGACCTCGACCTTGCAGATCGACAGATAAAAACTGAAGCCTAATTCTGGCGTTGAATATAAACACGCGTATATTTCTTAATACATAATCAATCGCCAAGATTTTTCACGGAAAAATTGTAACGTTGCCAAACATAATTTTTCTTCGGAATTTCCAACGAGCAAAAATAACAGGCTAGAACTGCAAATAGGTCTGGCTAGTTTCACGTTCTTTTTATAACACTTCCCCGAACTATTTTGTTTATTGGTGGAAGGTATAAATAATGATTTAAAACACATTTTTCACTGAAATTAACCAGTAACAATTATATGACTTACTAGCTGGTGGGCACCAGCTAGTAAGTTCGTTTGGGTGGAACTATTAATTTCAAAATAGGCCCGGCCGTTTCAAAGATTAGCCGGAACAAACAGACAGACAACAATTTTAAAACAATATTTTTGGTGTAGGTACCGTATATACTATCATAATATGCATACTATGCACATCATATAATCATCGTTCATCGTTTCATTTGGAAATAAAAATTTTCATTTCATTTCACTTCATTTCATTTCATTGGTGAGCCAGAGTGAGGTTTAAAATATAAAATTATTACTACCTATGATACCAAAAATAAATTCTGTATGCAATCTATAACTATATAAAGTATATCATTTCATCAATTTATTTTCATAATTACCGAAGTTAGATAGGGAGGACCGACGGACGGACGCATAAAAATTAGTACAACGGATAATTACTACGGAACCATAAAAATGGTGGATCCAAATATAAGAATACTGATTGATATGCGATGAACCCAAGGTGGTCCATCGCTGTATGATTAATGTATGTAATTTCGCGCATAAAGGTTTAAATTTAAAACGGAAAGACTTATAAGGTATGTTTTTGCTTGGCAATTTAAATGTCAATACCGTGGAAGGTTTTTTAAAGCTTCACCATCACCTGTCGCAATTGTCATTATTTACAGTTACTCTATGACGAATTATATTTAAAAAAACGAGTGAGCCTTACAGTAGTCGCGTTATATGATGTGTATCATTTTATGAAAATATTTCAAAAATACGCAATGTTTAGTACGATTTTCTAATATGATAAGAAAAATACGGAAACCTTTCCACTAAGCAGTGACAGGAATCAACGTCAAAATTTAAAAAAGCTAAATACAAAATTATTTTATTCGAATCTGACGGCCAACTCTACCTCCTCATGACGCTCATACGTCAAATCAAATAGCGCGCGCTTTGCAACTTCCTGTTACCACTTCCGTTCCATTTCACGAAATCACTCCCACAAATTGCAAGAAAGCGAGAGGAAAGATGTTACACATAAAAAAAATCACATCGCTACATAATTGTAATTTTCTTAAAACAATAAAAGGCATCAGGGTACCAGGCTACATGGTATTATGTTTTTTAGTTTTGTGCACAAACCTATAAAATGTAAAAGGTTAACCGAATATCTAATCAATAAAATATATTTACACGCGAATCCATGTTGTTGCCTTTGTTTAACACCTTGGAAAAGCCACTTGACGGACAATTCAGCAACACAGCGTATCCGTGAAGTAAATATTTTAATAAGGGGGTAAAAGTTTAATTTAGGGCGAATTTCGAGCACACCGATTAATATCAAGCGATAAAATTATGATAGAAAATATGCATTGCTTCTCTTGCCCCGTCTGAAGTATGGTCAGATGGGCAAGAGAAGCAAACTTTTTGTCAGTGCCATCTTCACCCATAGAGCCACAAACCCCCTTGCCCCATCTGAGAATATATTTTTGCTACTCTGTAATCTTATTTCCTACATTTTACATGCCAACCATGATTACTTTTAAACGGCAGATTGAAAACGGTTAGTTGAGATGGTAGGTACCAGTGGCGTGTGGTTCCTATAACTCCGTTCCTGGCTTTATTTACCACTCACCTTTTGAAGACCCTCATCCAAATCGCTGCATTATACAGGCTAGGGCTTCCCTATGAAGGAAAACCAGCCTTCGCCACTGGTAGGTACTCATAACTATAGATTATGTAGGTACCACTGTGTAAGTTTTTGATCCAAATGTGTACGAAAAATGGCGTGGAAAGTTCTGGAAAAATGTCAAGAATGCAATAAAGTCGTAATTAAAGCAACGGGCTATATTTTATACGAAATTGGACGTAGACGGGTGAAAAAACGTGTTAGCCCTCGGACATGTACTCACAATAGTAATGGACTTTCGGCGACATTTTACAGGCTTTAAGGGCATGTCTGAATATGATGGGATTAAAATGTTTTATGAATGTTTGTTATCAGTAGATCAGGGAATTTACGCGATAAAACTAGATAAAAGAGAAAGACGCACATTGTTTTTTTTACTAATCACTGCCAAAATAGAAGTAGTTCAATAAAGGTATATTTACCTTTTTTTTTACAGCCCAATTTAAGTGGAATTTAGGGAAAATTTTTAATGATGATAGATGTTTACATAGATGTTGTAACCGTAAATTTTGCCGCGATAAAAAGTAGCCTATGTCCTTCCCCGTGTTCTACTCTATATCTGTGCCAAACATCAAAATTAGTCAAGCAGTTTCAGAGACTATTCAACGCAAAACAAACAAACGAATATTACATCTTTTTTTAATATTAGTATAGACCATAGATTCATAGACCTTACTAGAGATCGCCCTGTGGTGTTTATGCTATTTACAGTGCCGGATTTACACATTTGCCGCCCATAGGCTGTTCAGTTTTTACCCCCCCTATTATTTGCAATTGCCTGGTTGAACTTTGTACAAAATAGCTATTCGAAAGTGTGTATTATTTAAATAAACAGCGCAAAATATATTATAATGTGATAAATACCTATTATATTTTGTACGTTGAAAGCGAGCGAGCAAAAATTACTCTAATTTCGCGGGATACAATTGGTTAAATAATTTTTTTCAATTCTACTGGCTTATATTGTAACAAATACCTATCTGAAAGGGTTTATTCTTTGAAATAATTAACAGCGCAAAATAGACCATAGACAACTAAATATTAGAAATAACACTATTATGTTCTGTACATTGAAAGCGAGCGTTCGAGCAAAAATGTCTCTAATTTTGCAGGTTTCTATTGGATTAAATCCTTATGGACCAAAACTAATGACACATAGTAACACACTGTTAAAGTCGCATAATATCTTCTCAATACCAAAATAACCCACCGCTGCCCGCCACTCTCATCTAAAAATTATTGAATTTAAATTGTAAAATATTGTATGATATTGAAACGCTTTTACAATATTTTGCATCGTATATTACCGCAAAAGTATAGTTTACAGAGCGTTTAGTATTTTTTGTATTCAGACGTTTAAGTGTAAAGTATACTGTACCTACAGTACTAAAATCTATTTATTTTTTGATAAATTTTCGAATTTTTTTTTGTATGTAAATAATAACGTTTTTTTATATTTGTTTGACAAAAATTTTTAGGCCACTTACATTAGCCGCCCCCTAAAATTTGCCTAAAATATATTTTTTTGATTTACCAGAAGGCTGAGTAGGCTTCAGCCTACTCAGCCTTCTGGTAAATCCGCTTGGATATTTACAGATAACACATGAAAATATATAAACAAATTATTGACAGGCTGCTGGGTTTGCAGACTGGACCGTGAGGATGGCCCTTAAAATATGTCTAAAATCGTGAAAACGTGATTTTGCTTCACGTATTAGAACGTTTTCACGTTATGCGATACGATGTCGCTTATCCCGCGTGATAATGTGAGAGACAGCTATATTATTTTTATATTGAAACATATACCTTCTTATTTATTATAGAAAAAGTTAAAAAATTAAATGTTGTGACAGATTGACAAACGTCAACGTGTAATACAATTATATCATTTTACCTACGCACGGTAGGTAGTGTGAGCTAATGGAGGTAGCGATAATAATATTATAAACTATAATTAATGTAGTATTAAATAAAAGGATATCAGTTCCATTAAAATTACGAAAAATAAAATTCACACATGTTTTTCACGATCCGAACGTCAAAACTCATAGGGATTGATTGACACTTATGAATACACTACGTGTGTGTATATAAACCAAATAAATACGTGGTAGTGTGTGTTGCTGATATTTTCATTAATTTAATGTATTTCTAAGCATTATTTTAAGAAATTTAAGCTTTTCGCATAAACTTTAATGGTGCCAAATTTCACTCTCATCCGTACGCACAATTCTCGTAAAACTGTACTTAAAATTTTCGCTTCATATAGATTAATTGAAATCCTGCTACTTTTATAAATGTGAAGGCTTGTGAGGATGGATAGATTAATGGATGTTTGTTACTATTTCACGCAAAAACTTCTGAACGGATTTTGATAAAATTAGGTATGCTAGAATTTTGAGCTCTGGATAAACACAGCTACTTCTTATCCCTAAAACGGACAGTGTTCCCGTTGGATATCTACTGTATTTATGCCGGCGGAGCTGCGGGCAAAAGCTGGTAATTACTATAACTTAATTATTATTACAACCAAGAGTAAAATACCTATTTCCAACAATATACTCCGTAACCTAGACTTGGGATGTTTGTCAATAAATTACTAACTAAGCAATTTTAGCAAAGCGGATTTGATTAAAATTGGGTCGACTGGATTAGGATTGACGGGATTACGGAAGTTGTACGGCGAAATTGGAAACTAAACAGTAAATCAACAATTGCCTTGGTAATTGTGGCAAATTTAAACGTGGGAGAGCCATGCTTCGGCACGAATGGGCCGGATAAATGCATCGGCCTCACAGAAAATCAGCGTGAATTAACGCTTGCGTTGAGTTTCGAGTGAGATTGCGGGGGGGTTGGGGATTTTGAGGAACGCAATTGCGCAACACCGAGGAGTTACAAGTGTAACTCCTCGGTGTTGCGCAGGTTCGCTGGTGTTGCGAGTGCCCATCGGCGGCGGTAATTGCTTACCATTAGGCGATTCGTTCGTTCGTTTTAAAGGTTATTAAAAAACATTGTAATACTAATATTTAATAAAATAAGCAATATTTGGTATGGTAAGAAACTAAAATCACTGTCGTACGTGAGGCTGTTTTCACTAATAGGTATTGTCGATCGAAGTAAAATGCTATCAAGGAAGTAGATTTTAGGGTTTGAAAATATGTTAAAAAAATGTATACATAAAAAATAATGTTGTGGTCTCTATTATCGGATCACTAGCGGCCTATTGCGAATGAGATCACTTTAAATAAGGAATCCATGAGCCATGGCTTATTTTATATTTCAATTGGAGAACGGAAACAATAGCGTCAATGGTCAGTTTTGACATTTGCACTGAGTACCCACTGCAAATTTAACTCGAATGATCTATATGTAAGTAAGTCATGACTTCATAAGACACTCCCTAATTTAACTCATGAATATTATGGAAAATGCCCTGACGCAATTCTCGCCGCATGTAATTTACAATTATTGATAGAATCTGATTTATCTTAAAAGTTGCATGATTAACAATGGAATACCTGCATTCATCTGAATTATTCATCGGTGTTCTAGGTAGCCTAGGCAGCCAATTAGTAGTTAAAAAAGTATAAAGAAATATATATTAAAATGAAAACATAGGTATAAAATCCTGTATTTAATTCCTTGACTGATTTTTAAGTTTTTTGTGTTTATTATAGGTAGGTCGTTGACCAAATAGTTGACAAAATAAAACAACAAAATGTCAATTTTCCTAATTCTGGGGCTTCCGGTTTCCGAAGTTAACGTCTATCATTAGATAGGTCTTTTAAAAACATCGAGATGATTCGATTAGATTTTTATTAGGATTCGGAATCGCTTGCGAGAGATTCAACTTAAAGTGCTTTTTTGTAAAAATAGGGCGACCCTCTCTAAAAGCCAAACGGCTAGCACAAAAAATTGAAAAGTTTCATGAAGGTAGTCCATGTGATTAACTTTGAAGGAAAACTATAACGGCTCTATAACTTCGTTAGTTTAGGAGTTATAGTGACTTCTTGTTTTATGCGCTAAATAGAAAATTGGAAAATAAAAACGTAGAAATATTTTACTCATACAAAAAAATAAAATCAAACTATTTTTAAGTATAATATGACCTACTGTTATACATTCACAATTATCAACAATTGAACGTTATACATATCTACGTATAAATTGTACCAGGTCTGTTTATTTTAAACACTACTATTGATTTGCAGAAGGTACTTTACAAAATTTATTGCTTTGAACGAAAAATTAGCGTTTACATTATATTGAAAAAAAAAAAACAAAAAAATTCATTCACGTATACATAATTATGGCTTTGGGGGTGTTTACTATTCACTGACAAACTGTACGTACTTTAATTACTTTATTATGAAAAATTTTGAAACAATTTGTACGTTACATCATTGTGAATACAAGATGGTGTACATATTTTTGAAATGTTGACATGTTATTGCAAATTTGTCAATGTTTCCTTATTAGTGCACGTGAATGTACCTTAGGTAAATCTCAAAACTGTATTTGATAAGTACTTACTTAATCCACTTCATAAATTTTTGACTGTTTTTTTATATAACTCAAAACATAAAATATTTTACGATATTTATTTAAAATATGCAGTCAATATTTTTTAACTTATGTAAACCGTTAATACCCGAATAATTACTTATGTATCGCCGCATTACTTCAAAATAATAAGGTAACATCGTAATTTTATTATGTAGTATAATGTATATAAAGTTTTAATTAAAAATTTTCGTTTAATTTAAAACCCTTGTTGAATTGTTCAAATTGTACAAATTGTACAAATTCTCTACGTTTTAATGGCAATGTACACATAACATTATTTCACATATTTACTAACATTATATGAACAAGTAGTTAGCTTATACGGTTCGCTTAGCTTGCCTTGGCTTTTCTCACCACCGCACCCGCAGATTATAAAAACTTTTTGAATTTATTACTGAGTCTAACAACAAAAGGTGAACCTGAAATATCACGTTTTTTAACGATTTTCCCACGGGATAAGAAGCTACGCTAAAGAAAAACGAAGCTAAGTACGAAAATTTAGCAGCCAGACATGAAAATCTGTCCTTGTTCGAAAAGTCAGACGCATATTGCATGTAGAACGCAATAAATAGTCAACTCAAACATTCCCTTGAGATGTTTAAGACAATGGTAAACAACACTTATCTGATCAAGTTTAAATTATGTATGTTGGTACAATTGCTTATTTTGCATATCGATTTGATACGCATACCCATGACTTGATTTTGTCTCATTTTCGATGTAAGCTGAATACGACTTCGCTTGCTTCTATGGTAAAGCAACTCTGCTGTACATTACTCTCAAGTTATCATGTTCAAGCGCCAACAAGTCTTTGATATGAGATATACATTAATCTGACGATTTGCGTGGTGGGGGTAGCTATGCGGGAGGGGTGAAAATTACAAAAAATACTTGCTCGAGCGCGTCACTTTTTCTTAGGGGATGTTCAGTGAATCCTACAGATGCTCCAATTTCTTAATCTGACGATTTAGAAGTGCCGCAAGCTCGCATCGATTGCTTGAAAATGTAAAAACAATCGTTATCTTGACTTGCTCGAGTGCGTCTGATTAGCATACTGAAGGTTTATCATGATGTTCCAGTCTCGCTGATCAAAAATCTGACGATTATCTTGGTGGATACCCACCAAGATAATCGTCAGATTTTTGATCAGCGAGGATTAAGGATACCCTTAATCTGATAATTTAAAAGGGCAATGCCTTTTTAGTAGCCTTCTCGTTTAAAAATGAGCCCTTTCCTTAAGTTTGCCGTTTGTTATTACTTCCCAGGATTTGTTCGTCGAACACTATCGAATGGTGTAATAATATATTTTTTTTAATCAGTCGGTTAAACCGGTTACGCTTAAATCGTCTGATTAGCAAAATGGACATTTATTAGTCACTTATTAGTAGTATTATACCCCCCACCCCCACCTCCCCGTCTTAATATGACGCGATCGAGTATGTCGAAAGGTCGAATTTTTTTTTACTAATCTGACGGGAACCCTTAGCGAACCTTTACTTCCCCCTTCGGCTCCCTAGCCATCATATCCGTTCTGCCACATCTGGTTTGAATTTGGATATGTACAGATTTCAATGCATATTTAATTAGATAATAATAATTATTAATACTAGTCTTTGCTATTCTCTTTTGTATAACATTGTCTTGATATTTTTACATTAGACATTATTGTGATATTTTTATATTGAATGAATGCTTTTACATATTCGTTTGTCAGCTCATCCAACAAAATCTCGTCCTAATAGGACAAGGCCCCATAACAATTTCCATCCGTGTGAACATTAGACCTCGGCTCAACTTTTTGTATAACATGTAATTGATCTGGCTCCCGGCCAAAGACTGAACTTGTTGCGTTACGACGTTGAAGTTGTAATGACTCTGTTTAATGTATTGACTCGAATTCCTCACTTTATTGCTTAAAAAAAAACTGGAGATGTAATTTTAATATTACATCTCCGTTAGAAGTAAAAGACATTGAGGATTTTAGTATGGAACAATTACCCACGGCGACCAAAGAGAAAATTAGGTTAGATGTAAACGTAATAATTTATTACACCTGGATTATTACACCTGGATTACAACGGAACAGGGGGTCTAAAAATGCCACTTTAGGTGTTTCATATATTTATTTCGTACGTACAAAAATCGTGAAATGGTAAAATGGCTACATGATTCACCTGATTTCATCATATTAGAAAACAGCAATTTCGACAGTTTTCAATGCGTAAAATGGCGCACATAATATGAGTTGAAAAAAATATATGATACACATAAAGTGGCCTTGTTAGACCCCCAGGTCGCATATCTGCATGTGGTAAAGTCTATACTGTGATATTTTAACTCATTTAACCTAATCTTAAATTCTCCCATAGTAACTTTTCCTACCTATCAAATATTTGAAGTCTCCAGAGTAAATAATGTAATAATTAATGTTGACAAGAAGTATTATTTAAAGTTAACACATTGCCAACCATGTCATTGCTATCGACTCTTTTGCAATTTTGGATCATCGCCTTTCAACTGTCTAGCTATCACGGTTCGTGAGATACAGGGAACAGATACAGACGGACGAACAGACGGAAAGTGGCGTCTTAGTAATAGGGTCCCGTTTTTACCCTTTGGGAACCGAACCGACACCGACAATCGATTTTATCTAAAATCAATAACATTTTATCGAATTTAGAATGTCGCATAAATTAGCTTATTAATTATTATTAGTCATTAATATGAATCAATTATTGTCTATACTTATATTATGATAAAGATAAAATATTTGTTTGTTTTGCATTGAATAGGCTCCGAAACTACCGGACCGATTCTGATGAAATTTGGCACAGAAATTCTATATAGAATAGACCACGAGGAAGGACATACTAAGTACAAGGCTACTCTTATTGCAGCAAGAGGTACGGTTCCCTCAGGATTTCCTTTTGAGCGCAATAAGTCGCGGGAAACATCGAGTTGTATAATTATGATGAATCATTTCTGTTTTGGTGCTATTAAAATTTCTCGCCTATCAGTTTATACATGACTCACAAGTCACAAGTGCAATGTGTATTCAGTATGAATCATTTAAATTAACAATCGATAAATTGTGTTCGTCATATTAACTGGGTGTCAATAAGTGTCGACATAAAAATATCGTACTAATTTAAAGGAGATCGTAAATCGACACTCGATAGGTATTTTTCAATTTAAAAAAAAAAAACAATAAAATCTTAATGTGAAATAGAAAAAATATTTTCATTGTACAATCCTTACTAGATAATAATATTATAAACGCGAAAGTTTGGATGTATGGATGAATGGATGTTTGTTACTCTTTCACGCAATACCTACTGAACTGATTTTGATGAAATTTGGTATGGTAGTAGTTTAGACTCTGTATTAACACATAGGCTAGTTTTTCATCTCTATTGTATTAGCGCAGAGTTCTATTTTCAGTGCTCTGAAATTTCTCCGGCCTTGCGGATTCCGGACAATATACTCCCGGCCTTAGTTCTTGCATGCTTAATTTAACATAAAAGTTTAATTACATCACACATTATCTGGATTAACATAGGCTACTTTTTATCACAGCTAATTGTACGGTATCCACCAGATTTCATGTTGCGCGTATAAAATTTGCGGGCAACATCTACTTTGTTAAACTAAATTGTTGTATGAGAATTCCGACGTTTTTATCACAAGACCAAATATTTGAATAAATATTGGAACATAAAAATTTATAGGAAGCTTTCAGTTGAGCTTTTTTTTCGACAAATAAAGCTACCTATATAATGATCTTGGTATGACACACTGGCGCTTAGGTATAGATCTATATTACTAGCTTTAGCGCGCGACTTCGTCCGCGTGGATCCCCGTTGCACCCCCGTGGGGATTTTTACGGATTTAACTATCTGATTACCAAAATTCAGCGGGCAGTTGAGCATTGACATAATATATCATCTTGACATCTAATCGACTAAATCTTCTGAAAGCGAGATGGCGAACTTTTTCTTGTATATTTTTTTTTTGTCAAATGTCAACATCATCCCATCCTCAGCTTTGAAATCGTTGCGCTTAGGTATTTTGTCGTCTATACCAAGTAGGCACAAGCCCAATCTGTATTTGAATTCAGGGTATAAACTAAATTTTGTTGGTCTTGGTGCGTCTGCTATGGTGTTATGTTTCATACATGTGGAATCTCAAAAATAGAAGAACATGATGTAATAGGCATAAAACAAAGCAAACCAAAGAGTAAATAATTAATAAAAGGCCCTATCATTACAATAACGTCAGTAGTTACTACGTAATATTATGTGATATTCATATTATAGAGTAAAAAACATAGATTACGAGCGACCCGCCCCAGCTTCGCTCCGATGCAATGTATTATACATCTATTGCTGATAACTGCATTGAAATCCGTTGAGTGCTATATAGGTATAAGATATAAGCGAACAAGAAAGGAACCGACTTCATTTTATATTAAGTAAGGATAGACTATGAAGTAAGATTTTTGGGAGATTAATAAAAGCCGTAGTGTTTACTTTCGTAATCGAGACTCTTCGTTGTCAAGCGACTTTTTCGAGTTTACCTTGTCGGACAATATTCGGAACGAATTCATTCTTATCTTTTCATAGTCTTTGTCGAAGACCTTGCCTTTGTTATGTGTCCCTGAGTCCGTTTACGGTTTTGCGTGTGATGTCAACACTGTTTGCATATGATTACGGCCAAAAATATGGAGACTTCCCGAAATAGTTTGTGTACTTTGCCTGCCATAAATATAACTTTGCTACTTAATTTACTTTGGATAAGGTAAATGTATAAAAATGAGAAGGTTGATCCTGTTAAATCTTACAATGATATAGTTTCGGCACATATTAAAGAGGAACAGATAAAATACAGTGAATGTATGCGTGTCCACTATTCTGACAGTAGGAGCGTTGGGGACAGTAGGGAGTTGGCAGACAGTTTAATTTACCCTAATCTTCTGTGACACCCTGACTCAATTTTGAAGCTTCTATGAAAGCTGTTTCTCTGTACGTAAGTTTATATTATTTACTCTGTCAAGTCAAATGTCAATGTCAAATCTAATAGAGCGTGGTTTTCCCGTGCCGGCCGCGGTTGCTAACAACCGCGCACACCGCGAGCGTAATACGCGCCGTGAGTTGTGCTTTAATTAACTGACTTCCAAAAAAGGAGGCGGTTATACGTTATACATATATATATATATATATATTTCTTCAACGATAACTCCGCCGTCTGTTGACCGATTTATATACATAAATATATAAATAAATATCAAATTAATTGCCCATACAGCACATCCATAAATATGCTGTATGGGCAAAGAAAAAATAATTTCAAAATTATTTTTTTGATGTAAAGGGTATACTCCGAAGTTGGTCCCGTTTTCACAAAAGTGGTGACCTGATGATGGGATCCATGAGGATTCGAGGGAACTCCTCAAAATTTATATGGTCTATATTGTTATAGTGTCTATAGAGATTTTGACTTTTTCTGAAGTTACTTAAGCTACCAAAAAGAAAGATTTTGCACCAAGGTATACACTGGATTCAAAAGTACTGCACAGATCTCCTGACTCCTTATAGATACATGTTTGGGGATTTCGACGTTGCTTAAAGAACTGCAAGCATAAGCCACTATGTCAATTAAAGTAATCATCATCATCACCACCATCATCACACCATAAATCATGACATAACGATGATATAATAGGTACTTCTCATCGTATTTTGAATATTACTCTGCCGTTTATGGACCCATTTTCAAAACTCTTTTTTTTATGTATTAGGTATAATCCGAAATTGGTCTCGTTGTCACCAAAGCGGTGACCTGATGATGGCATTCATGAGGAAACGAGGGAACCCCTCGAAATTTATATGAACATATATAGTGATTTTGACTTTATCAGAAGTAGCCCAAGCATATGCTACCAAAAAGTAAGATTCTGCACCAAGGTATAGGAAATGGAACTCCTCAGTCTTTAAAGATACGCGTTTGGAAATTTCGGCATGGTTTAAAGAACTTCAAGCATATGCCATCATCATCATCATCTTATTTACAATACCTAATGGAAGCTCGGTGCTTATTCAATTATACATTCGATCGTTGATTTTAAACGTTCTTAAAATGTATTAATAATAATTTAACAAATATCACTAAACGTTGAACGTGAGTTCAACGTTTGAACGTGAATTCTATTTTAAATATTGTTTTATCAGGATGTTGTTCAGGCTGGTACCGACTACAAAAGTAGAATTTTTTAGAAAATAAGTTTTATGTCATACTTTTTTGTGCATTTTTACTTTGGAAGTCGGTTTATTTTTTGGTTTAAATATGATAATAATTTTTTACAACCATATCTGCATTCTACAGAAGTTGCGGGCGCGGGTGAAAACCGCTCCGTGAGTTCTCAGCCTTAGATTACCTCTCTATAGTGTTTTTAATCCGTCGCAATAGAGTAGGACGCCTCGCGTAAACAGCTGTCATTTTAAAAAAACTGGATCTTGTTAATTGTAATTTCAGTGCCAGAAAATATAAAACATTTTTCTTCACAATAGTATTCCATTTAACTGAAGAAAAACTTCTGTGAGAAGTTGTCATTTTATTCGCCTCTCGGTGAGTTGAGAATTTTAAGAAACATTTCTCAAAAGAACAGTTTATTTTATGAGCATGGTGATAACAATAATTCTATTTTCTACTTTTTGTTTTTAAATAGGTTGAAAGATAATAATTTTTAGGCTCCAGTACCCAAGGGTAAAAACGAGACCCTATAACTATACGACTTCGCTGTCCGTCTTTCCGTCTGACTGTAAACCAGGCTGTATCTCTTAAACCGTGATAGCTAGGACAGTGAAATTGTCACAGATTATGTATTTATTTCCTAAAAACAGAATTGAATGAATAGGTAACTGAGGAATCTCCTATACAACAAAAGTGATTTGTTTGCTGTTTTTTGCTCGATATTAATAACAGTGCTCTATATTAGCTTGTACAAATATACGGAACCCTTCGTCCGCAAGTCTGACTCGCACTTGGCCGGTTTTTTGTTTATTTTGAAAGCACCATAAAGTGTGGACAATAGAGGATTTTTTCTTAGTACGAGTTACGACTTTTCGTATATATCTGAGCAAGAATGGTTTGAACTTTAACGGTAAAATAACTCTGATCGGACTGTATAAGCTTGAAAAATGATTTCACTACTGGCTTTAGATGAAACTATTTGCACTACTTGAAAAAAAAATCCACATGGCAGTTATCAATTTTATTGATTACTGATAACCTTGAACACAAGACGGGCACATGAGTATTGAGTACCTCTGTTCCGTTCAGGTACATTTAATCTAAACGTAAACAAAGAGATCATTTGAACCAATTGAAATGTAATAAATAAGGCACATTATTTTGATGACACACACTATGACACATTATTTTGGTTGTATTTCATCTTTTTGTTTATGTAAATTGCTTGCATGAACGGAATATACCTATAAAAAGGCATACTTTTACTAAGCAGGTACGGTACACATATTAAAAACTAATAATATGTATTTAGCAACTGTTAAACCGTTTAAAGTTAACACAATTATTTGTACAGTCAAGGAAATTCTTATTTATTAAAGTTATCATTATCATTTAGGAAGTGGAAATTCAATCTGATGGTCACGGTCTGGCCAAGTCTTTAAGCGGCCGTAACTATCATTTCTCGAAGCATTTCGCGGCTTCTTCGAGCCACCATATTTTCGTTTGTTATAGCGGTTTGAATTTTTGTCGTCGACGAATCATTAGCAACATAAACTAATGTTTTAAATATCATAAAAATCACGTGTATAATTTACGAGATATTAAGTAGCAAAAAACGCGATATTGTAAGATATGTTTGTACCTATCGTCATCATAATTTTGTAATAAATCACTGTATGTTTTCCTAAATAAAATAAAATAAATAAATAAATAAATAAATAATTCAAAGAATATTTCCAGCAGACCTTTCATATTTCAAATTTATGTTGAAGTTTCGAAAAGAAAATTTTTGCGAAAGAAAGGCTAATATTCATTGTATGTTTTTTGTGGGATTGTGAATATTTCGCTTAACCTGAAGCGACATAGACGTTCTGTGTAACGTTAATCTGAATAATTTCATATTTCTAAGAATTCTAACAGAGCAAACTTCGTACTTGTATGTTTGAACTGAGCTTTTAAATCTGAATTCTGGTTTGTCGTATTGAATTGTTAGAAAATTTTTATTTCTTTTATGCTTAGATGCAATATATTCTTCTACTAGCTTTTGCCCGCGGCTCCACCCGCGTTAATACAATACAGTATCCTACGGGAATACTGTACTTTCTCGGGACAAAAAGTAGCCTAGATTATTATCCAGAACTACTACCATACCAAATTTGGTATGATTTTAGTGTGAAAGAGTAACAAATATCCATCCTCAGTCCTCATGAACTTTCACATTTATAATAGTAGGTACTAGGATTTAGTTTGATAAATAAACACGGGGAGTGCTCCGAGGAATTGTTCCGACTTATATCTGCGCAACTTTTCGCCACCGTTCCAAGTGACAAAATATTATTCGTCATCATCACCTTGATGAGTGGCAGTGCGCCTCCACCGTGCGCTTTACCCAAAGCTTTCTGCCGCGCACATTAAAACTCTGGAATGAACTGTCGCCAGCGGTATTTCCGGACCATTACGACCTGCAAACCTTCAAGAAAGGAGCGTATTCCCTCCTAAAAGGCCGGCAACGCATTTGCAACTCCTCTGATGTTGCGGGTGTCCATGGGCGACGGTAATCGCTTTCCATCAGGTGATCTCTTTGCTCGTTTGCCCCCTGATATTATAAAAAAAACAAGGCTTGGAAAGAGTTAACGAAACTTATATTTTTATTATCATTTTATATGACGAAATACCTTATGTATCTAATAAAAGAATTGACTGGGGTCTTTGTTTGTCCTTACTGCAAAGTATAGTATACATATATAAAAGAAAGTACTTTTGCCTGCGACTCCGCCCGCGTAAATACCGTATCCCATGGGAACACTGTACTTGTTCGAGATAAAAAGTAGCATAAGTGTTAATCTAGAGCTGAAACTATACTACCACATCAAATTTCATCGAAATCAGTTCCGTAGTTTTTGCGTGAAATAATAACAAACATCCATCCATCCATCCATCCTCACAAGATTTCACATTTAAAATAGTAGTTCTTTTTTCAACGCTTGAATCAGATTAATCAGACGAGTCGAGAGAGGAACACGCTTGTTTTCCTCCCCTTCTTTGACAGAAAAAGCTATATGCACGCGAATGTTCCAGAATGTAGTCCGATGTGTCAATATACCCGCACTCGTGTTCTCGAAGTTCTACACAAACACTCGCTTAATTACGTACAACACAGCGCCTTTGATGTAGTAATTACTTATGATGTCATTAAAGAAATAATTGTATGATTTCATGTAACACTTTTTTAAACAGTGCCTCTTCATTTTACAGAATAATAGGTACGTTTCATACGTCTGTTTCCTGCGTATGATAATGCTTAATATCTGTATGATGTGTAATAATTTAGCGCATATGACGCGCGTAGAGTTCCCTACCAGTATACTAATATTACATTATTACATAATATTTCGTTATTTTTGTACGAAGTTTTCCAAGTAAGTGCATTGTATAAGTTAAGTATATATAACTCCTGAACTAACAAAGTTATATAAGACGTTATAGTTTTTTTTCTAAGTTTATTACATGGACTACCATCATGAATTTTTTCAGTATTTTCGAGCCAGCCGTTTAGCTATTAGAGGGGGACGACCTATTTTAATAAAAAATGTGCTTTAAAGTTGAATAACTGGCAAACGGTATGCGTTTCTTCAAACGGGTATCTAAATAAAAAAAATCATCTTAGCAACTCTCAATGTTTTTAAAAGTCCCTCACTATGGGACGAACGGACGGACATGACGAAGCCGTAAGGGTTCCGAGATGTGAACATCGTAACCCTAATAATAATAAGTACCTACACTTGAAGTTTCTATTATATATTTCAAAGCAGGTCAAACAAGTACGATTTCAAATAAAATGCAGTCTCTTAAATATCAGCACAAAATAAACGCAAATGAAAACTTAAAGCGCATGTTCTGTATATTTCATTCCATCGGTCAAATGTAGCTCGGCGCAAAATACCTGCATGTTTCTCTTTGAACTCGACCAATTATCGCAGCAAATAAGTTTAAAGTATTTTAATTAAAACAAACTGAAAACGATTGAACAAAAAATGGAGTAAGAAACGTACGTGAATTGCTTTTAAATTGATACTGGCACTTCACGTGAAGATAAATCGCAGTAATGGAACATGTGTCTGGTGAAAATAAAGCCAAGCACGAGACGAAATTTGACGGAACCTACATTTTTATAAATACCAACATGATCACTTCCAACACTCAACAGATATTTTTGCTTATAAAATTAATTATATCTTGTATCTGTCAGGATAGGTGCCCCACTTTTTGAAATTGTATATATTTCCGCATTATTTAATATTTCTGCAGTAAAGGCTTTTATTGACAATGGCGGTACCTTAGGTACCCATACTACAAAGCTTAGGTACCCACTACAAACCCAGGTTTGTTGACAATTGTAATCAAATTTAGTTGTCATTAACCGCTGACATATTCTCTTTCCGGGCTCTGCTTTCTCCTAAATGTGAGGAGTGAAATCTGGTTAGTAAGGTTGAAAATAATAAACACAGGTACACAATTACCCCAAAATCTCGCCCAAAAAGGGGTAAACATAATATTTGCAGTATGTAGTGTGGAGTAGGTTCATGATGAATGAGCTGGGGAGCATGTTACATTGCACGTCTCATTACAATGGATTGCTGCAATTTTGCAGGGACTTTATGATTTTATTATATTCTTCTAATTATTGTTAAAGTGCGGTGGCGGAGCACGTAGAATTTTCTACTTTGGGTTTTCGCTACTTCTCTCTTTCAATCGCGCACGAATATATTGCTATCGCGCCCCTATCGCGTACTTGTGTAAACGCGACAGCAATATATTCGTGTGCGAGTGAAAGTGACAAGTAGCGGTGAGTCAATGTACAAAGTTATACGTGCTCCGCGACCGCACTTTAGTCAGTTATTCATGATATTATTTCTATCGCAGATATTTTGCAATTATGTAATCACTTTTAACTGTAAACGTAAATCAAATCGCAAAAAAACGATCAAAATCGGTATATTCGTTTGGGAGCTACGATGCAACGGACAGACACTTAGACACACCACAGACAGATCAAACTTATAACACCCCTGTTTTCTTAAATGGGTTAAAAATGGTCATTACCATACAAAACGTATGCCCCTCTTGCCCCAACTGACTTACACCTAAATAAAATAATGTCGAGTAGATTTTAGTGAATTATGTATATTATGGTTGGGACTATATGCTCCGGAATCCGGAACACCAGTGAAAACTCAGAACAGTAAAATTAGAACTCTGCGCTAATACAATAGAGTTGAAAATCGAACACATTAGTGTCGAGTTTAATGTCAATGTCATATATGACAGCTCGACAGTCGAAACTTCCATTTTCAACTGTATTGTATTAGCGCAGAGTTCTAATTTTACTGCTCTGAATTTTCACCGGCGTTGCGGATTCCGGATCATATAGTATCAGCCTATCTCGAGTCTTAGTATTCCACGCACGTTGTTTATATTCAATAGTGTTTGAATAACTGAAATGTTTATTCACTAGCTTTTTCGGCTTCAGCAATTTAATAAATATTTATGTGCAATCACACCACATTCGCGTAGATTCAGCCCAAAATCGTGAGCGAGCTGCGGATAACTTAGAAATAAAAGCTGGAAAGAATTGCTTTAGTATTTACAAATGTTAAAATGTATCTATATAAGTACGAGGGTCTCAACTTCTCAAGTCACATACTCTCCTAACTTCTTGTCGTGTGTTTTAAGTAGCCCTTAACTATAATAATAAGCGTTTAAATACAGCCTTAATAGGTTTCTTCTCAATTTCGAGAAATATCCAGGACAATATTTCTTGAAATTGAGAAAGTTATCTTAAATAGTGACCAACAGCTAATCGATATTTGAACTGGTGGTTTCAGTAGTGTAAGTTCCCTAAAACCACAGTAGGTATGTGTTGCACGAAGATGGTGTGCGGTATGCCTCAAGTTTCTCGATTATGTGTAATCTATACTAATATTATAAAGACTCTTTATTATAGAGAAAAAATGTCATTGTTTGTTTGTTTGCATTAATTAAGCTACGAAATTACTAGACATCGGTCTATTTGATGAAATCGGTTGATGAAATTAGGCACAGATGTAGATTAGGCTTTTTATCGTAGCAAAATGTGCGATACTGGCAGGATTTCCTTTTGCGCGCACGT
This sequence comes from Phengaris alcon alcon, assembly GCA_037179445.1. Lineage (NCBI taxonomy): Eukaryota > Metazoa > Arthropoda > Insecta > Lepidoptera > Lycaenidae > Phengaris > Phengaris alcon. Next base: position 715,058 of record JAYRCH010000194.1, read on the forward strand.
AGTCATGGGAAACATCTAGTTTTTTTTCCAATGAAATGGACCAGGAAGCAAGCAGACGGATCGCCTGATGGTAAGCGATTCCTGCCGCCCATGGACACTCACAAGACACTACACCAGAGAAGTTACTCTTGTAATTCCTCTGGTGTTGCGCACTTCTGTTCCTGGTGCTTTAAATCCCCAACCCCCTTTGGCGTCCGCTAACCTCACTCACTCGGCGAAACAACGAAAGTCTTATTTCACGCCGGTTTTCTGTGAGCCGTGGTATTTATCCGATCGAGCCGGCCCATTCATGCCGAAGTATGGCTTTCTCACGTTAAATTAGTTTATAATAATCATCATCATTAACCACTATCGTCCGAGACTTTTGGAGAACGATCCCAAGCAAGTAATTTTATAATTAACTAGCTTTTGCTAGTACTACTACTACTACTACTTTGTTCGTGGGAAAGCCACGCTTCGGCATGAATGGGCCGGCTCGATCGGGTAAATACCACGGCCTCACAGAAAACCGTCGTGAATTAACGCTTCCGTTGTGTTTCTTCGAGTGAGTGAGGATACCAGAGGCCCTCAGGGGGGTTGGGGATTTAAAGGACCAGGAAAGCAAGTTGCAACACCAGAGGAGTTACAAGTGTAACTCCTCTGGTGTTGCGAGTATCCATGGGCGGCGATAATCGCTTACCATCAGGCGATCCATATGCTCGTTTCCTGGTTCATTACATAAAATAAAAACAGCTCCGCCCGCGTAAATAAAGTATCCCACGGGAATACTGTACTATTTCGGGATAAAAAGTTGTCTATGTGTTATTCCAGATATTAAATTTCTACTATACCAAATTTCATCAAATTCCATTCAGTAGTTTATGGGTGGAAGAATAACATCCATCCATCCATCCATCTTCACAAACTTTTACATATTTTATAATAGTAGTAGGATTTTTATGGTATGGTACAATGTCATCTATACCAACCCTGCATCAATTTTTGAGCGATAAATTCTACCGGATCCTTGGACGCTCGGAAAAAGAATATTCAAAGGAACCCTAAACTGATCGATGTTGCCAACTTGAAAAAGATTTATGAAATACTACTAAAATGTGACGTAATTATCTGAAATAGCAGAATGAACGAACGTCTACTGTCTAGACTTTAGACGGATGATGAACAAAAGAACGTGTTTTGCATTCTTTTGTTATGTAGAGAGAAGTGTTTAATTCTAAACCATTTCAAATTACTTTTAATACTCCATTGTTTCTTTAGAATTTCATTATATGAATTGTAAGAGATTTAAATGAAGTAGTTATAGCAACATATATAAGTGAAGCGAAATCAAATCTGGAATTTGGTTGCTATAGTTACCTAAATTGAGTTGGGATAGGCATATTACGTAGGTTCTTAATTTTTCTTTCTCTTTTTCTCTCTTTTTTGTTAAAAAGTAAGAAGTTAAATATCGTTTTTTTTGTTTTTATTATATTTTTGTTATTTCATACTTTTAATAGTATTTGTTGTTATAGCGTCAACAGAACTACATCTGTGAAATTTTCAACTGTCAAGCTAAAACGGATGGACGCACACACACATGGACGGGCAGCGGAATCATAGTAAGGCGTCCGTTTTTACCCTTCGGGCCTTACCCACGTACATACGGAAACATAATCATTACCCTCCCTTTTGGCTTCGCCGTAGTCGGGTTTCTGCGTTTCGTTCGAATTCGCGATATGTATAATCGGCTTCGGTATTTTCAACATCCATCATCGTTAATGATTGCATTGACCTCAAGGTTATTTGCTTACCATCACGTTTGGTGCAAGCAAGAAAACAATGAGAAACGAGGTCATTTGTAGAAAAGCTGTTTGGTAACTAGTTCGGCGATGTTCTCATGAGATAAACTGTGTTGTAAATTCTTTATTCTGTTACAATACGATACAAATATAATTACATAATGAATTGGGGTTAATTGGGGTAAGAGTTTGTTACCCCACTACGGCGAACCTAAAGGAAGGGTTATGATTCTGGCAGTCTATGTATGTATCTTCATTCCACTGAGCGCTACTGATCCAGTTTTAATAAATGAGGTATCAATAGATTTGTAATAGTAGCCTGGGTAATAAGGCTGCAATAAACCGGATCCGGCTCCCAACACCGATTTCGGTGACGGTAGCCGGTTTCATTGAAATCACATCCAACGCATGGGCATGTAAAAAGTCCTGATTTTCTGACAAGAAAGATGACCCGGTCATCTTTCTTGTCAGTGATCAGCCTGCATTGTCCTAACCAACCTTGGAAGCAATATTTTATGTTGCTCTAACGCGGGAATCGAACCCACGACCTCCGAGTGGAAACTCAAGCTCTAAGCCACTGGACCACGGAGGCTATATAATTTAAATGTTATAAAAATTTTAGGTATTTTCCTTTAGGTATCAAGATAATCATTATTATAGCACTGCCCATCTCTATTTTTTACCCGTACACCATATCTCTCAGTTTGACTATACCTGTAACTAAACCTTTACCTAAGTTTTCAATTTCTTCTGCTAATTAAATCCTGCAATAATACAGTTGTAATCCAGTACCGATATGTTAATACTGCAAAATGGTATTCTCATCAACGTCAAACCAACGTCAAACCAACGTCAAACGAGTTTTGAGTGGTCAAAACTCCAAAATTAGTTTATGATATCAAGACGATTCATTTATAGTTCAATGAAAATAAATCGAAGATGGAAGTTAAATACGAGAATAGGGGTTCTATTTTGGTTTAGGTACGTTTAATTATACCTAATATCTATAAGATTTCAAATACGTAGTATTCCCGGGACGCGCGACCGCGGCAACCCTAGTAAGTCGTGGGTTGCGCGACGCGGTCGCGGTCGCTAAGATCGGAATGCTACCTGATGTTTCTAGTTAAATTGTTTGTTAAGTACTACAAGGTATGATGACCTGATGATGACTTTGTCGAAACCGGTCGTGTAATATATTAAAATTAATGTAAAATACTTATTAAAGTGGAAATAGTGCAAGAAGTCCTGTGTGTTATTACTGTGAAACATTAATTTCCACCAAGAACCTACAGTACAATCAATAACATATCTACTACAAGGTATTTTATGCTGGTATATTTGACAAACACTTCGGATATACTTTGATATCATATTTCGCATAGTTGATAACGCGCGTGCCAGATCTGGAATCTGCGTTAACTTGTAATAATATGTAACATAGATAGTAGGTGTAATATTATGTATAGTCAACGACAAACCCGATGTACCACAACTCGTCCTTGTTACTATTAGAATAAGGGTCAAAAAGTGTACACTGATGATGTATTTACCATTTTTAACAATTTAGCCTTAACGAGGTGCTGAAGTTTTACAATTATTATTGTAAAACTTCAGCACCTTATGGTATTTATAAACGCGCCAAAGTTTGCTTAGCTTTTCATTCAAAGTTCAAACAAAGTTTATATTTCAATGGTTTTTACACAATCCTCTTAAAAACTTGTATATGTTTGTTTTGGAGAAAATGGGTTAACGGACAAGTCGAGCAATTGATAAGTATTTAATTTTGATAACATACGCACTCGTAATTTCTTTCAATTGTGCAATAATTAATAGTAAATTGCGACATATCTTATCTATTGCCGTTTTCGCCGATGCAGAAAGGGGTGTTATAATTTTGATGTGTCAGTGTATATGTGAGTCTGTGGTAACATCGTAGCTCCTAAAGGAAAAGACAGAATTTGGAGCGTTTTGTTTTTATAGAAAGCAGATGTAAACGAGATGATTCTTAGCTATAGGCTATATATGTCATCATTAACAGCTCGCTTCCTGCTAGACAATGTCGGGGCTACTAAATTTTTTGACGTGATAACGTCTTATAATTCGATGGAGCCGGCTGCACGCACGAAAAAACATGACTCATGCGGCGTTACCGGCGTTACCGGCGTTACCTCGCTAAACATGACTCATGCGGCGTTACCTCGCTCTGTTACATTTCTTATGACGTTGTCACGTTCAACTATCGACAGTAAACCGACTTTACAGACAACCAATTTTTTTTATTATTATCTAAGGACTTCACAGAATAATCTTAACAAAAGCATAATTATTATTTGAAATAATAATTATACTTCACATATTACCGTGAAGGAAAAAAACCTGCTGATAAACGGTATCAGATGACTTGAGGTACCATGTGTCAAGACGAGATATAAGTTATAATATTGTTTGCGTGTTTTTAAAGTGAATTGCTGTTTGTCGAGTGACAGGCAAGGCTAAGTGGTTAACACCACGCGGAGTTCAAGATCAGTGAGACTAATATACGAATGAAGCGTTAGATCACAATAATATACATAATTTAATTGCTTAAGCCTTGAGTTTTCCTTAAAAATGTTAATTAGGACTTCTAATAAAATCTAAATGGAATTTGCCTTACCACCACTGTCACGCCAATCAACGCTGTCAGTTCTAACTGATGCAATCGGCAGCGTCATGCCAAACATTGTGCGAATGAAGGAGTATGATATTAAGCGTAGACAAAGGTATGTAGAAAGCTAATATTTTTAAATAATTCTTAGAAAAACATAAAATTAATAAAAATAACGACACACGCTGCCTCAGACGCTACGCTGCCATAGTGTTTCAAATAGCCTGGACCCCTTGGAATTACGCCGAGATGTAGCTTCACTCTGCATCCTCTATCGGTTGTATCACGGGGAGTGCTCTGATGAATTGTTCGGAATCATACCTGCAACTTTTCGCCATCGTCCCACGCGAAAAACATACCTTCCTCATCACCTTGATGAGTGGCAGTCTTCCACCAAGCGCTTTTCGCGTAACTTTCTGCCGCGCACTGTAAAACTCTGGAACGAACTGTCACCAGCAGTATTTCCGGACCTATACGACCTGCAAACCTTCAAGAAGAGAGCATATTCCCTCTTAAAAGGCCGGCAACTCACCTGCAGCTCTTCTGATGTTGCGAGTGTCCATGGGCGACGGTATGCTTACCATCAGGTGACCCGTTTGCTCGTTTGCCCCCTTATTTAATTAAAAAAAAAAAAAGATAATAAACACACTCTACCGCGCGTGTCATTGGTACAATTCTTTTACACGTTGACGTTTGTCAATCTGTCACAACATTTACATGTTTTTTCTAAAAGGAAAAATGACCCATAAAAAGTTCAAACTTAAAAATTATGTGAATTCTGCTGTTTCCCGCGGCTCCGCCTGCGTAAATATACTATCGAGTATCCCGCGGGAACACTGTACGTTTCCGGAATAAAAAGTAGCCAATGCTTTAATCCAGAACCTAAGCTACTACCATACCAAATTTCATCAAAATCCGTTGAGTAGTTTTTACGTGAAAGAGTAACAAACATTCATCCATCCTCACAAACTTTCACATTTATAATATTAGTAGGATTATATCCTATATGGGCGAATTCCGACCACCGAGCGACCTCTAGTTCTATTTAAACATTGACTGATTGCCATGCCGTTTGAATAAACAGGAGTAATTTTGTGCTCGAGTTAGTTTCTCACCTTGGAACGCTTTTAGTGCGAAATGTTCTCTTGTCGTTGTTGGACATAATTGCTTTGCTAATCTCACGTTTGCTGCGATATTATTATGCAAATTTCAGCACTAATCAGCGATATAATATTCTGTTTCATGAAGAATTAGTTTAGAAAATAACATGACTTGCAGGTAGGTACTTACCTACAATTTCTAAAGACTAGAGTCATACAACTCTACCCTTAAAAATCTAATTTCTACATAATTATGGACGAATCGCCATAGGAACTGGGGTGTAGTAAAATATTTTACAGATTATATACTTTTCATGCTGCGTGCCGTAAATACGTTAATCACAATTAAAATTGTGAAAAGGAATAAGCACTCATTAGGCACAAAATGTTTTTAAGCCGACCAATAAATAAATCGCACACGTATTTTTGGCGATGAACTTATTTTCAGGCATTACTCAGTAATTGGAGAAATTTTAACTCAGTAAATGACGCCACGGGAAATTGTTTACTGAAACAACTTTGGATGTTTATTTATTTACAGCTACATAACTACTTGTCATCAGGCACGTACGGCTTTTTTCAGGTTATGTTCACGCTATTGAGACGAGAATAATAATGATTGTACAAAATGATAACAGTCTTATCCTGAAGTACCTACCAGTGGCGAAGGCTGGTTGTCCTTTATAGGGAAGCCTGTATAATAGTATGGTTGGATGAGGGTCATCAGAAGGTAATTGGTAAGTGAAGCCGATAGGAATGGAGTTATAAGAACCCCACGCCACTGGTATCTACTTCCAGTTATCACCTGACAGGATGTCAGACGTCTAAATAACTAAATATTCCATTTTAAATGGACAAATATACAAAGAAATACTATACATACTCGTACTGTACAGTAAAACCATGTTGCTAATGGCCCTTTTCTGCGGAAATGACAGGCGATGTATGAAAAACGACGATTGCCCAAATATATTGAAGACGTCGTCGTACTGTATATAATATAGAAATCATCATATTAGAGAAAAAGCTAAAACTTGCAAAATACCATTTTCTGGTCTATTTAAACGAAGTTTTAAAAAGAGCCGGATATTGTTCGTCGAAAGAAAACACATTTAAGCCTTATCTTAGCTAAATTACATAACATTTTAGTTATCACTCACTTAGGTATCACTCGATACTTATAATAATTGAGATAGGGTTATAGTTAATCGTGCGAATAAATAATAAATTGGCGACTGCCAAGCAATTGCCAAGAGGCAAGATGGTTATTTGTTCGCTAAAATAATATATCTCTACCGAATTTGAACATTCAGTTAACTAAACCGATTAAAACTGATATTATTTTGTCGCCGGTATTGGTATTTGTTTGTGCAACAGTAATCCAACTTAGGAATATAGAATGCCATATTAGTTTTTTAACAGCCAATAATTTGTATGTTTTTTTGCAAGTTTAAATTACATGTCATTGAGATATCAAAGTTTGAATAAAATATCATTCAATGAATCGAAAATCACTCAATTTCACGTCGAAACACGTTGGCGATACGTACAGTGAACCTCAACTTTTGAACTTTAAATTCTTCAAACGGTACCGTACAAGTTGGTTCGTTACAACTTTCAATATCTATAGATATTGAAAGTTGAGATATCTATAGAATTTGCAAGTGAATTCAAGTCGAATCCGCAAACTTTAGGCGTGTCGGTCGCTGTTATCGTTTGATTTTACCAAAGTAACTATTTACTGTTCAAAGACTGTTACTTATCACAAATATTACCTACTAGCTATTTCCCGCGTAAATACAGTATCCCAAAGGAACACTGTGATTTTTCGGGATAAAAAGTATCCTATGTTTTAATCCAAAGCCTAAACTACTACCATACAAAGTTTCATTGAAATCTGTCCAGTACTTTTTTCATGAAAGAGTATTAACATCCATCCTCACAAACTTTCACATTTATAATGTTATTATATTACTACTATAATGATTCTTGATTTTGTATGTCTGTTTTGGTTTCCCTAATCCTAAGTCAGGATTTGAATGGACATTGTAAGGAGTTTGGAATATCAGAGGTATTTTGTCGCGACGATTTTACGACCACCGACCACGTCCTCGATATCTTTCAGCAATCGTCGTTTTAGGGTACGGTATTCACATCTCGGAACCCTTACAGTTTCGTCATGACCGACCGTCCGCCTCTGGCTTACCGTGCATGTGTATTTACCACGCCGACAAAGTGCTAAAATAGAATCACGAAATTATTTTTTTTGTAGGGGTGATTTTTTTTCTCGCGTTATAGGGTATCACTAGATAGGTCTCTTCAATACATTGCGAGATTGCTAAGACGATTTTTTTATTTAGGTATCCGTTTGTGTGATATTCAACTTTAAATCGCATTTTTTGTAAAAATTGGGCGTCCCCTCACTCCGCTCTACAATGTAAACGGCTTAAGTAACTTTATCATTTCAGGAGTTATAGAGGCCTAACTTGTAAAATTAGCTTACTTCGTAACAAAAAAGGAAAAAAAAATAACATGCGAAATATTTAAAATAAAATCATAAATGGTAGGGAACCCGGTTTTCATGCATCGTCTGTCCCTTCCACAGAAAAACGAAAATTGCCGAGGTTCATTAGCAACAATATGGTTTTACTATACTTGTATTGTAGGTTACCTATACGAAAAAATATATTATATATTAACGTAAAGAACCGTCATTCAATAGACTTAAACGAATGACAGGTCGCAGCTATGTGAATGCTAGGCTAGATGTATGCGGGGGTGCGCGTGGGGAGTGGGTCGTGAGATTTTTCAAGAAAGGACTTTCATTCACGGGGCTGCCCGCGGGTCGTTTCGTGCTTTGACATAATTGACAATATAATTTCATGAAAAATTCAATTCATAATGTGTATTTATTACAATACAAAATTATTTATTATTCTTCATCGCCTTTCGGCTGACATTCGCCGGTGCTCGAACTGGCATTTAAATACATTATTCCAGAAGAAGATATCACTTTTTCTAAAGTAAAATCATTTTATATTTGTGACATACAGACTTACTTTGTGCATACCTGACGTCATTGCATCATAAGTAGAGCTATATGAGTATTCACAATATGACAAACACCGTTTATATTTTAGTTTATTGATCAATAATCATAATGGTTATCTTTACGACCCAACGGTGACGTTATATTCACGTTGATGTCATGGTGAGTAAGACGTGAACGAAGCATAGAAAATTGTTCAAGAAACTTGATAACATTATAACGTATCTTATGAGTATGATAAAACTATAGCTTGCAAATCGGTATCTTCCCTCGCGTCATACTTCCAGCCAAAACAGCTCGATTTTGCCTGCAAAGGAGGTTGTGAGGCCGCCGTTCACTCTTTCAGGACAGCTATCCACAATCAAGGCGATGATGTGTTTCTGAAGGTCGATATCAAAAACGCGTTCAACTCAGTTGACCGAGGCGCCTTGTTGGCCTAAATTAAATCTAAATCACCTGCCATTTTACCATTTATGCTCCAGTGTTACAACGACCCCACCAAACTCATTTACAAAGACCACCTCATCTCATCCGAAGTGGGCTGCCAACAGGGCGACCCTCTAGGTCCAGCAATCTTCAGCCTTGCTATACACCCGGTCATCAAGCTTCTAAATTCAAAATTTTATGTTTGGTATTTGGATGATGGGACCCTTGGAAGCGATGCACCCACTGTACTATCAGACTTCCGCACTCTGATCCGCGAGTTCCAAAAAATAGGTCTGCAGCTGAACCTAGGTAAGTGCGAACTTTTTGTGCCAGACAGTTGTGGGGATAGAAACGCGATTATATCCAGCTTTAAAGAAATAGCTCCACTACTGTCTGTCATTGACAAGGATTCGCTTCCTTCCTTTTGGGCTCACCTATTTTAGACGAATCTCTCCCGGACTTCTTAGATAACAAATTACAAAATTTTAATGAAACTTTAGACCGCCTCCTCCAAATTAACTGTCACATGGCCTTTACCCTAATCCGTTTTTGCATTTTCGTACCTAAATTGACATATGTCTTACGGTGTTGTAAACTGTGGAAGTTCCCTCAACTTCTCAAACAGTTGGATGATACCATAAGACAAACGCTCTCCACTATTTTGAATACAAATTTCGATGACCGCGCATGGACTCAGGCAACGCTTCCAGTTAGGTTCGGTGGCCTGGGTGTTCGAAAGCCCTCTGACATATCGCTTCCGGCCTTCTTGTCCTCAGTCCACGCGAACCATAGTCTTATCTCCAAAATAATACATCACCCATCCTACTCCAATACAGTTACCTTTCTGGACGAGGCCAAGGACGCCTGGAGCGTAACTAGTGCTTGTAGCGAATTGCCTGACTATACTTTTTCCCAAAGGCTCTGGGACGAGCCACTCTGCAGACTGGTACGGAATAATCTTCTTAATACGTCCTCCAGTCCTGTGGAGCAGGCTCGCCTCTTAGCTGCGGAGAAGTGGGAGTCGGGCCTTTGGCTACAAGCATTACCGTCACCCAATACGGGCACATTGCTGGATCGAACAGCTTTCCGGTTAGCCACTTCCCTGCGTCTTGGCACCCCCCACGTCGTCCCCCATAGCTGTGTTTGTGGTACAAATGTGGACAGCCTCGGATACCACGGACTGTCCTGTCAACGAAGCGCCGGCCGCATCTCCCGACATCACTGCCTGAACGATCTCATCCGTCGGGCTCTTGTCACCGCCGGAATGCCAGCTGTGCTGGAACCCTCTGGTTTGGCGCGCGACGATGGCAAGAGACCAGACGGTATGACCCTGGTCCCTTGGAGAGTGGGACGGGCTCTTGTATGGGACGCTACTTGCGTCGATACACTTGCTCCGTCTCATGTCCAGGGCACCTCGAGTTCTGCAGGTGCGGCCGCCAATCAGGCGGAAAACCTCAAGCGGCGCAAATATGAGAACCTTAGTGGGGATCTCATATTTGAACCGTTTGGGGTTGAAACCTTAGGTACATGGGGTCTGGGTGCGCACAAACTTTTCGGAGAAATCTCCAAAAAACTCATTGAGGCCACCCGAGACCCCAGAGCCGGCACCTACATGACCCAGAGAATAAGTATCGCAATCCAGCGAGGAAACTCTTTGAGCCTTCTAGGTACTCTGCCTGGTGGGGACGACCTGGGAGATTTCTTTGCTTTGTAGCATTTTAAGTTTTGGAGTAGTTATTATTTTTTTAGTACTTACCTACTTTTATGGTACAATTGATTTTGTTATCATAACTAGTTTTTAATTCTTCTTTTTTAATATTGTAATGTGAACCTTATGTTTTTACCAATAAATTAACTACATGTTATGCTCAGTAGAAACTTAGATTACAAAAACAGTATGCTTGTTTTATTTCCGGAATGAAGATGATGAAATAGGAAACAAAACACACAATTAAGTGTTTGAATCGGATATGTCATATTATTCGATATTTTATTAAGAAAAAAATGCACAAAAAAATTATGAAATAAAACTTATTTTCTAAATAATTCCGCTTTTAAATTCGGTTAAAATTTTAACTGTTTCTCTACTCAATCTTCTTAATTTTGAAGTCGGTACCAGCGTGAACGTTAACGTTGAACGTGAGTTCTATAAAAGTATATTGTAGAATATTGTTGGGGCTGGTACCGACTTCTAGATTAAGAAGATCGAGTAGAGAAACAGTCAAAATATTAGCGGTGCATAAAACTCTGATGAGTATAACTACTCATCAGAGTTTTGTGTACCATGTCATCATAATAATATGTTGGTTTTTCGTGTGAAGATGGTGGTGATGATGATGATTACTGTAAGTGGTATGATAGCATATGCTTGCAACAACGCTGACCCCCAAACATGTATCTATAAGGACTCAGAAGTTCTGTCCAGTACTTTTGGATCCAGGGCATACCTTGGTGTAAAATCTTACTTTTTGGTAGCTTAAACTACTTCAGACAAAGTCAAAATCATTATATGTGTCAATATAAATTTCGCAAAGTTCCCATGATTTATCATGGTTCCCATTATCAGGACACCACTTTGGTGATCAAGGGACAAATTACGAATAGCAAATAAAAATAAAATTAATAATAATAATTATAGCCTTTACAACAACAAATGAATTTTGCAACTAGGTTCACAAACGGCAAAGTAATGTAAAGATAATTAAAAAAAAAGTAAAAATATTATGTCATCATATTATTATGTATGTTGTGATGATGATGATTACTGTAATTGATATAGTGGCATATGCTTGAAGTTCTTTAAACAACGCCGAGAAGAGTGCAAAATCTTACTTTTTGGTAGCATATGCTTGGAGTACTTCAGAAAAAGTCGAAATCACTATATGTATCCATATAAATTTAGAGGAGTTCCCCCGATTCTTCATGGATCCCATCATCAGGTCACCACTTTGCTGTCAAAAGGACCAATTTGGGATTATACCCTATATACATCAAAAAAATTATTTTGGAAATCGGTCCCAGACGGCGGAGTAAAAGTAGACCATAAAAAAAGAAAAATATATATACCTAGTCTTGCCATAATTAATACTGAAACAAAGAAAAAAAAATTCTATTGCAAATAACATTATTACTTTTACAGTGTTTTAGTTTAATACATATATAATAGGTACCTCTGAAATTGCCGTTCTGCAACTCGCCATTTCAAATCAAAATAATTTTTGTTTGGCTAAGAATTATAACTTTCAAATTAATTTTATATTAAAAACATGGAATTCTCTTTTTTTGTTTGACCCGGCCCCGAGTCTTGCTGGAAGGACCATTCTTGGTTATTGAACATGGTGTTATTAAGGGGCTTCACTACCTTCTCAAGAATGGTATCTTGATACACTTGTGTCGATGTTTTGATACCTTTTTCACAAAAGTATGGCTCAGTCACTCCTTCATAGCTAATACCCCACCAAACCATCACTGAAGTCGGATAGTGCCCACGTTGCACTCTGTCGACTGATTAGGAAGCTTCCTTAGAGCTTTGAGCATAAATACGGTCACTTTGTTTGTTTAAATGTTGCTCAATTGTGAAAAATTTTCTCATCCGTAAACAAAATTTTTGTGTCCTCCCTTTGCGTAACGCTTCAGTAGTTGTTTCGATTTTACCACCCTATTCTTTTTTAAATTATCAGTTAAGAAATGTCCAGTACGTCTCTTATGGCTGCAAGTCCTAAGTCATCTTTTAAAATACGCGACATGGTTCTAGGTGCTATCTTCATCTCCCGAAATAAAATCTTTTGCTTTCGGACAGGATTTCTTCAAATTCTTACTGCTTTGACCACCTTTTTCGTACGAACACTACGTGGACGTAGTAGGCGTAGACGCCAGATCTTTTTCTGTCACAAACAGAGGAGGTCTCATTGTACCTATTAATAGCCCGGTACACAAACATTTTACTTATACCAAGCGTATGGAGAGTTTTAAAAATTGCATTTGGCTCCATACCTACTTTGTGTAATGCAATCACAGCGATTCGGTTCTCTTTTTCACCCCACTCCATTTTAATATCGCAAAATAGTATACAATGTATTGGCGCCAAAATGAGAAAACACAATGAACAATCATATAAAAATGTCAGATTCCAAATTCAAATGTAATATTTTGTTTATTTTTAATTGTAACAGTATTTATGGCCAGACTAAGTATATATCAAACATGAAGAAGGAAATATATTCGGGATTTTTCGCGAGGGTGTTTTAAGCACAGTCATTTATTTGCGCAGTGCGCTTGATCTCATAAGGGGTGTAGGGTGCTGTCAGGTGTTCCACACACACAGGAGCCAGGGCTCCCTCAACATGTATTGCCTACCTTATGGGCAATATACGGCTTCTATCGAGTTTTTCAATCACCTCAGCTAACTAGGTTGTAAAACAACCTAGTTAGCTGAGGTGATTGAAAAATTGATTGCTATTCTTTTACTCTCAACCTATTTGATTATCCTTTTAAAATAAAGTTTTGAACCATTTTAATGCATAAAATAATGAGAACTGGGAGACCGAGCTTTACTTCGGAGTAGTAAAATTTATTGTTCATTATTTTATCATGCTACTAAACTCGGGTTTAGTAGGATGATAAAATAATGAACAATAAATAAAAATTATACGAAGAAAAAGAAATAAAAAGAATCACAAAAATATTCGGCTGGTCGGGATTCAAACTCGAGACGCCAATTTGCCAACAACGCTAAAAGTCCAACGCTAAAAGATAACACCTAGCTAGATCTGTTTTTCTCCCCCAAAACTACCTGCATACAACATTTCATGGAAACACTTGCAGCCTTTTCCGAAATTCCGAACACATATTTTATATACTTAAATATAAAGAAGACTAGCTTTAGTCCGCAGTTTAGTGCGTAAATACATTATCCCACAGGAACCGTAACTTTTTCCCGCGATAAAAAACAGCTAATACTCTTCCCCGTGGTCTACTTTATAACTGTGCCAAATTTAATGATCATCGGTTAAGTAGTTTTTACGTGGAAGAGAAACAACCAAACAAACAAACTCGCATCCTACTAATATAATAAATGTAAAAGTTTGTGAGGATGGATGGAGGTATGGATGGATGGGTGGATAGATGTTTGCTACTCTTTCACGCAAAAACTACTGAACGGATTTTGATGAAATTTGGTATGGTAGCAGTTTAGGTTCTGGATTAAAACATAGGTAGGCTACTTTTTATCCCGGAAAAGTACAGTATTCCCGCGGGATACTCGATAGTATATTGACGCGGGCGGAGCCGCGGGAAACAGCTAGTTTATAATATTAGTAAGGATTAGCTCGTTTAAAGTATAATATAAGAATAATAATTGTTAACAAATTTGTCCCATTACAATGATGTATGGTGGGTACTTATTTAGCACTTTCAGATGGAGTATTTACTATTAAACCGGGAAAGAAGTACATTTTCTCACATTTCTAAAAGCATCATCAGAACGTAATGATAAAACGCGTTATTTCGAGGCAAAGAAATTTGTTTAACGCCGAGTTCAACGGACTAAGTGGACCTTAATTTAAATGCAAATGTCCTCCGAAATTTAATTAGTCGTTTGTATTTAACTTACCAAGTTTGTACAGCAGTAACGCATTTAACCAAATTCGTAACGTTAATAGAATCGACTTTTTAACTTTCGACCGAACCGACATCCGAAAAAAGGAGGCGGATATGCATTCGGCTGTATATATATATATATATAGTCTGTGGACCGATTTTCAAAATTCTTTTTTTGTAAAGTATGTAAAGGGTATAATCCGAAATTGGTCCCGTTTTCACCAAAGTGGTGACCTGATGATGGGATCCGTGAGGAGTCGAGGGAACTCCTCAAAATTTATATGGACACATATGGTGATTTCGACTTTTTGTGAAGTAATCCGAGCATATGCTACCAAAAAGTAAGATTTTGCACCAATGTATACCCTGAATCCAAAAGTACTGAACAGAACTCCTGACTCCTTATAGATATATGTTTGAGGATTTCGGCATTGTTTAAAGAACTGCAAGAATATGCCATCATACCACTTACAGTGATTATCATCATCATCACCACCATATTCACAAGAAACACCAACATATTATTATGACATAGGTACTCAGTACTCATCAGTGTTTTGTGCACCGATATCAATGTGTTCGTAATAATATAGATAAATAAATTTAACTAAAAAGAGAAAAATAATTATTTTTAAACAAAAAATTAAAACCGACTTCCAAAGTAATAATGCACTTGTGCAACTCAAAAAAATGCACAAAAAAGTATGAAATAAAACTTCTTTTCTAAATAATTCCCCTTTTAAATTCGACAAAATTTTTAACTATTTCTCTACTCAACCTTCCTAATTTTGAACGGTCGGTACCAGCAAATTTGAACGTGAGTTCTATAAAATATTATAGGATATTGTTTGAGCTGGTACCGACTTCAAAATTAGGAAGATTGACACCCGGTTTCTGAAAGGCTAATCAAATAGTCGATGGACTAACACGTTGTTGAGTTAAATCTTTAAAGCATGTTAAATCAATTTGCGTTTCTGAAACGCTAATTAGTAAAAAATTACTTTTAATTAAATTTGTCATACATTTACGCCTTAAATAGCTTTCCAGAAACCGAAAACAGCGTTTGACATGTTGTTTGACAAACACGTTGATCAAATCAAACGACTGATCAAGCTTTTTGTAACTCAATGTACACCTGACAAGAGATTTTACCGCTGATTAGTTAATTTTGCTGTTGATTAGTCTTTCAGAAACCGGGGGTTAGTAGAGAAATAGTTAAAAGAAGTTTTATTTCATACTTTTTTGTGCATCTTTTTGAGTCATCTTATACTTTAAACGTATTCTTTTATCTTGTATATATATATATATATATATATATATATATATATATATATATATATATATATATATATATATATATATATATATATATATATATATATATATATATATATATATATATATATATATATATATATATATATATCATCTTAATCTCGACAACGGCTGCAAGTATTTAAGTATTTACATGAAAATTAGTATGCATGGTCTAGCTAGGTTTTATCCCCGAGAATCTGCCAATTTTTTTTTGCCAAAAAAAAATTTAAGTTATATATGTTTTTTGTTCAGTCTATACAATAATTTTATATACAATAATTTTGACTATATAATGTCAGTCCGGTCGTCAGTTTGGTGAGGCAACATTCGAAATATGATTGATTCTTTTGTCACCCTTGACGTGACCGGTTACTGGACTTGCAGGTTGGACGGTGAGTATGGCCCTACTCTTTTAGCACAACTTGTTACGAAGGCCAAGGATTTTTGGCTCTATTGTATACTAACCATAACATCTTGAAAAAGATATGATAATAGCTGCTAGCTTATCAGCTAATAGCTACTATCTAGATAAGGTTGCCTACATGTAGGGTCTGCTTTACAATCTACTGATAAGTGTTCAGATAGCTTATTTGCATGTTTTGTCTCTGTCTGTCGATATAAAGAAAGCAGCGACTAAACTTCCTTATAATTATAACACGTCTTTTTTGAAGATTGTTAAACAAATCCCGTCCCTTAAATAATCATATTCTATCCCAAGTTAATGCCTATTGTACCATATAGAGTTAAAAATCATTGGTTTTTGAAATAGCTATAAAAACTGAAAATGTGAATGAAATAAATAAGTAAATTAAAAAGGTACAACTGTTTTCTAACAAACACAGAATGTATTAATATTTTCGGCAACAATAACCAAACAGAAAGCCAATTATTATTTTTCGTTGTGGAAACAACTAATAAATCCTTCACGGGCCCGTCCGCGTCATGGGGGATCCTGCAAAGCAATTACGCTACAGCCAATAGAGACCTATTTCTTTACAGTCACTTACGTTTTCATTATGATTTATGACCATGTAAATATGTTTTTAGCATCAGGTTTTTTACAACCGAAATAATGAAATTTTTCAGGTGTATTCGGTAGGTATGAGAATAGTTTTTAAACTATTTTTCATACGGATTTTCTTGGCTTTTTATTATAAATTTTATTATTTTCTGTTTTGGCATTAAAAAACATAATATAACCCTAGATATTCACCCTTTTAACATCAACCCCCATTGTTTTATAGAGATATTAAGGCTATAATAATCTTCAACCCTCAGTGGTGGATATCTCTTATATGTGTACGTATTCTTTCACGCATCGCCTAAATGTTGTAGGTGTAAGAAGTAGGTGTAGGTGTAGCTAGTAAATGTAGGTTTTAGGTACTAGGTGTAGTTAATATTTATTCCTGTTTTTTGTAACGATCTGTCTGCCGGGTGAGCGTATGGTTATATTAAGCGGTTATTTTCGGCACGGAAGAAGGACATATACAGTTATTAATCTGAGATTTTCTGTTCGAAAATGCTTATTATGCCTTGTCACACAGTTTTTTTTATTTCTAAGCATCGATACCAATCGATGGTAATGATATCAATATATTTCCAAATAGCTCCTTCGTTTCCTCCAAAAAAAAAAAACAAAAATAATTTTCTTCAGCAAATAGAAGAAAAAAGTTTAATCCAGCCAGGAAGATCAGCGAAGTTCTTAATCACGACTACAAAACGAATCGAGCCCTCAGTCACGTTTCTACAAAACTTTTAAGACTAACAACGGTCCGACAGAAAATTTTATTACGAGACGTTCACTTAATTTCGCCCTAAGAAACAAATAAATGGGACTGTGTACAACATTATTCGTGGCTTGTGGCTCCGTATTAAGAAATGTTTTTCATTGTCTTAGTAAAATACTGCTTGTTGACCATAGTGATTTTCAGAATAAAAGGACAAGAACATTATTTACAAGTTACAATAGTGACTGTTGTCTATTTGCGTTAACAAGTCACTGAAATGTCAAAATTTACCAATGAGTAATGATGCATAAGCCGTGTTCTAATTAACCAATTAAAATAGTACCTAAGCCATTTTGACATAATAGCTGCGCATGATTATCTAACATTTACTGACTTCTTAACACGCATAGACAAGTGATCAAGTTGATGATGGTTTTAAAAGAAAAAAAACTAAAGAGAACGTAGAGTTCAGAACCCCAATTCTCGTATTTAACTGACACTTTCATTTTACTTTTATTGAATTATAAATGAATCGTCTTGATATCATAAACTGATTTTTGGAATTCGGACCACGGGAGAAGGTTATAAATCTGGTGTTTGGACCAATCAAAACGCGTTTGACGTTGGTTTGACGTTTATGAGAATATCATTTTGCATTTTTAACATATCGGGACTGGACAGTAACTGTATTATTGCAGGTAAATCCTCTTAGCAGATTAGCAGAATCGACCTTCTCTATACATGAGTATGTTGTTTCCAAGTTTGGTTAGGACAATGCAGACTGATCACCTGATTGTTTGACAAAAAAGATGATCCATGCATCGGATGGGCTTGTAAAAAGTCGGTCCTTCGCCTGATCTCTCGCCAGTCGTGTCTGGCATCCGTCCCACTGGGTTACGAGAGTAAAAGAAGAGAGTACTCTTGCGTACTGCGCACACTCTTATACTCTGCGCAATATGCATGAGTAGAAATAAATAGTGGTATTTACCTCATGGCCAATAACAGAACCTGAGTTCCATTGATGACTATTGTCAACGTCAATCCACATTCCACATAAATTTGCGGATGCAGATGCATCTTTAAAGCAATTACTAGCAATTACACCGTCCGATATAATAAATAGGTTTTGGTTGACAGTGATAATTACGGAATATTTGGAATGATTCAACTATTGAAGCGGTAGTCCTACGAAATAAAAGACACTATGTAAATTTCTTTATTTTAACATAAAATTACAAGTGCAAGGGTCCTCCCACGCTGCTTTTTGGATCTTAGTTATATAACCGAAGATATTTGGCAGAATATTTCATAACTTCTACGTTTATTACGACTTGTTTTAATAGTCAACAAATGCTATGTAACAGTGGCGTAGGGTCTAAAGAACTCCATTCTTATCGGCTTCCCTCTCAGACTGCTTCTTGAAGATCTCCAGTCAAAAGTTAATTATCTATGTACGAGGGCTGCACTAAAAGTATCGGGAATGGAATATTTCCACTGTTCCTGTCATATTAAAATCTTTTTAATTTAAAACTCCTTGGTTTTAAAAATCGAATACCGTTTATTTATTTAAAAAAAGATTCTCGGTCTTGTCACAAGGTCTTGTCAAACTTGTTTAGTCGTTGAGAAAATGGAATTGACTCGAGAAAATTCTAGAGCGATGATTTATTATGAGATTCGAAGTGGTTTAACACAAAAACAGTGTGTTGACCGGATGATTTCTGCATTTGGTGATGAATCCCCATCCAAAACCACAATTTATCGCTGTTTGCTGAATTTCAACTTGGACGTGTCAAGCTCAGTGATGATCCCCGTCAAGGTCGTCCAAAAACTGCAGTCACCCAAGAAATCGTTGATGCTGTGCGTAAGCTGATTGAGGAAGATCGACATGTGACATACCGCGAAATTCAGGCAACTTTAGACATTGGCATGTGTCAAATACAAATAATCTTGCATGAACAATTAGGTGTAAAAAAGTTGTTTTCCCGATGGATACCGCATTTGCTCTGTGAAGAGCAAAAAGCGGCTCGCGTTACTTGGTGCGTCAGAACTCTCGAAAGATTCCACGCAGGATCCTCAAATGCTGTATACAACATCGTATCAGGTGACGAATCCTGGATATACGCGTAGGTACCCGAAACAAAAAACCAGTCACGAGTTTGGGTGTTCGAAAATAAGTTAAAGCCAACAAAAATTGTTCGTTCACGGAGTGTTGCAAAAAAAATGGCCACGCTCGTCTCCAAAACCGGCCATGTTGCGACTATTCCTCTTGAGGGACAAAGAACGGTTAATGCAGAATGGTATGCTAACATTTGTTTGCCACAGGTTTCTGAACTCCGTAAAGAGAACTGCAACCGCCGCATCATCCTCCATCACGACAATGCGAGTTCTCACACCGCGCACAGAACAAAAGAGTTTTTAGAGCAAGAAATCATAGAATTATTAGACCATCCGCCGTACAGCCCCGACCTAAGCCCTAATAATTTCTATACTTTCCCTAAAATAAAGAATAAATTGCGTGGTCAGAGATTTTCATCACCTGAAGAAGCTGTGGACGCCTACAAAACGGCCATTTTGGAGACCCCAACTTCCGAATGGAATGGTTGCTTCAATGATTGGTTCCATCGTATGGAAATATGTGTCAAACGCGGAGAATACTTCGAAAAGCAATAAATATATTTTTAAATAGTAATGTTGTGTCACTTCCTTGATTCCCGAAATTTTCAGTGCCGCCCTCGTATTATGTCTACCAATGTCTTATAAGGTTGCACAAGTGCTTTGTTGGACCCTTAGGTGCTTCTTTGCAGAAGAACTTGCGGGCTTATCATTCACAGTTACTATGTTTAAAAGCGTATGTAGAAATTCTAATATAATAAATAAAATTCTAATTTAATTAGTAACGATTAAATCTTTACTAATTAAATTCAGATCCCCGATTATAAGAATATTGTAATATCAACAAAGTTCCTGCTCCAGTTTCTAAACATTTTCCTTTGCACCAGGACTCCTTAAATATTTAAACACAAAGTTGAAGTCCGTATTTACACGTTTCTAACCGTGCACACATTTATATGTGTGCACGATTCAATGGCGCCGTTAAACGATTTTCATCTTATGCCTGGTCGAGCGGCAACTTGTTCGATAGTACATAATTCCAAAAATAGAAATTCAACAAGCTGTTCCTTTTGCACATAACAAATTGACAGAGAACGTCAAGTAGCACTAGAACACGCTGGAGACTGGAGAGCTAATTCAATACAATGTAGACACGGAACAGAAGCTGACCAAAGATCAATAGTATTTATTGCAGATCTTGAGAGAACTCCATTTTCACTCCTCATGCGATATATAATTAGCTTTCCATTACTAAAACTGTGCGATAATTCATTTTTTCTGAAGAAGGATTGATGGAAATTGTTTAAAAGTTGCTTAGTTCCATATTTTAGCAGTGGGAAACAACAAACTGATATATGACTATGAATTATTATGTCAACTTTTGTAGTCGATAATTTTAGTTGACGCTCTCATGCTTAAATCTAAAAAGCGTTTAAACGGTAGGTGTGTGACCTCATTGTATTTTCAGTGTATCTCGATCGAACAAAAAACAGTAAGTAGATATTTACTGTGTGATATTACAATTTGTCCGAGGTTTCTATATTAATTTGTTTTAAGGTCGCTGCTTCCTATTAGACACTTCAGTAGGGAAGCAAATTCAATCCCGTTCTGGTCCATTTCATTCGAGCACAATTTGAGAGCGGCTATCTTGTTATTTGTGTAATTACATCTCGAAGCGTTTAGCTATCACGGCAGATTACATTTGAGGCCGTCGTCCGTGAGTCTATAGCTACGCCCTAAATTTGGATTAGATAAAGATTATGGCAGGTGTTAGTATTAGCAGGCGTCCGTCACTCGATGTATTGCGCGCGTTAAATGCCTACGGCTCGCCGCATCGTCGCCGATCCCTTTTGCAGTCCTAATATTTATCAAATTACCATGACGTCGTCGGGCAATTATGTGCTGTTCATGGATGTAAATAGAGTAAAAGAAAAAATAAAGAAAATCATCCGTTTGCCTAGTGATTAAAAACAATACCACTCACTTGTCGAGTGTCATTCTTAGGTAAATAAATGTATTATTAAATATTATATAGGCAGCAACTTAGGTTGTTGTTTTTTCTATAGGTAAGAACTTACGACTTTACTTAGATAAATTATACTTAGTACAAATTACAAGTGTATTTTTTGTAGCTCAAAACACATCTCTTTTGTAGTAACTAATAGGTACAAGTTAGTAGTTACCTAAGTACCTACATTACTGGGAATATGTTGGCAGAGTGCTAGTAGAAAGTAGTAGTTTTGCTGTTGTAGGTATTTCTCGCTTATTGAATAGACGAGGCGAGTGTTTATAAACCATAATATAAAAATAAAACATATGTAATATGTAAAACATATTTTGTATTATTTTTTACATTGTTTATAAAAACAATTAATCTTATACATAATAAATAATTTAAAACTTAATATAAGCGTCACTTTATTTACCTACTTAAATATTTAATTGTAAGGAGCAACCCTGAGTGATGTCCCCGACCGATTGTCTCAGCACCTAAATGCCGCGTCATTGTGTGCTATCGCATTAGAATAACAATCGAGCGTCCGAGCGTTTAAGGTTCATTTTCACACGCAGCTGTGACCTTCCATAAATGTAGGCATTTAAAAAAGTAGGTATTGAGCTTTTTCTTTGGAGTAATCTGTAAATGCAATTACGACGGACAGACAGTCGATGGAGCAGACATACATAGTGTAGGACGTCCTGCGGCATGATGGATGGATTGCAAGAAGGTGGCTGGCAGCGGATCGATGAGGTCTGCCCAGGATCGGGATGGTTGGCGCTCTTCGTCCCCAGGACTACGTTCAGCAGTGGATGATGATGATGATGATGATGATTGTAAATGCAATGAATCAAATTCAAAAGTTAAGTATTTACTTGCCGTGTAAAGCGGCGACAAATTTTTCATATATTCTAATGGGAAGTTAGTTACCTCGTATCCTACCACCTACATAGTATTATTTAAAAAAATATATATTATAAGTAACATTTTTTGCAATTTGGCCATAGCCAATGGAATAACGAAAAAAAATATCTCATTTATTCAAATCATTCAATCAATCGTCAAAATATTATATTTTCCGAAAGTCAACATAAAATATATGGACCGAAAAATGCAATAACTACAAATTTTTATAAGTACCTATAAAAAAACTATTACCCGACTACGTAAATTATCCCGACTAGTATTACCAATCTATTGACACCTCATTAAATAAAATCGGACCAGTAGTTTAAGCGCTACGGTGGAACAAATAAACATACGTATACACTATACATACATGTATGTACATTGTACAGGGTAAAGATTTTGGCAGTCTTGCCCTGTATTACCCAGTAATCCAAATGTTCCTTTTGGCTTCGCCGTAGTCGCGCAAATAGTACAGTAATCAGTTGCTAAATTAAAAAGTTACAGGAAGAATTGTAGATTTCCTGTTCCTTTAGTTACAAGCTGGGGGCCTTAGACAAAGTGCAACATCAGAACGTCAATGCAGTTCTTTAAGAATAAAATGTATGGGAGTAACCACGTAATGCACTGACCAAATATGTCATCCCATACATCTTTGATTTTTGAACTTCCTCATTGTAATTAATGAAGGCGTGTTGACTAAACCCCCCGATCAGAATATCCGTGTCAGTTGCTTAGCTAAGTAGCTCCGACTGGCTCTGTCAAAAACAACGACAACGTTGTCGGAAAGGAGCATTACACTAAAAGGAAAATCATAAAAGTCTGCAGTGCATTTTTAATATTTTTCTACGTTTGCCCTTTGCTGCTGTTAATTAAAATTTAAGAGCTCGTCAAAGTAATGTTGACATTTCCTCTAATTGCACTCGAGAACAATCGGAATATTTTTATTGTAAATAAACTCTTTTTTTGGTAGAAACTTCGCAACAACATTGCGAACAATGATTTTAGAGTGAAATTAAGGATTTAATTTTTCTGTTAAATTGATTTATAGATACCCATATTACGTGACCTGTTCAGAGATCCCTCCTCTACACAGGACACGTTATATGGGTATGGGTCTCGGCAGATACTACGGATGTTCACCGTGGGGGAAGGTAAAAAATGGGTAAAAAGTGGTCACGTCAGACTGGGACCATATGATCCGGAATCCGGAAATCCGCGGAAAATTCAGAGCACTGAAAATAGAACTCTTCGCTAATACAATAGAGTTGAATATTGAATATCGAGTCATATGTCATATATGACATTGACATTTGACTCGACACTCGTGTGATCGATTTTCAGCCATATTTTATTAGCGCAAAGTTCTTTTTTCAGTGCTTCGAATTTTTGCCGGCCTTCCGGATTCCGGATAATATAGTCCCAGTCTAACGTGACCACTTTTTACCCATTTTTTACCCAGCACAAAAAAGTATGAAATAATACCTATTTTCTAAACCTATACAAAATATAATACGAAACGTACCCACGTCACTGCATAGTATAAAACTTTACATTAAGATATTAAGACTCTACATTGGCGTTTGCATAATGCTGACCAAATAACTTATTGTAAGCCAAATGTATGTGTCAAGTGCCACTTGGAACATTTCTGCATGTTACGAAATTAATTATTTTGAAGTTGTCATTTGCATATTTTACTACGAACTGTATGTACATCTCTATATTTTTGCGGCAAAACAATCTATTTATCACCACGATAAAATCTTGCTAAGGCGAACAATTTAAAAACTTATTATCTCTGCATTTTGCACGGAATTTCTCTGTAAACACTTTGACCGCGAGATTACAGAGCTAAACTCCATCTTGACAGTAAACTTGCTCGTAAACCGCGTTTATTAGGATGAGAGTAGACATTGTTACTTCAATGAAAAATACTTCGTTGTGATTGAGGAAGAAGGTTAAATAATTTCTGATTATTTTATAAAAAATGAATTGCGATTCTTTTGTCCTGCCAAAACGGCTGGCCCGATTAGGCTAATTTTGATCTTGAATTAATTCATATTTGTGGAAGTTACGTGAAGCTTAAACCGGTTAGTGAAATATTGGAAAATTGTGAGGAAAATAATAAAAATGATAATTAATTTTTCCAATAGTAACTGTTGTCTGTTCCTACCCGTCAAACATTTGATGTTCGTTCCGTCGGTAGAGTATTCGAGTCTCCAGTGTCACTTAACTGTCAAATATTTATATTAGGTGCGTTCAGTTTTGTTGGAATGCAAAACAGTTCTATTTTAGAATTTTCATTTGGTAAAATGAAAATTCTAAAATAGAAATGGTAAACCGTCCGGTTCCAGTAGGTGTAGGTTGTAGGTAGTAGTTGTAGTTATTGGTGTTGAAATTGTAGATGTACGTGGGTAAGTACCTACCTAGGTGGAGATGTAGGTGTAGACTAGGTGTAGCTGTAGGTGTATATGGAATTTTATAAGTTGGTGTAGGTGTAGTTATTTATTTATTCCAGTTCATAGTGACGACAGAACCACGTGTGTCAGGTCAGCTAGTTTAATATAAATTAATTTCTTTGTATAGTTTCGAAAGGTACCTAATCATTTCACCTCTTTTGAAATTACAAGCGTTATATCTTTTTTCGATCGCATTAATTAATTAATCGTGAGCTACTCCGGGTAATGGGGAGTAATTTAATGGAAGGAAAATAAGAAATATCGCAAACGTCAAGACGAAGCGACGCGACGGGAGAAATCTTTCAATAAAAGTATAAAACCTATCGAAAGCACTTCCCCAGAGAGAAAATTAAAAGTTCATTGTTTATAGAACAACGCTGGTAAATTGTGTTTTAATAAAAATTCTGGAATGGTCGGTCGGTAATCGGTATCAATGTTTTACTAAATGCTTTCAATAGGAAATTTCAACCAAAATTGAACTAAGTAGAATGAGTTGACGATGATAAAACGGTTTCAAGCAAGTGATATAACTTCAATTATTTTACAACTAAATAAAGATGGAATTATTCAATATTCCTATTATCAAGGTTATAAGAAACTTCTGCCCTGTATTTTAATACGGTCTACCACACACGGTTTTTATAACATAAAATCACAAATTCAATATGGAGAGCATTGCATTAAGGTCAATTTACACCGAAACGGAACGATACGTAACGTGGCGCTGCATTTTTAAGATAGCTATTCAAAATTGAACTTTATTCATTACACAAGAAGATACACGTTTCATTGTATGAGTTTGAATGTCAAGTTGTACTGCGCTGCACAGCGCATGTGCACTGTATGACTAATGTCATATGAAACTCTTCGTGTAGTAAATAAAGTTCAATTTTGAATAGATTTCTTAAAAGTGCAGTAAAAAGTAAGGTCACACCGCGTCGCGCATCGTCGCAGTGTGAACTGACCCTTACTTTAAAATTTATGTAAAATTCTTGACAAATAATAAGGGTTTGTTTAACTTTGTTTATACAGTATTTAGTCAATACGCTTATTAATTAATTGCCAGTGGAGCACCCTTTGGTGGTAAAACAGTGGAAAACCCTTTTACAAGTCATGTTTCATTGTAAGTAATATTAACATATTTGAGTAAGTAACGTTATTTCCGAAACTGAACTTTGTGCCGTTCTGTAAATGAATTCCACTGAAATTACTGAATTTTTCAGCTCATGGAACGGAAAAAGCTCAATTGTATCGTAATTCACCCCCTATTTGAGTTACGTATTTGTTCGTGGATGTAATTGGAACATGTAAGAGGTGTATTAAAAATGATAAATACGATAGTTATTAGATCAATTTTATTTATATTTTCGTTGATAATACCAAATTTTGATTTGTATAGCAATATTATGGATAAAGTGTAGTACCTACATAAATGAGGGTAAAAGTTAAAAATAGAATAGAATATGATAAACTTAAGGAAAGTTATGTATTTTGATCTGATTTTCAGATTAACAAAAAATATTTTGAAAAAAAAAATAGTTGAGACCAACTTGGAAAACAACTTATCAAATAATTTTTATTTCGAAAATCGGACCTCCGATTCTAACATTTAAAAAAAAATCCGAGATAATCATCACGTGTTTGGTATCAAAAGAAAGGTCTTAGCAAACACACCACATATATGTAAAATAAATATACATATTAGTCGTGTGCTTGCACGTTATACACATACACGTTTGAAATGCGGTCGTACAATTCCACTAGCCCAGTTGTCTAATTTTCGAACATTACGTAATATAAGACGATAAATATATAATTTATAATTATGTAAGTATATTATTTCTCGAGAAAATCTTTTTCTCGAGAAATAATTTTTAATTTCAAGTGTTTTTTGATTAGGTACTTATTAATATTATTCCGAAAATATGTTCTTTTGTTGGGAAACTGAAAAGTACAAAATGAAAAAAATAAGTTAAAAACTATAACCCGACTACGTAAAAAAGGGGTCTAAAAAGGCCGAAACAATAAAATAATTCACATAGAAATCCAGAAATGCATAGTTACAAAAATGGGCAACGTAGAGCCGTGGTCGCACCTACTTTAAAAAGTTCGGCACAGTCGATGTCAAATTGCAGGAGTCAGTATCTATAGTTCTAGAAACTTCTCTAGGCCTTAGAGTCAGCATCTATGACCTAGATGCGATGCATCTCGGTGTGAACTGATGCTTAGATGCCAATAGTGGGTGCGACCACGGCTCTACATTGACCATTTTTGTACATAATATTCCTTTCTGGATTTCTATCTGAATTATTTTCTTGTTTCGGCCTTTTTAGACCCCTTTTTTACGTAGTCGGGTTATATTTTTTTTTAATTATTTCACTTACTATACACATATAGGCACCTACCAAATAACAAAGAACTTATTGTGACCACTATAAGACCGCAATAGTAATATTATAATTTATACAGTCTTAAATGGTCGCGAGTCGAGACGCGACGAATTTTATTCATATGCTAAATGGTTCGTTCCTAGCGAATCCGAAGGCCACTTCAATATTAAGCAGCAGTCGACTCACTAAAAGATCCATCCTAGTTTCGACTTTCGACCTTACTTATTATGTAGGTAGGTATTATATTTTTAATTTTGATTTTTACTTTTAGTTTTGATCAAAATAAGTGGAAGATTTGTATAGGTACATTTCTTTCCTAATCAATAACTAAGGTTTAAGTATAAATTGATTTCTATATTTATGAGTTTTTAATTATATCAACATTTTAATGATGCAGATTGAACTTATTTTTGATTGGATACATTTAATTTATAACTAATTCTGTAAACAACACCTGTACCAACAGGTGCAGTTATTATCATTGTACGTGCGCCTGAAAAACAACACCTGCGATTGCAGGTGCTGTGCTTATCGGTAGACGTGCACTGCATAAACAATAACAGGCATCTAGCAGAGCACGACAAGTCCCCCCACTCCCGACTCATAGAGGAGGTCTCCCCGCTCTCAACACAGTCGATCTCAAACGATCTAAGTTAGAGGAGCTGAGCAGTGAATTGTATTAATTTTTAAAGTTATAATAATTGTGGAATGTTTTTTGTGAAGTGATATAGTGAAGTGATAATTTAGTGCAATAACATTTATATTGTTATTGTAATCATAGTGTTTCGAATTTGATAACTTTTAGCCATATTAATCAAATTTGAATATAATTAAATTATTGTCATGATTTGAGTGATTTTTTTAAAAAATATTTTTATACTTTTTGCTAATACTATATTTTTTTGTAAAAACTAGGTAAATTATATATCCTATGTTATCCGGGCTATTATTACAGATCTTTTGACACCTTACCATTAATTAAAATTGGAACGACAGCACTACGATGGAACAAACATACATACACACAAACATAGACTGCTAAAATCATAACCCTTTCTTTTAATTTCGCCGTAGCCGGGAAAAATTTATTTCGTCTTAAATTTTTAGGTGAATTATCTTACAATAAGAAACTCTGAAGTATCTTAGAATTAAGGTATGATCTGCTGTGCTGCAATGTCGAGCGTATATCTTAAATTCAACCTAACTCTGAAAGTCAAACCCAAAGCATGTTAAATTGATTTAATCAAATTAAAACTTTCATATCACTATTAACAAAATAGTATACTCAACTGTAAAATGTTATCCACTCGAAATGACACCAACAGTGTAAACTTTTGTCGGCAAACAGCTGAAATATTTGCACTACAACCACTCCACCGAGCAAATGTTGGCTAGTAGCGGTACTCACAATTTTAATATTTCTCTCTGCTTTAAAGTATGTTTATTCCGATGTTTCGCTTGAATTTCGTTATATTTTTGGAAGAAACTCATATCACGATACTTATTGTTGATTGTTGAACCACGGTTCTACCGTAGACTTGCAGTAAATTAACACAATACGGTTTTAAATTATAATTGAACTTTTTAAGGATAGTTAAGGCAATAGGGTCTGTTTTTTTTTGTGGGTTAAAAGGAACTTTTTGTACTTCACTGGCTATCTTTACCCATTTGGAACTTTAACAAGTATTAAGCATCCGTAGATATTTAAAGATGATAAACGTTTCTAATAAAATGGATCATCTAAAACTACGGCTACGGTTAGGAGTTAGGAGTTAGGACCTACGACAAACTACGATTTAGTAAATAAATGACAGCCCTCTTTGATAATCTAGTATAATCCGATTAAATATTGAATGTTTTTTGAAAATGAAAATGAGTGTAAAATACGTACAGCCCAATGGAAACTATCGAATATATTTTAGGCTTAAATTGGGAAAAAAGCTAGTTTTTCATCCAGTCAACTAAAACTAAATTGCTAACCTGTTTTTGTGGTGTAAGTTGTAACGGAATCTGAAGTAATAAATACGTATATTTATTATTCACATTCTATTTCATTATATATATATATATATATATATATATATATATATATATATATATATATATATATATATATATATATATATATATATATATATCTGATATGGGATACTACCTAATATGGGATCGTAAAGTCCTCAGAATGAGCTCAGAGGAAATGGGATAACAACTCCATCGTTCTCACGCTTTGCTAACAAATAACCTGAAATTTTGCTTTGGATTATGCTTTTAATAAACTCTAGATTTAATTCCATAATCTCTAGATGAACTATACATAAGCTCTAGTAAAATTATGCATAAACTTAACATATTATATTATACATAAACTCTAGATAAAATAACAATAAATTCTAGATAATTTATACATAAACTCTGCATAAACTCGAGATAATAAATTATACATATACTCTACATAAACTAAAGATCTCTACATAAACTCTAGTCAAAGTAAACTCTATATATAGAATATAGATGATACATAAACACTAGATAAACGTATTTCAGCGTTTTCGAAAATTGAATCCCTAAAAGGGTAAAAATAGGGGATGAAAGTTTTAAACAAACGCACAGGCCAAACCATTACGGCTGGAAACTTCAAATTTGGCACACGTATTCCTCTATGAAACAGGCAAGACTATTTAGGAATATATTAGGAAGGATTTTTCTTAATTCAACCCCCAAGGGGGTAAAATAAGGGATAAAAGTTTGTATTAAACTTTGTTCCTTGGACATATTTGCATAAAATTTCATATGAAATGAATACTGCAAAAATAATTAATTAGGTACGTATTTCAGTGTTTTCCAAAATTTAACCCCTAAGAGGGTAAAAATAGGGTATGATAATTTAAAAATAAACGCACAGGCCGAAGTTGGTTGAAAAGTACACGTGAGAAAAAAAAATCATGCGGTCGTTGACGACCGATGCAGGTACTTCGCGCGGGCGCGCACCCATATTAGGAATACATCAGAATAACGAATATAGGCTATAATTAATTATTATTATAAATACACTGTTTTAAACCTAATTTCACGCAAGCCGCGGGAAAAAAATTAGTATATTTTAATACTAACGTATCAGTTATAAACTTCGTTGAAAAAGTATGCGCATAAATATATTTATATATCCTATTATAATACACAAAAAAATGGAAATATACATTAATTAAATGCAGGTTATTTAAGTAAACAATTAACAATGAGCGTGTTGTTTCATAACAATGAATAATAATATGCTAATTATTGTAAAACAAATTGCAAGCTATGCTTAATAAAATAATACATATTATAATTTGTATTCGCTTTGAGATACCTGAAGAACTGTGATTTATGAATAATGATATCCAATAATTTAAAACCAAATATTTCAAAACTAAAGATAGGCTGTGACGTACATTTGACAGAACAAATCCTCATACCTGAAAAAGTTACGCCATCTTAATTCCACCATACCTCAAATGTAAAAATGGGCCCAAACAGCACACAAAGTGGGGCCATTTAAGTGGGGACAGTTTCTGCCTTAACATACCACGTCTATACTATATACGTCTATGTTTAAAACCCCTTCCCCACACGACGACGACGTCACATATTTTTATCCGTGGGGTATCGTTGAATAGATCTTTTAAAATAAAGGCAAGATTTCATACCTACTATACCTACTATACCTACTATACCTACTATACCTACTATACCTACTATACTATATACATAACTTTTTTACACAGTCGACCATTTTCGAGTAATCGGCACCCAAGTGGATTATAAGTTGCCCCCTCCCCCCTGGCATTTCTAAACTATGAGACTTACAAACTTGCAATTTTCTATGCTGACAGATCATGCTGAATTCTCTTTATGAAAATTATTTTGAACGAAATCGGAAAGTAACTTTTGAAGTAATAAAAAAACCTATAACGCGTTTATAGTTACGGAACCCTCCTTAGATGTGTCTTGATATGCCTTTGGTTAGGTTATTTTACGTGTGACATAATTTATGGATGACACCTAACTTATAAAAATTTACCAATAAAAAAAATATTTTATGCGGGATTAATACGCGTGACTATTAAGCCGCACTATTTTTGCTCAAAGCGTCTCTAATTTTCCAAATAAAAGTATAAACGAAACTCCATTAAGTATTCTCTATCAAATATATTGTAGATTGAAAAACTTTGTGCGGCAATTGAGCTCCATCGAGGTCCGCCTGGTTCGTTAACCATGAAGATACTTTCACATAGTGGAATATAGTTTTGTTATACAGCCTTTGAGCGAATATAAAAACGAATTAAATTGTTGAAAAGCTATGTCCCAATTTCACCAATGCCTGTTACTGTTGTTTGTCTAAATATCATGCCAACTCTTACATTAATACGAAGAACGAGAAAGACAACATGATAACATTAGTGTTGCCCTAAATCGGTCTTGGTCTTGCAGTCTTGGTCTTTTTTTGTATGCTATTTTGCTTGCATTTTAGCAAGATCAAGACTGACTGTGCAAGTGAGCAAGAACAAGACTTAGGGCCAGCGCAGACAGACAGGAATAATCCTCGCACGGTCTCGGGCATTTTCTATTTTTTATATCGGGAATCTTCGAAGATGCGCGAGCATTTTTTTAGGTTCAAGCATGCATGCACTTTATTGTAATAATTTGAAAGTGGATTTCGAGTGCGTTAAAAAAATTCTCTCCGCTGCGCTCCTCTCTGTCTGCGCTGGCCCTAAGCCTGCGAGACTCTTTCGTCTTGCAGTTCGGGGTATACGCTTAGGGACTCTATATATGAGTCTTTAATATAAAAAATATACTTAATAAAAATTTTTGGTACTCTTTCACGAAAAATTTACTGAACGGATATTGATGAAATTTCTTATGCTAATACCTATAAGCTCTGGATTAACACAGGCTACTTTTTATCCCGATAAAGTATACTGAACAGTGTACAGTGTTCCCGTGAGATGATTGAAATTAAAAATAAAATTAGGCATTATGCACAGACCATGCACAGACATTGCTTACAGATACCGAAGCGTATGATAGAAATATTATTATTTATGTATATGTAGATTATTGTATAATATATATATATATATATATATATATATATATATATATATATATATATATATAATATGTAGATAGAAATTTTGCCCACGTATTTCTCATATGACGTAGGCATCCACTAAGGAAGGATTTCTTAAATTCATCCCCGAAGGGGGTAAAATAGGTGATAAAAGTTTGTATGAAACTTTTTACTCCTTGGACATATTTGCATAGTATTTCGTATGAATTGAGTAAAAATAATGAGTTACGTATTTCAGCGTTTTCTAAATTCAGCACCTAAGCAGGTAATAATTTCAAGTGGAAGCGTAACAAACAAACTCACATTCAAATTTATAATATTATGAGTAAGGAATAAGCATTACGTACCTATATTGTAAACTCCTAAAGTAAAGGGTAGGGTAGGTACTAGGTATCTACAAAAAACACAAAGACAATTAACGGTGTTCCCGTGGGATAAGTAGTGTATTAACCCGGGCGGAGCCGCGCGCAAAATCTAGTACCTAACCTAAATTTTTGTCTACTAAACACGGAAACTACAGGACCGATTGAAAAAAAATCACCATTAGAATCCAACATTATCGCCTAAGAACATGGGTGATAGAATATGCTCACAGTTTTTGTATTAAACCTATAGCGTGCGCCAGGGCGAAGCCGCGGCGCGCCTCGCGCGCCGAGTGTGTCTAATTTTTAAACGGTTTTATTTAGCTTGGCCAGTTTATTTATTTATTTGTTTGGGTCAAATTTAGTAATTGTAATTTTACCCCCTTCCTGACACCAGATCGATCTGATATTTGGTACCCACTCTTAATCTTGATGACAGAACAATAATAATAAAAAATTATGACTGTAAATCCAAAATGGCCGCAAATACAAAATGGCGGATTACATATTATTTTATTTGAATAAATTATTATAAAGTTCGAATTTTAATCGCTGTCGTCTGTACTAGACAAAGATGATTCGTCGGAAGAGTCCGAGTCAGCTGTGTTTATGATAAAACTATATATTGTATTATCAATCATGTTGTCAATATTGCTATAAAAATTGTCCTCGACTTTTATTACATGATCCACACAATTTCGCCATTTATCAACAGATACACGTTGGATCCCCTCTTGTAGCAGTTTTTTCACATCTTCAAATTTAAATGTAGTATTATTGCGAGCTACGTGTCCCTTTATTCCATAATTAAAATCAACAACTAAGCACTCATAATAACAGCAAAAATCAAAAATAAAACTAACCGAAACGGAATAATAACAACAAAATACCAAGTAAATACGGAGACGAAAAAATATGTATCACTTCGAACTCAATCCAAACAGGAATGAACTTGTTCACAATTGTTTGGCGGACCAAATGTTGACAACTGCGGCACTGGCCGCTTTCCTGTACCACGAAACACGCTACGACAGCTGTCGTCGACCAACTGACGTCATTATTGCATACGAGTGATAAGGACAGATATAATATTAACTCACTTTCATAATGCAACTCAGTAGCGGTCCGTTTATTTACGTTTTTTATCTTGTCTCGTTGGCCTTACTTTACATTATTTTTATTGTAATAAAACCGTTTAACATAAAAATATTTTTTTATTAATTTTTATTTGACGCATATTCTTTCGAAATTTGAAATCAAAACTTCAAAGTTATTGTAAGATGTTAAATTATATAATCAAATTGGTTTTCAACACATGTGTTGAAAACCAATTTGATTTTGACTTTTTCGTGGCGAATTGCGTCTTGGATCGATTAAACTTCTAAAGCC
This sequence comes from Phengaris alcon alcon, assembly GCA_037179445.1. Lineage (NCBI taxonomy): Eukaryota > Metazoa > Arthropoda > Insecta > Lepidoptera > Lycaenidae > Phengaris > Phengaris alcon. The sequence goes on from JAYRCH010000194.1 coordinate 749,424, forward strand.
CACTTGCGCAGATCTGGATTAAAATTAACACTAGGTAAAAACATGTTACTTTTATCTCTCTCGTTCTTCGTATTTATAATAGACAAGATTAACTTTAATCCTGATCTGCGCAAGTGGGCCTAAATAAAAAGTACAATTGCAAAATGCAACACGAATAACTTACAATATAAGTTATATATTATATTTATCTACTAAACATGGAAATTACACTACCGATTTGAAAAATTCTTTCACCATTAGAATCCTACATCTATGCCTACATTATCGTCGATGAACATAGGTGGTAGAATATGCTAATAGTAAACAGTTTTTGGTAGAAATTAAAAACCTATATCGCGCGCCCGGGCCACGCACGACGCCCCAGAGCGCAGCACGCGGCACTATACACCTACATAATTATGCGTATGGAAATAAATGTTATAATAAATAAACACCTCTTAAGTTAAGTATTATAATACAAATCACAAAAACACACATAGGTACGTACATAAAAACAGTCAATATGTATATCACCCAACATTCAAGAACTTTAATTAGTTAGGTAATAAAACTATAGTTTAAATAACAATGACCTTGTATGTTCAACAGCAGCAAAGTCCAAAGTCCAAACTCCAAACTTATAACTCGTATGAATAGTCAATATATTTTGTCTTTATTCAATAATATTTAAATATTTGAAAATGTATAAATAACCCCTTACATAGATAGACACACACCAGACAGAAATTCAAATTTTAAATTATTTCTTAAATCAAATCTTAAATCTCCTAGTATTCTGTTTAAGCGAAGTAGGATCAGCGTAAAACTTGTTTAAAGTAAATACTTTATTAATCCGAATAACTTCAACATATCAATCAGTAGATCCGAGATCGCACGAAGTCTATGGTTCGTTTGACTGTTTCATAAATCAGTGAGCCAATGGTTTGTTTGGCTCGAACTGAGCCAATCGAGCCATGGTTTCTATGGTTCGGTAATAAATCAGTGAACCAAAGACTAGTGACCGAATCAATTTCATACGAGTGAACCATTGAACCAAGTGCACCGCGCAACCCAGGTTTTTTGTTCGTTCCATCGCAAACGACACAATATGAATAATAAATAGCAATAGGCTAATAGGTAATTGTGAGACTTGCGAGACTCTTGCTGCAAGACCAACACAAAGACCTGGAGTGCAATACCAATACCAAGACTAGCAGGGTTATTACCTAACTTCGTTGGAATTCATGTAAATGCTTATATAAATTATTGTCCCAGCCAATTGAGTGAGTCGGGGTATTACGCAACTATGTACTTACATATGAAACTATGTTGGTATGAAGAGTGAACTATTGTTGTATTGAAATATGCGTTTTGTTGTGTGTATTATCAACATGTAATCTATTTACATGTTATGCTATTTAGTAATTATAAAAACTAATAAGGACTTAAAAAGAAAAAAAAATTGTGTACTTTAAAACACCACCGATGTTTAAATTTCATATTTAAAACAATTTATATAATTTTCAGAAAAGGCCATCATGTGTAATATCGAAACGCAATATTGTCACTTTACTTAAAAATTATAAACACTGCCAAACAATAACATAACCTAAAATATTATTATGTTAAACATTTTCTCATTTATAAGTTTAATCGATTTAGATTTTTATAGAAAAAAAGTAAGTTTTGATATTATTAGATTCTTTTCGATGTTCGGACCTATGAGATTCCATGATTGAATTTTTTTGTAAACTCACAGGCCACAATATCTATTACAAGTAAATAGAAGGAATAAATCAAGAGGCAAGAATATTTGCGATCGAAGTGGCTCACAGAGTAGCTGTACCTTTCTATGAAGCACAGATTATTAATAACCTAGTAATATGAAGTCTACATAGGCTAACCGCCTCCTTTTTTGGAAGTCGGTTAAAAATGTCGAAGCCGGGAGTAGAAGCTTCGTTTGACAGTTCTCATTTCATGGCTTATGTCAAAATGCACTACGTCACACGATTTGATTGGTCTTAAGGACGTTTCATTCGTTCTCTGAAGGACAAACGGCGGAATATTCAGTTCTTAATCTGATAAAAAAATCAATTCATGTGTGTATAGGTCAACTTTTCTCACTAAAAGAATACAAATTACTCCTTTTGCAGCTTTTTGGAATGAAATAGTGAATAGAACAAAAACGGCTTTATTATGAAAATTTTAGAATACTAAGCAAAAAATTGAACGGCCTCCCTCTAGAGTCTAGGTGGACCGATGACCTTATGAAGGTCGCGGGCCGCCGTTGGTTGCGGGTGGCCCAGGACCGTTCGTGTGGAAATCTTCGGGGGAGGCCTATGTCCAGCAGTGGACGTCCTATGGCTGTTAATGAAAAAGCAAAATATAGTTTTTTTTTGTTTTTAATAAGGTGTATTACCTCTTCTTTCCCTAATAACTGATTCAAGTCAGTTTCGCATCGACCTGATCAATGTTTTCAAAAGATCTTGCGGAGTATTGTCCCATTCTTGTGACAATGCAACTCTGAGCTCCACAGCCGTTGTTGGTGCCGGATTTCTTGTAAATACAGCTCTTTTTAGGTTGTCCCACACGTGTTCTATCGGATTGAGGTCCGGGCTACGTGCTGGCCAATCCATGCAACGAATCTCAACCTGATTAAGGTATTGCTCAACTTGTCTCGCTGCGTGCGGTCGATTATCGTGTCATTATCCTGCATCAGAATGAAGTTTTCGCCTATAAATCCGCTAAAAGGTACGACATGAGGGTCCAATATCTCCGTTATATAGCGATGTGATGTTAAGCCACGGTTACCACAGCCATGTGTGTCTGCGTCAATAAACACAAGTTCAGTTCGGGCATCCATCGATATGCCGCCCCAAACCATACAAGACCCGCCTCCTAATGGAACCCTCTCCTCAATGCAATTTTGAACATATCGCTCTCCTCGTCTACGGTAGACTAGTCTGCGACCATCAGCACCGTACAAACAGGTCCTACACTCATCAGTGAATAATACGGAAGCCCATTGCTCTTCAGTCCAATTTAAGTGTTCACGAGCAAATCTTAGTCGAGCTTGCCTCTGAACTGCAGACAATTTTGGTCCATTTGCGGGTCTGAAAGGTATGAGATATCACGCTCTTTTAGCCTTCATCTTATGGTTCGTTCGACTAACTGCTACGTCACGTACCTGGTGGAGCTCATTTTTAATTTTATAGACGTTAAAAACCGATTTCGCAAGGAAGTTGTCACATTAAACCTGTCGTCACGAGACGTTGTCACCCAAGTTCTACCGGTTCCACGTCTTATTTTGAATGAACCTGTCTCCATAAACCTTCTGTAAGCTCGGGAAACCGTAGACTGGTTTACATTTAAATCTGCAGCAATTGTTCGTTGGTAGGCCTTGCTGCACTAGTGCAACAATTTGTGCGGCTTTTTCGGACGATACGTCCATATTCGCGAGAGAAAAACGTGTTTAAAATGAAAACAGACTAGCAATTAAACAATTAGTAACGATAATTCAACATGTAACAAAACAAACAAAAAACCATCAAGTGACATTAACGTAACAACGAGTTAATCTTTTGTAAATTGACAAGATTTCTTCTATAGAATATTTTCTTTCTTTTGTGACAGTACCATATTTAAATTTGATTTTGTTTTTGTGTTTATAAACCAGTACCATACTTTCAAAAACCATATTTTCAATACCAATAAATGTAAAAAGTTATAAATAGTTATAATATTTCGTAATAAAATTTGATTGAATGTGTTCTTGCACTATGATGGTTGAGTATGAGTTGAGATGTCCGCAAGTGTAATATTGTATATATAGTATATTGTATATCGCTGGTGTATTGGCGCAAGATAATACCAATAATGGCTAAGTCTCGTCTTGTTCTTGCATTAGGTGCAACACTAGATACCATGATATCAACGAATAACTTTAACTGACGTTGGTAAAATTGACACTAACGGCCGGTTTCAATAACCTATCTAACAATAACTATTTGTTAAAAACGTTGTCATTCAATCATTTGCCGGTTTTTTGCGACACAAATTTGACGTTTCTAACAAATAGTAATTGGTAGATAGGGTGTTGAAACGGGCCGTAAGTCAATTTCTTCTCATGGTTATTTGGTTGTTCTTTTGCTTTTGTTATCATGTTAGGGTCAATTCAAACCGCGACGATACGTGACGCGGCGCTGCATTTTTTTAAGGTAGCTATTCAAAATTGAACTATATTCACTACACAAAAAGATACGCGTTTCATTGCAAGAGCGGTGCCTTCGAAATTGACTTTGCTTGACTTAACATTCGAACTCTTGCAATGAAACGTGTATCTTGTCTTGTGAATAAAGTTCAATTATGAAAAGCTATCATAAAAATGCAGCGCCGCGTAGAGTTGCGTCTCGCCGTAGTGTGAACTGATCCTTAGTAAGAGAGACCTTGAGATTGCGCAATCCTATTTTTCAAAACATAGATGTACTGCCGCCGATAAGCCGGTGTACCACTTATCGACCATATTACTGTGGTGTTATGTTTACAAGTGATACACGGGCTTGCGGCCACCGTAGCTTTCTTAATGTGAGTATTTAAGTAGGTACAGCTTATTTTAGGTACAGTATTTTTAAGTGCCATTCAAAAAGAAATTACTCACTTAAAACAATACTGAAGCACAATTGAAATAGTATTTTCGCTAAAACAACGTTACCACAAAACAGAACGCTTTATACAATTATAATAAAACCGAGTTACTGCTCTTCAGCACCTAAAATTAAGGTAAGGGCGATTTGGAGTGGCAATTTCGTCCATATGAGTTCAACTCGTAAAAATTATATTACAGAAACACTAATAAACCAACGTTGGGATAACAGTATGATTACGGAAATTTTCCCTGTAAATTGCACAATGTTATAGGGCGAATAATTTAAAAAAACCTTGTCTGTGCGGAATTTTAAATAGTAATAAATATAAAATTTAATAAGTATAGTTTTGGTAGATTCTATTTAGTGCCCAGTGTCTAAAAAAGTTTGTAGAAAGTTTAAATATTTATGATTACCGTAAACCGTTTGATTCGCACTCGAGATAGTGCAGGTTCGATTTCTAGGTTGTAGCGTGTACCAAAGAGAGTTTTTCACATCTCAAGTACATTATAGGCACGCTCTAGTGAAGGAAAACTTCATGAGGAAACCCGCACATAGTTGGCCCCAGACGTATTGACGAGCCATTCCTCTGGACTAGGCTGACTGTGTTGTGAGAATGCCGTATGTGCTTGGGCAACCATACGACATTTAAAAACCGCCTGGCCCACTACAGTAATTCAAGAGTGGTTCCTTCGCTCGGAGAATACTGTATACTGTATAAATCATCCATTGACGGATGAAAAGGCCTAAGTTAAACCTATTGTACTATATCTAGTAAAGGTACCATACTACTAAATCTACCATAACAACAATTTTGATACCTTTGTTAATAATATGTACAAACAATCTTTATTTTTTATATAATTTTCTACGATTTATTATTTTTTGCTTCATAAAACGCCACATCCTACCACTATTATAAGTGTGAAAGTTTGTGAGGACGGATGGATGTTTGTTGCTCTTCCACAAAAAGAATACTGAACGGATTTCGATGAAATTTAGTATGGTAGTGGTAGTAGCTGTAAAAAGTACAGTGTTGCCACGGGATACCGTATTTACACGGGCGGAGCCGCGGGCAGAAGTCAAATAAGCGCGTTCAAAATATGAGCACGTTGTAAAATTATTAGATAAGCTATTTCTGAAAGATCCTTCGGCCTATTCAACGAATGACACACTTAAATCTTATGGCCAATAAATTAGTCGGTTTATTAGTCGATCGTAAAGTTATATTAAACTTATCTATTCCAACAGGTTGAACATTAGTAATACATAGATTGTCAAATCTAGTAATTTTACACAATATTAGTTTAAGTACTTTTTAGGGCAATTAGAGCAGTTACCTTTATCTTCTACTAGGTTTTGTGCGCGGCTCCGCCCGCATAAAAACAGTGATTCCTCGGGAACACTGGACTTTTTCGGGATAAAATGTAGCCTATTTTATTATCCAGAGCCTAAACTAGTACCATACCATATTGCATTGAAATCCGTTCAGTAGTATTTGCGTCGAAGAGTCGCAAACATCCATCTGTCCATCCAATGGATGGATATCCATTCTCATAAACTTTCACGTTTATAATAGTAGTAGGATTTGGCCAAACGGCCAAACATCCATACTTCAAAAATTCTCGTTGGTTAAGATATCTTTTTATGCGCTGTCGACCATTTTCGTAAACACCAGTGGCGAAGACTAATCTGTGTGAACATTGTTGAACCGGTCCCAATACTTAATGGGTAGCTGAGCCGCCCGGGAGTCTCGGGACTGGAGTGCATATCCGTGTTACGAACGGCATTATGGTCACTAACTTTGTTTCGGCTGCGTGGACCTATTCTCTAGATGCAAGTGCAACATACTCACCACACAATGTTGGAATACGTTCTTAGTTACTTGTATCAAATACAAAGACTGTCGGACAGAACGTACTGTCGTTGAACCTACTGTGTCTGAGTTTTAATCACTCGCCGTGATTTTTTATTTATTTATATTAATTGTAGTTAACTTTTAGTCGAGTAGGTAGGGACAAAATCTCGAGCTCAGCACACAGATTGTAAGAAATCTTAAATTAAATTAAAAATTAAAATATTTCATTGCATTGTAACAATTTACTGACTCCCACACTACAAGATTAATGGCCCTGTCTGACAGTTAATTATATTTAAAAAAAATATTTTTCTTTAAAGTTGGCTGATTGAAACCACACTAAGAGGCAGCGGAGCGACGCGACGCGACACATAAGTATGTGTCTGTACTAATAATACCGCAATGGACCGCTTCGCCTATATCCGCTGTCGCATAGTGCGTTATATCTCATACAATTTCATACAAAGAATATTTGGCCGTATCGCGTCGCGTATTTCCGCTGCCGCGTAGTGCGTTATATCTAGCACAAATTTGATACAAAGAATATTTTGCCGTGTCGCGTCGAGTAGTTCCGCTGCCGCGTGCCTAGTGCGATCCCACCTTTAACGTTTCCTTTTTCTTTTGTTGCAGCTAGTACCAATTTAGTGGGGAAGTTCACTCAGAGCGTTCGTCGGATCGTCCAGGATGTCAAGGACGAGGGCACGTCAAGTAAGGTTTTTTTAGCCTGAAAGTTATCGTAGTTAGGGAGAAATAGATTAAAATTACTAATAGTATAATATTTTTATTGTTTACCGATGTTATGAATAATTATACCTGAGGTTGTTCATAATCAATTACCGATATTTTGGGCATAATAATACGATATAACGCATAATTCAAAACGTTTAAGCTGAAAAATAGTTAAAATTTTGAAAAAATATACTAAATAAAATTACATTACGCTCTTTACTCCGCTGTTTAGGTCATTGACTTCACACAGCTAATTGTATTGATGTGATTTAAGCAAAAACTTTGCTTCCTCTATAAATCACCTGTTCCTGTGAGGTTAATAACCTCAGCGTCTTAGAGAGCTCAATGTAATTTTTTATTTAGTAAAATAAAAAAAAAACGAAAATGTTAATAATTTTTACTTTGTAGGAGCGGTAGATCATATATATGCTAATTGATTTTGAACAACCTTACTATAGACAGCTTAATTTTCTTTGAAGTAATTTCGTAGAAATTAGAAAAAACCTAATTTAGAAAAAATATACCAGGCGGGCAGACGAAAGAGGAGGTGATAGAGACTAACGAACGCCTGCGCGCGGTGCGGATCCGACTCGACGAGAACTACGACACGGCGAAAAAGGCCCTGGTCACCCTCATGACGAGGTACAACGAGTCCAAGAGCGAGAGGAATGTCTTCACCAGATACGCGCTGCTGAAAGCTATGATCAAGGTACGATTGCATGTTACGATTTGTGCAAAGAAACATTACATTATCTATTAAAGGAGAGACCTAAGCCGCAACAGTTAGGTGATGATGATAATGATGATTATATTAGCGAGACTCAGGCCTCAACAGTACGACATGGCTTAGAAGGCCCTGGTTACGATGTACAACGAGTCCCAGAGCGAGAGGAACGTCTTCACCAGATTCGCGCTGCTGAAGCCTAAGATCAAGGTAAAGCGATAAACGTAGAGGATGATTCATATTAGGCTTATATAAAAATGATGATGATATTAGAGAGACTCAAGGTCTAATAGAACGACTCTATGGTGCTGAAGGCCATGGCCAAGGAAAGATGAAAGATATTAGGATTTTTTCAAAGCAATAGGAGAAACATATTATTTCAATATTAGCCACTAAAGATTTAAGCCTTAATAATAATAGGAGAGAGTCTTATGTAAAATATTTAGTTTAATTTAGAAATATTGAGCTACTACTATTACTACTATATGTATAAATGTTAAAAAATATAATATTTTTGTGTAGTTCACTAATTAGATTCATCTACAAACACGTTTTAAAAAAGAAGATAAAAAACCTAAATCATTACATCATATACAAAAACATTCATTAATGTAAGTATGAACTTAAACGCACAGATTTCGGAGATATTTACAAATATTTTCCTGCGGCCTTATATTATTTCATACACTTTTACCTAATCGTGACATCACAGTTAGGTACGACTTTTGTATGGAGTGTTTTCACGAGACTTGCGAAATTTTGTAAACAAATCGCCGTACTTTTGAAAATATTGATTTTATTTACGTTCCTCTGAGAACTTATTCCTATTTAAGAGTACAATTCATTTGTGCAATAAAGAAGAAATCAGTCGTCTAGCCTATTATTATAAGGGTTGGAAGTGGTCGAGGAAAATGATAATGATATAAGCCAAGTGCTTAGGCTTATGATTACTATGATTATACGTTTACATCATACATCTAATTTGATCTTCGCTATCGAATGAAATCCAACGTTATGTAAATGTTTGTAACAATTACTATTGCGACATTCAAATTGTAAGGTCAACGTGGTTTTAAACTCGTGTATTTATCTGAGTAGATTCGACTTTGTAGTGTACAATGCACGAGAGCACCCTCTTTGACTTTACGTTCTCTGAACACGAATGTTTTTTTTTTTTTATATCAAGACAATTACTAGAACCACACATAATGTAAAAGTATTTTGTCTAAAACATAATTAAGTTCTAACGATCACAATGATACGAATACAGATGAAGTTATTTCACAGATTCAGCCTAATTATGAGGGATGTTTGAATAACTTACGCGTGCAGAATGATATTTTTGAGTTGGAATCTGCGTAACGACTAACGAACGATGAACGAACGTATTAATTATCAGTTAGTATGAACGTGATCCGCTCACAGATGTCAACGGGATGCAAATGTTTCAAATCATTTATGTCGTTCCGTTCCAATAGGTAGGCGGTATGCATGGTTTGGTTCTCATAGCCGCAATTATTGTTCTACAAAATTTGCCTGTGATCGCATCGAGTAATAATTTTCTTTCATTCTCTAACAATGACAACTGACAACCATGGTACCAGTCTCGTTGTGTTTTATTATCTATGGACGCTTTCACACCACGTCAATCTGGTCCCGTGGTATGTTCTAGAAGAACTTGTGTTTAGAATTTAGATAACGGAAATATATTTAATACTTTTAGACTATGCATATATTTAAGATTTTTATTATTATATATAATACACATAATATTTAATACACATCCATGACCCAGGAACACAAAACTTTTTTGCTCCCGGGATTCGAACCCTCAACCTCCAACAACAAGCCGGGCTTGAGCCCCAACGCGCTAACCACTAAGCCACGGAGGTCGTCAAACAAACTTGCCTGAGGTTGAATTCTTGCTTGATGACGTTATCCATCCATCCTGTCCCCTCAAAATTTCCGAATTTCGTTATGCTAAAATTATGGAAGTATTAAAAACGGCCAAGTGCTAGTCGGACTTGCGCACGATGGGGTCGGTACAAAACGGCAAAAAATCACGTTTGTAGTATGGGTTTGTATTTAAATATTTATTTTATTCTGTTTTTAGTATTTGTCGTTATAGCGGAAAAAGAAATGCATAATCTGTGAAAATTTCTACTGTCTAGCTATCAGAGAGATAGACAGCAAAGTCTCAGTAATAGGGTCCCGTCTTACCCTTTAGGTAACCCTAAAAAACTTAAACTTTCCTTAAACTGACTTTACTTGACTTTACTTTGACTTATTTTCAAAGGAACCTTTCAACCTTAAACTTACAAAAACAGCTTAAGCATCAAATCAAGTCCCGTTAATTAAGGCAGGACTATCGTGGATATCGTCTCGAAATTCACGGCAATTTAACCCGCGCTCTTCAGCGCCCGTGATAACATTGACAGCTGTCATTTTGTCTAACTTAGAGCGACGCTGATTGGACAATATAATTTTGAAGGAAAATGTGTCCCTAATTTAAATTATATTGCCGAGCTATTATCAAGTCTGTAAAAAGGCGACTAAATAAAAAAGCAAAGTAATTTTGAATTAAAAGAGTAATTTTAGTTTAAATTCCATTCAGGACATTAACGAAAATTTCAGTGATAATTTTTTATGTGTCAGTAAAGAACATAACGATCACAGAACATACTACAATATGAGAACCCCACTATCGGCAAGTAAAGTTATAAAAGATCATATTCCATCAGGAATGTTCTCGGCACGTATTTCTTATAACTCCTAATTTTCGCTAACAAAATGGTAAATCAATTGAGCTTGCTGAACCCAAGTCACGTATTGCCTTTTATTGACCATCTCCACTGAAATCTCAAATCATCGTTTAGCATTTGTATTTTAAACGGTTTTCAACTTGTGGTTTGTGGTTCTTAATAGTTTATTGTTAAACATTGAAGATTTATTAGAAAACTTGAGAGATGTCAAGGGACACCCGGATGGAACGAGGTTCCTTTCGATTAATTAGTGAAGGAATTGTAATTTCTTTTTTTTAAGTTATAATAATATTTTTTTTATTATTAACAAATATAATGTAATATAAACTTAATCAGTAGGCTCAATTTTAGTCATAATTGAGAGAGAGAGAGAGAGACAGACAGAGAAACACGCGCACGCCGCACACGGCTTACAACTATAGCAAAAAGTGTCGTTACAACTTTTAGTCTTAATTTTTTCCGTCTAACCCCCTTTCGCAACGCGCGATAAGGAACCTCGTTCCAAAAAGCAAAGCTGTTTTTATCGCAAGCATCAAACGAAAAGACAACCACAAAACTAGAAAAATAACAAGTGCGCTGTCGATCTTAAAAAATACACTATTAGAAGTTGCCCGTAACTTTGTTCGCGTAGAAATCCGTATATCCTTATAAAGTATCCTAATAAGCGTGTCCTTTCCAAGGTCTTATCTGTGCCTGTACCAAATTTCATCAAAATCGGTTAGCAACAGACCAACAGACAGAGTTATACTTTCGAACTTATATAATAAGTAGGTATATACTTAAGTTAGGATAGTAACTAGGAAGGTGCGCCGTAATTAATGTAATTGACTTTATCCTTGAACTTGATTTAATTTTGCATTACGCATTGTATAATTTTCATCAGGTAGCATTCTGTTCTTAGCGACAGAATGTTACAGAGTAGCATTATGATCTAAGCGACCGCGATTGGTTCGCGCGACCCACTGCTTAGTATGCATTAAACAAATCCCGCGACCAGTGGGCGTGGCCAGAGAAGCGCTTGGCGACCACGACCCAGTTGCCTTGGAGGCAGTGCGAAGTGCCGTCACGCGACCAGGGGGGAAGCACTGTCTAGCAACGTGCCGATGCACAATCGAATCAGAATCGATAGCCGAAGTGTACAATTTAAACTACTTTTCTTAAATAAATCCTTGGCTCAGCAAAAAAATTAAGCCCGGTCTCCTGCAGTCGGTGTCCGGTCGATGACATCGGAAAGCTAGTGGCCCGTGATCGCTCGGCGACAGGCGACCATGGTCGCGTGGTCATCCGATCGCCGTCGTGCGTCGCGGGAAGTTGGCTACATTTAACTGTGAATACTAACCCTCCCTCAGTTTACTAATTAGTCAGTTCTCTTAATTAACACTTCCCTTTGCTGTAAAGTTAAATAGATTCAGACATTTCGTGTCGCATAATAAAAAACATTTTGATTTATTAGTGTATGAATTAACTTCATAGTTTAAAGTATATTATTTTGTGTCTTAATAACTATTTATTATTATTAAAATAATGGTAGCAATTTTGCTGCGACCCTCCATAAATTATATATTTTTATTTTAAGATTAATGTGGAATAAGAGATCAGGCGCAGGTCCGACTATTTACGTGCCCATCCAACGCATGGATCATCTTTCTTGTCAGACAATCAGGTGATCAGCCTACACTGTCCTAACCAAACTTGGAAACAACATATTTTTGTTGATCAAACGCGAGAATCAATCCCACGACCTCCGAGTCGAGAGCCAAGCTCTAAACTACTGGACCACGGAGGCTGTAATAATATTATGTAATATTATTATAATTAAACTTGTTATTAAATTAAATAGGCTCCGAAATACTGGTCTGATTTTGATGAAACTTAGCACAGATATACAGTAGACCACGGGGACGGGCATAGGCTACTCTTTATAGCGACAAAATGTACAATGCCAGTGGGATTTCCTTTTGCACGCACGAATAAGGAAACATCTAGTCTCATACCTTCTCTAGTATCTTGAATATAGCCGGTAACATCAGAATCACATTAGTGCCTGAGACACGTACGAGTGTTGAACGTAGGAGCCCCGGCCTCCTCAAACGTGACCTTCCAGCCGTCAAATTAAACCAAACAGATATGGATCCTGAATTTATATTAGGTGTCGTACCTCCACTTTTCTCAGTATTTCGCTTCTATATCAATGGAGAGTCATAAATAAGTTCCTTATTTATTCTGACATGTTCAATGAATATTATAAGCTTGTTTCACAATCTACTTGCATAGTTTGTCTCTGTCGCTCGATATAAAGTAAGCAGCGTCTTCCGAAGCTAAGCTATCCGACACTTAAAGGGCTTGTTTCACAATCTTCTCATAAGAGTCAGACAGCTTAAGTATTTGGATATTTTGTCTCAGTCGCTCGATATAAATTAAGCAACAACAAGACTTCCGAATAAGCTATCCGTCACTTATTAACGATTGTGAAACAGGCCCTAAGAGATCTTTCAGTTGTCTTTTGTTTCCCTTCTACAAGTGTGCATAAATTTGTTTAACGTTTTTTTTTTAATTTATTTAAAGGCTCTTCATCATATGATTATGTTAGCCTTCATTTAACAATTGTAACAATTAAGTTAAATCTAATTCCCTTACATGTAACGAATGAATTACATAACTTAGAAATACATCACTAAATTCTATTTTAAAATTTGACGATGCAATTTAAAATAATTGTATCAGAGACTTCCAAGTAGGTAATGGTACAGGTATAAATACATATATATATATATATATATATATATATATATATATATATATATATATTTTTTTTTTTTTATATAAATACACAATATGAAAAGAACAATCACTGCTTTTGATTTCGACACGATATTCAAGTATCATTAGAAAATTATGATTCCATTGGTAAAGGAGTATGTAGGTAAGTACGAGAAAAGTACCTAAATGTAAAATGTAAATGAATAATACACTTACCTGTCCTTATACTCAAGATATTCAATTTTTTCTAATAAAAATATTAACCTCTGTTTTGTCAACCTATATCGGATGAAGAAGTCGATATCATCATATTTATCAAAATGTTCCACTCTTTGACGATATAAACAGGGTATTTTTGGTAACAAGTCATTAGAAAATAATTCAAGCACTTCAACAGCGTTTAAGTTACCAAAAACTGTCTCAGATCGTCTTCCATTTCAAGGGATTCACGTATTTTCAATCACAATGTAATGTTAGGTGACAGTTAAGGCGCGAAATATCGGGCCCCTAAAGTTAGAGGCCCCACTAAGGTCTTAGATGACATCTAAGCGTTGGTGAAAACAATTTTTCTTAAGAGGCGCCCTAAATGGCCGCTAAGGGATACTTAAAATTAGGAGTCAGTTGGTGAAAACGGGCATTAGTATGTTAAACAAATTCACGCCTTAAACTTTCGTTCCTTTCGCATTCCATAAGCACGTGCTAGTCATACAATTTACATAGCAATGCATTATACAAAAAAACCATCCAAGTGCGAGTCGGACTCGCACACGTATGGTTCCGTAGAAAGTAAAATATTGGTATAATGTTACCAACCATTACACCAATATTTTAAATGTTTACTTATTATATTTTAGTCATTTTTGTACAAAGTTTTCCAAGTAAGCGCATTTTACAAGTTAAGAATCTATAACTCCTGAACTAACGAAAGTTAGATAAGACGTTTAGTTTTCCTTCAAAGTTCATCACATGGACTACCACCATGAAGTTTTTCAGATTTTCGAGCCAACCATTCAGCTTTTAGATGGGGGACGGCAAAAGTTAGTCATCACTATAAAAAATCCTAATACTAACATAAGACTAATGTAACTATACTACGTTCCGATACATTATAATCCTAATGTAAACAAAGCCCAATATGGGCGGGTATAATGCTACCAATTTGAATGTCACTTATTCACCCACGCATTAATGAAATACAATGAAACATTTATTTGGGCCAATTTAATTTTTTGTTTACATTTAGATAACATTGAATCGGCACGAAGTATACACAAATCGCATAAAGGTATGGTGGAACATCATTATGCTGTACCATACATTTACATACCATCGTATATAATATCAAAGCTCATTATTTCTAAACCCACAATAGGCTAAGCTTCAATCATTGTGCAAATATTACAATAAAATATAAGCATAGACATATTATATTTAGAGATTAACATTAAAAATAAAAGTTAAAGTTTTATTTTTAATATAACCTGCTACTTTTGGAAGTCGGTTAAAAAGTAGAGTAAAACGCTAACGTTTAAGTACTTACCCCCTACCGCGGAAAATACATACTACATATTATGCCTTAAACTCATACTGATTATTTAACCCCCGACGCACTATAACTACCGTGTCTGTGTATGTCTATAGCATCGTAGCTCCCAAACGGATGAACCGATTTAGCTCTAGTTTTTTTCGTTTGAAAGGTAATCAAGAGTTTTCTGTATAAAATTCATCATAATCAGCTCACTTAAGTTGCCTAAAACTGTGACTTTTTATTTAGGATACTGTCTTAATTCTATAAAGAATTGTTGTCAATCTTTAAAACTTCAGAATTTTTGATATAGATACCTATTCTTCCTATCAATGTTATATTGGAGTGAGACTGCGAAATAAGAAGTAATATCAAACAAGTTGCAGCTCGACCAAGCATAAGATGAAAATCGCTTAACAGCGCCGTTGAAGCGTGCGCACAGATACTCATATGTAAATTGTAAATACGGATTTCACGTATGCAGTTGTTGCGGTCACTTCCTTTGTACTTAATTATTTTGAGGCGTCCTAGTACAAAGAAAAATGTTCAGAAACTGGTCGAGCACAGTCATAATTTATAATACATGAATAATGGCGTAGATAAGGGAACGGCAATCACGGATGACACATCACGACTGCATCGGATATCACTCAGTACCTCACTAACATCTTGATTCAAGGCTAAAGGTTAAAGGTACCCCCCTATAGCTTTTATCTGGAGGTCAGAGGAAGGTCACCGAGCGAGAAAGACGCCGGCAATCCAAAGCATGACACAGTTTAGTCCAAACCGCTCATACCCTCCACCGCTTGGAACGCAGTCAGACCCGCGTTCCGAACTTTACGTGTGCAGGGCGCTACTCTAAAGGCCTCCACAGACGAGAGGCCGATCGTTTCAGTTAGAACTGACGTCAGTTCGGCCCTTAGATTAATAACGCCTAGATAGTCTTCATACAAACGCATCGTACAAAGTGAAGAAAGCAACATATAGATGTAGGCGTAAGCATTACATACCGACACGCACACAAACAAAACTTTGAAGTTGTCGAGTGTGTACTCCTAAAATTGGAATTATTATATTTGTTTCTCTTAATATCGTGAGATGTAAAAATATAACTTTTATTTCATTTTAAACTGTCTAAACACAATTTGTTAACATTATTTATATTAAACTGGTATTAAGGAATATGTTAAGGATTATCTTAATACTGGCAATACTTAAATTGATAGTTAAACAAATCAAAAAATATTTAAAAACTTTGTCTTAGTTGCAACTATTAGTTAGCCATGAAAATTTTTAAATAAATTTATTATTACTAGTAACACTTTCACAATTCACAATAGGGCAGCAAGATGGCGACATAATATGATATTATTTTTAAATGTTTTAAATATTTGACTTAATACAAGTCAAATTGTTCGGACATAACATTTCATACTTACATATAAAATGTTATGTACGAAGCTTTTTTAATTATTTTCCGATGCATTGTGACACCCAATAACGACACAAACCGTCATAATGTTTTTAATATTCGGAGATCTATGCACTAGCGCTTGACCCTTGACAACTGACGGGTCGTTCTAGCAATCTGAGCCGATATGGCTCAGTATGATTTGTTTCACTTTTCATGCGCCTACTGGGTTAATAACTTTATGACAATAACTTTTGAAGTAATTCAAAGAAAACCTATTGCGCGTTGATAGTTACGGAACCCTCCTTAGACATGTCGTGACATGCTCTTAGTTAGCTTAGGCTATTATTTTATTTATTAATTGTATTATGTACCTTCCTATACCGTGATAGCTCGACGGTTGAAATTTTCACAAATGATGTACGTATTTCTATTGCCGTTATAACAAATGTTAAAACAGAATAAAAAAAAAATTTGAGGCTCACATACAACAAACGTGATTTTTTCCGTTTTGGTACGGTACCCCTCTTGCTGACTCCCACTTGACCGGTTTTATTTTACACTTGAATTTTATTACCGTTCAGTATAATCCCTAAAAAAACTTTTAGGTATTCCTAAGTTTAGTAGCTTTTTTATAGTTATCGGTACTCTTTTAGTAGTTTTTAGTAGAAAACGACGCGAGTTTAGTAGTTTCGCAAAAAAAGAGTAGGCAACACCGGAACGAATCGCTTCAGTCCACACGGCCGACTGATGCGATCTCGTAATTGCACACAGACAATACGATTTTGCATCCGTTCAGGCCGAACTGAAGGAAAACCGGACCATGTATGGGGCCCTTAATACGTCAAAATATGTCATAGCGCGCGGTTTAAACTGTGGAAAATGCGTTATCGTCGACACGCCAGATCGGACTGTCGGCCCCGCGCATTTACACGTTCCGTTGGAAGCGCGGCTTGGAACGGCGCGTGCTATTTCCCGCGGTCCGAACTGCATATATATATATATCATGGGCGCTAATGGATGAAAGGACTTTGGTTAGCCACAAAGTTTCAAAAGCTGTAAAGTACGACTGTGTTAATAATGCGAATGCAAAATACTCATTGTATTTCCCGTTATACAAAAGTTAATGGCGGAAAACTACGCATAGTGAAAGTCGGTGTACCACAAAAATAAACGATTAGCCTTAATAATAATATGAAAACCATTTATATAGCACACAATGTTGGTTGCAGAAATAAAATGTTACTCATTCATTTGAATTACTGTACCAGTGAATCCTGGTTCTTTGACCACCTGTCGCGCGACGCAGGTCGCGGGTCGCGGGGATTGTTTAGTGCTTCATATAAATTCATACTTAGGCTGAGATTATATTGTCCGGAATCCGTGGGCCAGAGATATTAAGAGCACTGAAAATAAGACTCTGCGCTAATACAACAGAGTTGAAAATCGAAGTGTCGACTGTCAGACTGTCATATATACGACATTGACATTTAACTCAACACTCGTGCGTTCGATTTTCAGCTCTGTTGTGTTAGCGCAGAGTTCTAATTTTGTGCTCTGAATTTTTCCCGGCCTTACGAATTCCGGACGATATCGTCCCTGTAGTGGCTCCGTCCTGTTTCAGTTCCGGGTGGCGGTCACGCGTCGCGGGTCGCGTGCATCGGAGGACTAACTTTATATTTTCATACTAGCTGTTTCCCGCGGCTCCGCCCGCGTTAATATACTATCGAGTATCCCGCGGGAACACTGTACTTTTCCGGGATAAAAAGTAGCCTATGTTTTAATCCAGAGCCTAAACTACTACCGTACCAAATTTCATCAGAATCCGTTCAGTAGTTTTTGCATGAAAGAGTAACAAACATCCATCCATCCTCACAAACTTTCACATTTATAATATTAGAAGGAAAGAAACACCATATTTCTATGTAATACAAACCTTATTTACTCTCTACTGGGTTTTATAGCATTTCTGCATTAGGAAAGCAAATAGCGGTTTTAATTTTCAGGGAAGCTCTTCAGATGATTTTCTTATTATGCTATAAACTTCATATTTAGCTGGTATCATACTGGAATATAAAACATACTGGAATAATGTAGTTATCAAGCTGCAATCTAAAACAGTTACACATGAGAAATACATTGTCTTGTGTAGATACAACAGTTTTAGGTACGTAATATACAAAATTAAAAATTTCAAGTAACCCCGAATTATCAAGCAGTGAGCGAGCTGAGGATGATAAATAACAAAGAACACCATCGATCATATCATCTTTCAAACGTTACCCAATATCCCAATAGGTTCATCCGTTTGGGAGTTACGATACGCACAGACACACAGACACGCTGTCATACAGACACGCCAAACATATTAAACATCCCCTCTGTTTTCGTCGGAGGTTAAAAACACATAAAAAACATTTCTCTATTAAATTTTAACTCTTTAGCAATATTTGCTAGATTTGCTTCATCTTCTCTGTGTTCAATCAGTTAATCGAACAAGTAAATCCTTTATAAGTTTATTTGCGTCGATATGAAACAGACTGCTGTGTTAAGTAGGTCATAGTTATCCAGACATGAGCAAATATAAACAAGCGTTATGTTAGTACCAGGTGGATGTAATTAGTTAAACTACAGGTGGCCCTGTGGTCGAAATTAATATCATTTTTAAGTTTGAACTTTATAGGGGTGTGGCAAACTGTGGTAACTAATTCGACGCCACGCAAAATGAAGTTAACTTTTTCACGGTGAGTAAACTCGAACACAGCACACTGCATGAGCTTCGCAAAATAGCGACTACTGTAGGCCCAGTTATAAAACATTTAATACATATTGAAATACAGTACCCGGGTAACCGGAGCTTTGCTCGAAGTTCTAGTAAATTAAAAAAAAAAAGAATCAAGGATATTTATCCGACCAGGATTCGAACCCACCACATTCCAAATATGCGAACAACGCAAAAAAATATAAGCATACCAAGCTGCCAATCAGACTGACACAATTGAGTCGAAATTATTGATATATGGTAGGAAAAATCAAAAATATATAAAGCTATTAAAATAAAAAATAAAGCTTAAAAAATGAGCAGTTTCTGAGGGATAAGATCTATCTAAATCGATTTTTTTCCCCGAAAACTCCCTGTATACTAGATTTCATGGTAACTTGCAGCCGTTGCCGAGATTCCGATTATATACATATTATACAAGATTGTCTCGTTTAAAGTGTAAGATATTAATATATTTCATTAACCGTTTTCTTATCATCTTACGTCTAACGTTTTCGCTATTGTGCGAAAGGCGTTGCGAGAGATTTTATTATAGTAATAGCATAATGGAGTTACAAAATATGACCTTGTATGACCACAATCCCGAACATATTACACACACTGAATATGAAATGTAATGTATTTCGATTGATTACATGGTTTTCTTTGAGCGGGAAAATGCTGATAACGCATATATTATGACAGACGATAATTGAGAAAAACCGGCCAAGTGCAAGTCAGACTCACGCACGAAGGGTTCCGTACCATTATGTCAATATTTTACATGTATTTTGCTATTTTTGTACGTCGTTTTTCGAGTAAGCGGATTTTACAAGTTAGGCCTCATAGCTCCTGAACTAACAAAATTATATAAGCATTAGTTTTCCTTCAAAGTTCATCGCACGGACAATCATCATCAATTTTTCAGATTTTTCGAGCCAGCCGTTTAGCTTTTAAAGAAGGGGAGATGCCCTATTTTAACAAAACAAAAATGGTCTTTAAAGTTGAATATCTCGCAATGTCTTAGCTATTTCTCAATGTTTTAAAAATGCCTATTTAATGATGGGTATCATCTATCGCCCTCATTAGACGCATGCAAAAAATCATCCCCACTTTACGTACAGGGGAGGTACCTGCCCTAAAACTAATATTTTCCGTGATTTTATTTTCTTTGTCAGCGTGGTAAATACACATATTATCATTTCATATTTTCTAGGCTCTAGCACTAAACGTTTGGAAGGTAAGCCGTAAACGGACGGATGGACACGACGAAACAATGAGGGTTCCGAGACGTGAACTACGAAAAGAGAACAGAAAGTAGGACAAAAATACATAACGGGTGATATATTTTTACTAATGCTGTGGACAACGTCGAGCTTATGCAAAGTGTAAGAGTCCTTACACAATACCATTACGTAGTTACTATTTATTAATCTGTGCCAATACAAAATATCTGCGCGCTGATTGAATCGCCACAGGCTTGTTCGACAAATATATTGGCGCGAGATGAGATTTCGACAAACATTTATCTCGTCGAAAAACCTGGATCCGATATCAAACCCTACAAAAGTTACATCTTAAACTACTTTGATAAGAGTTTAATCTGTGAATTTTAAACACATTCCGTATAAAGAATTTTGTAGTAAAAAGGAGCAGTTAGTCTGTAATCTGTAGTCGCTAGGGATTACCTTTATCGGACTGGAAGCGGTCCAAGTTATCCAGTTCAAGACACGATTGCACCCCGCTGAGCCAAGCCGCAGCTGGACCGTTATATTTGAGCACGAACACAGTTATTACGAGTATATTTCTAGGACTGAATAACATTGGTGTTATTTTTACTAGGACTGCACTGTAAATGTAAGTACTGTTGTTATAATATGTCTTTGGAGTCGCTATGGAGTGTGTCTCAGTCCCCTAACGGCCAACACATTCATAGGGTATTTTCCAAGTTTTTGAAAATTATGTCAAATTGTTCATAATAACATTAAACATTTGCAACATAGATTTATAACTATTCTATGATTTGCAATCTGAACCATTATTTGTGAATTTATTTCCTTTCCTTGCAAATCAGCATAAGAGTTTAAATAAAAAATAAAGCAAGTTCTCACCTGTCAAGTATCAAATCACACTAAACTTGTAAAATCCTAGAATGCTTCGTGTTTACTTCGGTGATCTTGTTTTGTCATAAAACCTCCTCAATTAGCAGAGTTTCCGTGACTCACTCTGACATTGACGAATCACTACGGAGCCAAATATAAAAAAAGAAGAAAAACTTTGGTAATTTTACTATTTTAAAATGCCATACTAATAATGTAATAACGAAGAGAATCGCTGATATTCCGCACAAAACTTGCACTAAGTCAGATATTTTTTTTTACAATATGACGTTTACTGACGCTAATGTTACTGATACTGGCTATTCTTTAAGGGGATTAGGAAGTTTATTTTTAAAAAGATGAGAAAGTCACATTATCTTCCTGTGCGTTTTTAGTCACGTGATCAAACGTAAAAAATTAATTATTTAATTTTTGATATTTTATAAAAATCACACATATTTTATAGTAACGAGTTGGTCAAATTGGTTTTAAATATTGTGTAGTGATAAAATTTCAACAGTTTGATGTATATTTTCATCATAGGTTAATTGCTACTTGTAGATAAAGCTCGAGACAAGTTACTTAACTGTTCGACAAATGAAAGTCGTGAGAGAAAGATGTGCGCGAGAGAGTTATCCCGACTTTGTGGCGACTATTGTCGCGTCGCTATGCGCCTTTCATGCCTTTTATTGTTGTAACCTAATAATTATAAACTAGTAACAGTGACAGTTCTCCAGTATAGGTTTTTGTGAATTTTTTGTATGCAATTCTGTCGCTTCTATTTTTTCGTAAACTTTCTTAATATAGTCCCAAAAACAACATTAAATTAAAGAATTGTTTCCAAATAGGTAAAACTAATATCTTTTTTACCCGACTACGCCAAGCCAACTACTCCCCGAAGACCGGAGGTCGAATCTTAAGTCTTCTGCTTGAGTCGCCAGTGCCAGAGAGTCCCAGTGAGTCGAAACTGTGCTGCTGCTGCTGCACGGGCTCCAGTGAGTCGGAGTGCTGCCGTTCGGGGCCGGTGCTACGTGCTGACCAGGAGAGATGTGCTCTGCTTGCTGACCGATCGTTTGTAGTGAGAGTGCCCGTTGAAGCCGATGAGGGTTCGACCAGGTCAAGGTGCGTTGAGGCTGGTTGGTCGAGGTACCCGATGAGGCTGAAGCTGGCTGGCGTGGCGCGGAGGAGTGGGGAGTGATGATGATGATGTCCAGAAGGTGGCGTGTTCTGTCGAGGGTCACCAATGTGGGAATAGGGTGGATGCCCCATAGGGAGATCTCCGACCGAGCGAGGTGGTATGCTCGGTCAGGCCGAAGCTCACTTATAGTAATTTCAGGTGTTGTATATTATTCTGTCGATCTTAGAAAACTTCGATAGCGCCATTCAGGATTGTGGCACTAATTGGTCCGCCGCAGTATTATAACAATGTCACAAAGGAAACCAAGAAAAACTTTCTACAGAACAATCAGTCAGACCTATGTTCACCTGCCTAAGAGCCTACATCAACTACCTATCTAATTTCGTAATTATTAATTATTAATAATAATTACGAAATTAGAATTAATAATCTAATTTCGATTTAAGAACTCAAATCTCATGATGATGATGATGATACCACTCATATTATGTTAGTAGATTACAACACTTTATATGCATGTGCAGGAAATTATGATGCGACACGATTCACGAACAATGTGCTCTCTCGCTGCGAAACATTTTCTGCTGCAGCTTGGTAATGTAATGAAAATATAAGCTGAATTTTGGTTAATAGTTAACAATATACGGAGATTACATTCATTTTTTTAAATATAATTAATAGTAAAGAAATATACTAAGCAATTCAAAAACCAACCTTATTTAGACAGGCAGACAATCTGCAAACCGATTTCAATTAAGAATTAGGAGTTCTCCAAAATAACTAAACAAACTGATTCTGATTTTTTTTACATAAATGAATAGTGCTCCATACAAAACACCCCCATACAAAAGTCGTACAAGCAGGTGATCACACGCTTGTAAGTTGCTACGAAATGTATGGTAAAATCAAATCAAATCAAATCATTTATTCAGTGAATGTAGTAAGTACATAGTATACATATGCATATGGTAAGTTTAAAAAAAACATACATTCTACCATGATAGCATGGTGTGTGAAATTAAAATATACAATCTCCAGAGTCTACTTATAAAATATAGTTTTAAATATAAAGTAAAAGCAATTGGTCGATCTATAGATTATACAATAAATAATTGGTTTTGACCATTATGTTAACAGAAACTTTATTACATATATATTAAAATAATAAAGTTAAAAATCATATAAATAGTTAAAATGTTAATTTGAGAATGCATTAGGTCACAAAATATTTTAGGTCACAAGATAAATAATTAAATAAGTTCAATGTCAAATGTATTATAATTTAAAAATCACTTCAAAGCCATATAAATAAATGTCAACTTTATTTTTATTTATCAATAATATTACTTGCACTCAATCTAATAAATTTAAGATTTTTGATAATATTGACTAATTGATACAGGTCATTTTTTGTTCTGTAGTATAAATTCATTTATGTCATAGAAACTATTTTCTATAAGCCAAGATGTCAGATTTCTTTTAAATTTATAAATTGTAGGCAATTCCTTGAATTGATTAGGTAAATTATTAAATATGTGTATAGCTTGTATGTATGCATTATCTCTGTATAAATTCAAGTTACACCAAGGGCGGTACAGTTTAAATTTATATCTTTCATATTTTCTACCCTCCTCTGAGTTCTGTTTAAAGTATTCTGGATGTAGCCTAACAAAGATACAGAGATCTCGAATATACATACAGGCTAGTGGTAACAAACGTAATTTTTTAAACAATGGTCTGCAGCTATCCAAATACCAGGCACGACAAATAGCTCTCACACATTTTTTTTGGATACGAAATGCTTTTTCGATTTCTACCGAATTACCCCACAACAGCAGACCGTAAGAGAGGACCGATGATACATAGCCGTGATACGCGGTTAGTGCCGCCTCAGCACCTACCGTCTGACGTAATCTACGTAAAGCATAAACGAACCGGTCCAGCTTATTACACACATAATCTATATGGGCCTTCCAGTTACAGTTCTTGTCAAGCATGAGTCCTAAAAATTTAATCGAGTCAACTTCCAAAATATTTGTTCTGTCAAATTGTATATTTAAATTATATTTTTTACTTTTGTAAGTTTGAAATTGAATTAGCTGTGTTTTGTTAATATTGATTTTGAGATTATTATTATCAAGCCATTTAATTATTTTTTCCAGAGTAGAATTTATTTCAGCTTCAAATGTGTCCTTGTCATTACATTTCACGATGAGAGTGGTGTCCGTCTGCGAATAGTATCGTTGGATGATGGGTTATTTTAGGTAGGTCATTTATGTACAGTAAGAATAAGAAAGGACCTAGTAGGCTTCCTTGGGGAACACCGAAAGCATTTATTTCAAACTGTGATCTCACAGAAAGTTTATTTTTATTTATTATTCTACTTATTTCGACGCATCGGGACCGATGTGATAGATAGGATTTTAACCAATTGTTGGCAGTTCCTCTTATACCGTATTTTTCAAGTTTGTACAGCAGAAGGGCGTGATCGACATGTTCAAATGTTTTGGTCATTGGTCATTTGCACAAAATTTCTGATACCTCCGAAGTTTGCGCGTTTATGTCCATACTCACCATCTCAGATTAAAATGTTCTGTTATTTAAACATAAAATAATTTTACAACACCACTCATTTCAGGATGTCATCCGCCTGGAGACCCAATACTGGTCTCTAGTGGAGATTCCCAAGCAGGAGAAAGCAGAAACCGTGCCAGCCTTTGTGCTCCGAGCGTGTGCCATCATGGAGAAGACGCAGAAGTCCGGAGAGGGAGTCAAGACCTCGTCCAAGCTGGCTGAGGAGGCGGCGGATAGGAAGGAACGGATAGAACGATTAAATGGTAGGTAACCACTAACCATGTTTTGCTATAAGGTACTGCCTGCAATGCGATTTTTTACCGCGCGGCTTTTTTCCGCAATTTTGTAACAAATTGAGTGCTTTACTTAAAATAACAAAATACACAACTTAGAATAATAAAGTGCTTTACTTGTCATTCACAGATATTTTAATAAAACGTTCGTACGTTTTAGATGACTAATAATTAATTAATAGTAAATAAATTAATTAAAAAAATATAATAACTTAAAAACGCCTAATATTTTATAAATAGCAACTCATCTCATGCCGGTGCGTGCTGCAGGACAAATCATCGCATGTCTGTATAATTTTCATACTTCGCAAACGCACACACCCATGAATATCGCTATATAACATGATTATATAGCGACATGATTATATAGCGCCAAGTCCCGCAGCAGGCTCTCCGATGTCGGCTATCCGATCGCTTCCGGAAACCGCCGAACTGGCTTGTCGGAAATTATTCGTTGCCTATAATCCGAGTAAAAAGAATAGTCGGAAATCTAATAAATCACGTATGCACATTATGCATTTTTGTTTAGTAAGGTTTTATTTGTTTAAATAGAAGAAACGTTTTGTGTTTCGCGGGGGCCATATTGCATATTTCATGTGATAAGCATTGTTTACAATTTAATCGCTCCAGTTTATTTATAGTTTTCTTAAAAGATTTTTCATTTTAACATTTGAAAGTGTGTACATTTAACAGTTTATTACTGAGTTTCTATAATAATTGTAGTGATTTGCTTTTACTAGTGAGTTAGTTGATTTTTTTAAATGTTATTTGACTGTGAGGTTTGTGTTGAAAATGTGTGTTTATTAAAAATTAAGAATAACAAGTTCTCACAATTGTCATTCAGTGAAAAGATTCAAATTCTGTCTAAAGGTAGGTGTGTACCCGAGTTACAACAATTAAACCAGCAAAAAAATAATGTAACTCGAAAATTTCATGTTAAAAGTTATGAAACGTATAACTGGCTGTGTGGTTGTGTGCACACGATTAAATTATATTGTTTTCCTTGCATATTATTTAGTAATTTACATCGGGATATAGTAATCTCAAGTAACCGGAACCTTGAATATGTGAAAATTGAAGCTGACTGACTGGTGAGTAGTTATAATATTTTAAAATATGCTTATTATTTTACTTATTAGAATTTCTTCCGCCGCGACGATCGATCGCTGTTTTGTCTGCGTTACCGTAGAAGATGTACATGAATAGTAGTACATCTAAGACTTGCTCTGTTGGCATGGTTTCGACTTAGAGATCCGTCGCTTGGCTGTAGCTATGCTAAAAATCTATAAACAAAAAAGTTTTTGTGACCGAGTACTTAGCCGCATACCCAGTGTCATAATCCTGTGCACGCCACTGATACCATTATAGATATAATATAATGATATCATTATCATTATACAATATACATACATAAATATTATTACATTATATCTTCAAAGAAGACTATCTCTAAATGCAAAATTTTATTTTGCATTCAGAGATAGCCGATAGTAGATAGTCGAAGATTCAGAGATATTTTACTTGTGCAAATAAATAAAATGAAGTGTCTGTTTATAATTTCAAATTAACAGAGTGCCGAGTGCGAGTTTCTCAAAAGTGATCGAATAACTTTACCATCGCATTAATCGAATAAACTTTTTACTTAACGAGTGTCGAGAATGTGCGAGTGTTAGTCACTATTCAGCTAAACCACTCGGTTTACGTTTACACACCGTGAATGGCGAGCATTTGTTTCGTCGAGTGAATAACCAACCATTTTCAAAATTACATATTTCTTGAGTTATTATAACTTAAGAGCTCCGTGGCCTAGTGGGTAGACCATTTGATTCGCACTCGAGACAGTGCAGGTTCGATTCCCAGGTTGTGGCGTGTACCAATGAGACTTTTCAGACCTCAAGTACATTATACGGACGCTCTAACGGTGAAGGAAAACATCGTGAGGAAACCTAGTTGTAAACGCGACAACTAGGTCAAATCACATACAAATTCCTAGTAAACGCCAAAAGCGCTTACGATCGAATGCGAAAAGAAAAACTCAGACTTAGCACTCTGATGTTATATGGAGAAACTAAGGCTTCTTTTAACTTAGGGTTTCGTTTAAAAATAGGGTTCCATCCCATTTCCATTAATAGTTCCAAGCAAACGAAGCTGCGGGCATCGCCTAGTAATAAAATAAATTCTACTTCAGTCTTTATAGCACTTATTTTAACGGTAATAATTTTACAACCAGACATATTTTAAGTCTCTAGTATAGACATCTTGAATTTTAATGTGAAAATTAACGACTCCAACCTTGTTAATTTATGTTTTTAACGAAATAATGTTATTTAATACAGCCGTTTTAGTCTGGACTGTACGTTGGGTCTGAAGACCTTCCTTCCCTGCTCTCTTGGAACTGAATCTGGCATTTCGGAATATAATTCTGAATAGGTTTAGGAAGACATTTACGAAGACTGAAGACAGATAAAAACGTAGCTTTTGTAAAAGATGACAAAGAAAAACCTGCGACAGTAAATTATACAATTAGGCTTTAACAATCAATACGGATTGGATGACGTCAGCTGATGTTATCGATGGTATAAACCTTTCAAATTCCGCATAAGTTTTCCCAATTAATCATTCGTTAAGGACCAAAGCAAATAATACTAATCTATCTATTGTTATATACTACATTTTATTATAAAGAGAAAATATTTGTTTATTTGTTTGTTTGCGTTGAATTGGCTCCGAAACTACCTAATACCTATTTTAATGAAATTTTGCACAGATATAGATTATACTACGAGAAAGGAAGGACATAGGCTACTTTTTATCGCGGAAAACTGTACGGTTCCCGTGGGATTACCTTTTGCGCTCACGAAGACGCAGACAACATCTAGTGTATTTTAAAGAGGAATGATTTGTTTGTTTGGATTGAATAGGCTCCAATACTACTGGACCGATTTTTATGAAATTTGGCACAGACATGGAGTATGGTCATGGTATTGGACATAGGCTACTTTTAATTGCGGTAATATGTAAAGTTAGGTTAGGTTTAAAATAAATCCAAACCAAAATTAAAGACCCATAAAGGTTATCCGTTATCATTATATTAGTTAGGACTTACGATTTACGAAGCTTAGAGAAAAGTATCATAATAGCTGAATCATAATTGAATACACTCTTAAAACCTAAGCTAAAAGTTCAACTCAAAGATCATACGAAAAGTTGACATATTAACGCGGAATATATAATATACTCATTATTTCTAAAGTTATTCAACTTTACAAACTAACAGTACTTATTTGAAACATTGTATATATACGTTATACAAAGTTTTACATACCTACGCCTAATTAAGACACTGTAGCACTTTCATTACTTTGTAGTAATATTTTATCACTTGGCTAAAAGCCAGGCCCCAGGTCCCGGACGATCCTCGGAAGAGTTCTCACTTACGTGCCGACTTCCCGCTTTCCGACTTACTCCTAATTAGATTCCCAGTGTTCGTGGTTTTCTCTCGTTTCGTTTATTGCCTTAAGTATCGATTACATTTAACGTAGAATGTTATCACAGAATGCAGACAAAGAAAATTGGTATAATAAAATGCAATGGCTGAAGTGAGCAGTTTTTTTTTTTTTGAGTACTTTCTGCACGAATATCAAGAAATAATCCTAATGTTTTCCTTCTGGTCGGTAATATACCCATGGTTGGTTTCTAACTCCATATTATGGACTCTAAGTCAAAATAATGTTTTTTTTATTCTATGGAGATGTCCGAAAACTGTATAGATTTTTAAACTAAAGTTGGCACGTTCACATTACTCACACATGCGCAATTTCATATACAGTGTGATAAAATATCATTTCAAATTAAGGCTCCCTTAGATTTTGGATTGGCTCATATTACATTGTTTCTCGACTACTCCTGTTAATATTTTTCCGGAATCAATTCTTTAAGAATTTATTTGTAAAATCATTGTAAGATTTAAAAGGTAAATAATGAAGAATTATCACCATATATGTGTAGATTTGACATATCATTGACGGTAACGATCAAATAAATAAAAAAACACGCTGTATTTGTAAGCCATAGAACTTTTATAATAAATAAATAAAATAGAAGGACATGGAAAAAGCAAATGCAATACGAAAATGCTAATACTTTACAAGTGTACACTGTGCTGCTTAGTCCGCAACCAATCATTATATAGTTAAATATATTATACACTTATAAATCATACATCATTTGTGAAGAAATTAACTTGTGATCGTATGGGTGCATTGCATTGTGCGATTTTAATTATTTTCGCTTGTTAAGTTTATCCTATTATTTAGTAGGATTAAAAGTCATTTGTAAATCTATCAAATAATGAATAAAATTCAAGTCTATTTATATTATAAGTTTTGCGTTATTTAGTAGCAGTAACAAAACAATAATGTCTCCTTCATAAATAACAAACAATAGCTTGGCTGGGCGAGAGAGGATGACAGAGATATCATGACGTATAATGCAGTGTTACGTCACGTAATGGTTATTCATATACAGCACACAACGTAACATGTATTTATGTGTTGTACGCGCCAACTCATATGATAATTTTGGCAATAATGTCATTTTCAGATATGACCACATCTCAGATCGAATCTGAAAACACTCAGATGACGAATGACCTGTATCGCCTGTTAAAGAAGTATACCGGCTTGAGGAATCTCATCAGAGAGTTAAAGGTAAACACATTATTTTCCATATGTTATTGAGTGTACTGTAGGTTCTTGGTGGAAATTCATGTTTTACAGTAATAACACACAGGACTTCTTGCACTACTCCACTACTTCCTATTTTATAAGTATTTTACATTAATTTTAATATATTACACGACCGGTTGCGACACAGTCATCATATCTGATGATGACTTCAATCAATCACAATGAATCAATTAAAACAAATCAAAATGAATGTAAAATACTTATTAAAGTAGAAATAGTGCAAGAAGTCCTGAGTGTTATTACTGTGAAACATACAAAACGGTGGTAGGCATCACAATTCTGAAGTGCAGTCGCGGAGCATGTAGAATTTTGTACATTATTTCATTGCTACTTGTCTCCTTTACTCGCGCACGAATATATTGCTATCGCGTTTACACAGGTACGCCATAGTCCGAGTGCGATAGAAATATATTCGTGGCACGAATATAAACGAGTTTCACAATCTACTGACAAGTGACAGATAGCATTCAGACAGCTTATTTGCGTGTTTTGTCTCTGTTGCTCGATATAAAGTAAGCTGAAACATAGCTTCTGATTACGTTTGCGGGTGAAAGAGACAAGTAGCGATGAGTCAATGTACGAAATTCTCAGTGGTCCGCGACTGCACTTTAAAAGTATTATTTTTTAACCTATATGGAAATTAAAAAATGAGTTTGATACAATGTTACAGTTATTTTAAAAGCAAATTTAGAAAAAGATTTTCAACGCTTATGTTCATCTCAGTCCTCTCGTGACCACGATTAATATTTAATACATCATGGTCCCGATGTACATCATCTGTCATTTCAATCCTCTTGTGACTACTGTCACTGTAATAAATTTGCAACGCGAAGAATAAAAAAAATTTACTGCGACAGAGCCTGTAAATAAGTGTCATTTATATGACGAAACATTAGGTACTTTAAAATATTAAAAGCATATTATACAAAATGCCTAAACAAAAAGTTTCTATAGTCTACACGCGCCAAGAAGAAAGTGAAATTTCTTTGACCAATGACTCTTAAGCCTTGTTCACTGTACGTTCACTGTACTGTTCTTATGTACGCGTCATTTATTGACATTACCTGCCTTCTTAACGCCAATATGTCATCATACATCTCATAACTATTTACCTAAATAGTTATGAGATGTATTATAACAAAAAGAGGCGTCCTCCTCAACGTCGTATTTCCCAGTGCTGAGGGTCGTGATTCCCCGACGCGATATTTTGCGCCATCTATAGCGACCCTTGGGGCTTGGCGGTATGGAGAGCGCCATGAATGATGTAAGCCAGTGTCTAGCGAAATGGTCCGACCATCGGATTGGACTTTGACTTCTCGGGCGACTACCGTCGAGCTTAGCTGTAACCATAAGCTGTTCCAGCATGCTTAGCACAAGCACCGTGGAAAAGGTTTCTTTCTACGGAAGAAAAGAAAAAGTAACGGATTGACAAAGGAAAGCTGTCATTCTGTCCATATTATCTGTCGGTAGGTATGTCTATTCTTGTGTAGACAAAACGCATTTCTATGGTGGTCATGCTAAGCGTGCTGGTTGTGACCATCCTTTCTTGCGATGTGGCCACAGAAATTCAGAACTCTACGTAAGCATATCGATGATAGTCTAGGTTTTAGGGATCCGTACCCAAACGTAAAAACCCTATTACTGAGACTCCGCTGTCTGTCTGTCACCAGGCTGTATCTCATAAACCGTGATAGCTAGACTGTAAAAAAGTTTTACAGGTGATGTACTTCTGTTGCCGCTATAACAACAAATACTAATAAAATGTGTCATTAAAAATATAATAAATATGACTAAAAAGGTAAAATAGATTATTTTTACCGAAAAAATTAAACCGACTTCCAAAGTAAAAATGCACATGTATGAAATAAATCTTATTTTCTGATTTATTTCATACTTTTTTGTGCATTTTTACTTTGGAAGTCGGTTTAATTTTTGCTGTAAAAATAATAATATTTCCCTTTATATATAGAAAGTTTAAAAGAAGTGTTCGAATATACAATTTATTACGCGCCAAGCTTCCATTAGGTATTTGTATATAAGATAATGATGATGATTACTGTAAGTTACATAATGGCATATGATTGTAGTTCTTTAAACAATGTCGAAATTTCCAAATGCGTATCTTTAAAGACTGAGGAGTTCTGTTCAGTGCTTTTGGATCCAGGGTACACCCTTGGCACAAAATTTTACTTATTGGTAGCATATGCTTGATTTACTTCACATAAGTCAAACCCTATAGATGTCCCTATAAATTTTGAGTTTCCTCAATTCCTCAACGATACCATTATCAGGTCTCCACTTTGGTGACTACTAATTTCGAATATACTCTTTACAACAACAAAATAATTTTCCAAAGGGGTCCACAAACGGCAGTATATTGAAAAGTACCTCGTACATATCGAAAAGTACATCGTAATGTGATGATGTATAGTGTGATGATAGTGGTGATGATGATGATGATTACTGTAATTGACATAGTGGATATGCTTGCAGTTCTTTAAACAACGCCGAAATCCCCAAACAATTGTATCTATAAGGACTCAAGAGTTCTGTTCAGTACTTTTTGATCCAGGGCATACCTTGGCGAAAAATCTTACTTTTTAGTAGCATATGTTTGGATATCTTCAGAAAAGGTTGAAATCACTACATGCGTCCATATAAGTTTCGAGGATTTCCTTCGATTCCTCATGGATCCCATCATCAGGTCACCACCTTGGTATCAAAAGGACCAAATTGGGATTAGACCCTATACAGCAAAAACAGAATTTTGAAGATCGGTCCATAGACGGCGAAGTAATCGTTGAACATACAAAAATAATAAAAATATATACAGCCGAACGTATAACCGCCCCCTTTTTTGGAAGTCGCTTAAAAACAGAAGAAAATCAATATTTAAGTGCTCCCATGATACAACACGTGCTTTTTTTGTCGTCTCGTACGAAGGTGCGCGAATCCGACTTGCGCTTGGGCTGTTTTATTATATTTTATAGCTCACGTAGGGGGGATACATAGACCTAATGTCGCATTAACTTCTTACTAAAGCGATTATACTCACATCTGGCAAAATAACGTCAAATTATGGGATTGTAGTGTTACAACTAAGAAATATGCCGAATCATCGTGTATATACTGTATTGTGTTTCTATATACATATCCATTAGACTCGAGATTTACAAGTCGAGACCGAATAGACAGTATCTAGGTAAGTAACTACTTACTATCGAACAAGTTGCCGCTCGACCAGGCAAAAGATCAAATCGCTTAACAGCGTCGATTAATTCTGCCCACGCACGCATACTCACATGTATATACGGACTTCAACCACTTCTGCGGTCTATGCGGTCACTCCCTTTGTGTTTAAATATTTTGAGGCGCCCTAGTGTAAACGAAAATGTTTAGAAACTGGTCGAGCAGGAACTTTGCCAATATCATACACTGGCCTGCAAAGAAAGTAATTTATCATTTTGATTTTTTTTTAACTATATCTAATAGTAGTAGATTTTAAATAAAATCGCTTTACTTCTATTATAATATAATAGAAGTAAAGCGATTTTATTTAAAATCTGCTAAGGCATTATAGATATATTATAATATCTATATTGCCTTTATTAGCCTGCGACTTCGTGCGCGCTAAAGGAAATCTCGCAGAAACCGTACATTTTGCCGGACTAAAAACTAGCCTTTGTCCTTCCCCGTGGTCTACTCTATATCTGTGCCAAATTTCATAAAAATCGTTCCAGTAGTTTCGGAGCCTATTCAATGCAAACAAACAAACCTTTCCTCTTTATTATATTCGTATAGATAATATATTCTCGGATACCTACATATCTCGCGTAATATCACCAGCTCGCTATCATAAAAGTCAATTTATCTACCAGACGCCAAAAATGTATGTCCATTAGTATTTATTTATTCTATGTTTATAGCAATAATGCAACGTTATCAGTTGCGATAAAAATCTCGCAAAACGTTAAGCTATTTTGTGTGTATTTAATAATAGCTTCTAATACCTACTTCCAACATTTATGACTGAAGTCACGACAGTTAGGAATCACGAAGATTTTCATTAAACAAGTGGAATTAAACTTTAATTACGTCATCAAAGCGGAAGAAGTAATCGGATGTTTTAACATTTATATCATTGATCGTGATTCGTTAAATACCGATTACATATTATCAGTATATTACATGAGTCCCATCGTAATTCGCAATCAATTATTGCTATTATACGAGTATTGTTAGAATTAGTATTCTTGTATACCTACTTTAAGATAGGTACATAATATAAGATATACTGCTTTGATATATATTTCATTAAGATAAAAACAAGGATACTAACGTAATATAAAATATTATTCTTAATTTTTCATTAGTCGGTAATGATGATGATAGTGATGCTGAAAACATTTTAATTTCAGTCCGAGTACGTGTCTTCGAAGATATACCCGATGTTCCCGAGATACACGATGCTGAAGGACATGATAAAGGATATCATGCACGATCCCGACTACATGGAGGTCTGCCACGAGGTCGACCCGTAGCGAGGGGTGCGCAACTAGACGAGGGCCTCCTTCAGGCGTCGCTAGACGATAATGATGAACCACTGGATAACAACAGAGGGAACGCAAAAGAATTGATAACAAAGGAGGAATGGAAGAAGAGAATGGATACTTTTGTTAATTAATAATGAAAGCAAAAGTACGGGTAAGAGGCTGAAAAGAAAAACAAAATCGAAATAAATATGTAAGACAAATGTAGAGATACAACAATATTTAGAGCCTAGAGAATAATAATTGACGAAGAGAGGTAAACAACGGAACGGATTCATAGTTTGTTATTATATAGCCGTAGCCATATTCATAATCCAGTCATATTAGGTCTTTACCTATGAAATTGCCGTTTTGTATGAAAAAATTTAAACGAATTTTTTTCATGTATTTTTTATTTGTATTAATCGAAGTAATGACCCATGCAATCATGCATCTTTGCCAACGCAGTGGCAGTTTATTGATGCCCTTCTTAAAGAAATCAGCTGGACGGGTGGCAACAAATTCTTTAAAGGCATTTTGTACTGCCTCCCGGGTATTGAATTTTTTTCCCGCCAAGAACTTATCCAAATTCTGGAAAAAGTAGTAGTCTGTAGGCGCAAGGTCTGGTGAGTAGGGCGGATGACGGAGAGCTTCCAACCCCAGTTCTTGCAACTTGGAGACCGTCTGCTGTGCAGTATGAGGTCGCGCGTTGTCGTGCAGGAGCAGCGGAGACGAGCGATTAACCAATGCTGGTTGGAGATGTGCCAGCTTCTCCATCATTGTGTTCAGTTCTTCACAGTACACATCTGCAGTAATGCTCACCCCGTTTGGTACGAAGCTGTGCTGAATCACACCGGCGCTAGACTACCAAACAGTGACCATCACTTTTCTAGGGCTAAGTTTTCGTTTAGGACATTGTTTAGGTGCTGAACCAGGATCCAACCAACTTGCTGAGCGCTTGCGGTTATTAAACAGAATCTATTTTTCATCGCAGGTAACAATGCGGTTCAAAATTCCTTCATTTGTGTGTCTGTTGAGCAGTGCAAGGCACGTCTCGACGCGTACTTCGCGCTGGCAATCATTGAGTTCGTGGGGCACCCATTTGTCAAGCTTTTTTACCTTGCCAATTTGACGCAAACGGACCAATATTGTTTTGACGCTAACGTCGAAAGCTGCTGCTAATTCAGCCGTAGATTGTGTATCATCAGCTTCCACAATCGCCTTTAATTCGTCATTGTCGACCAAAGTCTTCGGACGATCGCGAGGTTCATTTTCAGGTCGAAATTTCCAGAACGGAAGCGAGCAAACCAATTAAAGGTGGTGCGTTGGTTTGTAGTGTTAGCTCCGTAAACGTCGTTGATGTTGCGTGCCGCTTGTGCCGCGATGCTGCCACGACGGTACCTCATATTCTATAATTACTCGAATTTTTAACATATCCATGATGACGAAAAAGATTGAAATGCGATGAAAATGTAACACTAATCAATAAACAAATGACTACTTTTGGAAAAAGAATTCCATGTTTTTAAAATAAAATTAATTTGAAATTAGAATTCATAGCCAAACCAAAATTATTTTGATTTGAAATGGCCAGTACTGCAGAACGGCAATTTCATAGGTAAAGACCTATTATATTAGTGATATATGTAAGTAAATGGCAAATTTTAAAAGGATTTAACTTACTCCTTACTAGACAGATTATGTTAGATGATCTTTGAATCATTGAACGTATTCAACCATACTTTGGTTAATCATGTTTAGATTGCTAGCTCCCTTAAAAGGTGATAGTCCAAAATTGACCCAGATACAACAGCAATGAAATGGTTGCCAAAGTGTTCACTTTAAAGTTTAAATTATACCTATTTAAATGTTGATTACACCAAATCCCGAAAAATGCTGAGGATAGAAGTTATGAGCAAGAGTAATATCAGTTTTTCTATGGAAATGAAAAACGTGATGTGATGTATGAAAAACGATGATTCCGGAAAGACAATAAAAACGTGGTTGTAATGAATTAGATATTTTGGTCGGTGATGGTGTAGTGTTGAAGTTGTAGGTATGTATTGTACGTATGCCTACAATTTAAACGTACGTAGTTACGATTTCGGATGTATCATTTCTGTCTGATGTTCCGCAATTGTGGAGGCGAGAACAAAGCTTCCTTACAACTCTAATATTTACCTATACCTCTCTCATCCTCACCACTCATATACAACAGCAACCTAACGACCTACTACTACAGTTCCCATACCAACAAATACCTACACCTACCACCACCTACATCTGCACCTACTCTGACTTTGGACTTTTTTCTTGCTCATAACTTCTATACCCGGCGAATTTCAGGGATTCCCTTTTGGTGTCATCAAATATGATTTAAAGTCAACCCATTGGCAAACATTTCATGCTGTTGACTCTGAGTTATTATAGTGAGAATTTTGGACCATGACTTTATACGCCACCAAATCTAGAGACAGACAAATCTGTAGTCATCAGTAGCTTTCACAGTATTCTAGTCCTGATACGAGTGATGTTTCTAGTCTTACAATTATGTTCTTCTTTCATAATAATCAAAGTTTACCATTTATTTGTTACCTTTCATAATACTTGACTGGATGTGAGGAACACATTAATATTTCAGTGCTTAGAGAGAAGATTCGCTTCTTGCAATAGTTGTTTGCGTTTTGTAGATCTTGAGGAGGAGTGGTTAGTGTAGCGACGATTGTGGCGAGTACTTTGTTTATTTTGCGCTAAATTCATTGGACTTTTGTAGTGTAAGTGTAGTTTTAAGTTGTAGTTAGGTACTCGTCCCAAAGATTCTGCAATTTAATTTAGTACCAAAACTCTACATATCTAAAGAGAAACATTTAGGTTTTCTACTCCAGTCGTGCAAAAGATAACAATGATTTTTTCAATATTATACCTACGTGTCTCTGTTCTACACAAGCGTCTTGTAGTAGTGTGATTTGTGGAACGGTGTGCTGAGTGCGAGTGTTTGTCACTACTTGCCGTGAGTTAACTTCTTTGTATGGCATCGAAACAGCGCCCCTAGTGGCAATGGTAACTTATTCGATGCCATACAAATAGTAGCACTTCTTCACGGTGTGTAGTGACGCAAACTCGCACTCAGGACACAGAGATGGACTACTACAGGCCAATATAATTATCTCAAACAAATAATTAATAATAATAATATAATTGTTTTTAATTATACTTAGACCATATTTTAATATTCCACCCATAACAATATAGTCCTGTTATATATAGTCCTAGAATTAAGGCAGTTTTTATGTGTAGATTTAAATATTATTTCGTAAATATTAGGTAATATTACGTAATGATATAACAAATAAAAATTAAATAGCTGTTTAAGAATGTATCACCAACAATATGCTATTTTAGTATCTAATAACGCCACAACCGTTTTAAAAATATAAAGTAATCATGTCAATAGAATAGGTAAACAATATCCTTAGAATAAGAATAGGTATATGTTTTGGTCCATTAAAAAAATATGATAATGATCTAATCATTCGGTTAATTTTAAAGTTACTTTGTTTGGGCAAGAGATTTTACTTTGAATTCTGAAAGGACGTAGACGTTTTGTATGTCACTGGTCATCTTCACCCATAGACCATTTTGCCCAAACTGACATTATTAATAGACAATTTAAATAACTCTAAAGGGCCTGGCCACATGTCCATGTCACAACGTCACAACGTCATTAACGTGGCACGGTGCCGCGTTGATGACGTTGTGACTTGTGATAAGACTTTTCACGGCACGGCAACGTCGCCGCAGAACGGCGAAGAATGTGCCGGAGTTTTATATGGTGGCGTGACGTGCAGTTACATTGACGACGTGCTGCCGTGCTCTCCCGCTGTTGAACATGTGAACAGGCCTTAAGCTAGTTTCCATTTCCATATCAATTTATTCATATCTAATAAACTACATATTACATATCTAAGAGCAGTTTTCATTAAAATGGGTACATTTACTGCGGGTATGGTCAAGCTTTTGTAATCGTTGTTTACTGCTGTAGATAATATTCTAAGATTGTGCATGCTTAATGAAATGCCAATTGTGTTCAATGCATCAAGTTGTAGTGCAGTTAGAATATTTCATATTGTATGCCATGATCAGCCAAATGATTCATTTTTAGGGTTCCGTAATATAAATAGGGAACCCTTATAGTTTCGGTCTGTCCGTCCGTCTGTCTGTCTGTCTGTCAGTCTGTCCGCGCTTCTAGCTTCTGTAGTTATGAATATAAATAGATGAAATTTGGCATAGTTATTATAGATTGTCTTTAGATCTCAGTTTTAGCATCATAAAATAACAATAACTTTATATTTTAGGGGTGGCTCACCATACATGTGAAGTGGAACTGAAAAATATTTTTTCATCCTATTCCATCGTGTAGGGTATCGTTGAATAGGTATTTTAAAATAAAAGCATGGTTACATATATGACTTTTTTACAAAATCGACCATTTTCGAGTAATCGGCCTCCAAATTTGTATATAAATTGCCCCCCTGACATTTCTAAACTATAGGAGATATATACTTGTTATTTTTCATGCTGATAGATCATGCTAAAAACTCTTTAGGAAATTGTTTTTGAATGAAATCGAACAACTTTTGAAGTCCTTATACTTGTCCCGACATGCTCTTGGTAAGGTTATTATCTTAAGAATCGAAGATTTTAGACATAGTTATAATATGAAACTTCCACACATTTTGTTCATTTTTAACTTCGTTATATTGTCGATATTGCACTTTGTAGGCCTGAAGGTGAACTCAAAGGACCATGCAAATTTTTGTATTAACACCGTTTACCTACATAGCAAAATTCTTTACCATGGGAAGGTATTGGTACCTTCTGAAGTCACTTGCTGGTTGGGGACTAGGATTTGCAGGGTTCTTTCAGGATTCTTCAGGGTTGTTTTTCGGTAGAGTACACGTAATCTAATGTTGAACATCGTCATAAAATATCACCGAGAACCATTTAAATTTATTGAAAAAATGGAACCCAATCTGCGATGTTAATAATAATTACGTAGAAAGGTATATAGTTTACGCCAAATGTATGTAATGTAAAAAAATGTAATGTATAGTCATAAACGCAATTGTATGTATTATGTGTAACTCTTGCAAAATCAATTACTGGAATTTTGAGCTCATGATTTAACAAATAAAGACGTTTTGGCAGAAATAAAATTACATTGCACTCTTTTCGACATTTAGGAGGTAACTGACCTCACACAGTTGATTTTAATTGATTAAACAATATTATGAAATCAACTGTGACGTCAATGAACTCAATGTCGTAGAATATAATATTATTTATAGTTGTAATAGTTTGTATTAACATTTTCATTTTAAAAAAATCTGCCTAAACGTGCATAAGCACTGAATCTTGTGCCCAAAGTTTCTGTAATTGATTTTGTGAAACGGTATACTTATTACACGTTAATTTCTCAAAGATGTAAACAATACAGGTTTTACATATTCATATTAATTATACCTCCTCTGTTGTTTACACTTTATTGAGATTTTTTGCGTAAACTTGTCTGACAAAGTGCGTGGCACCCCTTTTTTAAATTGCATTTAATAATTGTGTGATTGTGAAAATAAACATTTGGCTTTGATCTGTGAATTCTCTTGTTGTGTAGATTTATTTGAATGTAGGTGCCTGTAGGTATTGTATTCATGGTAATTTGTCTATGTAATAGTCGTTTTACTAAAACAAGTTTCTACCCACTGTTTTATTAATAAAATATACCTTTTAATAGTTTTGCTCTATGTAAGGTTAGTTGGGGCAAGTAGGACTTACTCCTTTTTGGGTCAAGAGGAACATAATATTTTAAGGTACAGCACTGGTCACATTACCCTTACCCAAATACCTTCTTGCCCCATCTGACATTATTATAGCCTTAGATAAATGATTGGTCTCGGCGCTCGACTAGATACCGCGCTGTTATACAGCAACAGCTCCGTGAATGCGGCAACTCATTATTGTAGTGTGAGTTTATAAGACAATTTTAAGTGTGCGTGAATTTGGTACGTACATCTGACACGAAGATTTCAATGTGACGGGCTCGGGCACGCCGACTTGGCCGTACCTACTAGTTTTATTGGTAGTTTTATTGGCCGTACGGTCTACTATTTGTTGCCGCATTTTTGAAATACGCCAACGGTATCTTGTCGACGGCCGAGACTAATCATTTACCTATAATTTTAGCTTTATAACATTGAATCTCTACTACTCTTAGATTAATGTAAACAATTAAACATGAAAGCTAATAGTGAGGTTAAATTATAAAATACTATGATTATTATATGCACTACAGTGCAACGTGTACCTTGATAAATTTTAATATCCATAATTATTAATTTTAATTAGAACCAAAAACTTGTCGAGTGAAATTGAAGTGGGTTTAAATTTTTGACCCAATTTTCCAACACTGAAAATCAAAAAGCTTAAAGCAATAAACGCAGGTTATGTTTTTACTTCTGTCTTCTGAAGTCCAATTATATTATCAAACTGATACTGCTTAGATTTCAGTAGCTAAACTAATATAATTTTAGTCATTTCAGTAGTGTGCACTATGCAGGTATCTGTTCCAAACACCAAAAAATTGTTATTTCCGAGATTGGTTAGGACTTGGGACAATGCAGGCTGATCACCTGATTGCCTGACAAGAAAGATGATACATGCGTCGGATGGGCATGTAAAAAGTCGGACATGCGCCTGATCTTTCGCCAGTCGTGTCGGTTTTCCGTTCCACTGGGTTACGAGAGTATAGGAAGAGTGCTCTTGTTGTGTACACACTTGGGCACCATAAAATTACTCCTGCGTAACTGGCCAATTTCAATGAAACTGGCCACCGTCACCGAAATCGGCGTGGGGAGTTATTAAATACATGTAAAATATTTAGTATAATTTATATTCCGAAATAAAAGGTAGACGCACTTGGAAAAAGATGTGTATTTTTGTAATTACAAAAAGTAGGAATCTTTTTTACATAATAAGTGTAAAAAACCTACATGATATGTATAATTAGTTTACCTACATGAAATACAAAAACAGTCATCGTGGAAATTATAAACTTAAACGCAGTAATTTCGGAGATATTTATCAAATATTATAGTGCAAGATCCGGTATAATAAATATATATAATATATATTATAATAGATAACACCGCTACGCTGATATTTCGGTGTGGATCGGCCCTTAGGGCACAATTTAACTAGGCAACACATTTGCAATGTGTCAATGTGAATATTATCTATCATTTATTTCTTATCACTAATAAATAACAGATGAGGGTATATATTTATTATACCGGATCTTAGACCATTATGTTCTTGCGACCTCTATATTTCATACGACTGCAGCAACGCGTGACATCAGACTTTTGTAGAGCGTTTTCAAGAGACTTACGATATTCTGTATTACAAATCGTTGTACCTTTGAAAATATTGATTTTTAAGTGTGCGTGCGTACTTACTGTTTCTTCTAAGAAGTAACTTATATTTAAGAGTACTTTTCATTTATGCAATTAAAACAAATTCAGTCAAATAGAATATTCTTTTAGGTTTACATGAGTAGGTACTCATTTTTCGATTTTTAAAGTTAAATAAAGGTTTTCTATGAGAATATAATGCAAGTTTACTGAAATAGTTTAAACCTAGGTAATCTAACATACTGCCATTAAAATAAGAGCGGTTATAATATAAATGTGTATGCTTATATTGTGGATTAGAACTAGAAGTGTCTACTGTTGTATTTTGTTGTTTTGGAAGATATAAATCTCCTTGCATAAATGCTAGATCAGTAAATTGTATATTAAACATACCTTACCGTAGCCTTAGGCATATCAAATAAGTATTTTCAAATTTCGTCTTTCTAACAGACCCACTGTTGTAAACGTTCGTCTATATAGGTCCTAGACTCTAGGATTTAGGAACATAATATGATGTAGTTCTTTATTGCAAGTTTTGTTGAGGATTGTACTTAGTTAGCCTACCCGCAGCTGTTTACTAAGCTTCTGTCAGTTTTCTGCTGATGTGAAACATAAAAGCTAGGGTCAGCAGGCGCAGGCATTCCCAACAGTTTTTAACCGACTACGGCGAGGCCAAGGGTAATGATCGTGGCAGTCTAAGTATGTATGTTCCATCGTAGCGCCTAAACTACTGATCCGATTTTAATGAATGAGGTGTCAATAGATTCGTAATAATAATTGACCGGGTAACATAGGCTATGGTATGTATAATTTGCGTAGTCGCATTACAGTTTTTAACTTTTGTTGTCATCCAATTTTAGCCCATACTTTGTGACAACTTGCATTCCTGTGAGGGCACATAATTGCTTTAATTGCCTGTATTTTCATATGTGAGCATCACCATTTAGCAGACGAGTGAGTAGTAAAAACGAATAATGGTTGCCTTGGTTTGTGGTTTAGGATTGACTGTATTGTGTATACTTGTAATTGACAGTGTACTTGACCTGGCCTCGGCGATTTTGTAACTTGACGGTCATCTTGTGGTTTAAACTTTAGGTTTAATTGTTATATTCCTCTCTGTTACTTAGCCAAATATGTAAAACATAGTCTTAAGTCTTAAACAAAATGAATAGCATTGTGTAATAATGCAATGCTATTCATTGTGTAGTATTAATAATAATACTTAATAAATAGAACTCTGTAGCAACCATTAAATAAGGTTCCGCTAGGGGCGCTGTTATAAAAGCTTTAAGCTACCCATGAAATATAAATGCTCTAAGTTTTCCCCTACCATAATTATCTAAGTAATACAAATAGTATAATCTAATATTTCATCTCTAATCTAATATACCGTAACAGGCTCAATGTCGAATCAGAATTACTTGCAGTACAAAAATACGCTAAGAAGTAAGACATATTTTCAAACTTCGGACCATCTTTTGCGCATATTACAGAACTCTAGGCCGCTAAGTATTTTAAAGTTCAGACTTAAGTATGAAAACTAGAAAGTACTATTATAATGTACTTATTACGTGTCGTCGCTATAAGTGTTATGTGCATAGCATAAAATATATAAACTTGTATGGGTATATATCGTAAATATTTTAGTATACGAGGCGCTTTGTTATAAACAATATTTTTTGTGCAAAATGTCTTTTATTTATTTTTAGTTAGAACCTGAAATCTGAATTTGTGGTGGTTGTCATCCAATTTTAGCCCAGTGTAAGTTTGGCTATTATTACGTTAGTTATGTACCTACCTTTTCGCCATAAAATTATAACATAAACGATTTTCGTGTGAAATATAGTAATAATTATAAATCAATTCTTATAAATATTCGATACTAGACGTTGCCCGTGACTTCGTGCGCGCAATTGGAAATGTCGAAAAAACCATACCATATAATATTATCTTCTTAACCGTGGTCTATTTGAGCCAAATTTGGTCAAAATAGGTCCAATTCAAAAAAATCTTATTCAATGCAAACAAACAAACACATTTTTTTCTCTTTATAATATTAGCATGTACGACGCTCACGCTCTATTTTAGAAAATTATGATTTAAACTAATAATTAAACGTATGTGTAAAAAGTGCCATCTATGATCAACCTTATGCATCATTCACAAACCCCTGGTTCATAACAATTTTTAAATCAACCAATAGATGGCGCTGGTATTAAATAAATGTTACTATTTTAAAATTAGTCTCAACTGTTCAAGTTTTAAAATGTACTCGTATTTGTCGAATCTTTTGAAAGAAATATATATAAACAGAGATAAATGAAATTCTAATAATGTATAATTTTGTCTAGTTTATTAATTGTACTGTGTGTAGTTAATAATATTTTCTAGTATGGCAGCCCTTCACAAATTCGCCGGCTGGCGCCGCACGTTTTCATTCAACCGGGTGCTGTGTTCGTGGTGTGATATACGAATGTGTGCCGTCAAAAATGGCGGGATATCGTGAAAACGAAAAGTTTGTAACAAACTTTTTAACGTAGCAAATCAAAACAAAAGTCTTGTTTTATCAATGATACTGTATATAAAACTACAATTTAAATCAAAGATTTAAAAAAAGTGTTTGCATACTTGCCAGGATGTCGGTTAATTTAAAGTGGCGGTTACCTGACGTTTTTTGTGTG
Organism: Phengaris alcon alcon; assembly: GCA_037179445.1. Taxonomy (NCBI): domain Eukaryota; kingdom Metazoa; phylum Arthropoda; class Insecta; order Lepidoptera; family Lycaenidae; genus Phengaris; species Phengaris alcon. Next base: position 794,104 of record JAYRCH010000194.1, read on the forward strand.
GTGTGTTGAATGGATGACGGAATTACATTTAATTCGCGGCAAAGGGAATGGGTGAATAAGCTTAGAACTTGATGGAACTATAGTTGAGATGCCTTTCGTGCAGCGCGTTGTGGATCCTAGGTTTCTCTCCCGGACGAGTTTGCGAGACGAAAATGGAAGACCCAAGGTCACGGACGAGGAGCTTCAGGCTGTTACTAACTGTACCCTGAGCAATGCACTTCGGCAGCTGGCCTCGCTTGTGCTCCTGGCGGAAGACATCTTCAGTGATCTGACTACGCAACTAGAAGGAATCTCTGAAAGATCCAAACTCGCCAAGACCAAGATCGAGAAAATCAACGATATCGTTGAAAAATATGACCCGAAGAAAGTACCAGTCCGTAAGTACCTAAACATTTAAACTGCATGTTTTCAATAATACTCAATTAAATTGCTTAAAGTTATAGTTTATTAAACTTGTTTACTCAACCCCCTTTTATTTTCTTGATGATTTAAATATTAATTAGGTCTAAGCTAAACCAAAATTACTAGCGTGACTTTGAAAAAGCAGGGGAAATTTAATTTGCTACAGAGTATAGCCTCTGATGATGACATTTAATTTATCACAAAATTACAGCGGACCGGCATCACGATCGCAAATTGTTCTGACTTGCAAAACTTCTACTTTTGGTAGCGTATTATTTCCACAGCGCGCAGCGATACGAATTCTATACCTAGGTAATTACCCAATACATGTTGCCCGCGACATCGTGCGCGCAAATCACGAAAACCGTACATTTTGCCGTGATGCCTAATCCTTCCTCGTAGTCTACTCTATTTCTGTGCAAACTTCATCAAAATAGCTTCAGTAAGTTCAAACAAAGAAACAAAACTTTTCTCTTTATAATATTAGTATAAAGGACTAAAACTAGGTATTTGGTAATCACCCTAAAATCAGACTAAAGGAGTCTAGTCCGTCTAGCAGGTAAATAAAAGCCTCATTGCTAGTGTTACACATAATATTAAATACGATACGAAACTAAACAAATATTGATACAGCACTCAAAGATTCATTAAAGTCTGCTCAATGTTATGAGTATAGATTAAAACGGCTTTACTTCATTACGTCTTGCTCTAAAGCACGCCGCCTACAAAAACGCTCCAGCTTGATGCATTACAAGCGCTATCTAAAAACCTGTTTGGGCGTTCGAAAGGCAATGGGAAAAAACACCCAGATTCCAATGTGGTCCATAAAAACGTCTTGTCTCAAGATAATTTCAAGAGCGATGATAAAGATGCGCCTCACGCACAGTGCGTTTTCTAGTGCAAGATAAGTGCTAAAAGCTTCAAATGGCGACTCTTGTTTTTATTGCTTCAGGCTTAAAAGGACTATCTGTATTTTGCTAGAAGTGTCTAGCAGATTAGACACCATGGAAGCTTTTGTTGCACTAAGCAAGAGGAGGGTTGTAAGTAAGTAGTAACGATGATACTTTCCATTCATCAAGTTAAAAAATTTAATTCGAGCACATTGTGGATTTCAGCATTTTTTAACCTTTGTACCTAAGATAAGACGGTTTATGTACAATCTACTCAAGATTCTACATTTAAAACATCCTTAAGTTGAGTTTCTGAAATTGCATTATATGTTTTGGGAAGTGAAGTGGGGACTATTAAAGTACCGAAGTCCATGGCCGGCGAATGAAGTAAACAATGTGTCGAAACAGCACTGAATAATGTTGGAATGTAAGCCCTGAGACCTTTCACCTGTGATAACCTGAATGTTGTAATTTATAGAGGCGCCTGTACTATCGTCCACACTAATTTTTCACGGCAAATTGGCGTATTAATAAGCTTACATATTAATTTATATTACAATGTTTATTGCAGTCATAGATTCTCTAGCATGACAGATGAATATTTATCAATTGCACAGCTGTATTGTATAATTTAATCAATTTCACTAAAAACACTTCAAAGTTTAAAGGTATGTGTGATTAAAATTAAAGAAGCATTACATATATTATGTAACAGCAAGTTTAATATTGCCAATAAGTAATCTAATGCTAAACTGTACTATAAAACTGATCATCTTCTCAGCAAGCGTTAAAGAGAAAATATTTAATCCTGAATAATTAGCACCTGACGTAGTAGACAACTTCAATACTTTAACATCGTTAGCTATCGATTATTTTACCGTCACGTTTTGTAATTATCTTCGGGATAAGGCTTGGCGTCTCTTTAATTGGGAGTTGCAAACAAGGTAACATGGCAACTTACGCAATTACCGAGTTCGCTGACCGATTGTGCCGATAGACTTATCAGCTTTCTTTGTAAACCGGGAAACTGGGCCGCCGTAAAGATTATAATTGCCCAAGATAATTGATTCGTATTAAGAAGTTTTTGATAACAATATTTCTTATTGATTTTTAAACTGTAGACTGCAATAAGTAATAATTCGGAACCATCTCTCTGATAAAGTTTATTTTTGTTTACTCAATGGCCTTTAACTTCGGAATTCCTTAATTTCTTTTGAAACTTTTAAGTACTTACTATTTAAAATAACTTTTGATGCTATACAACTAAGACTAACGCTAATCCTCATTAATCATCACACTTTGCGAGTGACATCTTGATGTCTCTCAAAGGCAGTCAAAACCGAGTATAATAAGATGCCCAAACATTTGACTAAACACATTTATCTTTTGTCTAAGAAGGGTCCATTCACCCTTTTGTCACACGACAGTGGCAAAACTCACGCACACATACAAACACATACAGTATACGGTGAAACTCACACCAGTCACATCTCGCGACCTTATTTCATATTTTGTCTCCGAGGTATTTTATTTACTACGCGTTTTGTTTACTCATTCAAAACGAACGGAAACGCCGGCTTACTTAGAAGATTCTTCGTTTGTTTGTGTTGCTTGTCATTATCGCATATAGAAACCGTCGAAGTGACGAACCAGGAACATTCTGAATACTTAAAGAGAAAATGTTTGGATCCGAGTTCGCCTACTACTACTACTTACGCCCGAAATTAATAATAATCAATCTTAATCTCATTTTAGCTATCAGAGATCAAGATTTCTATACATTTCAACGATCCTAGGATTACCTTCACATCAATTTACGTCAATTTTTGTTTGAGAATCTGAGATTGATCTTAGATTAGAATATTACATTTTAGATACGTTATTAATTTCGGCCGTTAGATACCTTAGATTTGTTTCCGTACACCTTTGTGCTCTTAAAACAATAACTTCTTATATGAATAAGCGTAGGTGATCCCTAAGTATAACATTAAATTTTGCTTATAAACATTCATACAATCACGAGGAATGATAGGAAGTGACTATACAAACCACCATCATACCAGTTGGTGTGGAAGTAAATGATGGTTTCCGAAACCCGCATCGTCGGTAGTGATAAATCCTGACGTCATTAACACAAAATGTGACTGGAAGAATGTTTTGTCACTTCCAAATCAATTTTCCTGAAATGCTTCAGTTGTTTTCGACCAAAAGTTACATACTTATAACTTTTTTGTATGTACCTATGTGTAGGTAGGTACTGACCTTATTTTTTTTCAAGTTTTTCATTTTTTTTTAGTTCATTTTGTACCTAAGGAATTTGTATATTGTAATCTATTAAAACGTTTACAACTATCGAAAACTGGAAATTAAGAAGTTATTCTAAGTAATGTTTTTATCACATCAAAGAGGTGCCAGGAATAAAATAAGTTACCTTCGCATTATTTTCGTACAACAAACAATGCATACCGGTCTTCACAGACTTTTGATACCTATTTTAAAATGTTTTCTTGCACGTCAATCTTAATATATTAATCCCGGGGGAGGCAAGTTAATGCTGCTCCAATGTATTTAATGCATCGGAGCTGACTCCATAATTCCACTTGTCTGGTACACATTACAGCTGTCGGTCATAATCTTATAGGTCGATACGGGTCTACCAAACATGATAAGGGACTTAAAAAGATCATAAATAAGCACTTATATGAATTTATGTGAGAGTAATATCCATTTATTGGCCGTAACTTATGTAAGATGTGATATAAATAAAGCTATTAGTGTATCTAGTTCTAATATTATTATAGTGGTTGTAAAAAATTGTACACTCAAAACAATACCGTATGTTTACATAATTTTATCAGACAAATGTATTAGAATAGCCTTCACACGACGGGGTACCTAATCGAATTCTACCCAAAGTTTAGTCTCCAGGCACTCAACGCAGAATGCATGAATTTTGTAACTTTAAGATCAGAAGCTAAAGTCCATTACTCTTTCGATGTAAACATGCATAAGTCCCATAACAACAATTAATATAACAAGTAATTGAAACCGTAGGTGATCAAGTGATCACCTAACGACATGGGTGTCACCTTACCCTACCAATACTGCCTTCCTCGTGGTGTAGTTTTGCAACCTATTGAATGTACAGCCCGTATTAAGCAAGTCCATGTAACTCGAGTCTAAACCTAACGGATTACTCAATGTGCGAATATCGAAGAAAGCAAACCGACAAGAAGTAGTAAACTTCTAAATGTGCAAATGCACATTTAGAAGTTACTTTTCTTGTTTATTTTGCATTGGCCGCACTGTGATTATGTTACGGCAATGCAATTATAACTAGAACTGGATATTCACATTCTAGATTCCTTAATTTTCTAACTTCCTCTATGCCATTTGCAGCTATGGGCGCTTTTGAGAAAATAAGGAAACTTCATTTTAAAGGTAGAACTCATAACCTAATATATCTTAGTGTCGATACTTGGATGGTTTGCCCTGTATGTTTATAAAAGGACTTTTTAGACTTACTTGGCACCATTTGAATATTTAAGTATCTAACATAATTTTGTCTATAAACACCCACATAAAACTGAGTTGATTATGTGTCATAAAAGTTGTAAAGTGCGCCACCATTAAAGTTGTAATCGTAGAATATAGTCGCTATTTTAACAGGAACTCGCTATTTAAAACTGTGTTAAAAATTGCTAGTAAGTAGGTAATTAAAACGTTCCGAGTCGTTTAGATAGGTGTACACAGTTGGTAGTACCTAGTAGCAGACCCAGCAGAAAATAAAAGGAATTACACATAATTAACAATTTTGGGCTACTAGACTTGTTTCTGTAATTTCCCTCTTCAAAGAAGGCATTCGACTGGAAACAACAGCATTCTTTAACAAAAAACCTATGCTTTGTTAAATGCCTTTCTGTAATTACTGGTGCTTTATGGATCTGTAGTAATGACGTCATTATGTGTTTGGCAGATTTGGTTACGGTTGTAAAATGCTTATTCAATTAAAAACAAAGTCAAGATACAAACACTGCGTCGCGTTACTTCGCCAGGTCATACCAAGAGTCATGGTTTGACCCACAATGTTAGATCCAGATAACAAAAGATTTCATAGTCAAGAAAATAATCGAAACTCAAGAGATTTCCTGTAGATTAGCCGTCTAAAGTGCAATTTCAAAAGTACCTAAGGCCAAAATTCTCCTTTGGCCGATGCTAAGAGATTTATTATCTCACTCTACAAATAGAACGAAAGACAAAAACGACACTTGAGATCCCCTCTTGTCGATTATGGGGACATGGGAAGATTTTTTCGTCCTATCGGTTCCCAGAACGAAGCCCTGTCAGGTAGTGGACACAATTTGCGCAGTTGACGCGTAATAAAACCCTTGTTTGTCAGACCACAGGGAAGCCAAAGAGTTCCATATAGCAATCATTATTCTACTTGTAAATGCAAATTTTATGAGGATGCTTGGACGGGTTTGTTGTTGTGCCCTTATGGCTGGGACTATATTGTACGGAATCCGTAAGGCAGGGGAAAATTTAGAGCACTGCAAATAGAACTCTGAATTAATACAATAGAGTTGAAAATCGAACACATGAGTGTCGAGTTGTCAAATTTGACATTGACATTTCACTTGACAATCCAGAGTTATATTTTCAATGTTCTAAATTTAACCTGGCCTACCGGATTCCGGACAATATAGGCCCAAACTTTGTTATAACTCCATGGTGCCAAGCTAAAGCGCAGAACTTTCCGAACGCATTTTAATTAAATTTACTTTATAGTCTGGATTAACATTTAAACTTCTTTGGATCCCCGCAAGATGTTTAATAAATATTTGGACACCTGTTAGCGACATAGAGTAGCTTAAAACTTAGTAAAATGTATATAACTATGTATAAAACGTTATTTAGTTGTTTTGTGTACGGCGACTTTTTCTTGGCAAAGTACCTACTCCCGTACCAGAACCAGTTGCGGCACCATTCACTCATGGTCATCTCATAATCGGCCTCTGCGTTGGTGTCTAAGGTCATAGTAATTTAAATGGAAGGAAATTGCAGAATATTACGTTGAAAAAGTAGTGAATTACACACCTACCATATTCCAAATAATACGCCAATATCATTAACCGTCTTTTAAGGATTTTATTGCGTTGTATCCATATTCTTGGATACAATAATATTCTTAATCACCCATATCTTGACGAGTTCTGATAGGTATCAGAACAGGACATGTTATCATCCATAGTGCAAATTATAGTAACGGTAGAATATTTATTTATTTATTTTATTTACAAGTGCTTTTCACATGAAGAACATTAACGTTTTCCATATCTTTATGTTATGAGGTTTATTGCCGCTAACCTATTTTTATATCTTGATTAAAATAGTGATTTTCGCTACTAGTATGCTTCGCTACTAGTATGCTTCGCTACTTACGTAGTAATAAAATTCCTGAAAATAGTTTGACGTTTCTTAATTATGTCGTAAGTAGAAAAATCGCTAAGCATTGGAAACAAATATTTATAATTTAAATAAAAGATAAATAGATTTAAAAGTAAAACACCTCATTTTGAAGTATCTAATCGTTAAAAATTCTGTAAAAAATTATATATATATATATATTTATATAACCAAACTTATTTTTTTACTTAATTAATAAAACTTTTTAAATTAATAATAAGTTTGGTGTATTTTTGTTCATAAAACTTTTAACACATCTGAAATTATTAGTTTTAGACGCAGATTCAGCTACAGTTTCTTCAAATTCCGTAGTGTAGGTTTTGTTACCTTATTCATTTTACACTTCATGTAGTATGTAATAAGTAAGGTACATACTTTTTTTCTCCCCGCGGAAGTGCAGACACATAGTTCACGTTCTCACGCATATCAAATACTGCAAGAGCTTACGCCATTGTTCAATCGTTCAATGTGTGCTTATAGTTGACCAATCGTTTTTATGTCGCTACTTGTACTTACATAGAATAATAATCTAGGTAGGCAGTAGTAGTGTAAGTATGTACAAAAGTCTTACACCTTTTATTACACATTAATAAAAGATCCCTCAATTACTCCAGATAACGGAAGATCAACTCACCAAGTAGCTTTCTTCCAGTGTAATACTTAAGTTAAAGGTATTAAGACGATTTAAATACCTATTAAGAGCTATCGGCAGATAGTAAAAGACTACAATAACTTATGCTTTCTTCGGTCGGTCGGTACTCCAAAACCAATAAAACTTCTTCGACACTGAAATTTATTTCATTCGGTATTACATAAAGGATTTAATAAATGCCATAGATTGTTTTTCCCAGTTTGTATCAGTGTATTATTCATGGGCGTGGGTGGTATTATAAATTCAGTTCTATTTATAATGCATTAAAAATTCAAATTAAATCAATGGTAAGGAGTCATGAAGAAATGGTTTCTGATCTGTGTTTAAGCCGAGTCTATGACAATGACCTTTAAAAGCCCACGCTAATTATATACGCCTAACTCGAGACCGGTGCCAGACTGGTTGCTGGAATGTATACATACCGAACTTCTAAAAACACAAAGTCCTCAATGAAGTCTCGACAGTTTTATGGCTTAGGACACGGATGTTCCAGGGAGTTCAAGGTTCCTGGACTCTATAATATTATGTATCTGATCCTCAGTGTTAAAATACACCATGGAGAAAAATTTTCTTTTAAGTCCTAGAAATATGTAGGTATCTAAAAAAAATATTATAGATTCATCCTAAACCCATAGTACATTCCCAGATCTCGATTGAGGATTTTGCTATCATATTTAAGTACCAACCGAAATTAGTAATGCTATTTAATATTAATAAGTCAGGCTTAGTAAGATTAATCGGTCGATTTTCAATTGACTTTAATATCAACGAGTTGTATTATAAAGTTCGCAGAAGCATCACAATTCACATCCAATTAGATGTGCAATGGGGTGTGCATCGCAAGCTCTATTGCACACATAATTTCGGAAATTTGTTCGACAACAGCTAAACAGCAGAAATCTGCTACATTAATCTTACCCTCATGTTGCATGCGGTGAATACAATGTAAGTTAATAATATTGTTTGACAATACAATTTAATTAAGTAACAGCTTGGCATTTGCCAAGCTGCTACTTTAAAGTTCGAAGTGTTACAGATGCCTATTAGCCTATTAAATGGGTATCTTGGGTTTGTTTTACTATCATACTAGATGTTGCCTGCGACTTCGTGCGCTCCAAACTAGATCTTGGGGGAACCGTACATTTTACTGCGATAAAAAGTCTCCTTCCCCGTAATCCAATATATATATCTGTGTCAAATTTCATCAAAATCTGTCCAGTACTCTCGGAGCCTATTCAATGCAAACATAATTTTTTTCTCTTTTAATATTATTAGTAAAGATTTAAAAATGTCCATGCATTTGAATAATTAAGGTACGTTATCGTTATCTAAATAATACTAACAGTTACATAAACGTTTAGGTTTTTGTTACCTAAATTCCCACGAAATTAACACTTCCAAGTTCCGCAAAAGGTAATAAATAATATTCTCCTTTTTGACTCTATTATTTCGGTAATTTAATACATGGTTAAACTGAAGTAGAGTTTCTTGAGCACGTGAGTGTGAAGGAGAAGCCCCTCACAGGGGTGTGCGGCAGCCGGCAGCTGATCGGAAGGAAGTCCTGTCTTTTGTCCCCGCAACAGCGGGAAGTGACTACATCAAAATCGATCCATCATAGTGACGCGTAAATGTTTGTTATTGATGATAATAGTGTTCACATGTTTCGAGCTGCACTTTAATCGCTTAAGTGTCAGTCTAAATGTAAATATTCAATTTAAATTGTTTGTGTTTGCTACCCGAATTCTAAATCACATCTAAACTAGCATATTGATTACTACGCAAGTCGCAACTAACACATCTTAACAAAATATACGTGACTCGCTTTTGCCCGCGGCTCCGCCCGTGTAAATACAGTATCCCAGGGGAACACTGCACTTTTTCGGGATAAAATGTAGCCTATATGTTAATTTAGAGCCTAAAACTACTACAATACCTTTCAGTAGTTTTTGCGTGAAAGAGTAACAAACATCCATCCACCCTCACAAACATTCACATTCGTCGTAGTAGCATCAACGAATGACACTACTGCTTGTTCAAAGCATTAAAATGTTAAATTGTCAAGTAGTAGTTGTTGAAAAGTAGATAAATGTTTGTTTCTCCGCTGTTAACGCATAGGGCAGCCTGTAAACCCCACGCGATCCAACCCACCTTCGCAATTATTTTGTAAGAGGATTAGCATGACTCAGAGATGAAAGGTAAGGAACTGTAACTTTCCTTTCCCAATTTTATAAGATCATATCGCATGAAAACGACGGTGTTATAAGCAATATATTGTAATATATAAAACATAGCTTTGTATTTCCATTTATGATTTGAAGGCTATAAACTCTCTCGATGGGGTTGAAAATATATTTTAAAAAAGCCAAAATAGGTGGATTTTCATTACTTATTACACAGCATGGGGTCATGTACCATTGTCGACGAGGAAACGTACGTTTTATCGGAACAAAGACTGGAACGGTTGATTATTCAATGCATTTGGAACATAAAGTCCCGGGCCGCACGCGCAGCGAGCGATTGTTCAAGATACCCTGCGATACCCCGCGCTTTGTGAAAAGCTACCTTTGTCGCTTCCAATCAATGACACGCATCCATGATGGCGTATAATAATTGCATCCTGCCCCTTTCTGCGTTATTTCCGACTCTTTATTGTAATTTTTTCTGGCACAGTGGTTGACTTTGGTATTGTTAAAATTCATCCTGACCTGTGAAAAAAAACGTAGTACTAACCTTATTCTTTAACGATATGTAAAGCAATTCAAATATCACTTATTCCCTCCTTAATCCAAAATGAGCAAAACTTGACTTCAGCCAAACCATTTAGTTTTGACTTTTGAGGCATTTAATAAGTATTATAACTTCGGAATACTCTCTGTGAGCAACAGATTACATAGTTGACGTTCCCCAGCAATTCTGTGGCTTCTGTAAGAAAATTAATTGGATTCTTAGTTCTAAACATTAAGCTTTGTTGTGCATGATTAGAAATATCGACGTGTTTTTTGTTCGTAATATCAATAAGTATGTATCTAACTTTTATTATATTCTAGTTATATTACTATATTTCGTGTTATACGAAAGTAATTTAATGTTGGTAGCCTATGCATATAAAACCGATATGCTTAGTGCATAACGATATTATGTATCTGGTAATACGACCGAGGAGCACGTAATGCAGACAATAATTTATGTTACATAAGCCATTTAAGTGTCCTATTACAAACCTATAATATTTCCTTGAGATAGATCTAGCTGACTAGATTGTAGACCCATCTGGTTCAGATGCTTGAGCAATATACATTTCTAATATTTATGATGTCTTCCTTATGTGTTTTGTCAGTTTAATATGATTGGAGTTTATAAACGGAATAGGTACCGAGATTGATAAAAAAGATTTACAAAAATAAAATTTTAAGTAACCCTCAATTCAAGTAGTAAACGAGCTGATGATCATAATAATATCACACAACTTTTTTATACACTTTTCCACTTTATTTAGGCTTTTACAATCATTAAGTCAGGTGCCTGATGATGGTGAATATATAACTAAGAACACTCTCGATCATGTCAGCTGTGAAACAAAACAAAAAAAAACTAGATCAAAATCGGTCCATCCGTTTAGGAGCTACGATGCCATGGAAACACATACATGTCAAACTTTTAACACCCCTCTTTTTGGTCCGGGGTTAAAACTAAAAATGAATAGTTAAAAGGAGTCGTAAGTCAGGAAGAAGAATATATTAAACGGTGAAGCGTCACAATCACAATTTTATTGATGTTGATGCTTAATTTTACGAAGGCTCATGCAATTTCATCTTTTTATCTGCTTTAAAACATGTTTAAAACGAATACCTATATAATACCTATTCAGAAAATATTTAAATCACTCGTCACAAGTACAGGAACCGCGTTATTTTTTTACCAGGACCATTAATAGAGCATGTGTGCTACGTCTCAAGTTTTTATTCAAGCAGTGACGTTATAAGACATGGGAATGTTGTTTAATTGCTTATGATAAAAGATTTATAATTACGACTGTCGAGTGGGGATATTGTTACGCTTGTGTCTTTTCGTTCACAACTATTATTTCATAATGGTTGAGAAATTGTAGCTTCAAACAGACTATTAGGAAAGGATAGTATTTTATGTAAGGTAACTAGTGAAGTGTGAACCTGCATGGTCCATTCAAAGGCTTCATCGTCATTTTATAGATCTAAAGAATCATAAAGTTGAGTTGCCAGGTGCCGGTCATTGAGAAACTGCGCTGGAACCCCATACTGTACGGAAGTTGACAGGGGTCATAAGGAAACTAGTTCTAATGTTCTTGCCACTTTTGACATTTATGTGCACTTTGCAAGAAGGATATCCCGTCTTTAGTCCGACAAAAATGAAATATGTTCAATGGATAGCATCATTTAGTAATGTTGGTGTGTAATCAAAGGTCTCTTACCAGATATTTTCCAAGGTGATAAAGATATGATATATTTCGGATATTGGCCAATATTTTGGTATTTCATGTTCGGTATTAGATATTTTTTATTTTGGGTAAGTGTTGCCACATACCTATTTTAGAAACTTTTTATGATGTCAGATTCTCCTGGGTCTAATTACTTTATCCTTTAATAGGTATTGTAGGAGAGATAACGAAGCCTTATTTAAGCTTATCGTCAAAATATTTTATGGTATTAAACTAACTTGTAATGGAGAAATCATAAAAAGTTTCTTGTCATATCAATTTTCTCGATAACCCAAATGGCCTATGCCCTATTAGGGCTATATTAATTAACCGATGATTAAGACCTTTTATTGGGGTATATTCCGTAATAATCAATACCAATTGCTGTCATAAATAAATTTAACGGTATTTTTATTCTCTATTCAATTTTTTGGTCAGTATCAATTTTTCAGATATTCAGTAGATCCTGTATTCTGTTCAAAATTTACCTAAATAACAATTTCAGACATTTTATTAAAATACCTGATTAATTCTCATTAGTCTGTTCATTCAATAGTTAATAATTGGCCTTCTAATATTAAGTCCAATCAGCAACTCGCGTGAAACCTTATCCGACCACATATGGTTAATTATGATGAAAAAACAAAAATGCACGTTGGTTTGAAAATGTATGACATGTCGATAAATTATATACGTTTGCATGATTTCATGTCACAATATAGTTTCAGCGATAGTGTTATCGTGCAGTGTATTTATCGTCAATAACACGATACACAATACACACGGTGAAAAAAATGTTTATTGAAGATAATGTGACTTGTAGTACCTATAATTATTAATAGTTGTGACTTGTGTCGCACCTTACATTGTCTAACTTATTTATATTTACAAGAATTGTGCAACCGGAGGTTTATGAAATTTGGCCGGTGAATTAAAGTTCATGTAGAGAAAGTTGTGGAGAGAGATATCATTTTTCAAATAATGCTTAAAAATACAGTACTACTGGGTAACCGGAGTTCTGATAAATTTATCTGACCGGAATTCGAACCCACCACGTTCCAAATTTCCGAACAACGCAAAAATTATACATACGCACCAAACTGCCAAGCAGACTGACATAATAGAGTCAAAATTATTGACATATTTTCTCCTCCAAAACTATCTGTATACTAAATTTCATGGTAATACTTGAAGCCGTTGCCGAAATCCCGATTATATAATTATATACAAGATTAACTCGTTTAAAGTTTAAGATAAAATTAATAAAAATAACAACACACACTACCTTAGGATTCAGATTATTAATACACACTGCCGTGCACAGAACACAGTTACTCCTAGCGGAGCTGCCGTGCGTTTGATGGATACAATTTAGTTCTTCTTCTTCTTCTTTTGGCACATACAATTTAGTTACACGTTGACGTTTGTCAATCTGTCGCAAAATTTTTCCTTTTTTTTATTTTTTCTATATATGTGGCGAAAACACCTTTATAAAGTTCAAACCTAAAAATTATATTAATTACTAGCTTTTGCCCGCGGCTCCGCCCGCGTAAATACAGTATACCACGGGAGCACTGTACTTTTTCCGGATAAAAAGTAGCCTATGTTTTAATCCAGAGCCTAAACTACTGCCATACCAAATCATCCGTTCATTCATCGAAATCTGTTCAGTAGTTATTGCGTGAAAGAGTAACAAACATCCATCCATCTATCCATCCATCCTCGCAAACTTTCACATTTATAATATTAGTAGGATTATGGGCGAATTTAGACCACAGGGCGACCTCTACTTTGCGTAAAACAGCAACAGTTTAGTCAGAAAAGGAATGAAAAGGACCTTTATAATTATGAACGAAAAATCTCAAACAGAAAAACATCTTTTTGCTGAAACAACAGTTGACTTTTCGACTGTTTTATGATGGTTTTATGTCAGAACACGAGTGTGTCTAAATCCTTGTAATTAGTTCTCAGATTGTTTGTTACACTAATTAGTTCTGCGTTGTTAAATGTAACAAAATAGTTAAAGATACCGTGTATAGAATCTCCCCCGTAAAAGATTTTATAACAATTGATAGATCAGTTCAGTGAATGTATAACTTCGAATGATTTATATTATGTTAAAGACGCGTAAAAGGTTATTTGTCTATCTGGCGAAACAACGTGTTTCGTAATGTACAAAGTGCAAACGAATTGAGGTTTAAGATATACGCATAAGTCTATAAATGCTCCAAATAATACCTATACAAACCGTTTCATGAAACTCAAGCTACAAGCATATACACTATACACAATAGGCATAGATATTAAAAGTTTATTTCTAAACACGAATGTTTTGAATTCTAGTGGCTGTCTGATTTTTAAAGTAAACCCTCTTTCTAAGGAATCACTGGCAAATAACGATGATGACAACGCAAAAAGTGCTCATGCTTTCAATCGACCAAATATAATGAGGCGACATTCCAGAAGTTTCTTTTTACCCGCTGTACGTTTTTACATCACGTTAATAAATTTGCCATTAGAGGAACAGGAAAACGGGAAGCTAAGTGAACTGGCTGACTTTTAATTTAGCTTTCGTGAACATTCTATAATGGATTTTTACTTGAGACCATAAATATTTTCTTACATTAAATAAAAGCAGAATAACAACTGCAAAAAGCTGAAGTAAATCTATTCTTGGGGATAGAAGTTTATAAACATAAACTTTACATTTATTATCTTATGTAAGATTTTATAATTTAAGACTCGTGAGCAGAATATGTTATGTTAAAAAGGTACACTTATACATGCATATACCTAACCAGGGTATATGTATGTATAAGTGAAATGTATTATTTAAGTACTATGTCTGTATGTCAAATTATGAGTATTGTCATAGAATGTGGTGTGGTACGATACATAGTTGGAGAGCTAGAAACGCAGCATTTGTCAGATGCAACAAACAATATAATATTTTTATCTATAGAAAATGCATTAGAAAAATAAGAATCCTCAATATAACTCAGAAGTTTATCTCATATTATATAACAACGTCACAAGTTCGGGCTCGGTCGCACAGTCAATAGATTTATTATCCGGATTCTTGTGCGAGGAGACTTGGGATACTACATTTGTAATGAATTGATTCCTAGCACCTGTTTCGAATTTCGCATTTTGCAGCTTGCTCGTGTTAGACTCAAATTAGGTATTTTTTTTGAGAAAAACATTACTTTGTGTTAGTTAATATAATTTTTTTATAAGTTAAACAAAAATCTGTCAAGTGGGAGTTGGACTCACGCACGTAGGGTTTCGTACAAAACGCCAAAATATTCACGTGTGTTGTATAAAAGAGCACTTTTTTATATTTTTTAATTCTGTTTATAGTATTTGTCGTTTTAGCGGCAACCGAAATACACCTGTGAAAAGTTAAACTCTCTAGCTATTACGAGATACAGCCTAGTGAAATACAGACGAATATACAGTGAAGTCTCAGCAATAGGGTCCCGTTTTTACCCCTTCGGTACGGAGACCCTAAAAAAAGACACTACATTCAAAATATTATTTAGTTTACGAAATAACCTAAATCTTTAAAATGATATCTTGGTGACTCTAATGCGTAGTTGTCCAAAGCTATAGAAGTAAATCGGATAAGTTGCCTGCTGTTTAATGGCCCCCAAAAGTAAAAAGATCGGACCACAAAATCGAATAGAATCCTGCTGAGTTTGTTCAGCTTTTGTCTCATAATGGCTGTACCTTCTGACTTGGTATTATCTGTTACATAATTTAATGCATTCAGCAGAAGAATCGGACTGCGTGGGACTTCCTTTTCTTACGCTTTTGAAGAGTGAGAAGAGGTTCTATCTAAACCTCTATTCAGTTTTATGCATACCATTGTTAACACCAGCCGTAAATATCGAGCTATCAATGTCCAGTACCAGTATTGGAAATTAAGCCATCTATTTACTATCAAAGCTTCAGTCCTAGTTGTCCGATATTGTACCTAGAATAATAATGCAACGTCACACATAGCTAGTCTATTAAGGCAGCATTCCCCAGAGCTTCGTGATATATTCGTGGTTGCCGCTGCGGTTAACGAACCCTGTCACCACAGACCCTGCCGTTACTGGTTTCGGCAGACGTAACCATATTGCCCATTTATGGGCGTGAAACTTTGCTCATTCGGTTGACCAAAAATGTATGGCTATCCTTTTGAATTTTTGCGTTGCACAAAATACGGATGCATTAAATGTTTTTGTTCATTCAATTTATTCGTATGGCAATACAATGGGCATATTTTTATGCTTATTTACGTATTTTGTACAATTGCAGATTCGTAAGTTGGTAACAAGTAAGTAAATAACTAGAAAAGTATATTGATGTTGTTTAACGGTGTTTTTACTGGGACGTCACACAAAATATCTAAATTCTAAGCACATCCGAATAGAAAATTACACAGTCCCAAAACATCTGACAGTTAATCTTTCCCTGGCAGCTGCTACGTAAATCAGTGCAGCTTACTAAAATTATTAAAAGCCATAAAACGAGTTCTATGAAGGGTGAGCCACCCTAACGGTTGACGTGGAGGTTTATTGTGGCAGACAGGCAATTGTAATCGATTTCGACGTGGATTTACCTGTCTATACCCTAGTTTGAGTGTGTCATTACACACTTGCATCAAAAGGATTAAAAAATGAACCACCTCTAGAATGTCTTACATAAATTCATTCATCACTCCGTTTCTGTGTTCCCGACTGATAATAACGATATAGCATACATTTTTAAACACAAAAAATACGAGGCTATGGTCATAAACACATAACTATAGATCATATCTGGTAATTTAAAATTCAAATGACTAATTGAAATGCTTAAGGGTTTATAAAAGTCATATTGTAAGGAAGACGCTAAGCTACTTACTGCTGTTGTAAGGTGCAAATTCGTAATCTTATAAATGCAATTCAAATAAGATATTTAACGGTCTTCAGTATAGACGACAGTGGCGACCGGCGTCCCCCGGCATTGTCCGTTAGCCCACCTGCGTGCCCAGTGAACCGAGAGCGAAGTGTGTCCACACTCCACACATGCAGTTTTTGCAGAACTAACGGCGATATAATGAGGTGCCTAAGAATAATAGGCCTATTACATATTTTTTACTATAACGGCTGTTGTGGTACTATAATATGTTGCATATAAAGAAGCCAAGAAGTATCACTATAATATAATATCTATGGACGCTTCATCACTATCACTATCAGAAAAGTTAGCGTGGTGCCAGTCAAACATTAGCAATTGAAAATTAACAGCAAAGATTCTGGTTTAAAATTCTACATTACACAGCAGTTTTGAGGTCCTCATCATTTTTATGGTTCCGTACCTAAAGGTTAAAACGGGACCCCATTACTAGGACTCCTCTGTTCGTCTGTCTGTCACCAGGTTGTATTTCAATAACCATGATAGCTAGATAGACAGTTGAAATTTTCACAGATAATGTATTTCTGTTGCCGCTATAACTACAAATACTGAAACAGAATAAAATAAAAATTTAAGTGGGGCTCCCGCCTCCCATACATACAACAAACGTAATACAAAAAAAAAAGGAAGGTAAATACGAATGTTGTGATCATCACCGCGCTCCGCCGCACACGAATCATTGGAATTGAATTCCCCGTTCAAATTGTTTGATACCTACGATTAATGTTCTCGACACACGACATCCAAACATTTTTTTGTCGGACGATAATGCAACTAAAAATTTGTCGCGCGCGGACGCATAATCATTATGTCAAACAGACGATAACTTATATGGATTCAGGCCGATCATTGCGCCACACGATATCACACCTAGCCCCCGGCTTATTTGTTTTTGTCATAATCTTTATATTTGTAAGCCTTTTATATTGATATACAGTACTGTTTAACGAGAATTGCATGATAGTGTGAATCAATATTTGACCAAAGTAGATTAAAGGGCTAGAGGAACTGAAGAATTGTTTTACGCATCATTAAGAAAATGTTCAGGTTGGGATTTGTTGAAACCCAAGATCGTTTGTCCACGCCAAAATTGACTGACCACGCGAAATCGAAGTTTTTAGAATCCTCCTGACCCTTTATTTCATCGGGACAGACGACATAGGGTCCAACACAATATTTGCCACTAATTTCCGAATAGTCCAATGCTACTAGGTAGTAAGTAGCATTACAGGTACTGTAATATAAATGCGAAGCATGTAAATTAATTATCGACTCGTGCATTTAATCAAGTTCACGGAATCGTGTACGTGGGTAAAGCTACGTGCGTAACCTTAAACTTCAATTGCCAAATTTAGCGTATCGCGAGGGAATCGCGATGATGGAATGGTCTGAGCATTACAAGTATAATAACCTCAAAACGCTCATCTTCATTTTCGCATCAGAGATGAACGAAGTTTCTTTGCAAATGACAGGCGACATGTTGCAATATTGAAAACAAGTCTAATTATATGGAAATGCGAATTTCAAGCTACTGCAAGAAATTAGGTTTTGTGAAGTGAAAAGTGAATGTGAACATTACGTGAAGTTTTTTTTTTTGCTGAAACCTAATAAAAATAAAGACAGAATTGAAAGACCGTCGCCGCTGAACCTAAATTTTCAACTGAATTCAGATTTATTTATATGTGAATATAGTGAGGATATGGCTTACGGCCAAAACTAGTTATTGTGATGTAAATAAGGTTTGATCACGTACAATGCTTCGTGGGAAGAAGGGAGTGGGCAGGACCCTTGAGTTGAGAATAAACAACCCTACATCTTAGTTGCACTTAGGGTTACCATAACTCACGATCTCTCAAGAGTTCTCAACAATTTGTCTCGATGTGATCTCATGATCTCAATGTTCAAAGCCCCCCTTTGTGCAATGAGATATATCTAGCACCTATCTACAATGTATATTGCCCGTTTAGACATCTCAAATTGTATCTACCTAAATACGAAGAATGCAAACAAACATTCTCTCGAACGTGAAATTATATTTTTGCTGATTTTTATAGATGAATGACTTGATTTTAATATATAGTTAATCTATAGTATTTTATCTTTTATTTGCCAACCCTATTGCACCACACGCATTGTTTGAAAACATTCGCGAGAATGTGTAAAAATACTGGTGCACTAGCAAATTTTTAAAGAAATTTCGTTTTGTTAAGAATACTAGCGCTATAAATAAGTCCCTCTTACAAAAAAGGCAATTTGTGTGTGTGTGTGTGTGTGTGTTGTGTTTATAGTAAAAACACTAATTTTCAGATCGTTTACTTCATTTGGGCCATGTATACCAAGCCTAACAGCCATATAAGAAGTGTGTAATCGACCTAATTCGGGCCGACCACAAGCGTGGGTGTTAAGTTTCGAGCACGGTATGGAGTATGGACAGTGAAAGCAAACATCCAGTCAGCGTTTCGTTTACTTCTTTGTGTCCGACACTTGACACCTCAGCCTTCGTTTTACTCGTCCTTAGTACAAATATTTTCTATACAGGCGTTCTTTATTTCGCGTGAACTTGTTATTTATTTCCAGTCCTACTGTGTTAGTATAGTACAACGCTGCGTAAATTTAAAGATATCCTGTTCTTAGATTAAAACTTACGTCGTCACATCCTTATAATCAGGATAAGACACGTAGGTATGCAAGAAATGTAGTCCAAGATCTAATCTTAGCGAATCATGTATTTACTTGTTGGAAAAATAAATGTCCAAAGTCTTCTCAAGATGCAATTAGGATTTTTTCCGTTCAGAAATGTAGTTGATTGATTCTAACAATTGCCAACAAATTGATTATATAAAGAATTGTGAAATACATAAGACGAGACTCTTATGGATGATTGAGTTAAACAATACAAATAATAAAAAACAAGATCCAAAGGGATTTAAATTGAACATTGGCCGACAAAGAATTGTATTACAGACCTACATGTACTATGTAGGAATATCAATCAGTTGTTGATTCTGGCAAGTAATGGACAATGCTCGTGCTGCGCATGATTGAATACTTCTCTTATTGCCTTTAACGGCCTTATGTCTTCAACATATTTATCTTATCTTCACAATGTTAGTATAATATTAGATTATGACTGGGAGAAATCTTGGCTTTTTTTTTTCAAGATGATGATACTCTTAATTATAGGCCATAAGCAAAATTATATATAGCGTTATTGTTGGGCAAAGATAATTATTTAAGAGGGGTGTGAAAAGACATACTTGTGATGTTGAATATCCTGTAATCCTCAAAAACTCAATTTGCCTCAACACATTTTAGAACTAGCAATTAGCTTACAAAAATTGCTTGAATAAACTTAAATCTTTATATTATTTTATCTTAAATATTTTAAAATAAAAAAAGAGAAAAGATTTGTTTGTTTTTTTGCATTGAATATGCTCCAAAACTACTGGACCGATTTTGTTGAAACTTAGCACATACATAAAATAGACTACGAGGAAGGACATATGCTACATTTTATCGAGGGAAAATTTACGATCTAGTAGTAAATATCTTTAAAGAAAGTAACTAACTATTCAAAGAAGATTAATAATGTTATAACCTGATAATGCTTTACGTAATAAATATCTAGCGCTAATCGAATATTTTGAACGTATTATAATAAATGACTAAACATGAATTAATATTATACCCTCGTAAGCTTAAGCGTAAAGCTTTAATATAATACTATGTAATTAGAATTTTAATTACAATTCACTTTCGTCGGCTCCAGCAATTTAACTATTTACCGCCATGTACATATATATATATACATAAGTACGATGCGCAGGCTTCTTTATGATGACTAATTAAATACTTTCTCACTCCACTGGCGTACTTAACGAGTAATAAATGCCCAGAAAGGTAACACGTTTCAGTGATGAAACAATGTCCGTGAGGTCTAAAACCGCTTATTGCACAATTGTTCAGTTAATTTCCCTCAAAAAACAACATTTTTAGCATTTCATAGCTTGAACACTTTGTGGCTTTCACGCTTCCTTTTGCATTGGTATTTTATACAGATTTAGTCCAAAATTTTTATTTTATTGCTTTAATAGTATGTATATGTATTTCAACTAGTTACATACCATTCTTGTAAATTGAGTCAGCTGTATTTCCAAAATTTTCTTGAAATTGCATCAGAGGTCTCATAGAGAAAGTTAGTGGTTAATTACTCTTCAAAGATCTTTAGGAGTCGGCATTCCGTTTATTAAAGTGGGTAAAATATATGGACGACACCGGAAATAAATGGATTTTTAAGTAATAAAATCTTTATATGGTAACATTTTTGAAAGTATTTTCTTAATAAAGACGTACAGAGATTTTATTGCACGGTATTTTTTCGCTAAATTACTTAATGACCATAACATGTTATGGTTTATAGCTTTTTGATAGTTTTCGATTATGAGTCACTCTGAAAGAAAAAAGAAGCTGTATAAACTTATAGAAAGTAAATATAAAAGTGTATACACAAATAACAGGAGGGACAGAGAAAAATGCCGAAATCTCTACGAACCAAGAAGAAGAAGTAGAAAATTAGGAACAATTGGGACACAGAAGGGACAGTGTTAATAACAAAATATCTAAGGCTTTGTGATATCTTTAACTTGTTTTATGTAACGTACATCAGGAGTATGAAGCTGAAGTAATCCGCTCTACCCGAACAATCAATCTTTATAAACTTACGGAGTATGGCTCGCGTTACGACTGTTAGGAGGCCCAATGTGACTTCAATTATCTTGACTTCATCAGCCTTATCTGTATCATATAGCATTGTATAAATATTAGAAAGCGGAGCGGGTACTTGTAAAACGCGATTTGATTAGATCGGACATACTCGTAATCTTATTCTGGAAAACATTATCTCATTCCAGCTATCAGAAATGAAAATATTTTATACTGCAATAATTATCTAATCACACTTAATTTTTCGCCATTTATATCAGAAACAGTAATTAGTTTGACCGTTCTACTTAATAATAGTTCCCTTTAAAGTTATACCAATATTGCCTACTGATAAGTATTTACAGGCCATTGATCCGCAGTTCACGAGATTCATGTTCTGTGTTGAAGTACATTTCAGACCTTAGCAACTGAACATCCATCTTAATCAAGACTACATCCTTCGCCATCCTGTAATAAATTTTCAAGCACGTCTTAATGTTTATGCTCATCATATAATACACGCAATAATGTATCTACCGCGCTCGCCGGCTCATAAGTGGCGGTATACCGCCTGGAGATATTTAAACGCTTTTACGTCATTACTACGCCTCATAACTCGTAATCTGCGCTCCCATCTCGCTTCAATTCATTCTGGACAACTGGATGTATTTTCAAGGCTAGGTGGATTTATTTCAATCAGAACATTTCCAACGAAAACTTCCTGGGAATAAATAAATGCAGGCGATGTAAGGATATCGAGGAAGAAATGATTCTTTGGAATTACCATAATAAAAACTATAACCCGGCTACGTAAAAAGGGGTCTAAAAAGGCCAAAACAAGAAAATAATTTGCATAGAAATCCAGGAATGCATAGGTACAAAAATGGTCAACGTAGAGCCGTGGTATCGTCGTACCTATGCATTTCTGGATTTTTATGTGAATTGTGTTTCGGCTTTTAGACCCCTTTTTTACGTAGTCGGGTTTTAACTTATTTTTTATTTCCTATTTTTCCAATTCCCAATCGAACATATTTTTGGAATAATATTATATATATATATATATATATATATATATATATATATATATATTTGTAATGTGCTTGCCAAGACCTTTCTTTTGATACCAAACGCGTTTGAACCAATACATACATACATAGACTGCCATTACCTTTCCTTTTGGCTTCGCCGTAGTCGGGTAAAAACAGAAACAGCCCTGAATTAAATATTACTAAGCCATTTATCAGGTTTTAGTTATAAGTAGGTTGTTGTAGTGATAATACCTGTCAAATTGTGGCTGATGATAGAAAGAAACGCAGTAATATCGTCAAGGTAATTACGATATAACTTAAATAGCTAAAAAATGTGAGGAAAAGTTTGTTTGACAAACGTCAAAATATAATTAATTTAACTTTCCGTCCTTTCCGTCGGCGGCGTAGCAGTCGAGGGTCCTGGAAACCTTTTGTTTCCCGTTTGTATGTAGGTCTCAAATCTGACAGCCATTATTTTCCAATTTTGTCGCTTAAAAGGGCACGTGCACTCCCAATTTGTCCCTTCACAACGACAAGCTTTACGTCGTGACTTTAAAAAATAACGTTCATTATTCATTCCACAATCTACCTCTAGTGCATGTACATTCCTGAGTGTTACATAACCACGAGGTGGGTCAGGTTTGTTTACTGTTACCGAGTGGGCGATTACTCCTCATTCAGAGATGCCCCGTCCGTCTCCCACGCAATCGTAGGTTTATCGACACTATCAAATAATTGATTTATTATACTTTTTAATTGACTATTTATTTCACAGCCGGAGGTATTAATTCATTAATATATGAATGTTATTAGAGATTTCATTTACGAATTTATAATTGGAAAAGGTGACGTGCCATAATTGAATCATTTTATACTGCAATGTTTAAATGTAAGTCGTTAGCATAATGTGATCAACGTTATGTAAACGAGAGTCGTCGAGGTATAAAAGACACCGCAAATGAAGCAGACGATGACAGAGTATCCATCAAAGCAGAAGTGGGATAAGAAATGCTAATGCGCTTGTATTCATTATTGCTAATACAAGCCTAATTAACATTTTTGCAGCAAAACTCGCTAACATCAAGAATGATTAGCTTACGATGAATTATACAGAACTGGTGATACTTCGTGCTAATTTCAAATCTGTCATAATTAATTATGAGCCTTATTTAGTTTCTTGTACATAATTAAGTCACAAGAAATAATTATAAAATTCCAAAGTACACTCAAATATTGTTAAGCAAACTTTGAAAAGCTATTTGTGCCTTTAATAATATTCGGGTATTGGTTTTTACTGATGCAAAATACGAATGAACATTCGTAGCCTTATCGAAGATACGTCTCCAAGTTCCTATAAGTTTGATGTAAAAAAAAAAATCATGTTGTAATTTAAGTTTCCTTTTCCGTGTCGTGCAAAGTTCAAACTTAAACTCAATTTCTCTTCAAGTACTTCTTCCTCTGTTTTCAGTCCATCAATTACAGTATAGACGACTGCTACTTGAAAAGATCTTGACGCAGTTAACTCCAATTATGATTTCTTTTGCTTTGATGTCGCATTTACATTATGCATTACTCTTTGTTCTAATGCTCTCCTTATTGTTATTCGATTCAAATGACATTGTAATATACAACATGCCGTTATCGTCGGTCTTTAGTGTTTTTGAAATCATTAATTACCACCACAGGCCACTATTCCTAAAAGGGATTAACTGACAATCAGGAAATGTATCGTCTCTTCGTTCATATTGTTTTGTACTATCCCGAAGGATAGCTCTAATTTCCTTATTCTAATGTTAAAGGACCTTTTAAGCGTCATTACATAAACAATAATCCGACGACGTACCAGAAATAGCTGTGCTCGTGTTAGAGGTAATCACGACACGTGTCGGGTGTGAATGAAGTTACACACGCCTTGTGAAACTTCCCCCATCCTTATATTTTTAAACTTACACTTTATTATAAATTGTTGTTTGGGTAATGATGAGGTAAATGTAAATATTGTGTCAGTAACAAATCTTCACTGTTGTAACTATTAAGGTCGTGATTTACAGCTATATACATTATACATAGTCAATGTGTAAAAAAGTGAGTATCAAAGAATGTGAAAGTTTTTTTATAAAGAAAAAAATGTCGGAGATAGGTCATTTTTCTATTTTTTTTTATAGTTTCTTGCATCCTAACAAATAAGTATCTACCCTCATACGTCAACCTTGAAATTTAATAACAATATTAGTTGCAGCCAGCCCAATATAATATCATGGAATAAAGTTTATTTCTGTCGAGGTTGTGTATCGTTTAATCTCATTGAACTGTAGGTTATAAAAACCAGATACTGCGTTTATTGATCTTACTCTTGAAGCCGTCGAGCACATGCCACCGAAATACTTTCAAAATCACGCGGTCTCTCGCTTCAATTTTATCCTTATTGGAATTCTAGGAAAGGTACAAACTCACCGCAATTCTAGAAAGTAAATAGTGCTGCGAATCATAAAACGTTCGTTTCGCAAACCAAAAATATTTTTACACACGGAAGCGGATGCAAGACTGTACTTTTGGTTTCGGTTTTTCTGTGTTAATAGAAACTAGAAAGAATGTCGCTGCGTTGGTAATTTTATCGTTTGCCTAAGTAGGTACTTGGCACTTCTTGGCAATGTTTTTGTATAACTTCAACGAGAATTGTTTATACTCATAATATTATTGTAACGCCTGTGGCCTCAAATAAAACCCCGTAGTTGAAATAAAATACGTACATTTCTCGCCTTTTAAAACTCCTGGTCCTTAACCTTTGAAATGCGATATACCTACAAATAGACGGTCCACGGCAAGAAAAATAAGCACCGCACATAAAATGCGTAATAAACTTTACAGCCGCCACTGATTTATAAGACTAAAATTAATTTAACTGCCCATAATGACAATTCGGTTGTAATTTGTAAACATATGTAAGCCAAGGAGAACGAGAAATTTAAATGTTAAAGTGTAATGTGAATGAATTCGCTCTTTATTCTGACGTCACAACGTAAAATTAAGTTTAAAAGGACATCAACATAAAGCTACATTTTAAAGACAATTTTCAACCTCGTTAACTCTTTGCCGTGAATAGCAGCTCTATTCAGAATTCTTATTCGCATTGAATTTAATCATATTTGAGAACATTTTTCACTGCGCATCGCTTACCATTAATATAATTTCTCAGCGATACTATTGTGGGCAAATGGGAATACATTCTAGGGAATTCATTCGCGGGCTATTTATCAAGACTGCTGAGATCAATATTCACCTTGGTAATATATGCATATGATATGATAGAACAGAGAATTGTATCGATGAAATAAATTGTTGGAATGAAAAAAATTGTCACCGTGACCGGTGAGCATGGCTCACCTGATTCGCTGGTTCGCTGGTCGTGGTCGCAGATCGACTTCGCGCGTCGCTGTCGCTAAGAGCGGAATGTTACCTTTACAATTCTAATTTCTAACGACAGTAGGTGAGCGCACAAGGATATTGCAGTATCGAGGTTGCGGATTACGTTTAATTGCCGATGGATGTTGCCGGCGACAGGTCATTATGGGTTAACCTCGTGGCCGCTTTCTGTCCACTGTTTAGACATGAGCCTTAGTAAGTACTAATGCCCTAGCTACTTAGTACTTCAGCAATCTCAATATCTATTTTCCAACCTATATCTTCATTAGCTTCATAATTTTGTCTTATTAAATGTTAACCTATGTTATGTATCGGAATGCACATGTATGTATATGCAAAACTCCAAACCTAATATCTGCTGTATAAAATGTAGACCGTATATGCAGAGTTGAGGTTTGGAGTTCGGATGTGTTAAGTTGTCTCTGAAATTCCGGATATATTTTACTTCAAAGGCAAATTTGCATATTAAATATTCTAGCCATATTCCATATAAGTAATACGCAAACCAATTTTATGTATGCCTGTTGCATTATATATCTTTATAAAAACTATCCTTCCATATTCCGACAAATCTATATCGGTAGCTTATTTTGACCATATCATACAGGTGTATTTTTATCCTAATGAAATATTTGCCCCAACATTAGGTTACAATATTACGCAAGTAATGTCAGAATGCATGACTTAAAATTTGCGCAATTTACAAAAAAATACCCGATTAACATTTCCTGACAACTGTCACAACGCATGGACATCCACGTACTGCCGTACATCGCGCCGGCTTTGAAGGTCACGCGCCCGTCGCGCAGATACTGCGGCCGCGCGGTTATGAATCGCGAATGTCACATAATGTAGGTACATATTATATTTTTTGAACCAGAAACGAATACTGAATATGCTCCTTGAATATCCACTTTTGTTTTAAAGACATACTCCAATATCTATCCATAAATCACTGGAACAGCATTACAAAAGATTTCATCTCGCAAACTTTCAAAACATAACGTGCAACAGATAGGCTTGGCACGTTTAACCCAAATACACTTATAATTATTGTACTATCACTGCGAACTTGTATTTTGTTATCACGTAATCCTACTGACAATACAAATAATGTGATTAGACAGTAAACAGGGTGTGGGGGCTTAGCAGCTTATGCCTATCGGAAATCGGCTCAACTGTATTTGCTTTACATCAATTAAATTAATAGGGAAACAAATAGCAAAAGTTTACCAACTAGGTACAAAGTGGCAAGCAACACTAACGTTAGCATTTGATTGTAGGGACTGCTGTTTGAAGAACCCGATGAACTGACTTGTCCTGTAATTAAGTTGCTATGGTACGGACATCCAACTTTTGCTACGGCCATCTAACTTTTGCTAATTTGTTTCGTGCAAAAAAAACTTCACAGACATCAAAGTAATTAGCAAATTCGCTACATATTTTTGTCTCGCTCAAAATAATCTCGCAGGGATCAACAAACCTGCTCGTCTGCCATCATGAGGGATTTGCCACGTGTCCTGTCGCTAATTTATGCGAGAGTTCATAAACCCCGCCAATACTATAAATGGCGTCATATTAATACTACTTCCGTAATCCCTCTAGCAGTCTTCGCAATGTTCCAAAGGCCTGTTTGACCACGTCCTGGTAAATGTCGGTTAGCTTATTTACATATTGTATGGCCTCATCATTCGTCTGAAAAAAAAATAATTAAGAAGATCTTATCCTATATTAGGTATACTTATCATTTGAAGATTGTAAAACTTGGCATTTATTTTCAGTAGCCATAAAACTTAACCTAAATTCAACCAATAAGTAATACTTGCATTCGTAGACATTTTGCAGTAGGTACTCGTATATATCAGTGTAAATGTAAAATGACGTAGAGGTCAACATGTCATCGTCAATTGCAATGACGATCTTCGAAATCAACAATATATAGGATAGGAATCACATAAAGTTCGCTAAGTAGTGACATAGCACGTGATTCGTCAATACCATACATTTTTGAATTTTTACTTCACTATCGTAATGAGCGATGGCATGGCTGAAGAGCCCGTAGGCTTAGCCAACATGCCATCGTTAACTACAATGACGATTTTCGGAATTGAAAATACATTGGATTGACATACGATCGCTAAATGATATAGCGCACGACACGTCAATACCATACATTTTTGATTTCTAACTTGTTCATCGTAATTAGCGATGGTATCTTGACTAAAGGCCCAGTTAGCCCAAGAGCTACTAGGAAGTTTAGAGCAGGTGTTTGAGGCAAGTTGAATCCTTGTCCAAGTCAATTTGTATATTGACTTAGCCCCGCTTCTGACCAGCTAGACCTGCAGTCTCGTGTTGAGGTACAACAAGAGAAGTATAGGACAAGGTTTCAGCTTGCCTCAAACACCTGCTCTAAATTTCATAGTAACTCTCCATCTATGTTTTCAATACACCAAACAGTCGTCATAATACTTGAGATTTGCGACTTCTCTCGTATATGAATGTTGGAACTACGGAAGTTTGTGTGTTTTTCGGACGATATGATCCGTTTATTGGCTCGTTTCCTTATTTAACGGGCGAGTTAGGCCTAATTGAGGAAAAACTTAGTGATGGTTTCCCATAAGATATTTATTTCTGGCTATTACCTAGTATGAACAAGGTATTTCTTTTATTATTTTATTTACTATGCTTCGTAGAAGAAGAGTAAATTATGTTAAGCGAACAGTGAAAACCTTACTAATTTTGACAAGTAAAATTTTTGTAATAACAACTGCTATGTACCATGTTGCATGTGAATAAATGAATTGAATTGACAAGTCTTATTAAGGTTCTTGGTAAAATTTAACTGCCATGCTACAAGAGCGCCTTAAGAAGGTGGATTTTCAATTCTGTATCTTATTTTTTCCTATAATAGGTAATTACATACACATAATATTAATACACAACAAATAATAGTAATTTATGTTCGGTTTAATAGCATTTTCCATAATCTCTAGATAAACTAAGTTCAACTAGCGCAAAGTTTAATAATTCTAAAAGTGTCATTTAGTGGTCCGTAGATGAATCTTTTTTACATTTGAGGATCAAGTTAGTGTATATTTCGGCAATATAAATAGTTTTATGAAAAACATTTCTTACTTTGTGAGTGAAATGGAGCTTTAAACTATTTTAACCGACTTCCAAAAAAGGAGACAATTATACGTTCGAATGTATATATATTTTTTGTATGTTCAACGATTACTCCGCCGTCTGTAGACCGATTTTCAAAATTTTTTTGATGTAAAGGGTATAATCCCAAATTAGTCCTTTTCACATTCACAAAGTGGTTACCTGATAATGGGATCCATGAGGAATCGAGGGAAATCCTCGAAATTTAAATGGACACATATAGTGATTTCGATTTTTTTTGAAGTAATCCAAGCATATGCTAACAAAATATGTAATATTTTGCACCAAGGTATACCCTGGATCCAAAATTACTGAACAGAACTCCTGAGTCCTTATAGATACATGTTTGATGATTCCGGTATTATTTAAAGAACTGCAAGCATATGCCATCATACCACTTACAGTAATCATCATCATCGTCATTACTACCATCTTCACACGAAACACCAACATAATATTATTATGATGGCATAGGTACTCACTACTCATAAATTTTGCTATTGCCAAAATTATATTCGTGATCATCATCATCACTATAGTATAATATATTAATGCTTACTGCTTTTTTTCCGCCGACTAATACAATACATAATAATGATTATTTATTAATTTAGTATCTAATCATTATCATCATTGGTGATTGTTTATTAGGTCCACAGATCGGTAATGCCCCCATTCCCCAAATAATGGGGAAATACCAAGGCCTCTCAGAAAACTGTCATAAAATAACGCTTGAGTTTGTTTTTTCTTTTTTGTATTTATAACTTTCTTAAAATGTGTTAATAATATATAATAAATATAACTAAAAAGAGAAAAAATATTATTTTTAATCAAAAAATGAAAACCGACTTCCAAAGTAAAAATGCACAAAAAAGTATGAAATAAAACTTATATTCTAAATAATTCCTCTTTTAAATTCGGCAAAAATTTTAACTATTTCTCTACTCAATCTTCATAATTTTGAAGTCGGTACCAGCCCGAACAAAATCCTGATAAAACAATATTTTATAGAACTCACGTTCAAATTTGCTGGTACCGACATCAAAATTATGAAGATTGAGTAGAGAAATAGTTAAAATTTTTGCCGAATTTAAAAGAGGAATTATTTAGAATATAAGTTTTATTACATACTTTTTTGTGCATTTTTACTTTGGAAGTCGGTTTTCATTTTTTGATTAAAAATAATAATAACTAAGAAAAACAATATAAAGTTTTCTAATTCCCTTCTTTGTCAGCGCTATCTATCAGAAGCTACGTCAATTATTAAAAGCTGGGAATCTATAAACGGAACCCATTCGTCCATAAGTTAAACTTAATTTATATGTATATTGTCACCTATTTATTCAGAAATAAGTTATCTAACCAATAGCGCTAATTAATAGATAAACTACCTACAAATTAAACTCAGAAACCGAGCATTATTCAGCTACATAATTATTTAATGTTTATAAAATAAAATATGGAATCACAGACGTAACCACGTAGAAAATAACCTGACATATTGGTGCAGAATTTTCAAGAACGCTGGGATTTGCCGCCTCGGGCCGGAAAAGGTTTGCCCGGTTTACTTTATTTGATTTAGCCACGAAACGAAATTGTCAAGGCAATTTTCAGTTTTCAAATTTTGAAGTACTGTTCAAATCTGTACCTAAGTCTTATAGATTTGATCTGTGCCACTGAGTAAACAATACTTCCAGTGCTCTCATCTCAATATTACCTTTTACAAATGTTAAAATTCAGCTGAGTTATGCCCGGTTTCTGAAGGTTTTATATAAACTGTAGGTAAACTAAGTTAATCTGGCTGTTCAAAAAGTCTAGTGGTCAGTGGTCACCATAATATGAATCTTTTTCAAATTTGAGTATAAAAAAATTAATTTTGTTTTTCTATTATGCTTTGCTTAATGTGAAATGGAGCTTTAAAATTTAACCGTTTGTTTGTTTGCATCGAATAGGCTCCGAAATTACTGGGCCGACTCTGATGAAATTTGCCACAGATTTATATGTAGAGTAGACCACGGGGAAGGACATAGGCTACTTTTTATCGCGGCAAAATGCATAAATCCCACGGGATTTCCTTTTACAGGTACGAAGTCGCGGGCAACATCTAGTAAATAATAAAAATAATCATTTTTCTGTAAGCTTTTTAATTCCATTCTGTTTCAACGCCATCTATCTGTAGTAATATCAACTAGTTATGGATCGATCACCGGATCTAGTATAAATTTTATATTACCATTTTTTTGTTCTGAAACCAGTAATTATAAATCCACTAACGTAAGATTAGACATATTGCATGTCATAGCAAATGATATAGTACTTAACTTCTGAAATCTGGATACTACAACTTGTTAGTTGTTACTGTACTAACATTTCGTTTGTCTATAAAAAGAGCTTTGAAATAAATGTATTTTATTTTAATAACATGCGTTCAAAGCCTCGTTCAAATGCAATGAAAATATTATCCGACCATAAAATACGACAGATGCGTCATTTTTATTACGAATCAAAATAGACTCCATATGCCTTTAATTTCATTGAAGCAGCTCATCCATTCATTTGATAATAATAATTCCTTCTATATCAGTTCTATCAGCTCTGTCATAGATAATAGTTATTTATGGTTATATACAACAACTATTCGGAACGCAGAATTAGGTTAATTAGGTTAAAAGCCCGTGCTTGTTTATTATTTCATTCGCGAAATAATATATACAAATAAATGAAATTGAAGTATCTGTTTGTAATTTTCACTAAATGCATATGAAAGTAACTAACTCTATTATAAGTTACTTACAATATATATATATATATATATATATATATATATATATATATATATATATATATATATATATATATATATATAATATATATATATATATTTTTTTTTTTTTTTTTTTCTGTTTGTCATCCGTCAGACAGTCAGTATGTCTACTTTTATCTTGGGGTTCCGATTAAAAAAATAGGGTTCCGTTTCCGTTTGTTCTAATCAAACGGAGTTGCGGACACCAGCTAGTATTAGATATGATTTTGTTAAATAATTTAGTATTTAAAAATCTTTATAATAAAAGTCTAATATATTATAAGTATAGTATAAAAAATATTAAATACATTTTTCCGTTGTCTGGTACCCGTAACACAAGTTCTTCGAGAACTTACCACGGGATCAAATTGAATGGCGTGAAAGGGCCCATAGATATTATTATTAATATGAATGCTTCTTCCTTACATACTTCTTTAACAAAAAAAAATTACGCACTAAATAAACGGTTAAAAGACATATAATAGCAACAGTTGCGCATATGCATGAATAAAAGAGTTGTAGAGATCAAAATATAATCATAATAGATAGTGGCAGGCCGCATGAATGGGCCGAAGCTTCATTGTACACTTTTTAACATAACAGCTGGGGCGGACACGCTTTCGGTTACTCGAGAGCTGAGGCTGGAACTATATTGTCCGGAATCCGTAAGGCCGGGGAAAAAACAGAGCACTAATAATAGAACTCAGCGCTAATAGAGCTGTAAATCGAACACACAAATGTCGAGTCAAATGTCAATGTCATATACGACGACTCACTCGACTATTCGATTTTCAGATCAGATATTGTATTAGAGAAGAGTTGTATTTTCAGTGCTCTGAATTTTCCCGGGTCCGCCGTATAGGATCGTATAGTTCCAGCCTTACTGACATGAAAAAAGAAAAAAAAAAGACTTTCCCAACCAGATAATAAAACAAAATTGACTGAAGTTTTTAAGGTTCCGTCGTATTACAGGGAAGCCTTATATTTTCGCTTTCTCCGT
Organism: Phengaris alcon alcon; assembly: GCA_037179445.1. NCBI lineage: Eukaryota > Metazoa > Arthropoda > Insecta > Lepidoptera > Lycaenidae > Phengaris > Phengaris alcon. Next base: position 827,034 of record JAYRCH010000194.1, read on the forward strand.
ACGTCTGTCTGTCCGCCCCTGCTAATTTCTGTAATTATGAACATAAATTGATAAAATTTAGTATAGTAAGTAAGTAAGTATAGTAAGTAGTAGCGTATAGATTTTACTTTCGGCAGTCTATAATAATAAAAAATATATATACTTTACATATATTATACTTAAACGACTCCTCCTCCTCCCTCCTGAGTGGTTTACAAGTTGCCCCTCCCCCCTCCCCCCTGGCATTTCTAAACTATAACATGTACAGATTTGTAACTTGATTTGTAACTTTCTAAGGTGATAGATGAATAGATGATGCTAAATACTCTAGGAAAAATATTTTGATAATAACTTTTGAAATGATTAAAACAAACCTATTGCGCGTTGATATAGTTACGGAACCCTTCTTACACATGTCCTGACATGCTCTTGGTTAGTTTATTTATAAAAATCGTATGTACATACCAACATAGAATATTATACTTGACAGAATTTGCAACCACCATTTAGTTAATATTCATAGAATTAATTATTTATAACATTTTAAAAAATAAAGATTTCCTTTTGCAGTTTCGAAATGCAATTTGCATATTCCTTGATATTAATTGAACATTGATATCAATTGAAACAACAAAAATTACCTATACCTAGGGTTTTACAACACAACATTGAAATATGGTCATCCCTTTTGAACTAATATCAACGATAGAAACTAATATCGACATACAGGGGGATCCCAAATGCCCTATTACTTTAAAAAAACATTTTACGACCACTAATGTTATTTATTCGAAAAGTTTAGGTTTAATTAACTATAATGGACTGGTAATGACGCATGAATTATGCCTACGCGCACCGTGACCAAAGACGGAGATATTATCATTGGGTTGAAGTTAAACTTTACGTTGAAGCTTAAGATCATCACATGCCTTTTAGGACAGCTTCCAATTTAATTCCATGTTTACGTATTTTTGGGTATTGCGCTTTGAAATAATTTTAATATGAAACTCCTATTTAATATGACAAGCTTTAAAGAGTTAACTCTTTAAGTATTCTCTATAGTCAGATATTACGTTTTTGTATTTAAAGTTTATTTCATACATGCTTTAAGTATAAATCATCGTCACGGTTCAATTACTTCGCAGGAATAAAAAAACTTCAGAAGTGGGATAAAGGATGGCACGTGTTCAAAAGTCTGTTAATACATTTGACATGGTGAATTAACCACGTATGCCCCCCACGTATAATCACAATTTAATGACTAATGCAATTGGGGGCGGTTTAGCACGTATTATCACCGACCTCGCAACAGATGTTTTGGAACACCCCCTAAATAAACATTAAAATGAAATTCTTAACGTTGTAGCTGGAAAAATTTAACGCTTAACATTTTTTAAATTCTTGAATATGTAATTGCATATAATTTTGTGTTTTTCTGCTGTATTTTTGTTGCATAATAATTATGTTTATCAAATGATAATATTATATTTACATAATTTTGTTATTTGTATATTTTATTTTATCTTCGCCGCATTTTTCCTTAATAAAAAAGAATAGATTTCAAATAAATTTTCAATAAAGATGAGGATTCCAAAAATGCTTGCAATATTTTATTATATACATACTTATTTACTATTCTATTACATTTTTGATATACATATTTGACGACCTCTGTGGCTCAGTGGCTCAGTGGTGGAGGTCGCGGGTTCGAATCCCGCCAAAGAGACAAAAAGTTTTTGTATGTTCCTGGGATTTGGATATGTATTAAATATAATATGTATAATATAATAAAAATCTTAATATGTGTATAGCATTAAAGTATTAAATATAGGTATTTCCGTTGTCTGGTACATGTGATACAAGTTCTTCGGATACTTAATACAGGACCAGATTGACGTGTATTGGAAGCCTCAATAGATATAACCCCTTACTAATAAAACTATTTGCACAACGGATAACTTAAACAACGTTACTATCTTTGTCTGATACGTTGGAAATGTAACATGATAGAAAAAGATAGCAACGTTGTTTAAGTTATCCGTTGTGTAAATATTTTATTACTAAGGGGGTATATATCTAATAATTATATTTGAAACATGATCTGAGTTTGTCGGTGTAAAGACCTTCTGTTCCCACCGCATTTGATTAACACCAAAACCTTACACTCGTTACCGTTAGCTCAAACAAAAACCTGTATCTGTAGATGAAATTTACATGCTATTGCCACATTGCACTATAAATGCCAATTGGAGAATTGTCACGATCTGTAAATATCATCAGACCTTTGTTGTTAATAATATACTATTTTTAATTATTTCATCGTTCTACTAAAGCACCGAGCAAAGCTCCGGTCTCCCAGGTAGGTACTTACATTTTAAATGCCCACTTCAATCTCTGGATTAATTATAAAAGTTTCATTATGGCTCATTTTCACCTTACGTATGTAGGTGACGTGTGCGATTTTCTTAATATGTTCTCGACCTTCATTTCTAGACAACAACGAAGCCGCTTAGAGCCCTATTAACCTACATTGTAAATCACTTACCCTAATATGATTATAATCAGGAACAAGGTTACGAAATCTGTGTACATCTGCGTGTAATGAGCACCGTGCACATATGATCGAAACATCTGCTGGAGTCATACTGATACGCTTATCTCCCTATAATTAGATCCTATTCATGTCGTATTTTGAAGCTAATATCGACAATACGCGGTGATTAACTTCGATATCTATTATATTTAAAATTACAATAATTATATGGGAACACCGTGTAGGTAATTGCAAAGAAATTAGTGGACAGGGCAGTTTAATTTTTTTAAATGACAATTTTATCAGAGCTTGCAATCTAAACAAATGCTAAGAAGAGATTTGAACTGATTGCTGATTGAAAAATTTTCTTAGTAAAATATTTTTATTTGTAATTTTTATCGCTTTTACAATTATTTTTAAAATTTATAGTGAATTAATAGTATATTTAATCATCAAAATGTGTTTTTTTTAAAATCCCGCACTAATTTAAATAACGCATATTTACTGGCGAAACAAACGTGACGTCATCATCGCACAGACGAACGTGTATCAACTTTCAAAACTCAATTTTTTTTATATTTAAGGCGGAGGTATTAAACCATTTCTAGTGTCAATTTCATAGTGTCAAGTGAAACAGAATTTTCGTATAAAGCTCATTTCAGACTACGCTAAACTATTGTGCTATATAATATAGCAAAGAAGGACCTAATGCTATACTATATAGTATGGCGTTCACATTACGCGATATTATTTGATTTGTACAGCGTCACCTAGTTGTAAACGCGACGACTAGGGCAAATCACATACAAATTCCTAATAAACGCCAAACGCGCTCACGATCGAATGCAAAAAGAAAAACTCACACTTAGCATTCAGTACCTACAGTGTGAACGTGTCCATAACAATGTAAGGTGCACGATGTTGTTGTGCTATGAGCTATATGCTATTATATTATAGCGTAGTCTAAAAGCCGCTTCAGGCTGGGACTATACTATGATTTACGATCCGGAATCCGGAAGGCCGAAGAAAATTCTGAGCTTTGAAAATAGAACTCTGCGCTAATACAATAGAGTTGAAAATCGAACACATGAGTGTCGAGACCAATGTCATATATGACAGCTCAACACTCGTAACCTCCATTATCCACTCTGTTGTATTAGTACACAACAGAGTGGATAATGGAGGTTACGAGTGTTGAGCTGTCATATATGACATTGGTCTCGACACTCATGTGTTCGATTTTCAACTCTATTGTATTAGCGCAGAGTTCTATTTTCAAAGCTCAGAATTTTCTTCGGCCTTCCGGATTCCGGATCGTAAATCATAGTATAGTCCCAGCCTGAAGCGGCTTTTAGACTACGCTATAATATAATAGCATATAGCTCATAGCACAACAACATCGTGCACCTTACATTGTTATGGACACGTTCACACTGTAGGTACTGAATGCTAAGTGTGAGTTTTTCTTTTTGCATTCGATCGTGAGCGCGTTTGGCGTTTATTAGGAATTTGTATGTGATTTGCCCTAGTCGTCGCGTTTACAACTAGGTGACGCTGTACAAATCAAATAATATCGCGTAATGTGAACGCCATACTATATAGTATAGCATTAGGTCCTTCTTTGCTATATTATATAGCACAATAGTTTAGCGTAGTCTGAAATGAGCTTTATACGAAAATTCTGTTTCACTTGACACTATGAAATTGACACTAGAAATGGTTTAATACCTCCGCCTTAAATATAAAAAAAATTGAGTTTTGAAAGTTGATACACGTTCGTCTGTGCGATGATGACGTCACGTTTGTTTCGCCAGTAAATATGCGTTATTTAAATTAGTGCGGGATTTAAAAAAAAACACATTTTGATGATTAAATATACTATTAATTCACTATAAATTTTAAAAATAATTGTAAAAGCGATAAAAATTACAAATAAAAATATTTTACTAAGAAAATTTTTCAATCAGCAATCAGTTCAAATCTCTTCTTAGCATTTGTTTAGATTGCAAGCTCTGATAAAATTGTCATTTAAAAAAATTAAACTGCCCTGTCCACTAATTTCTTTGCAATTACCTACACGGTGTTCCCATATAATTATTGTAATTTTAAATATAATAGATATCGAAGTTAATCACCGCGTATTGTCGATAGCAGCTTCAAAATACGACATGAATAGGATCTAATTATAGGGAGATAAGCGTATCAGTATGACTCCAGCAGATGTTTCGATCATATGTGCACGGTGCTCATTACACGCAGATGTACACAGATTTCGTAACCTTGTTCCTGATTATAATCATATTAGGGTAAGTGATTTACAATGTAGGTTAATAGGGCTCTAAGCGGCTTCGTTGTTGTCTAGAAATGAAGGTCGAGAACATATTAAGAAAATCGCACACGTCACCTACATACGTAAGGTGAAAATGAGCCATAATGAAACTTTTATAATTAATCCAGAGATTGAAGTGGGCATTTAAAATGTAAGTACCTACCTGGGAGACCGGAGCTTTGCTCGGTGCTTTAGTAGAACGATGAAATAATTAAAAATAGTATATTATTAACAACAAAGGTCTGATGATATTTACAGATCGTGACAATTCTCCAATTGGCATTTATAGTGCAATGTGGCAATAGCATGTAAATTTCATCTACAGATATGGTTTAATGGGTTAAAAAAGGTGCAATTTTTGAGTTATTTTCGCACGAGATACAACACAATATTTATAACATGGGTTGCTGTGCTTTTCCATGGTAATAAGTTGATTTTATCACTTATTTTTATAACTTTGTGAACTAATTACTTCGTTGTTTGTTTACCTACATCGAACTCGTGTATGACTGTATGTCAAAGTCAAACAATGATTTTAACTATCAGATATATGTGCGATGCGAGTTTTGCCGGGAAATTCAATGGGTGATGTTGTGGTTTTTTTATTTTTTTATAAATTTGTGTTATTCCGGGTTTTAATTTGTAATATTGGTAGAATATTAGCCATTTAATATTCGTTAACGTGCACAAGTGTGGGAAAGTGGTACAACTTCAAAAAACGTGCTATTTTGTGTTCCCTCCAATGCTCCCTAGGAACTTTCAGTAAAGCTACTACCACTTTACTGAATCTCTTGACTTGACTCATTGACTGCACAGACTATTTATTTGGAATTTGACCAGACTTTAGACTTGACGATTTAGAAATACGGTGTTGAAAATTGAAACGAAAATTCTATAACTTGACACTGGCAAATGGTATTTGCACTGGCAAATATATATATTTGGTAATGTTATAACCAACAGAAATGTTTAAAAACATTAAAAAATACATGCGTATTTAAAACGCCTTTTAAAATTTTCTATTCACAACATCTAAGAATTAAAAAAAAACTATATGTATTATCATTCTGGACTCAATTAAGGAAAACTCTCTTGAGAGTTGAGAATAAAATATGAACTATTTCTTAGACATTTTTTAATTGTTTAACTGCTCGGATTAAAGAACTCATAATAAGGAAGAAAGATATGGTTCAACAAACACAAGAGAAAACTCTTGTGTTTCCATTAATTAATAAAAAATATATAATGCGGGAACTGGGTCATTCCTTAGTGCAGAAGAATATAATTTAATTATTAATATCATTAATAAGTATCTACGTAAAAGGATATCTATCTGATATCTTACTATACATTTCCGAAAATACCAATTACAATTCTCAATAGTTATGCTACATATAGCAGGATCAGGCAATCACTCTTGTCTTCTCTAATAGAATCATAAATCGCAAATCGAATAAACATTCAACAATGAACTATCAAAGATAGCTTCCCTTTCCTTACTGATTTTTTAATTTTGTAAATTAGTAATAGGAAGACGTAAGTAAGGAAGGATTGTCTACTTTAACACAAGCGACAGAGTAAGTGCCTAGTAGCTAATAAACAGCGATCAGGCGCAGCTGTTACACAATTAAGTATCTGATATGAAACAGGTGAATCTAACGACGGGTTATCGCTTACTTTAATAACTTATATTTATTCCCAAGCACTTACCTAATAGATGATCATATTACTAAGCAACACGTAGATACTTATTTCGTTTAGCTAGCGATTAAAATAAATAAAACACGTTAATTGAGAGAGAAATGCGCTCTGGAAAAAGATTAGGTTCAATTTCTTTACATTTAGTGATCTCTTTATATTATTATTATGTTTAATTTTTTAACATACCTTCCCTAGCAATTTTGTTGTTATTTGCCACTGACGGCTAGGTCACAGATTAAAGAGGAATAGATAAACAGCTACATAGCTATCGATTTGATTGCATTACTTTATACATACGGTGTGTCCACGATTGTGTGGAAAAATCGTAGGCCGTTTAAATTTTCGATTTTGAATCGATTTTGATCGTTCTATAAAAGTATATATAATATAATATATTTTATACTCTGTGGCTAGGTAGTAGACGTTACGTTTGTGTTGTAATATACAGGATGATCGCCAATCATTAAGATAATAATGCTCCATCCGTTGAATAGGCGCGGGCGTGTAAAAATGCGGCCTTGAGCTTATTTTCTGTCGGTTTTGTACTGTGTAGGCTCTATTACCTATAGTATTAGAAACCTCAAATAAATAACGGTTTGCTATGAAAATTGCATCTATCTTTATGCATCTACTTCCAAACGATGTATATTTTATAGGTTACTAGCTGTTGCCCGCGGCTCCGTCCGCGTAAATACAGGGAATATACAAATATATAATACAGATATTTGGGATACCAAAGGAACATTGTACCTACTTTTTCGGGATCAAAAGTAGCCTATGTTTTAATCCAGAGACTAAACTACTTCCATACCAAATTGCATCGAAATCCGTTCAGTAGTTTTTGTGTGAAAGAGTAACCTAGTTAAAAAAGTAATCATCCATCCATCCTCACAAACTTTCACATTTATAATATTATTAGGATATTTTGTAAGTAATGTAAGTTAACATATTTGAAAGACTCAATCAGAAAATCGCATCTGTATGCATCTCGTTGACTTTAAATGTACTTTCATTTTTTGTGTGAACCGCGCGAACCGCCAATAAATCATAAGATAAACCCCGCATGACTTCACAATCGGGTTCGTGAAGATATTTTTCAATTATTTGTAATTGACCATAATGGTCTGTACTCTGTACCCTTTGTGATTTGAGATCGTGCCGAATACCCGGATTTATGGAATAACCCAATTTATTAACTAATTCAATTAAGCATTATCACATTTTACGCTTAACAACTAATTTCAAAAGGTTTATGTATTTCATTAATTACTACCATTAAAGAGGACATATTACTTTTCGATAACATACGTGATTTAATTATTATAATAATTTGTAGTAATTAAATCTCGTATCATGATTGAATAAAATTAATTATATTTATAATTACTTCAATATATTCGGTTTAATAACAGTTAAATGTATTCTAATAACTTGCTTTCTTGTTTCAGGTAAGTATTCGTGCTATAGTACCAACAAACCATAATGTGCTGTTTCTTCTTAGTAGATTGGTAATGTAATTTTAATATTAATTTGCCTATCTACTAAATGTCCAGTTTCTCGGTAAATAAAAAATGCAATGTGGTTTTATTTTGATACTCCCAAGTATGACGAAAGTAAATTTAGAAATTTATTTCAAACTAAATTACCTACATCATTTAATTTAAAATGACAGAATGCCAAAGCTTCCTTCTTGATTAATGTTTCAAATATGGCGTCCTCTTCAGCACAAATTCGTTTTAATTAAGTTGTATCTGACCCTTCATAATTGCTGGGTGAAATTGCACCCGCCCGCGCCATGCTAAGAAAATGCCCTTAACCTCTCGCGTATACGGCCAATAAAAGTCCACTTAAAAAGATTTACCTCATGTTTTCAGTCAACATTAAACTCCATATTGAAAATGATTTCTTGGTGGTCAAAGTAATATTCCTAAAAGGAACAATCGACGTATATTTTCTATTTTGCAACTATATGTTGTCCACGAATTCGTGAGCGCAAATGAAAATCTCGCAGGCGCCGTACATTCTACCGCGATAAAAAGTAGCCTTCCCCGTGGTCTAATCTACCTATATCTGTGCCAAATTTCATCAAAATCGGTCCGGTAGTTTCGGAGCCTATCCAATGCAAACATACAAATATGTTCTCTTTATATAATAGACCTATAGATTTCGAGTTAAAAGCACATAAGGTTATTTTTGTGCATATTTTATAAATTAAAAAAAATATACAAAAGATACCCACTACAAATCAAAAACCTTAACATACGAGCTAAGGACTACAGCAAAACCGTATTAAAAGGCACCTAATACCGAGCGTTGTATAATGTATTAAAACTAAGGTAAGTTTAATTCAATCTCGATAGATGTTTAGACGTTTTATATCGTAGACCGACAGTGCAAGTAATATCGTCTTATCTGGCGCATCGCTTAGTCACGATCGGCGGTGGACGTAAAGGAGTTTGCGGTCTGCACATGCCTCGTAAACCTTTCCTGTGATAAATGTATACATACACTCGTGTCTATATCAAATATAAAATATTGTAAATAGGAAAGATTTGATTGTTATTGAGATATTATGTTTGTATGCATTGAATAAACTCCAAAACTACTGGACCGATTCTAATAAAATTTCATATATAATATAGAGTGGACCACGAGGATGGACACAGGCTACTTATTATCGCAGCGAAATGTACGGTTCGTGCTTATGTCACTTAGCGATGCTTATGTCAAACCCAGACATTTTTGTTTTCGACCTTCGTCGTCTTACGGCCGATTTCAATAACCTATCTACCAATAACGATTTGTTAAAAACGTCGTCCTTCAATCATTTTCCGGTTTTTTCCGATACAAATTTGACGTTATGATCAAATAGTTATTGGTAGATAGGTCATTAAAACGGGTCGTTAATTAGCGATGGCAGCTTGGATAAAGGCTTAGGGCATTTAATCAAGAAGCAATCGATGAATTCGACGGCGAAGTTCGAAAACAAAATTTATGGGATTTGACATAAGGCCTTGCAAGCGACATGTCATTTAGCGATGACTTATGTCAAATCCCATACATTTTTGATTTCGAAGTTCTCTATATCTAAAGGCCCAGTACCTACCTATAGGTGTTTTCGAATGGAATATAAATACCTTCCCTCTCGATTATATTAAAACCTTCACTAGCGGAAACTCACTTATGTTTCAGCCTCATTGCGGCGAAAGTGGTGATTATGTCAATAATTTCCTGCCATTGGTTTCCGTATTTATTACTGCCTTTAATCATATCTATTTTAAATTGCACTCAATTTTCTACAAGTTACGTTCCTGTAGTCATTAGTGGAATGTGCTCTCACTTTAAGCTCCGCTTAACCTTCCGATATATTCAGTTTCTACTTTGTTTCTATTTCTATATTGCCTAATATGATTTGCTTTAGTTGGAAGAGGCTGATATCGAGAGACGCAGTCCATTGGTATCTGCTGCAAAAAAAGCCTATAACCTTTGGTCAGCTCACACCGAAACGAGACAACCGTGTATCTTCTTATAAATACAGTTCAATTTTGAATCGCTATCTTAAAAATACTGAGCCGCGTCGCGTATCGTCTCGTTTCGGTGTGAACTGACGCTAAACGATCATTTCAAATATTGCGTTGTGGATACTACGGTGATAGGCAACTACGCGGCGCTGCATTTAAAGATAACTATTTGAAATTGAACTTTATTCACTACACTAAAAGATATACGTTTCATACATTGCATATGCGCTGTGTAGCGCGTTGTAACCTGTTACCGGACATTCCGACTCTTACAATTAAATGTGTATCTTCTTGTGTAATGAATAAAGTTAAATTTTTAATAGATATCTTAAAAATGCAGCGCCGTGTCACGTAACGTTTCGTTTCGGTGTCAATTGACCCTAATACTAACTTAAATGACCTTGAAAATTCAAGAACATTATAACTAGACTTTTTCAAGTTTATTTAAGTCCGCTTAAAATCGAATATCCGAGTGCACTTAATATTGCTTTGACGTTAATTATAATCTTATGGTTGTGATTCTTGAGAAATCTCGTGAATATGCGGGACACGATGACCTCTCACTACTTGTCTTTTTGGCATGCGCAAGTTAGATACGAGACATTAAACAAGCTGGCAAGCGTGTAGTCAAGTCTAGACTGATCTGAGCATCCTGTCATAGCGCAGACAGTTAATAAATATTTTATAACTCACACTATGACGTACCTAAACCCCTTGTAGTAAGTTCTGCGTCGGATAATTGGACACTAAAAAAATCTGGATTTATATTCCCTAATCCCGTCATATTTCAGTATCTACGTGCCGAAAACGCACTGTACTAATAGGACCACATCAAAATCAATCAGGATATAATTCCTTGCCGGTATGCTAAGTGTTAGTTTTGGTCCATACTCGCCCTACAGTTTGTATGGCATCGAATTAACTACCATTGTTTGCCACTAGGGGCATTGTTTCGATGCCATACAAATTGTAGTTGCCTTCTTCACGGCTAGTAGTGACAAAAACTCGCACTCAGCACACTGGACATTTTACTGAAGTTTGCATAGTGTCTAGTTGAATATTTATTCAAGAACAATTTTTTTTTATTTGTTTTATTATATTTTTATTGTCATAAAAAGAAACATGTACAATTCAAGTTGTATCTCGCCAAACGAGTGTATAAACAAATCCCTTATAAATTGTAACATTTGAACATGTTTTTATTCATCAGTGCTTTTTTTCATTCGTTTATAATGTTAATATCTGCGGTATGTCTGCTTCTGTTCATAGCACATTCATTAAAATTAATGCTCTCAATGTCATCCAACGTAAACAGTAGATGTACTGTGGTGAGTTCTGTTAGTTAATTAGCCTAGTTTCAATTGCTGTTTCTGTATATAATAATCATCTAATTATAACTGATAAACCTACTACTATCCTCCAGCTTTCACTGTGAGACGAGATTGTATTGAAATTATAAACGTCCAAAAAGTATTACAATTTTCGAAGTGAAAACATCTTTAGCACGGTTCTAATTTGAATATTGTCGAGACGAAAGAGAGACGATAAAAAAGACAACCTCTTAATATATAAGGTTGTTCAAAGCTAATTACGGATATTTTGGGCACATAATTTACTACTTCAGTAAAAAAGTTTGAATCGAAAAATAGTAAAAAAACTGAAAAAATGTAATTTACTAAATAATATAATAGCTGATTTAAAGGGAAAGCAAAGACTTTGCCTAAATAATATCAATACAATCAGATGTGTGAGGTCAATTACCTTAACAGCGCCGTAAAGAGCGTACTGTACTGTAATTATTTTATCGTAATTTTTAAATAATTTTTCTGGCTAAACGTCTTTACATAAGCATAGCATAGTAGATCATATGCCCAACATATCCAAAATTGACTGAACAACTTATTATTACATATTTTTAAGGTTTCTATGCGTAGAGGCTATAGCCTCTACGCATAGAAACCTAGGGGTATGTCCCTACAGTAATCCTTACATACATACTACATAAAGATATAATATTTATTGAACGCTCGTGTTCATAAAAGGATGCTTGAGCAATTGAGAAGTCATGATATCGGTAATTATGTTAGAGGAAACCTTCAACAATAACATCATACGCACCATGTTGTTTGGGCAGGATACGTTGATGTGGCTTCCGTTATAAGACTCATGAGGTCACGTATTGTTAGTTCAGCCCCTTTAACGTTTGTTTATAGATATCAAGCAATCGCGGATTTCATATCCTAGATACGAAAAATACATACGGCCTAAATGGATACGTTCATAATGCATAATTAAGTTGATCATCACCGACGACTCCCTACTGCTGGGTCTCTCTGAGTATGAGAACTAGGCTATTGTCCACCACGCTAGCCTTTTCAGGTTGAAAGATTTCTATTTTTTGTAAGTGTTAGTTGTCTGTTCTGAATTTTCGAGATGGTTTGAAAATTTGTGTTACTTTTGTGAAATGTTATTTTTCATGTGACTCGTGTTTTATAACTACCATCATGGCCGTTTTCCAAAGTGTTACTTTAATTGCAAACGCAATTGGCACCCAATTACCCCAAAACTTCAAGGGTAAAAATCCTACGTAATATATAATATACACATAACCTTCAATAACCCCCCTTTACGACACAGTAAGCAGAGCTTTTCATTACTGCCGAATATCATACCTTTGAAATGGCATACAAAATTGACGATACGCGTCCTTGTGTACCCTATTAAAACAGCACATTTTGAGTTTTGACATTGCAGGGTTTGCTGAACAGTCAACTGTTTTCAGAAGTTTATTTATTACCCGAGGATGCTAGTAGGCTTTATATGACGTGTAAACATAATTTTATATAGTGTTGCCCAAATACAAAAACAAGACGAGACATAGCCAGTCTTGGTCTTGGGCCAATACACCTGGTCTTGGTCTTGGTATTGCGCTCCCAGTCTTGGTATTGGTCTTGCAGCAAGAGTATCGCAATTACCTATTAGCCTATTGCTATTGATGAAACGTCACTTTAGATGTTAGAACAACGAAACAGAATAGGTAAATTTTGAGGTTTAGCTTGAATTAAACAAAATTAACGACCAACAAAATTAATAAATGTCTATACATTTAATGAAAAATTCTAAAAATAAACTGACACCGGGTGGAGTTTTTTGAACCCACGACCTAAGCGATCCGAGCCGTTGCTCTAACCACCTGAGCTATCTACCTTGTCCCACGGGAGTCAGTCTGTTTCTTATTAAACGTTTACATTTAATAAGCTTACATGTGCTAAAACATGGTTACATTAATTTTTTTTGCGTCTCATAGAGTCCTTAAGTGTATACTCCGAACTCCTATACGACTTCTATGAAACGATTCCGACTCCTATGAAACGACACTCAGTCCTAACTGCAAGACGCAAGAGTCCCGCAGGCTTAGTCTTGTTCAAGTTTGTTTCAAATCTTGCACGGTCAGTCTTGGCTTGCATTTTTGCAAGACCTATTTTGGACAACACTAATTTTATACAACAATAAATATAGATTACCAAAACTTTGTGTCATTTCACATTTCACATTCATCTCTTCAAGTGTTTACTTATATTCTTACTTACTACTGAGACAATAGTATAATACTATACTATTAAACATTTATTGTTACAATCATTTATTCTTCAAAAATATGATCTAGAAAATATGTATTATGTTTAAAGTAGATTCCACCTCTTCGTCTATGTAACGACATCTTTATCTTTCAGCATTCACGTTGTATCTAGCACCGCAACTTACTAGCTCACAACTTAATCCTTCTAATTTTGCCTTCCGAAACAATATTAATTAGAAGCACAGCATTCTCGAGGCCAACTCCTAAGAAATGTTGTAGAACAACTTCACTTGAGCTTTGCATATATGAAATAGTAATTAGATAGCCTTAAAGTTGTACAATGGCTAGGAAGGCTGTGAATGTTTAATCAGTACTTGTGAATGCTGTTAATGGAGTAAACTTTTTGAATAAATGAAAATAATATATACATACTTAGAAGGTCCATAATAATAGGAATGTTTACCATTCTCCTTTATAGGGGCACTTATTTGATACAGTTTTTTTGTAATTAAATTTTTGAACATCATATTGTGTTCGGGCATTCCCATTAAACTAAACTTTTGATTCTTTGTTCTGGAAGCTGTAAGGCGTAATCAAAGTTAGCCGTATCGTTTGTTAGTACTTTGTACTTGTAGTTTGTAACTTCTAAAGGCAAGTAGGCCAGCGGGCTTAGCATGGCGAACCGAAGAAATAATTTTAAAGAAGAAATATTCTATCCAAAACAGTTTGTTGCAAAATAGTTCATAATCCATGGTAACAAGGTCGTCAATAGAAATCAACATTTCTAAATAGCTATATTTTTAAAATGGCTGCTGGGAAATCTTCTGTCCAAAAAGGTTAAAATTTTCAAGTAAATGACTGAACGTAAAGAATCTATTTGTCTTGGACCGCCATGATGTGGAGTAGTTGACATTATTGTAAGACTATTTGACATTGAAATAAGAAAACTTTTCTACTTTAGCTGTCAAAAGAGGCCATTTTGTGAGCTCGGGCTCCGGAAAAATAGAAATGCTGTTTCTCATAACGACGATGCATCGACCTTGCTGCCTTACAATAAGAACTATTTTGCTCCGAATGGTATTAATGTTTCTACAATCTGACATTTTGTCGATTCTACGGAGTTTCTAGGGTGCGCATGCTAAGCCTGCTGGAATCTAAACAGTTTCTCTTGAATGAGTTAAGCTTGTGTTAGGTGCGGCCTGCGAGCCTTGAACGTGACTTTTAGTTACCGTAAACGAATTTGCAATTGTAAAATAGCGACACCTAAATTCAGGTTACCTTATACTTTATAGGGAGTTAATGTCTAAAATACATTCTGGAGCCTCGTTGATTTGGGTTGTAAAAACAATTTCTTACTCTTTCAGTCTTCGAATTCTTATTATTTTATGAGAACCTAATAATATTAGGTCCTTGCATATAAAATTGGCGTTTTGTAAAGGAGGAACATAAAGTCGATTGTTTTTAAACATAATATATTTATTTAATCAATGGTATATAACCATTGCTATCTATACACTTTTGCCATCTCATAAGTAGTTCATTGATTCCTTTACTGAAACAACCATTCAGACCAATTAATAAAATCTTTGAAGGCGCTTTGGACTGCCCCATCGGAGTTGAATTTTTTCTCTTGCAAGAAATTATCCAAATAAAAAAAAAAAATGGTAATCTGTTGGAGCAAGGTCCGGGGAGTACGGTGGATGTCTTAGACATTCCAATTGAAGCTCCTCTAATTTGGTAGCCGTCTGTTGTGCAGTGTGTGGTCTAGCGTTGTCCTGAAGCAGCAGTGGCCTAGAGCGAATGACCAACCTCGGTTGTTTAGAATCTAGCTTTTCCATCATGATTTGCAGTTGGCAATCGACATCTGCCGTAATCGTCTGGCCAGATTTAAGAAAGCTGTAGTGAACGACACCGGCACTAGTCCACCAAATGCTCACAAATAACTTTTTTTGAGACAATTTTAGCTTGGGGCAGGCTTTGGCTGGTTCGCCAGGGTTCAGCCATTGCGATAAGCGTTTCCAATTATCGTACAGGATCCACTTTTCATCACAGGTCACAATGATTCGATTTAAAATCCCTTCGTTATTGTGCCGGTTGAGTAACGTAACGCAGCAGTCGACGCGCGTTTGTCGGTTTGCTGCACTCAATTCATGAGGTCAACCTTTCAAGCTTTTTCACCTTCCCAATTTGCTTCAAGTGGATTAAATCAGTTTTATCACTAACACCGCAGCCTGCAGCTAACTCGGACGTGGTTTGCGATGGATCCGCTTCCACAACAGCCTTCAATTCTTTATTATCAACTTTGGTCTTCGGCTGTCCACGGGGCTTGTTCTGCAGGTCGAAATTTCCAGAACGAAAACGTTGGAACCAAAAACGCTCTGTGTTTTCTTTTGCGACACCGCCGCCATACATATGTATTAATCCTTCGAGCCGTTTCTGCAGCATTGATGCCACGGTGGAACTCGTACTCGAAAATTATACCTTATTTCAAGTTTTCCATTTTGTAAACAAAGAAACCAAAAGAGTAAAAAAAACAAATGAATTACGGTTTTCGAAATACAAATGCATTAGTAAATAGCGGTATAAATTTGAAATTGGAATTCCTAACCAAAGAAGATATATTTGAGATCAAAGTGGCCAGTACGACAAAACGCCAACTTCATATGTAAGGACCTAATATTAACATTATGCATAAGGGGAAGGGGGATGCCCTTCACGGTAAGAAGATAATGTTAAAATAGTATACATCTATAAAATATACGACTTTCTAACAAACGAGTTTAATCAAAATTGACTTATAAAGAAAAAATTATAGGCCGATCATAGCAGCAGTCGCGCATCACTTGGTGTAAGTTGTTGAAGAGTTCCAGGTTTATCTCCGAAGATTTTTATCAGATCTTTAAACGTTGTATGGCATTAACCTTCCCTGATAAATGTGCTATTCAATGCTGAAAACCCCGTCACAATACATACATACAAACAAACAGGTCAAACTGATAACCTCCTTTTTTAAGTCTGTTTAAAAAAGCATACAACCGTAAATGTCTAATGTACAATTAGTAGGTGGTGACTGATCAAATTCTTGACACTGGAGCCTATAGCAGTGTTGGTAAATCTAATAATAAAGTTGTAAAGTCTTTTAATTAAATCGGCTCTCAGAAAAGGAAAATTAACATAAAATTATAAAATGCCAGGTGGGGCCGTCTTAATACGGTAATCTTTAATTATCTTAAAAAGTAAAAGGTCGTGCCGTTTTTGTAGAGCAGATGTTTGAAACGGTAGCGTTCCGGGAATTCACAATAAAACTATTTTAATATTTATGTTCCTTTGTTTTATTGTCAAGACAAGGGATTCTTTATTGAGCGCATGCGACTCAAAAATAGTTTTCGAAATGAAATATCTTTATCGCGGCTCCAATCAAAAATGTAAATTATGTTCGAGTATTTATATTTTATATTATTATATATTATAACAATTTTATAACTCTATCAAGAATTACGTTGTACTTACCTGAAAAGTAAAGCAAGAAAATATTTACGAAAGAAATATGAAAGTAAGCAGAAGCCTTCATTAGCTTGATTACAGTTAGCCTTCTGAAGAAGCCGCCTTATTATGTACAAAGTTTTATCCTTTTTCCTTTGTTTTGCATTTTAATATTAACTATAGTCTCAAGTCCAGATGATCCCGTAACCCGTAATAAATTGAAGTACAGCTTGGCAAAAATAATATGACGCAGTGACAGCAGGAACTAAAAACATTTTCAACTGTATCATCTTTTATCCTTATAAGATTGGAACTACATATTTAATTTAAATATATAATATTATGATAAATAAATATAATATATATCGTTCCAATCTATCAAGATTAAAAAATGGTACAATTGAAAATATTTTTTAGTTCCTGCTCTCACCGCGTCATGCTCTTTTGTACCAAGCTGTAAATAATAAAACGATTAAAAATTTGCAAATGAAATAAAGAATTTTTTAAATTTGTTTTTAGGTGCGTACGTACCAATACCCGTTCACAACGGTTTCCCAGAACTTTGGAAGACCATTTGGAGCAATCATAGTAAACTTTGTAGCTGTTGCTAGATAAGTAAACAAATTGGATTGATAGGTTTATTAAATCTACGAGTCATTTATCTAGATTTTATGATGATGAAACAAAATTATCTTAAATAAAGGCGGGCTTGCCAAGACCATGGCGCATTAACCCCATCAACAGTTTATTAATCTAAGTTATAGGTTCATTGTGAATGCATCAGCGTCGGCGTTCTCCGCGTTTCTTCATTGAAGTATATTTTAGCTGCCAGCCGTCGCAAATCACTATCAATTGCTCGTTTTTTCAATTGACTAATCACTAATATGTCTACTGAAATGATCTGCTTTGCTCATTAATGAATCTTCAGAATATCTATTACGTATAAATATTGTTATTTTTTGTAATATTAACTTGACTGAATCATCATCTAACTGCAAAACGCCCAGTGAAGTACGAGGGCTGATTGATAAGTTTCCGAAACGACAAAGAAAAACTTCAAAAATCTATTTAAAATAAATTTATTTCTCAACGTAGTTTCCTTCTACCTCGATGCATTTAGTCCAGCGCTTCTCCAATGCCGTTACACCAGTTTGATAAAATGTTTTCTCCAACCCCTCAAAATACTCGTCCACGGCAACAATGACTTCTTCATTTGATGAAAATCTCTGGCCACCTAACCATTTCTTCAGTTTTGGGAATAAGTGGAAGTCGCACGGGGCCAGATCCGGGGAATAGGGTGGATGCGGTAGCAATTCGAACCGCAATTCATGGAGTTTGGCGACTGCAACCATTGACGTGTGTGCAGGTGCGTTGTCATGGTGGAACAAAATTTTTTTCTTTGCCAAATGTGGTCGTTTCTTCTGGATTTCTTCACTTAATTTTTGCAGCAAGCTTGCGTAGTACTCTCCATTTATTGTTTTTCCTTTTTGCAGATAATCCACTAAAATAATCCCTCGAGCATCCCAAAAAACAGTCGCCATCACTTTTCCGGCCGACAAAACCGTTTATGCTTTCTTCGGCGCAGGTTTTCCGCTCTCTTTTATTTCGTAATCTTTAATTATCTTAAAAAGTAAAAGGTCGTGCCGTTTTTGTAGAGCAGATGTTTGAAACGGTAGCGTTCCGGGAATTCACAATAAAACTATTTTAATATTTATGTTCCTTTGTTTTATTGTCAAGACAAGGGATTCTTTATTGAGCGCATGCGACTCAAAAATAGTTTTCGAAATGAAATACCTTTATCGCGGCTCCAATCAAAAATGTAAATTATGTTCGAGTATTTATATTTTATATTATTATATATTATAACAATTTTATAACTCTATCAAGAATTACGTTGTACTTACCTGAAAAGTAAAGCAAGAAAATATGTACGAAAGAAATATGAAAGTAAGCAGAAGCCTTCATTAGCTTGATTACAGTTAGCCTTCTGAAGAAGCCGCCTTATTATGTACAAAGTTTTAGCCTTTTTCCTTTGTTTTGCATTTTAATATTAACTATAGCCTCAAGTCCAGATGATCCCGTAACCCGTAATAAATTGAAGTACAGCTTGGCAAAAATAATATGACGCAGTGACAGCAGGAACTAAAAACATTTTCAACTGTATCATCTTTTATCCTTATAAGATTGGAACTACATATTTAATTTAAATATATAATATTATGATAAATAAATATAATATATATCGTTCCAATCTATCAAGATTAAAAAATGGTACAATTGAAAATATTTTTTAGTTCCTGCTCTCACCGCGTCATGCTCTTTTGTACCAAGCTGTAAATAATAAAACGATTAAAAATTTGCAAATGAAATAAAGAATTTTTTAAATTTGTTTTTAGGTGCGTACATACCAATACCCGTTCACAACGGTTTCCCAGAACTTTGGAAGACCATTTGGAGCAATCATAGTAAACTTTGTAGCTGTTGCTAGATAAGTAAACAAATTGGATTGATAGGTTTATTAAATCTACGAGTCATTTATCTAGATTTTATGATGATGAAACAAAATTATCTTAAATAAAGGCGGGCTTGCCAAGACCATGGCGCATTAACCCCATCAACAGTTTATTAATCTAAGTTATAGGTTCATTGTGAATGTATCAGCGTCGGCGTTCTCCGCGTTTCTTCATTGAAGTATATTTTAGCTGCCAGCCGTCGCAAACCACTATCAATTGCTCGTTTTTTCAATTGACTAATCACTAATATGTCTACTGAAATGATCTGCTTTGCTCATTAATGAATCTTCAGAATATCTATTACGTATAAATATTGTTATTTTTTGTAATATTAACTTGACTGAATCATCATCTAACTGCAAAACGCCCAGTGAAGTACGAGGGCTGATTGATAAGTTTCCGAAACGACAGAGAAAAACTTCAAAAATCTATTTAAAATAAATTTATTTCTCAACGTAGTTTCCTTCTACCTCGATGCATTTAGTCCAGCGCTTCTCCAATGCCGTTACACCAGTTTGATAAAATGTTTTCTCCAACCCCTCAAAATACTCGTCCACGGCAACAATGACTTCTTCATTTGATGAAAATCTCTGGCCACCTAACCATTTCTTCAGGTTTGGGAATAAGTGGAAGTCGCACGGGGCCAGATCCGGGGAATAGGGTGGATGCGGTAGCAATTCGAACCGCAATTCATGGAGTTTGGCGACTGCAACCATTGACGTGTGTGCAGGTGCGTTGTCATGGTGGAACAAAATTTTTTTCTTTGCCAAATGTGGTCGTTTCTTCTGGATTTCTTCACTTAATTTTTGCAGCAAGCTTGCGTAGTACTCTCCATTTATTGTTTTTCCTTTTTGCAGATAATCCACTAAAATAATCCCTCGAGCATCCCAAAAAACAGTCGCCATCACTTTTCCGGCCGACAAAACCGTTTATGCTTTCTTCGGCGCAGGTTTTCCGCTCTCAGTCCACTGCTTATATTGTTCTTGTGTCTCGGGAGTATAATGATGTATCCAGGTTTCATCGACTGTTCCATAACGCCGCAAAAACTCATTAGGATCTCGGTTAAACAGCGCCAAACACTCCGATGAATCGTCCACTCGACGTTGCTTTTGGTCTACAGTGAGCAAACGCGGCACCCATCGCGCGCAAAGCTTTTTCATTCCCAAATGTTGGTGCAAAATATTAAAAACGCGTTCAGATGAAATGCTCACCATCTCTGCTATCTCTCGCAACTTTAAGCGCCGATCATTCAATACAATTTTGTGTATTTTTTTGATCATGTCCGGATTGGTGACTTCATTTGGACGGCCAGACCTGTGGACGTCTTCGCAGCTCTGTCTTCCACGTTTAAAATCAGTTACCCAGGTGTGAATTGTACTCAATGCAGGAGCAGAATTTCCTAAAACACTGTCTAGCTTGGTTTTAATCTGGGTTGCTGTTTTCTCTTTTAAAACGTAAAACTTTATCACCGCACGAATTTCGTTTCTTTCCATTGTTAAGAAAATTTACAACAGAGAAAGTTCTACGTCCTCATAAACAAATTCCATCAGTTCGATTAAATTCAAATTTGGCGTTCTATTTTCAAAAGGATGCCAGAATATAATGTAATATTCCTTTTTTGCGTATCATTTTTTTAAGTTCGTCGTTTCGGCCAGTTATCAATCAGCCCAGGTATAGCGATATTTCTATGACTTCCCTAAAACTAAAGTCAAGTTATTTGCGATGCTGCAGTGCAGTGATATTGAATTCAAAATTGATGTTTTCAAAACAAACATCAATGATCAGTATTCGATTTTCGTTCCATTATTATATATTGTATAAACATGTGACCTTAAATTTTAACCAGACTATCCTATAAAATACTTACACCCGTGCGTTCCATACGGCGGGCGCGTGACCTTTAAAGCCGACGCGGAGTACCGCAATGCGAGAGTGTCCATGCGTAGTGAGAGTTGTTAGGAAATGTTAATTATGTTATTTTTCTGTAAATTACGAAAATTTTTAGTTATGCATAGGTACCCATCATTACTAACATTGTTGTAACTATTGTAGTAATCTTGGGTTTAATATTTAACTCGGATAAAAATACACTTATAGTTTGTATTTTTTACTAATATTATAAAGAGAAAAGATTTGTTTGTATGTTTGTTTGCATTGAATAGGCTCCGAAACTACTCAACTGGTTGTTATGAAACATATTTCATAACAACCAGTCGAGTAGTTTCGGAGCCTATTCAGTGCCCATAGCAGAGACATAGATCAGACCACGAGGAAGGACATATGCTACTTTTTATCGCGGTAAAATTTACGATTCCCGGGAGATTTCCTTAAGCGCGCAGGACGCGGGCATCATCAAGTCGTTTATAAACTGAATACTTAGTTCTCATCATCAATTTGAAACAAGTACATATTATAATATATCGGAACATTTCGGATGGTAGCGATAGCAACCAGAGCCTGTTCCTTTGTCATGCAGTCTGAACGCGTTACAGAACAATGCTAAAATTTATGGATCCGAAACCCATAGACAAGTTTAACTACCTACTATTCTATAACTTGGACTATAGATAGAACTACGTCTAACGACATTGCATTTCACGATGTCTCGAACATTAGAACGATTCGAACATTTATAGGCAGGGAAGAGTTTTGTTTGGTCACTATTATTATATTTATTTATACGTGAAGTAGGTACAGCTTTACGAGAATTGTCCCAACGGAGGAGTATCACATTTGGCACATTTGACACAAAAAGTTTATGTGGAGGAAGGTGTGTGAAAGAAGAAAGCTAATATTTTTAAAATAATGAATAGAAATACTTAAAATTAATAAAAATAACAAGAACACAAACTACCTTAGATAATTAACTCACTCTGCCGTGCGTTTGGCAGATACAATTTTGTTACACGTTGACGTTTGTCAATCTATCCATACATTTTAATTTTTTTATATTTTTCTATCGAAGAGGCTAAATAATCTAAATTTATAAAGTTCAAACCTTTAAAAAGTTAAGTATATGAATTATTATGGGCGAAATACGACCACAGGAGGACCTCTAGTTTTATAAAATAGGTATTCTTCTTCTTCTTCACTTTGTATCTTTGAATTTTAAAATACATTAAAGTTTAAAAGCAACATCTAGAGTAAGGATTATTTTTCGAATCTGATTTTAGATTTAATTACGTATTCCTGTTTTGGTTTCTTGAATAGACAGGAAGGGTATTAGATTAATACCCCTCAATTCTATTCAAGAATCCAAAACAGGAATGTATTGTTAATAATCATTTCCAGCTCATTAAATACTAATATACTATATACTCTGTAGCCACGGCAGCAGACTCTTTGGCACTTACAATTGCTTTAAAATTAGCAATGTTTAACGGTCCTTACTATCTGGGACAGTTGACCTACTGGTCAACTAAATACTGCAAATGCAACATAACAATTTTTTATTTAAAGTTGAATAAACTAAGCAATAACTCACCATTTGGAACGCAACCACAGATTGAAGAAAGAGGTACAGATAAGCTACATAGTTAGCTTTCGATTTGATTGCACTACTACAAGCAGACGGCGTGTCCACGATTGTTTAGAAAAATTGTGGTCTGTTGAAGAGGACGTCAAAATTTTCAAATTTGGATCGATTTGGAACGTTCTATGAAAGGTTTTCTGTTTCTCTGTAGGTATGTATATATTATTATGTTTTCTACTCTGCGATGTAGCTATCAGATCTGTTGGGGATGAATTATGACAGTAGTTATATCTGCTAATAGTTACATAATAATAAATATATCAAAGGCTAAAGTTGTAACATGAGGTTGCCAGAAGTGTTATCGTTATGCGAAATCAGGTTTCCTTGTGTCAGAACCCAGCCTTGCTGAGCAACGAATTACCTGTGTGGCCTTGATACAGTCACGATGGTCTTAGGCACGATATACTTGTTTAACAGAGAATTACGAACCATTTATGGCGATAGAACGTTTCAAATTAAGAGCGGCTGCTTTGAGAATAATAATAAATATCTAGGGACGTTTTTATACTATCATGGTATGGTAGGAACGAATTTAAAAGTATTGTCAGGAGTAAGAGAGTATGTATGTACACTTGACAGAATGGTCTGAATCGTGACAAGTGCCCTACCAGTGGCGTTAGACATGGCATGTAATAATAAAATTCCTCGCTGTGACATCTGAGCAGTCGCCATGTGGTCAAAATTCGCCCATAATAAATAATATAATAATTTTAAAGTTTGAACTTTATAAGAGTTCTTTTGCCTCTTAGATAGATAAAATAAAAAAAATGTAAATGTTGTGAGTTTGTGACAGATTGACAAACGTCATCGTGTAAATAATTATTATGTAAAACCGCACCGCATGTGTGTGTTAATAATCTTTAATTTTTTTTGTTGTTGTTATTTTTATTCATATTATGTAATTCTAAGCCTTCTTAAGTCCATTGTTCAAGTATGTGTTCGGTTGCTTATGCATTCCGTTACCTTACTCTCATAACCCGGTGAAGCGAAAAACCGCCGCGACCGGCAGAGAGCTATCATTTTCCATACACAGTCTAGTCTACAGGCGTATATTTGTTTTCAGATATATAACATCAGCTACCTAATGCCATAAACAAGTCCCTATCTAATTAATGTTGAGTAACATGGTCCTTAATTTTAAAAGAACCGGCAACTAACCCTATGTTACTTTTAAAAATTCAAGCCTCTTTCGAACCATGTTTACTTTTCTAGGGAGCATTTCAAAAATGAGTGTTATAACTTTAGAGATTACGTCCCTAACAACATTCAATATTCCTCAACGTACTTCGGCTAATAAGCAGAGATAACTGGAAATGAAAATGATCCCTACAAGTCCTCAGCTTCGAGGGGGGCCAATATCAGGAAAACGAGCTCATTAAGTATGCAAGGGTAAGTAGAAAAGTCTCAATCATACTCGTAGTCATAAGACCTTAGCTTCCATGGTCCTGTTTGTCTAAACCAATACTTAAGTTTAACCAATCATTATGCACAATCATCTAGGAAACCTTAAAACTAAATTATTCTTGGCATAACAGTTTTTAATGAGAATATAAAAACAGGTTTATACGCACATTATGAGTTTTCGTATCATATGTCTCCTAATAACTTTACTTCATAAAGATATCCTGTGTTATTAACGCCGCGCCGTTGACGCTGTGGATCTATAAGCTATAAGCTAGGAGCTAGGAGTAAAAAATAAGAAGACAAGACCTAGCAAGACTCTTACTAGAAAATGAAATATTTACTTACCTATTATTATCCATACTCATACAACTAATCAGTTGCACATATCACAATTCTCAATCTTATATGACATAAAAACTCAAACATGAAATTTAATTTTCTTTTTACGAGATAATTAATTTACCTGATTTTTCCATTTTTGCATGGTACCCGATGCAGCTATAGGAGTTTCGTGCACACGCATACATTCACCGTACTATGCTTGTAGTAGTGCAATCGATTGTTCATCTGTTCCATCTCTGTCATATCTGCTATAAGTATTACACTTTACAAACAACTCAATACAAAAATTGCTTCAAATTAAAAAATGTAAAAATGCCCCAAAACCTGAATTTGACGTTAAAATATAGTGTATGGAAATAAATTGAAACAACACATCGATTAATATTTAACATCTTAAAAACTTGTTCTGGACTGGAGTAAATATTATGCATAGCTTAAATTAAGTTTTCGTGTGCTGTCAGATAAAAGAAGACTGATATTGTTCGATTCATATCTTGACACGAGTCAATTTAATTATGAAAGGGCTATATTAATCGAGAAACATAGATATTGTGGCTATTCCGACTTAGACATTATCATGGATCGTTACGTCATATAAAATTTTAACCCCTTCCTTGTTAATTGTGCCTTGATCCACGATAAAAATATGTATTTCTACTCGATATATACGAAGTGCAAATTTGATTCAAAGCTTTAGCTATTTAGGCGTGAGTTACAAACACAAACTTTCGCGTTAATATTAATAAGACTGTTCCTCGTATAACTCATGTACATGTACAAACAGACATACAAGTGTTAATGACTTTAGATTCTTCTATACCTGTCTTATACCAGTTTACCTGCAGGAGGTACAAGGTTTTCCAATTTGCGATCCTGTACGGACGACTTGATTGATGCTACAGGAACTCATTCTGTATTTACGATAGCGTTATATAATTTTGAATGAGAATAATGTTTACCATTCTGTTTACTGTGAATGATTTAATGAGTTTGTTCTGTTTTAACACGTTGAGTGGATTAGAAACAAGTGCAATAAAAGCCCTACGATCGCTCTCACCATTAAAATCTTGTATGATGATAGTTTGGAACCTGCCGAGTATATCGTTTTGTAGCAAAGTTCCAATCTCAGATAGTCTCTATCATTCCAAAACGAATAGTAGGTATGAATGAAAAATCAAAATAACTTCTAATCTAAAGCCTTTAAATTGCCAAGCCTTTTAAGAGTATCTTACATAAATTGTTATGAAATATTTTTAATAGTCGAAAAAATAAACTTTTAGTCTTTAAATAGAATCTAAATCTTCCGTCGAAATGCCAAGCCTTTTAAGAGTATCTTACATAAATTGTTATGAAATATTTTTTACTAGTCTAAAAAACAAGCTTTAAGTCTTTAAATAGAATCTAAATCTTCCGTTGAAGCAAATGATCAGCTTGTATATTGAACTGTTACGAAACTTGCATGGAGGGGTTAAATGTTAGCGCCTCACCTTTACGACGCATCCGATAAGAACGCTCGATTAGGAAACAATTAAAATGTCTTGCTAACCTATACAAACACTCTGGCTTTAACATTAACTGCCCTTTGAATACAACCTCAATCGGTAAAGGCAAATGATTCTATGCGCGTAACATTGCTTGTACTTTTTAGTTTTTTTTCTGAAGATTCAGAAAACAGAAGTTTTTAATTCAGTTGAGTTTTTGTAAAAAATGTACTATTATGTCAACTTACTATTCTTAACATACTTAGGTTATATTGACATTTATCTTTAAACAATTATTTTCTGACACAAAATATAAATATATTTTTCATTTCAAATGTGCCACCGAAAAGTTAATACACGGCGTTATATTTTAGTAACTACTGTAGTAGTTCGTCCATTATTCCCGCACTTTTGGTTGCGTGTTCACTGTTCAAGCTCTTGAGAGGATTGTCCCAGTTACGTAATGCATTTAATTTCCCGCACAAACAATTATCTCCTTGACTTTTGACCGCTTTCTCTACGGAAACAATGAGTTGCTCAACTTCGTGCATCATCTCGGATTCACTAATTGTTCTCAAATTCTCTGCTTTAGTAATATACATTTTCACTCTTCCTCTTGATTATGAGTGTTTAAATAATATTAATTTAATAGATCAATATTCAATACCTTGCTTATGATGACATACAATTTGTCTAGTTTTTATCCGACTACTGCGAAGCCAAAATGAAGGGTCCATCACCCTTCCTTTTGGCTTCGCCTTTTGGCAGTCTACGTATGTATGTATTTTTGTTTCATCGCAGCGCCTAAACTACTGGTCCGATTTTAATAAGTGAGATGTCAATAGATTCGTAGTATGGTCCGTATAACATAGGCTATATAATTTAAGTATTTTTTTAATAAAATTTTTAGTTATTAATGGTACACGTAACCTTCAAAATCGTAACGTCATTTCATTTTTCATTTCATTCATTTTCTTAGCATTGATATTGTTTTTATGTTAAGTAAATGGGCGCACCATCTGGCAGTGAATGGGCTCACGTGATCTATAAAAAGGTAAAGGTAAAAAACGACCTTCCCTCTGATTCCTTGTTTGAGGTCAAATAAGCCAGAGATTATGCATTTTAAAATCTGTAAATGCCCTTTGTACTGCCAGCCACTTCCAATTCTTATTTCACTGAATTAGATGACTCTAGTTTAAGCAGGCCAGGAGCCTCAAAAAGCAGAATCTTAATTATTCGCTCAACGTGGTCCAAAATTTACTTGGCTGGACCAAGAACATCTGAAAGCGGAATTCTTAATTACTTGCTCTACGTGGTCCAAAACTCATTTGGTCTTGCATATTCCGAAACTCATTAGATACTCATTGCAGATATTTGCATCTCGTGACGTTATTAAAACCAATTCCGTAAATGAATGAAGAGCTGCCGGCGGCCAACGTCCCGCTGCGATATAAATCGTTCAGCGTTAGTTCCCACATATTTTATTTAGCGTGATGACTTAGCAGCTCCATGGACTCGTTAATCCATCCAACTCCTATTTTAGTTTCGCTCTTCACGGCTTTGTTTTAATATACAAGTGGTTCCACTTATTGTTTTGTTGTAATGAAAATATTTCATTTTTCATACAGATTATAATTTTAATAGGTTTTTACCATCGAAATATCAGCAACATCATTAAGTACTTATTATGTACTGGATCTAATTGCTAACATAAAAAAGTACCTCGATACTCTAACAGTCTTATTCATAAAAAGTTAAAATAGGTTTATCAGCTTGGTAAAATGTGAGTCCCGAAAAGTATTATTCATAAATGTTCAATAACGCTAAAAAGCTTTATAAGTATTCTATAGCGGCTTCATAACCTAAAACAGGGTGAACCCTACTATAAACCTTTATTAAACAGGAATATGGCCGACAAATGTGCAACAGCTGATTTTGTTTTCGTGTCCGGACCGTTTTATGGTTAGTTTTATTTGCAAGACAGAACATTTAAAAGAGGATTTACAAGGAGCTGGATACAATTTTATAACAAAAATAGTAAAATTGTCTTTAGTGGTAACTATGCAAGCTTTGCAAGCATTAGATGCTATTGATCGAGCAGAACATGTTCCACGTCGCCGAAAGATTTACAAGGAGAGATGTGATCCGTTTTCCTTGCCCGATGTAGAGTTTAAAGGTCGATACCGTTTCGATAAAAACACTATGGCCTTTATAATTGATCTCGTCAGGCAAGACTTGCAACTGGACTCAAGAGGTTGTGGAACGTCACCCGAGTTACAGGTGCTTACCGCTATAAGATGTTGGGGTCGTCGTGAAGTAAGCACGTTTAAGAGTATTTATATCCCGCATTTTAATATACCTACCTAAGAATTCGGCTTCGGGCTTCTAATAGACACTCGATTGTTTTTCCTCATTTTCCGCCCTTGTACTACAATGTACCTAGGTACTATAACGTTTTTAAAAGTCTGTAACATTTTAGGTTCAAGATGATGGCGGAGATATCCATGGGTTGTCTCAGCCGACTGTGAGTCGCATTTGTGGCAGAGTAGCCCGCGCGATTGCTCGCCACTCTGACACCTATATAAAAATGCCCGAGTCCCTGGCAGAACAGCAAAAAGTTATGAGGGAATTTTTTCAGATAAGAAATTTTCCTTCTGTCTTGGGTTGTGTCGATTGCACCCATATAAAAATAAAGAAATATGGTGGTGACGCAGCTCAATAAATAGGAAAGGATTTTATTCATTGAATGTACAGGTACCTATTTGAGTTTACCTGTGTAGCTATAGTTACTCCAACTCCTATATCCCGCCCAAAAATTTACCCCAAAGGGGAAGTGAAAATTTACCTCAGCCATGTTATCCATATTTCAGGTAACTTGTGATGCTGAACTAAAAATAAGAGACATCGTTGCAAGGTGGCGAGGCAGCACACACGACTCTAGAATTTTCAATGAGTCCTCTCTTAAAGAACACTTTGAGCGAGGCGAGTTCAGAGGGAGACTTTTGGGAGATTCTGGGTATCGACTAGAGTCATATCTTTTTACACCCATACTAAGGCCTCAAAATGAACATGAGGAAAGGTACAATCGAGCCCAGATTGCCACTCGCAACTGTGTCGAACGTTGCTTTGGTATATGGAAACAGAGGTTTCAATGTTTATTAAATGGTTTAACAGTACACATGCACAATGTCAAACCAACCATTGTGGCACTTGCAGTGTTGCACAATATTGCAATAGGACAAGAGGACTTGACACCAGGTAATTTGCACAAAATAATTATATATTAACTTAGTGTGAAATGTCAACAATATTTATTATTTAAGCCAAAAACAATTTAAAACCAGGAAATCAGTAACCTATTTACATAGTAAATTATGTCATCTTTCTGATACTTAATGCAAAACCTAATTTAAATTTACAGATCAAGACAATGAAGAGTTACAAGATGCTGTTGCTGAACCACAGATTATTGAGGACAGAGGAAGAGGCCCAAACAATGCTGTCTTAAGAGCATTTATTGATAGGCATTTTAGATAAATAAGTAGGTATCTAGTTAGTTACAAGTATTTATTTATTTATTATCATTTTCCAATAATTGTATTTTTTTTCTAAAAAAATCTATTTTTATTTTTAATAAGGACTCTTTTAAGTCCAAGTTTCGGGCTCTCCTTTTTTCATTTGCCATTTGGACTTCATGAAGTTCTTTCCGACATGCAGTTTCCATACTTGCTATACTCAGTGCAGCTGATGCCTAAAAAATAGTCGAGAATATAGACATTCGTAATTAATTTTCGTATTATTATAAAAACTCGATTTCGCTAATATTTTATTTGAGGATTCACCTTGTTCACATTTTCTTTTTTTTTAGGTTTCTTTGCAGAAGACGGTTTTTTGATTATTTGGTTTGATATTGATGAACCAGGAGATACAACCTGAAAAAATGAAACCTGTTTTAATAATATTTTGTATCTAGGTATATGTAAATAAAAATAGTTTTAAATTGACTGTGTTATTACCTTTTGTGTATTCTCTACCTCCTGAAGTGGTTCTTGTGTGACATTCATCACTTGACATATTATGCCCTACAATAATTAAACAATTTATGAAAAAGGTAATTAAGAAGGTATTCTTTGAAATTGTACACACAGTGGCATATATTATGTAGTTTCTAAACACACTACACAAAATGCTTGTGTTTACATTGCTTTACTAATACTTACAATATCTGGAGTCTCATCCGGCACAGTTAGTAAAAGGCCATGTAACCCAGTTACATCCTGAAAAATTATAAACACAGTTATTTTACCACTGATTGAGAGGGGAGAAAATATAATAAATGAATATGAATAATTTATTAAAATTTGACTATATCTCACCTTTTTATTTATCTCATCCACCTTAATATCTTTTTTTTCCGATGCCTTTCCAACATTGACCTGCAAGATTAGAAAAATTTCTTTAAATATTTATCTTATATTTAGGTATCAATGACAAATCACTACATAGTATAAATCAAAATCGCCTTCTCTGTCCCTATGTCTTAGATCTTTAAAACTATGCAACAGTTTTGTAATTTGATGTTGTAACAAACATATTTTTCTGTGCTTACATTGCAAACGCTGGCTAACCCTTACGAGATAAATTGCCCTTTACAGCATGTGATTGAAATGTATATTTTCGAAGATATTTTTAAAAATTGCGGGACGTAGCGTTTGCAGCGGTGTAGTGTGTTTAGTAGTGTATTTAGTATGAGCATTGTACCCGTGCGAAGGCTGGGCGGGTCGCTAGTATACTATAAAAACGACAAGTGTACATGTACCTGATTTATACTATCAGAATCATAATCATTTGTGTCAATGACAAATTCATTAGGCAGCCATGAGCATATGTCATCTGCATTATCAGATGGGGGTGGACCGCCACCAGTCTGGAGGAGTTTCTTCCTTTCATCAGACTTAAGTTTTTTTTTGTCATTTTAATTATGCTCCATTGAGCTTTGACTTGTGACTTTTGCGCGTGCCACCTTTGCACATAGCGTTAAAACTGGAATTAAAGCAAAATAAAAATTGACACAAAATTGGCTCTCTGACCCAGATTTTTAACATTTGTATATTTAACATGGGCCTCCCAAAAGACAAATCTAAGGGACGCTATACACATGAATGTATCTGCATATTTTGGTTTGTATCTATATGTTGAACGACAAAGCCCATATGTAGCGAAGGTGATTAGTAATAATAGTAATATACACATACCTGTTTAACAAATCTGCCCATGCTGCCAATTTTTTGGAGTTTGTATTAGTATCCGTGTTTTTATTTTCGATGACGGATACACGCTCCCTCACCAAATCCACCAATAAATTCTATGGAAATAAATATATAGGCCATGAGCTTCTCCACGAAAAATACATGTAAATAAATACTCGTGTAAGGAGGGAAATTGTTCAACTAACCTTATCTTCCTCCAGCCAATTTTCGCTTCTTTGCCTTTTCTTTGTATTTTTTTGGTTTTCCATTTTATAATAGAATACAATGAAATAAACGCAACGAACAAAGTCTCAAGCTCTCCAAATATTATCATAAGTGAATTGTCAAACTTTTTTTTTAGTTTTTTCAGCGTTTTTTTGACAGCTGTTTTGGCATTTAATCTATGGATTTGTCAGAACGACAACTTAATCACTTTAAAATATATTTTACCGACAAAATAGTTATGACGGGTTTATAGAACGTTTATGAATAGAACATTTTATAATAGGTTTATTAGTTCTAATAAGCATTTTAACTAATGAGTGTTTAAAACCTATTTTAGGGTATTTTTATGAATAAGACTGTAAGTATATAAGTTAATTAGAGCACATTACCATAATTATCATGACTAACCAAAAACGTAAATTAAACGCATTTATCACTTTAAATAACAAAATGTAAAATATTCTCAAGCTTTTTGAACATCCGCAACATAAAATCAAGTTTAGAAATAAAATACACAGAACTTATCTAGTGTTCTGTTTGGATTTAATAATCCTAAAAACGTTTTGCCCAGGTGAAGTGTCGAAAAGGATAAAAATAGGTTATAGTCTCATGGGCTTTAAAATCAATTTCGCGATCGAGGTACTGGGACTTGCTCGGGTCCTTTGTGAGTCCAAGCAGAACAATAAAGCTTTCTATCGACATACTCTTGACACGGAAAAGCTTTTTTGCTGTTTGCGATAAGGAATAGGAAAAAGAACGATAACCGAAGATCAGTTACACTCCGAACGTAAAAGCATTCCTTTTAACATGAACCGACATAAATGCAAACAGTTTTCATCTATTTTATTAGGAACGTTCCTAACCCAATGTTGACTTACCAAATCCCCTTTGTAGTTACCAACCCAAGGCTTGATTCTAAACTTTAATATTTTCTTGGTATAAAGAAGTATTTTTATCGAGACTTGATCTAAATCAGCATAATTAGCTTATATATTATAGCGAACTGCCCGGAGCAAAATAAAATGAAGACCCTATATCGCTATCACGCGAGACCACCCAATCTGCTTAAGTGACCTGTTGCGTATCTAATGTGTATTTTGTTATTATATATAGACTCTTAAAGACTCACGAGTCTAGAACCATTTATTTTAATTACTTTAACAATTTTTTCATTCGTATGGATAGAATATTCATTGCAAAGTCTATGTGCCAACTATGTCAAATAGAAAAATAATATGTTTAAAAAACACAAGGAAACTTTTCATAGAACGTGTAGACAAATCCACCACATGACCCAAGAAAATAGCAGAAAGCTCGACACAGGGAACATAATCGAAAACAAGTACCTTATATAAAATTAATAATATGTCACGCCGTGTTGGGTAGTGCTTTAGAACCAATATTATTAACACGATTTTCTCTTTTATCGTGAACGGGTCAACCATTTCCGTTACATCGCGAACAGCTCCCAGCTAAATTGGTACAAGCTTAATTGCTTGACTTGAGGTCGAGAACTCTTGCATCTGGCCCGTAAAAGTTTGCTAATTATTTCAACCTTCACACCGTTTTTGTGTAGCGTTGTGAAGTAAACTTCACGCATTGAGTGTTGCGCTCTGAATAATAAAGATTCTTAGATAGAGACTATGTTTTCTGTGTATTTTATTGGACTCTTATGTACTATTGGCTGCAGCGGACCACACATGAAACATGAGGCCCGAAGCTAGTCGTGAGCTATAAGTCACCTCGTTCGATAGTCAATAAAGATCTGATCTAACTCACTTTCTATATAGACGTAAATTCTTATCGCTGTAGGCTTTACTTTACTCTGATTGCCGGCAGAAGCACAAGTATTAAGTCGTTTATTGACATTCAACTTAGGATGCTACTAGACTACTACATACACAAGATAAATAATGTAAAATTTTAGAAGATGGTAAATAGTTGTATGATAATATTTTGTTTATTTCACATAAATAGTAGCACTTGTATATAGGGATGTGTCCGAAACGTCTCAAATAGTTCTTGTACGAGTAAAATCTAGATTTGTATCATCATTAAACAGTCTCTAAAATCACCCATTTTATCAACTGTTAACAAACTTAATTTACCTACCTTTTGATTATTTTCTGCCGGTCTACTTTGAAGTCTAAATAGCTGGCGACCGTAAAATGCCGGAAACGTCCACATCTCTAGGCGTCGGATTGACAGCTGGCGGGCGAGTCTATCGCGACCACTCGACCAGTAAATGCTATATCGTTTGTTTTGCCTCTTACCTAATGAAAGCTTTCAAGAGTTTTTTATTGTACTTAACATACTTTTGGTTTCAATGATTGATCATTGTTTTTAAGTTCGATTGTGTTGGTTTGACATTCGTCTCATCATTTGAGATTTCCTTAAATCTAATTTTACACAATTGTTATATTTTACACGCTCTTAGTTACTCAAAGTTTTGACTTCGACCATTCAAAGATCATTTCATCATTGTGTAAGTTATATTAAATTTTAAAATATTCTAACAATAAAATAAAACTTTAAGCAAGATGTTGTTTCAAGTTTAGGAATTTAATCAAAATCTCAATGTAGATAACCAAGCATACTTGCAAAAACTGGATCACGACTAAGTACTTTCGTGATTTATCCGTCATAACATCTCGGGCGTCGTAAAAACTTTTGCCAATCCGACATCGCCGGTATTAAGTTCTCCGCTTTGTTCTTTATTGCGATCACGGAATTCTGATGGAAATAGGCGAGTATGTTAAAATTATTCTCTTTCTCGTAAGTCTATTTACTATTTTGCTGTGAATCTTTGTCAAACTTTTGCGAAATTAGACAAGGTGACAAAATATAGTATTTCATATCATGTCTAATTTCACAAAAGTAATACGGATTTGAAATACATTGAATCGGTAATGATTTTGCATTGTTCTGAATACTCGTACATTCCTCTTGTAAGGCCATTATCAGAAAATTGTAACCTAATTTTCTGTTGACATGTAGCCACAAATACCATATGGCTCCAAATATTTTTACAAGTAGAGCAAAGAATTTTGTAACGTTTCATGTTCGTTTGTTGTTTTACGAATTTAACGAATTTATTTTGCATCATAATTGTTGCCAAGGCAGAATTGTAAAATATTATATCTTAATTAAAACCTTGTAATGAAAAGTGAAAACAGTTATATATAAATATGGTACGATATTCTTATCTTATCATAGACGTCGTTACAAAATTTTAATGAAGGTAACCCAAGGTAAAGCACCGTTAAATGTGCTAAACCTTAGGAAATAAGATCTTCTTTCTGCTTACTTTCTAAGAATGTTACGTTTCTATTTTATTCTATTTATATTTTATGCCAGTACATATATTTGCAATACTAATACATAATGTTTTTTTTTTTCAATTTTCCTGTGTCTCCAAGAAACAAAATTTGATACTTAGTTCTTCAAATATTTAGATTCGAAATATACTTATACCAGGTGTAGCCCGCGACTTCGTGAGCGCAAAAGCAAATGCCGCGAAAACCATACATTTTGCCGCAATAAAAAGTAGCCTTTGTCCTTACCTGTGGTTTATTCTATATCTGTGCCAAACTTCATCAAAATCTGTCCAGTAGTTTCGGAGCATAATCAATGCAAACTAACAAATCTTTCCACTTTATTATATTAGTAAAGTGTGGTGCAGAAATGCTCCTAACATTACCGTTATTCGTCTTGATGATATTTTCCATCTGACAGAAGTCCCAACACGGGAGCTCCGTGTCACTTGTTGCGCTCCACACGAGTAGATCAGTCCTCATTCCTGCCCGTTTTGGTGAGACGGCCTGTGATCTACGTGTACTTAGAACAGTTAAGAATGTTAACAACAGTTACGGGATAACATCCTAGACTTTTTTCTTTGGGCCATTGAACTAACCTGCAGTTGCCGTAACTAGTGTTGGTCTGCGTTTGCTTCCGTAAGGTTTAATTCTCACGCAATATTGCTTATTGTATTTTGTTATATTATTACTTAACATAAATAGTGGTAAATGAAATAATTATCTACTACATTTGTACGCATATTTTGATACTGTCTTGTTGTGTTTGCGTGATCATCAATAAAACACTATCTATTCTCATAATTGAGTAAATCGACGTTCGAGTACATTTTCCCACGCATAAGAGTTGATAAATAAATATAATCAGTAAGTGTCATATATATAGGGATATACATAGGAATCAGTTTTCCGAAGAAAACGCTTCACCACGCTCAAGGTTCTTTAAAAAGTGCATTAGAATTCTCAACAGTTAAAAACTATGACCCGACTACGCAAATTATGTAGCCTATATTACCTGGGACATTATTATTATTCATTAAAATCCGATCAGTAGTAAGTAAGTAGGCGCTACGATGGAACAAACATACATACATAAACTGCCAAAATCATTATAAAAGTAAGTTTTGTCTTACTGAGGCTGCATGTTGTAAATTGTAATGAACGTCCAAATCTCGACGTTCGACGGTTCTCGGTTAGAAGCCCTTGTATAAAAATGTTGACAATTTTGGACAACACTTGGAGTGAGAATATCATTTCTGTTAAATTCGCAGTAGGATTCCAGTGTCAGCTGATGCTGTCGCACTCACACAAACATCAAATCAAATGTGAACGAAGTAATAGCATGCTCTGACACTGGAGCGCAACTTACAATTACGAATTGAATAGAAATAATTACTTAATTCATTAAGTAATGCCCCTCAGACCTTGTACTTGAGTTTTGTAAATTTTTGTGAAGATGGCATACATTTTCATACTAAACAGGTAACCCTAAAATGAACAATCACAAATCCACCAATTAGACAAAACAGTGGGAAGTCCGGCGGAATGGCTATCAGACCGTAACCTAACGTGAATGGGTTAACAACCTCGGCTAACCGTGTGCCATATCAAAGTATATATTAAAACATTGTACGGTTGAAAAACTTACCATGTAAAGTCGCAAACAAACCCGGTGTACCATATTTAGACATTATTGTTGTAGCAATAAGGTTCAAAAGTGGTACATGCCGCGAGGTGTACGCAACGCCAGTGTTATGTAACTGTAATTTTGTACTGCAACGGGTAACTTATAGGAATTATTATATTAATATACGTGAAGCAAAAACTTTCAGTACAGTTTTACTACAAATGAGAATTGTGCGAACGAAGGAGTATGATATTAAGCACAGTTATTGTGCACAAAGCTAATATTTTTCTAATCTATATATATAAAAGAAAGTCGTTTTAGTTACACTATTTATAACTCAAGAACGGCTTAGCCGATTTGGCTGAAAATTGGTGGGGAGGTAGCTTAGAACCAGGAGACGGACATAGGATACCGATTAAGTGTCCCGCCTAGTCTGTCTGTATGTTCGCGATAATCTCAAAAACTATTGAAAGGATTTTCATTCCGTTTACATTTACCGACAGAGTGGTTCCTTGGGAAGGTTTAGGTCCATAATAATTTGTTAAGGTATTGTAGAAATTGTTTGATTTTGACGATAATTGTCTGAAAGGTCTCCGAAAAAATCAAGCCGTCGGGGAACTTTTATCGAAAACGCTGCCTAACCTAACCCGTTGGTGATAAAAAACAAAAGAATGTATGCTGGGATTGTTTCTCTTTTATAGGTCTACAAAAAAGTCCGCGATGGCAAAGATATGTTGCATATGATACCCATTCTAAGTTTAAAAAATGATGAATATGATATATAATATAATGTGAAATAATAGTAATAATGATAATGTGAATATTGTGAAATTTTCAGAAGCTATTTAGACGGATACAATTTAATTATCCTTATCTAGGAGATTATAATTATCTAGGAGATAACTTAAAATTTAAAAGTACGTGTGAAAATTTATTATAAAGTATATATTTTTACTCTGTGCTATTACTATATTACAGGTATATTTGCTTAAGAACTTTTTTACCACGAACACTCCCACGCGGGCGAAGCTGCGGGCAAAAGCTAGTAATACATAAAATTAATAAAACTAACAACAACACACACTAGCTCAGATTATTAACACACACTACCGTGAGTTAGATAGACTCAATTTTATTACACGTTGACGTTTGTCAATCTCACATTTACATTTTTTTAATTTTTCTATCTAAGAGGCAAAAGAACCCTTATAAAGTTCGAACTTAAAAATTATACGAATTATTATGGGTGAATTTCGACTACAGGGCGAGCCCTAGCTCATATTGTTATATTGTACTAGCTTTAGCGCGCGACTTCGTCCGCGTGGGTCCCCACCCCCGTGGGTATGTATTTCAAAAATCTTTTTTATAACGGATTATTACGTCATAATATCTATCTGAGTGCCAAAATTCAACGCAATCCGACCAGTTGTTGATATATCACTATACAAACTTTGGACCCCCATTTCACCCCTTTAGGGGAGGAATTTCAAAAAAACTATATTATACGTACTCTTTAATTTTTATTTATTAGCTCGGATGTTAAATTACATGGAAATCAGAGCAGATTTTAAATATTTTTCATACAAACTTTCAGCCTTTATTTTACACCATCAGAGGGTAAATTCTAATAAATCCTAAAACACCTATTTAATGAAATGTTTTTAAGAGCATGAACCTCAATTTTCATCGAAATCAGTGCAGATTTAAAGATTTTTCATACAAATTTTCAACCCCTATTTCACTCAAGGGTGGAATTTCTCATAATCCCTTCTTAGTTCGCGTCTGCATTGTAAATTAAAACTACTGTCCAACGTTTCTATTTACTATACGTCAGTCAGTCAGGGGGGACATCGCCTTTAATATGTATAGAATAGTAGGTATTAATTTACAACTTTTTTGATATTAAAGTTCTTTCAGAAAACTTATTTTTACACCGAAGAAAATTACACCGAACAAAATTTACTTTAAAATAAATCCTATCTCAAATGAAGAATTGAAAATTACATAGGAGTTAAGTTCTAAGACATAAAGAACGCTGTAGATTCTAGGCGATTGCGAAAAATATTTAAAATTTTATTATTTCGACTGAATAGTTGGGGTTAAAATTTGAATAAAAGAACATTTTTGATTTATTGTTATTTTTTAACACTGTTTGTATTTTTTGAAAAAGTTGTTATTAAAACAGCAAATTTAAAAGTAACAAAGAGAATACGTTTCTTTGTAGAAACTTGAGGAAACCTTTCAAACCTAGTCTCTGTTTCAAAGGAGATTTTTTTACCTGACAAAATATGTTAGTTAAAAAATATAAAATAGTTCCTAGTAACTATAGGTTCCGTTTGCGTGTCAGGGGCAAAACAAACAAAACTTATAAACAACTTTGGAGCAACATTACTCGAAAATGGTAGACTTTGTTAAAAAAGTATTGTATAAAACCTTACCTTTATTTAAAAATATCTATCCAACGATACCCAACACGACGGGGTAGAATGAAAAAATATTTTTCATCCCTACTTCGAAAGTATGGAGAGCCCCTAAAATATAAAATTATTGTTGTTATACTATGATGCCAAAACAGAAATCTTTAACTGTAGTCTATACCGCATCGCATTCATTTATATTCTTATTGAAATACATAAGTTAGAAGGGTGGACAGACAGACAGACGGACAGAGCCAAACTATAAGGGTTCCTCGAGTAGTACTCGAAACCCTAAAAATCGCTACGCTATCACGAAGAACCGTTATATCCTAATATGGAACTGTCGATCGGTCGGCTACTCTGTAAAGCCTTATAAGTGTGATTGATAACTCTTAATTACTGTCCCTACTATTAAATATAACGTGATTAAATTGTCACTTTCCTACATACCTATAGAAAGAAAAATAATTTCTCTTAAACAATTTCGATTTTCAACTTCCTTTGTAAGTAAATTACCCTCTCTTCGGCAGTCGGGTTAATTTGTAAAATTCGGCCGGCACGTAGCCACAAGCTCAGCGCACAAGCGTATAATAATAATTTTTGTATACTGTAATCTCTTAAGCAAAATAAGGGCAAACCAACCAAGGATGCTTTAAAGTTGAAGCGAAGAATGTGACATAAACGAACACATAAAACCGGCCAAGTGCGAGTCGGACTCGCGCGCATAGGATTCCGTACCATTATACAAAATATATTTTACATGTTTAAAAAAATCATCTCCACCCCACAGGGAAGGTACCTACCCTAAAAAATATTTTTCATAATTTTATTTTAGCACTTTGTCGACGTGGTAAATACACATACATATCATGCAAAGTTTCATCTTTCTAGCACTAACCGTTTGGACGGTAAGCCGAAGACGGTCGGACGGACATGATGAAACCATAATATTACGGATCCAAAATCTAACCGGCAAACCGTTACCCTATTAAGCCTACTCGTAATTTCTACGCGCTTCAATGTTTGATAATAAATTACGCCTAATCGTTTCAAATAGCACGTGCACTTCTATTTTCGGCTCAAAAAGTCGAAGTAACCGATGCAAACAGCGCTGATACGTTCGATCGAGCATGAATCATGATTCATGTGGTTTGTATTAAAAGTTCCTGCATTAATGTAACCATCTGGCGGTTCAAACGAACTTTATTTATACCTGCATTATGTACTGTTTGTTCCGATAATTGTGTCAGTGTCTTATTGTGTTAATTACCTAATAAATGCAATTTTCAAACTAACAGCGGTGTCTCAGATTTCGCCATACTAGCAGCCGAAGACACGCCGCGACGCGAGATAATTCGTTATACTACTGTTACGTATACTGTGGTTATACGAGTATATAGCGTACGACGGCGATAAACTATATAGCGCCGATGTTTGGTGCGACCGACATAGCTTTGCCAAGTCTAGGGCGCAAAGTAGTTGGTCAAAAATTGACCCCGAGTCGACTTGGTCTGGGTTTTTTTGGAACGAAGTTCCTTATGGGGCGATGCGGAGGGATACCCTAGCCGGGAAGAAACGTCCGTAACGTAAGATTTTTATGTATAGTCTTTATTATTCTCTGTATACCTCGAATAGAAATTAAATTTAATATTTTTATAATAAGGAACTCGTTCCTATCCAGTGTCCCATGACACCACACGGTTAATTTTTTTAATACTGAAAGCGTGCCCCCGCGCAGTGGAGTGTGCATTTCGTCTTATGTCATGTTGACATATCGATAATTCGATATTATGATGAATGCCGATTCAACATTATTTGCGTATCGTACTTCTTCCCCACTTCTAATTCGCAACCAATTTCAAGTTATGTAAATGATTCCGCGAAACATGTTATGAAATAGAATATATTTAAAACTTAAAAAAAAATTTAATCTTTACAACAAAAACTAGATTTTGAAAAGGTCACACTTCATACAGACAGGTAGGTTACACAGACTTGTTTAGTTGTCTAAATATTCAAATTATTACATACTAGCTGTCCCGCCGCCCGTTGTTTTGTATTAAGTATAAACCTCCAATATTTCTCACCTTTTATACCTTCCCTGAACTTCCACAATTATTTCGAAACCAAAATAATCCAAATCGGTTCAGCCGTTCTCAAGTTTTAGCGAGACATTGGAATTGCAGTCCATTTTTATATATAAGATTACACAAGTCATGTGATAAAGTTTTATAGGTATATAGGACACATTTTTTAATAAAATTCTAATTAGAAACTAAAATGTATACTTTCTTTCCCAAACACAATGCATTTAAAAAAACAAATGAGAACTGTTAAATATCACGATGTTTGGAGACGGATAAACAAATATTTTGTCTCAATTTGTTGAAACGTAAACTCGGACGCGTTGAAGACGTTAAAAAGGCGAGGTGTTGAGAACGTGAAGGCTTATTGTTTGGGCTACCATAGATATACATTCGAGTAGACCAATCGAGTTTAAAAAAATATATTGAAAATGTTTAAAAAAAATGGTGTAATTTTTTACCAGTCAAAGGGGATAATGAATACTTCAGCAATTTAAAATCTATATCTATTGCGCCTATTCGAATGGCAGGACCACCTTACCGGACATCATCAATTTTGTATCGACGCCGCAATCTTTTGTCGTAATTAAAAAAATCCGGCCAAGGGCGCGTGAGGCCACGCGTAGTAATTCGGGTTCCGTAATTAACTTTTTATTTCGTTATTTTTGTACGAAGTTTTCCAAGTAAGCGCATTTTACTAGTTAGGCCTCTATAACTCCTAAACTAATATAACATGGACTGCCATCATGAATTTTTTCAGATTTTTTGAGCCAGCCGTTTAGCGTTTAGAGGGGGATGACCTATTTTAAGTAAAATATGCGCTTTAAAGTTGAATATCTCGCAAATGGGCATCCGTTCATTCCGTCCGAAATCAAAAAATAGTCTTGGCACCTATCGATGTTTCTAAAATACCTATCTAGTATACCCTACACTATGAACAAGGTTATATTTTTGCACTTTGTCGACGTGGTGAATACACATACCCATAAAAAGTTGCATCTTTCTAGGACTTACCGTTTGGAGGGTATAAGCCGAAAACGGATGAGCGGACGGAAAATATAAGGGTTCCGAGACGTGAACTACGGAACCCTAAAAATGATACAAAAAAGGTGTATGGTGCATGAGATTATTTGAGTGTGTGTCTGTGGCGTAGTAACTCGGTCATCGGCACTTCAAAGCATTTGAACGTCTGACCGCTAATGCACTATTTTTTGTTCCTATTTACAGAGGCCAGACTGAATACAGTGTACAATAGTCACTAGTGTATCTGTATTCACTAGTCACTAGTGTATGGTGTACACTTTACTAGTAATTACATGCAGTGTACACTGTACAATAGTCACTAGTGTATGGTGTACACTTTACTAGTAATTACATGCAGTGTACACTGTACAATAATCACTAGTGTATGGTGTACACTTTACTAGTAATTACATACAGTGTACTGAACAATAGTCACTAGTGTATCAGTATTCAGGTATTCACAAGCCACTATGTATCTATAGTTTTAATTGAGAGGTAAAGTATTATTTAGATGTAATTATGACTAAATAATAAGGTGCACATTATCATCATAATAAATCCTTAAAAGTCTTAAAAGAATGACGAGGCAAATTGGGTACTGATAACTGACTGAAAGTATTGTCTCATAAGCCCCTGAAACTGTAAAAGTAAATTAATAGGTACCTACTAAACATGCTTGTGAAAATAAAGTTAATAAAGTGAAACTAAAATAAAAAGTAACGTGCGATGCCCGTCGCCCGTACTGTACGAAAAATACGTCTGGAACTAAAGCGCTCTACGTTATAGAGCGGACGTTCTAGGAAAGGGCTATCCTTTGGGGAAATTCGAAAATTTCGCCCCTATTTCTGTTAGCCAAAATGTTTTACCCGCATGTCAACAGACCATAGACGAATTTGGCTTGAGGAAGTTGAATTCCATACACCTGTGGCTTAACAACAGTTAATATTGGTGCACGATGCTACTCACATCTAACCCTCCTTAACATATTACAAGGAGGTAAGTCTTTACTGTTATTTACGACATTGAAATAGATAATCTTTTAAAAGAATTAATAGGTACTAGCTGCTGTCATTGGCTACCTCTACCTGAAATCCTGTAATGAAAAAGTTACCAAGTAGAATCCAGTCACGACTCCCGATAATATTTTAAAACTGCAAAATGGTAATTCTCATAAACGTCAAACACGTTTTGATTGGTCCAAACTCCAAAAATCAGTTTATGATATCAAGACGATACATTATAATTCAATCAAAGTCACATGAAAGTGTAACACACGAAGATGCATGCATGGATCCTAATGAGTAATATGACAATAGTAGTATAACGCAGAAACCGATTGCAGACTCTGCGCTTTTCTTAGGGTTCTGTACCAAAAGGTTAAAAACGAAACCCTATTACTAAGACTCCGCTGTCCATCCGTCTGTCTGTCACCAGGCTGTATCCCATGAACAATGATAGCTAGACGGTTGAAATTTTCACAGATGATTTATTTCTGTTGCCTCTATAACAACATATACTAAAAACAAAATAGAAGTAATATTTAAGTGGGGCATACCGCATACAACAAACGTGGTTTTGTAGCGGACCAATTAACGCCACGATCCTGAATCGCGCTATCGAAGTTTTCATAGTTAGGCGCCATATATACAACAGCTGAAATCATCACATCGAATCGACTGCAATGCTGATTATGACTTTGATGAATTGAATCGAAAGGACCACACGCAGTTTTATCACCCTACTAGGTTATCACTTATCAGTTGTAAAAGTCATCGGTCCGATCTAGTTATAACGACCCATTTGCGTAATTTTCAGGATAGTCCCTGCCATACCCTTTTGCAAAATTGGCCCACCGAGAATTATTAATTTGATAGTGATAGTGTAGTATAATATTTTAGAAACCCAAATACTAAACATTCTATTCTTGATAAACTTAACGGAAAGCCTCTTTGAAGGAAGTTTTTATCAGAATTTGTAGGTTTAATACAAACTAGATCCTATGAAATTGCCCTTCTGCAGTACTGGCCATTTCAAATCAAAATATTTTTTGTTTGGCTAAGAATTCTAATTTCTAATTAATTTTATTTAAAAAACATGGAATTCTTCCAAAAGTAGTAATTTGTTTATTGATTAGTGTTACATTTTCATCGCATTTCAATCTTTTTCGTCATTATGGATACGTTAAAAATTCGAGTAATTATGGAATGACCGCAAGCGCTCAGCAAGTTGGTTGGATCCTGGTTCAGCACCTAAACAATGCCCTAAACGAAAACTTACCCCTAGAAAAGTGTTGGTCACTGTTTAGTGGTCTAGCGCCGGTGTGATTCATCACAGCTTCTTACCAAACGGGGTGAGCATTACTGCAGATGTGTACTGTTAAGAACTGAACACAATGATGGAGAAGCTGGCACATCTCCAACCAGCATTGGTCAATCGCTCGTCTCCGCTGCTCCTGCACAACAACGCGCGACCTCAGCTGCTACTGCACAGCAGACGGTCTCCAAGTTGCAATAACTGGGGTTGGAAGCTCTCCGTCATCCGCC
The DNA here is from genome assembly GCA_037179445.1 of Phengaris alcon alcon. Lineage (NCBI taxonomy): Eukaryota > Metazoa > Arthropoda > Insecta > Lepidoptera > Lycaenidae > Phengaris > Phengaris alcon. The sequence goes on from JAYRCH010000194.1 coordinate 871,914, forward strand.
CTACTCACCAGACCTTGCGCCTACAGACTACTACTTTTTCCAGATTTGGATTCTTGGCGGAAAAAAATTCAATGCCCGAGAGGCAGTACAAAATGCCTTTGAAGAATTTGTTGCCTCCCGTCCAGCTGATTTCTTTAAGAAGGGCATCAATAAACTGCCACTGCGTTGGCAAAGATGCATTGATTGCATGGATGATTACTTCGAATAATACAAATAAAAAATACATGAAAAAAATTCGTTTAAATTTTTTCATACACAACGGCAATTTCATATGTAAAGACCTAATATTACATACTAAGAATATGTAGAAAATAAATAATGTAAACATACCTATTATATAATTACAATTAGTTTCCAGAATATACAATAACAGCTGGTGCGTATACAATATTAAACCTATTAGTCGCGTGGGGTTCCTATAACTCCATTCCTATCGGCTTCACTTTTGAACCTTTTGAAGACCCTCATCCTACTCCTCATCCATCCATCCATCCTCACCCTACTTATATATGGATATTAATACTATAACTTTTTTTTAAATATGTACCTAAATACCTCTGACCAAATGTTTTATAGCTATTGAGGTTATTGGTTTATTGCTGTTATAAGGTTCCGTATCCAAAGGTAACAACGGGACCCTATTACTGAAACTTCGCTCTCTGTCTGTCACCAGAATATATCTCCTTAACTGTGATAGCTGATAGCTAGATTTTCACAGATGATGTATTTCTGTTGCCGCTATAACAACAAATACTAAAAACATAATAAAATACATATACAAGCATTAAGCTAACAAACGTGATGTTTTTGCCGTGTTGTACGGAACCCGTTGTACGTGAGTCCGACTCGTTGGCCCTCACTCGACATTTCTCTGAGCAATGCGAGCAAAATTCGCGTTTGTTATACTACTACCGTTATAAACTGTAATTTTAAATATTCTAACAATCTAATATGTGAATACATTAATGGAGGTGGAAAACTAAATTAATCTCGACGAGCAAAAATAATAAAGAACTTTGAACGTTTACCGGCTGAAATGATTTATTTGCCCACTCACCAAGTTAATTGAGTTAAATAAATTATGCGTTTTATAATATTTAACCTATAAAAAAATAAATAAAAAATTGCAATCCACTATAGAAAATGAAACGTATTCATTTGTAGACGACTCTATAATAATCCTCGTTGCTTGAAATATCTATTTGTTGAGTACCTACACCTGCAGGTGCCAGCTCCCAGCTGAATAACGGTGTCTATAACCTTTGGCGCATCTGTTTTATGCTCTAAATTGAAAATCACCATAACATAAATTATATCATATTTTATAAAATGACAGGCTACTTTCGACCACTGGGAGACTAGTAATAGGCGTGTTGCCTAAAAATTTTTTTTCACCTATTTGATGTTAGACAACATCTAGAATCTAGAACCCATTTTCGTGTATCTTAAAACATAACGAAGACACAAACAATTTAAATTTACAATACGAAAGAGAGCGATATATCGGCCTGTGACGTCACGAATTACACCCGCCATACATTCGTCATTACAAAATTTATGGCTGTAGCAACTTGTGACGAAAAAAATCGTTTTGCGAGAAGAGACCTATCTCTTTAAATGTCTGTCCGTGGCATCGTAGCTCCCAAACGGATGAACCGATTTTGTTCTAGTTTTTTTTGTTTGAAAGCTGACATGATCGAGAGTGTTGTTAGCTATAATTCATCATCATCAGCTCGCTCACTGCTTGACAATTCGAGGGTTACTTATAATCAAGGTATTTTTTTGTTTGTTATCTCAGAACTTTCGACTGGGTGAACCGATTTTGATGTTTCTTTTTTTATTTGAAATCTGGTGCTTTCAGACACGGACCACGGACAGACACACAGACAGACCGAAAGACATACACGTCAAACTTATAACACCCTATTTTTGCATTGAGGTTAAAAATAGTTTTATCACCACTACTCTCCTTTAAAAAATGATTAAAGTCCTGTATGAAGCTTAAACACAGGATCTGTGGTAAAGAGATGGACAATAAAAGTTGTGTGCGTGGTCCCATCTACCAACATAGGTATAAAAAGTTTTTAATGTTTTTATTTATCCAACTGCTCTGGACAAATATAGATAAAGACTACGAGTCTACGAGGACCTCACCTCAAATAGTTTGCTTACTCTTATCATCATCTGGATTTTGGGTGTCAACGCCAAAATTAAGGTGCGACACCGCTGAGGTACCTTTTCGATATAGGCAACCGCGACGCGAGACCACGACCAGCGACCGTGACAGGGTCGCGCGACCCACTGCTCAGTATGAATTTATATGTAGCACTAAACAAAGCACGCGACCGCGTCGCGCGACCGGTGGACGTGGCCAGAGAACCTGATTCGCTGGTCGCGGTCTTGCGTCGCGGTCGCGTAGATCGGAAGGTTACCTTAACAACGCAAGCTTTATTTAACACCGTTTTTCTGTGAGCTCATGGTATGTTTTCAATCGAGGCGGCCAATTCGTATCAAATGAAGGCTATTTCAGCGTTTGCTTGAAATTCCTAGGTTCAAAATAAAAAGAATGTAACAGAAATTTTGAAGACAATTCAACGTTCTTAATCAGAGGCATCAGACAAACTATCAATACATATCATCTTCAATGTCGATTCAATACTATGTTTTTCAAAGCTATACCTACCAACTTCACAATACTAGCCAACTGTTACAAGAACATAGCAAGTTATTCAGAACATAGCAGATTATTCAATGCTCGCATTGACGTACTGTACTCACACTTAGAGACTGAGTTATACAAAAAGGACAAGGAAATGTGGGACACTGTGATTCACATTATTGTGTAGCTCCAGTTCATAAAGTTAAGGAAAATCTTCGTGGTACAGTAAAGTCTTTATTTCAACCATGATATGTTTTCGTAGAGATGAAAGACAAAAGGAAGTAGCTCTAAAATCCGTTGCGTAGTTTAAAAAAATATAAGTGCACATAGGCCGCTAGTGTGTTTTATATAATTAACTATAGTCAGAGTTAAATATATTAAGGGCCTGTTTCACAATCCCCTAATAGCTCCCCACACTGATTTCAGTGACGGTGGCCGGTTTAATTGAAACCAGGCCAGCTACGCAGGAGTTATTTTATAGTGCCCAAGTGTGTGCGCAGTACACAAGAGCACTCTCTCTTCCTTTACTCTCGTAACCCAGTGGGACGAATAACCGACACGACTGGTGAGATATCAGGCGCAGGTCCGACTTTTTACATGCCCATCCGACGCATGGATCATCTTTCTTGTCAGACAATCAGGTGATCAGCCTGCATTGTCCTAACCAAACTTGGAAACAAGATTTTTTGTTGTTCCAATGCGGGAATCGAACCCACGACCTCCGAGTCGAGAGCCAAGCTCTAAACCACTAGACCACGGAGGCTGTTAAACTCTTCAAAAAAACAATCCCCTAATACGTGATGAATAGCTTATCCGGAACTTTTGTCGCTGCTTACTGTACCTAAACTGAGCAACTGAGACAAAACTAAGGTAAGGTAATAGGTAGGTTAGCTATTCGTCACGTATTAGGCGGTTGTGAAATAGGCCCTAAATAATATATTTGTGACATCCCTGGATATCGTACGTCAAGCAAGCTCACATAAACTCCCACAAATTTTAACTGTCTCAATTCCAGGACAAACTGGTTCGGGAGCAACTACTTCCTGTTTTCTGTATCATAAATCAATTTTATATTAAAAGGTTCTCTTTTTGGAGACTTCTACTAAATTGCAATGCTTACAATAAATATAATTTCTTACGAGAACTGTACTAACGGAGAAGTATGATATTTGGCACAGGTAAAGTTTATGTGGCGAAGGTGTACAGAAAGCTAATTTTTTTATTAAAATAATGCTTAAAAACACATAAAATTAATTAAAAACAACAACACACCTTGCGTTTGATAGATACAATGATTTGTGACGTTTGTCAATCTGTCACAATACTCAAATTTTCATTTTTAATTTTTTTCCATCTTAGAGGCAAGAGAACCATTATTAAGTTTAAACTTAAAAATTAAACGGATTATTAGCGGCTAATTTCGACCACAGGCATACTTACAAACTATACTACAATTGATTTCCTGCGATCCTTTCACGCAAGATTGATCGGGGAACCAGTTTGTCGTGTAATCTCGTTGGGCCGAACATATTCCGTATAAACGATGTCTCAAAACATGCTCAAACCCACATTTTTGGCTTCACTCTACCCTCATGTACTTATGCAAACCAATATGGAAGCACCAGGGCGTTGACGTCGATATCAAATTTTACCTTATTTATACCGCTTCGGTGCTCGCATACCGTAATTTGTATTTTCGATGTGCATACTCGTAATGAAAATTGTCTTTAAATATCAGCAAGGTTTGGATCTTTAGAATTATGTAAGGCGCTGAAGTACATATGAAGGTATATAGAGTTATGTAACTCTATATACCTTCATATGTATAAAATATATACCTATATACCTTTATATGTATAAAAGTATATGAAATAAGTAGGCAGGTAAAGCACACGCCAATACAAAAAAAAATTCTTCGGATAGCATTGAAATTTTGCGAAAAATCTTTAGGATGTCTGCATTGGATGGCTGTCAACCTTGGAAATTTTGTCGTGGATAGAATTTACTTGGCGTAGCTATTATCGATATTTTTAGAATCGCAGTCGCAGAGTCTCTATCTGATTTTAGTGACTATTTTCTCGCTTTAAAGATACAAGTATCAAAATCCTTTCTCATGTTCAGCAATTACCCGTATAAAATGTCTTCGTCGAACACCAAGACTATCCATTGTGGTTGTTTATAAGCGGACCCCTAACGAGCCTCTGATATTATCTACCGCGGCTACGCCAATGATCACCCCAACCTCGATTGTTCATTGCAAACTTCCTTATTTATAGACAGGCCATCCCTTTTATACTCTAAAACTTTCGCTGAATGAAGATAAATTTCATCCGAGCAATAAACCCCTCATTTCTTATAGTCAAGCCCCTAATATTTTAAAAACGAGAACATCGTGAAACGCTCTTTAATCAAGATGTAATAATGTAAATAGCAACTTTGTAGATTGTACATGCAATCATCTGAGTACTATTCAGACTTTAAAACCCTAAAATCCTAGTTTCAATTCCCAAAGCAGTAACTCTTTCCTAGTTAGCATTTATTCATGTTCCACATAAGAATTTCATTTCACGGAATAACCTGCCTCGGATGCGATTGCCCGCATTTAAATCAATTTTACTTCAGCTCGCGGATAGCATGTCGAATTGTATGCGGTCACTGACATCTTCCTGTTTCGCATACATTTTAACGTGAAAATGGAGTTATATATTGGAACGGGAAATTGTTAAAGGTTTAGCTTCTGTGTATTCTTGGGCTAATTTCATTCATGGTAACACATCAATGAGAATTGTTGGTTCAAACAGTTTAGATTTACTTTTTAATCTCACCAAAACCCCTAAAAATGCTATTAAACAGCTAACACTGATTGCTGCGATGATTTGTAGAATTTTCCGTCCGCACAAACCGCAAAATTCATTTTACAAGTCATCCCGGAATCCTTGTTTTGTTTAGCGAAATTTATTGCTATACGTAAGTCCTTTGGCTTAATGTGATGGGGGCTTTACAATGTTATCACTCAAGAATGCTAATAAGTCTGCGTTTTTCCGTATAACAGGTATTCGTTGCACGTAGGGTATGCCACGGGTAAAGCAGGACACAGGCTTACTTGCTTTTCCGGCAAAATTAGGTGTTGTCGGATGGTGTTTTAAACATTTAGCGTGTTTTGTTTTAATTTTTGATTGTATCAGAATGTATTATTTAACTTTTTAACTTAAATGATACATACTATATCTCCTGGTAAGACCGGCCTTTCAGTTTCAAGCTCTGCCAGCCCTAGTTGCACGCAAAAAGCGTACATTTTTCTAAAGGATCTCTATTGGCTTCGCTGAAGTCCAGTTAATTAGACGGTCGTTAGTTTTTGCGTTACTTTGACTACCCGCGGTTCCAGGACCGGTACTGTCGCTTCCTGCTGGCCATAAATGGTCGTCACTCTTCCATGGATGTTATTTAAACGGCTTTTACGAATGAAATTCGTATAAACCTAACATCTGTAGTTTATTTGTAAAATTTCAAGTAAATATACAATTGGTGTAGAAATAGGTATATTTAAAAACTAAACTGCATTTAGATCTAGCTGATTTTGTGTGAAATTTATTTTTTCTCATCTAAAAAATACGCGCAGGAATGTTGACCTTTCGAAGATAAAAATAGACCATAAATTCAAGACCTATCTGCGGAGCGTTATTGAATAACTCTAAATACTTCCCGAGCTTGTTCTATAGAATAGAAATAGGTATCTCTTATCCACAGACTAATGAAATAAAACGAAAATATTAAAAATGTTCGATCTCTATTTCAGATAAGTAATACTTTTTTTTTGTAATCAATAGGCGTTTTAATAGCAAAAAAATAATATACTTTACAATCTTTAGATTGTAAAATATCCTATGTTACAATGTTAAAATTAAACCAAGAGGATTAATTTTATACTAATCCATTACTGGATTAGTATAAAATTATGCGTTTATTGTATAAAATAAAGGATATTTTTTTAGAGGTATAATGTGTATATATAATACATATATATAATATATAGGTATAATTGTATTTGTAATGGAATAAAACAAAGATGATTTTTTTAATTGACACGAAATTTACTATATTCGAAATATCTTTTTTTAAATTATAATGCCAGAAGAGTATCCTCTTCTGGCATTATAATTTAAATATGACTTCTGGCATATGAACGCCACGGCCGGCTCGGACGTAGTCTAATCTGGAGGTCCATTTTTCGATGACTTTTTCCAACATTTGTTGCCGTATATCGGCAATAACGCGGCGAATGTTGTCCTCCAAGTGGTCAATCGTTTCACACTTCACATATCCCCCCTGAAAATAGTCAAGCGGCGTTAAATCGCACGATCTTGGAGGCCAATTCACGGGTCCGAAACGTGAAACTATGCGGTTACCAAACGTTTCCTCAAAAATTTCGAAAAAAAAAATCAATAAATCAATTGTGGCACGAGCTGTGTGACATGTTGCCCCGTCTTCTTGATACCACAGCTCCTGCACATCATGGTTGTTAAACGAAAAAGTTAGTTATCATATCTCTATAGCGGTCACCATTGACTGTAACGTTCTGGCCAGCATCGTTTTTAAAGAAGTACGTACCAATTATTCCACCAGCCCATAAAGCACACCAAACAGTCAGTTTTTCCGGATGTAACGATGTCTTAACATACACTTGAGGATTATCATTACTCCAAATACGGCAGTTTTGTTTATTGACGTTTATTCAACCAAAAGTAAGCTTCATCGCTAAACAAAATTCACCAACGGCAATTTTGTTTTGGGCCCATTCACTGAATCTACGCCTTGCTAGGTGATCGTGTGGCTTCAATTCTTGCACGAGTTGGATTTTGTAAGCACGGAAACCAAGATCTTTCTGCAAAATCTTCCATAAAGTGGATGGACACACATCCAATTCCTGTGCCCGATGGCGGATAGACTGATTCGGGTCTTCCTCTACGCTATACAGCAGCAATGACTTCTTCTGTACGCACTGTACGATGTTACATAGTTAATCGAATGAATTGTTCTGATGGACGATTATCTTGACCGTATAATGGACGTAGTGCGCGATACGTATTTCGAAGAGAACCATGATTTTCAAAATAAATTTTACACAATTTGGAAGCGTTGTTCAGGTTTCAGTCTATTCATGTTGAAATGCCAAACCAAACTTAACATAATTCACTTAACAGCTGACAAAATGGCCGCCAGTTAAAAAAGTGATACCAGCTTAAAGTTCTATACCTCTAAAAAACACCTTTATAATATATCCGGTGTCTGATACCCGTAACACAAGTTCTACTTAGCACTTTAGATTGACGTGATATATATTATTTAAGTATGTATTAATAATGTATTTGTATATATTTTTATGTGTGTGTGAATAAAGAATTTGAATTTGATGGACTCAAATTTTGCGTTTCCTAAATTATCTGATACCGCGGCAGCGCTATCGTCAAGTATTAAGTGGCCGTAACTATCTTTTCTCGAAGCATTTCTCGGCTTTTTCGTGCCCCCATAATTTAGTTTGTAACAAAATTAGCGGTCTAAATTTTTGTCGCAGAGAAGTCTTTAGCGGCTCAAGATTTTGTTTTAAATTTCATAAAAATCGAGTGCATGGTTAAGGAGATATGCGGCAAAAAACGCGATTTTGAAAGATATGCATACTTTTAGCAGACTTAGAAATTTCAAATTTACTGTCAGGCTAGGTTAATAGCTACATATAAAGGGAAAATATAGAAAAAGTAAAAATTTTGAAAAATAATAATGATTTTAGAATTTTTAATTTTACGAATTGAAAGGAACAAAATGTATATATTCATATGTAATGAATACAAGTTCAGATAACTTTGTAATCGTTATTTATATAACAAAGCACATCAATTGAGAATTGGTAGATTATTTTAGGTTACAGTAGATGCTTCGGGACGAATGGTCCCACTCGACCGGATAAATAAGATGGCCTCACAGATAACCGACGGGAAATAGCACTTGCGTTGTGTCTCACTGCATGAGGAAGATACCGGTGTCCAATGTGGGACACCAGTGCCTTCCTCATGCAAAGCTCGCAAACGCGTTACAAGTGTAACTCTTCTGGTGTTGCGGATGTCCATGAGCGGCAGTTAACGTTTTAACTATGGAATAGATCTGGACACGAGCAATCGGATCGCCCGTTAGTATGAAATTGTAATAAGTTCTTACTAATTAATTTGAAAACGAGCAAACCGATCCCCTGGTGATTAGGAATTGTCATAATTTAATAAGATGTTAGCACTATCTTTAAGCTACCAGTAACCATAATATTTATATATTGATTTATTAAAATGCTCATTGCCAAGGCACTAGTCACTATTTAATAATATAATAAATTATAAAAATAAAATTTTCCACATACGGCTACAATTTTTGACGAGTAAATAATTAAATGGACTATCTTGAATTTCACTTGGTCTCTACGACACCTCATAACTTTATGCAAAGGAAATACTTGGCTTTTTTCATTTAGGTAATGTTTTTGTGGGATAATATTGTTTCGATTTATATTATTGCAATTTATGTTGTAACTTATATTATACTCTTCGGTTGAACTAAAACCATAAACCCAGTAGAATATGGAGTGCGAGTATAATAAATAAAGTACGATTTATAGCTTGGTGTTGCAGTTTTAAGTTAACGATGCGGGCCCGCATTATTTTTCAAGGCGCACTTTTTTGTAAACGGAGAGAAAACTGTTTGTTAAGAAACTGCTACGAATAACGATGAAACTATACCTAGTTCAAGTAGATATTTCAGTTTATTAATAAGATGAGATGGGTGATGAGCATCTTTCAATGCTTTAAATTAGTATAATATAATATCTAGCTTTTGCTCGCGGCTCCGCTCTCGTAAATAAAGTATCCCACGGGAACACTACTTTTTGGGGATAAAAATACCAAATTTCATCAAAATCTCCATCCATCCATCCATCCTCACAAACATTCACATTTATAATAGCAGTAGGAGGTTGTGCAAAATAATTACGGATATTAAGCGCATTGACCTCACGCAGCTGATTGTATTCATGTTATTTAGGCTAAGTCGTAGCTTCTCCTTTTAATCACCTGTTTCTGTGAGAATGTAATTATATTTAGTATGAGAATTATATATTTAATATATATATATATATATATATATATATATATTTTAATGATTTTTCCGGCTAAACGTCTTTACATAAGCAGTAGATCGTATGCCCAAAATATCCGTAATTGATTTTGAACAACTTTATATAATTATGTTGGAATATTTAGTTGGTGTTCTAAGACGGCTTGAAAGTTGATGAAGATCACCCGAAATGAAAAATAACTAACTTTAATTACTTTTCAAAATCTTTGACTACCCAACGCTAGAAATTCTAAGCTGGCTATAATCTTGAACAAAGATTAATTCGCTTAGATTAGGAAAGTGTAATTTGTGGTGTAATAGAGGGCTGGTCGGTTGTCAAGACAAATGCGCTTTCGCACCTGCCCGGACTTGCAATTACAGACTGTTACTAACAAGTAACAACCACCTTTGTCGCGCGATCAATGTACCTACACTTCGCTTACTTAAACATGTCGAGATGTAAAATCATTGATAAACTAGAGTGTGGTCGAAATTCGCCCACATTCATATAATTTTTGAGTTCGAGCTTCATAAGGGTTGGCTCTTAGATAGTAAGCAATGTAAATGTGGTGATCATGTTGTGACAGATTGACAAACGTCAACGTGTAACTAACTTGTATCCATCAAACATACTTTAGTGTGTGTTAATAATCTGAGGTAGTGTGTTGTTGTTATTTTTATTAATTTTAAGTACTTATTTCTGAGCACTATTTTAAAAATATAAGCTTTCTGCACACCTTCCACCACATAAACTTTAATTGTGCCAAATATTATACTCCTCCGTTTGCACAATTCTCGTAAAACTGTACTGAAAGTTTTTGCTTCACGTATATCTAATATCTAAATGCTTTGAAAGGGAGGATAGCTGATAAAATTTTAGCAGTCGTATCTAGGGAACTTTTCCCAAATCTTTTACCGTAAAGTCTAGATACTAAACTGTCTAAAGTTTTAAAGAAATAAAAACTCTGAATATGCCTGGTAGTTGGTACCAAACTAATTCTTGAAACTGGAACACCTTGAAAAGACATTGTATTACGTATTTTCAGAGCTGTGGAAAATGTAGAGCGCGAAGTTTTCAAGTAAGAGGCTAATCCCGAGATTGGAGGCCGTATTTGAACAATGCGTAAAATATTATATTTATATATTGCCGTATATATATTTGAACCGTTTGGGGTTTTTCAACCCAAGGTTTAGGTTTCCCCAAAGAGTTTTACACTAGGTTCATGAGGTCCGGTTGCGCACAAACCTTTCAGAGAAATTTCCAAAAAACTAATCGAGGCCACCCGAGACACCAGAGCCGGCACCTATCTGGCCCAAAGAGTGAGTATCGCAATCCAGCGGGGAAACTATTTGAGCCTTCTAGGTACTCTGCCTGGTGGGGACGACCTGGGAGATTTCTTTTTATTGTAGCTTTTTAAGTTTTTCTAGTATTCATTTTCTTTTTAGTACTTTTATGGTTTGTAAATATTTTAAGTAGTTACTACAATAGATATTAATATTATGTATTTCATGTAATTTTTATAAATATACCTAGAGAATGTCATCAAATAAGAAAACCCCAATAGCAAATTTTATATTTGCTCGCCGTGGCTAATTGTTCAATAGTAAAATTCCCCATGTCCGTTTAATCGAGTTTTTGAGCATAGTCGTATTGAATAAAATGTGTATTCTGGCGTAAGTTCCAACTGATACGTGTCTTGTTTGCGAATATCAATTTAAAGGTTTATCAATTTCCTCGTATATTTTTCCGGAAAATAATAACCTACACGAAATACAAAACAATTAACCAATTATCGTAACGTCTATATGACATAGGTAACTATGTTCTATGTCCCATAGATGGAGTATGTTAGTAAGAACTTAACATTGGCGATTTCTAATGTTTAATTAAAGTACTCTTTGGCTCATGAATTTTTACATGCACCAAACTTCCAAATTCGAAACGTTAAAGTTTCGAATTTACTTTCCTTCAACGTTTAGTTAAGATTGTAGTTTTCTACGAACTTAGGTTTGAACTTTGATACTATGTTTTGTATACAAATCTTTGATTCTATTATATAGAATCAAAGATTTCAAAACTCAATATAAGCTATGACGTACCTACATTTGAGAGGACAAATCTTCATACATTAGAAAGTTAAGCCATCTTGGTTTTCACCATACTTCAAATGTCAAAATGGCCCCATAAGTTTTAAATGTGGGGCCATTTAACTGGAGACACTTCTTGCCTTAACATGCCTCGTCTATACTTATATACGTCTATGAATAGAATTCAGTAGCGAAACGTGAGATCAGCGCAATGGTAAGCCCGTGAGCTAATATCTATTGTAATACAGAACAACGATATTTTATTTTTATTGTAATTAGCGCCATCTATCGGGTGGCATAGATCTAAAACAAGTTTATTAGGCGCAAATTATTGTATTGTATTATAAAAATTATATATTATAGACAATTAAGTAATATTCATAAGGGAGGCCGATATGAAGTCTAGTTGTATACACGCCTCGCTACTGATAGAATTATTCTTATTAGCCAATAGCCATATTATATTAACCGACGTTAATCCACAATGTTCTGTTGCATGCGAAGTAGCAATAACTGAAATGATAAGTCGTTACAAGAATCTTCTTCTTCTTCTTTTGGCATAGCCTCCCCTGTAATAGGAGTTGCCAACGTCAGAGTGCTGGTGCAGATGTTCAGTCAAAAGCTGATGGTGCACAGGGATGAAGGAACGTTACTAGAGTCTAAAACCGAGACGAACACAGCATCCTCCTCTGGTAACTAACCTAAGGCTGAAAGAAGTATATATAACAAGAACATAGCATGATATATGATTGAATTTAATATTGATTTTCAGACGAATATTTCTAATAATTTCAATTGCTATTACTGATCTAAAAATACATGCAATAGAGACGAATGACTCAAGCTGATCGTCTATTTGCAAGAACGTCAATCCGATACGTCGCATACATATTGATGGGAGCTCCTTTGATTAAATTCCATGAAATGAATAAAAGCAGGAACTAAGAAACTAATTTACAAGAAATAGAAAATTTTAAAGGATGGCATGAATAAATTATTCTCAATTTATAGAAGGGGAAGAAAAAATTGAGTTTAGGTTCGGACCTAATGTTAGTATTAAAAAGTAATCAGAAACTTAACAACTAAATTTCAAAACGCAGGAACTATAAAGAATGGCGCTAATAAAATTTTGAAAACATCAAAGCACAGACAAAAATTAAATTTTTACTATTTATTAAGAATTCGAAAAAAATATGGACATTCCCCCATAAAAGAAATGATAAAAAGGCTTGACTGTACCTAATGAATGCCTAATATGCCACATCATACCAACTGTTCCTGCTTCCTGGGCTTATCTCAACAGATAGAATTTCTGTTGGTTTACTTGTTCGGGAAATCGTCACACGATAAATCTTCGTTAAAATCTCAGCGAAGGATTCGGATCTTTTCAAGTTGAGGCAATAAATTTTTAACGCCGGTCGCACAAAGATACACGATAAAGTTTTTACGGCTTTTCTTGTAAAAATTATCACCAACAATCACTATATATATATATATATATAAATGTTTTTTCTGAGGAGTGCGGTGTGATAAATAATTTGCGGTGTTACTTTAAAGAAAGTAAAACTGGAATAACATCTAGCAAAATATTGAACGCTATGAGATAAAATTAAACATAGACGAAATGTCAGTAAGAATAAGAAAAAAATAAACGAGGCATTAGAAATAAAATTTTGAAGACGTAGCAAGAACCAAACTATGAAAAGGACAAATATGCATCCTTGGATATGTAAATTTCGACTCTGTCAATAACAAAAACCATAATATCACTTATTACTTCTTATAAAATTGAATACCTATAAAACAGCTTATTTGAAATACCATAGCATAGTATTTACTGTGATGGAACGATAAACCAGTTCTGCGATAATCTCTCGTCCTTGCGAGTCCTTAGTCGTGACCTGGAGGACTTTCCTTGCCTCCAGCGCATTAGCGTAGGAATCTGAACAGGTATACACTGTACACTTATTAATTTAAATCACTTTATAAATCTATAATTTCCTGGAACGGAATTTTGCATCTTGTATTAGCATAGTTTGCGACTTGCAAGCAAATAAAGTAGTAAAGGAACTGCCGAATTCTCAAAAGATTATTGAAGTCAAGGGGTCAATTTACACCGAAACAAAATGGTACGCGACATAGCGCTACATTTTTAATATAGTTTTTCAAAATTGAACTTTATTCCTGACACAGAAAAGATACACGTTTTATTGTACTTATCTTAAAATGCAGCGCCTCGTAGTGTCGCGTGTAGTGCGGTGTGAACTGACCCTATGGACCCCATCAATCACAGGCTGTCACTGTCTCTGCTTGAGATGACCTTTAATTTAAGCAGCATTTGAGAGTTCGGCCGTTAACGAAATGGAAAAACTTTGTACCTTTCAGCCTAATAGACACACATTAAAGAAGTGCGCGCACTGGCAACCAAATTGTCCCCTTCCTCCACCATTGCCATGCCATGCATTTCGATTATCGACCTTAGCGCTCGCGAAACAAGTCAACTTTTCCGCAAAACATGACTGTATAGGAAAACAATCATGTTTGGCGGAAAAGTTAACTCTATTTTGCGTTCGCTAAAGCTCACAATCGGAATGCTAATGGTGGGCGACAGATACAATTTTGTTGCCAGTGCGCTAATGCACTTAGAATTATCCGAACTGTCGACGGCTCTAAAACGCATGTATATCAATTTATTCCAAAATTCTATGGATTAGGAATGCGTGATGGATGCCTATCTTTCTTCCCACGTATGTGTTTGCGCTAAACATAGCATTAACAGGATATATTGGCATCGTTATCTTAACAATAAGCGAAATATACGTTAATGTACATTATACAGATGGCTGCGATTTGTGAATAATTCATAATAATTTAAATATTTTGTTAATAAATTCAAGATAAAATTCCCCTTGTTTACTTCAGGAAGTCCATTCGTGTAGAGAGGAACATAATAATTAATTAAATTAACTAGCTAACTTAATTTTGAGGAAAATGTAGGATAAAATTGGCTTTGAAGTTTTGTTGAACATTGTTACATTCGTGGGACATCTTAAGGGCCTTTATTTAGGGAGGGTTATGTAAGTGCACATATTTTCGTCTCAACCTATTTTATTTTTTAGCTTTATGATCGTTCATAGTCTAATCTAAACCCAAAAGCGATTTTTCCGATGAGTAACATTTTAAAAATTCTACGACGAACTCGACAAATTGAAAACAGGACAATTTATAATAAAATGAAAAATTACCGTTTTAGGACATTACTTTGAAGATAAAAGATTAAAATGCCTTCATAGATTGCCTTGGCTAGGCTTGCTAGGATTGGAAATTATACCTAACATAAATAATATTGAATTTCAAAACACCATAATTATTCATAGTAGCATTATGGCAAGATCAACAACGGCCTTCTTATATATCAGTCGAGTCAAATGATACGTAATAACCTAGAGACAAAATAAATGGAGGTATAATTGTTCTCTATTACCATTGAGAATGCAGGTTAATACCCCACACACGAAGCCGCGTGCATTGGCCTCACTGGATGAGTAAGGCCATCGCCAAGCCAAGGCCACGATACAATGGGCCCACTTTTCTTATTGCTATCCAATACTATGCGATTGACTATCTGTTTGTATATGAAACTAGTTTCCTGCGATACGAACCTCCTCGACGATTTGAATTGCCAATGTAAGCTAACTGAAAATCTCAAGAATGGATTCCAAGACTCGATATAAAATACACGTCTATATGTATATCTATGTTAATATTTCATTATATTGTTTTGGTTCAATAGTCATCAAACTGTTTACATACAACCTTTACGCTGGTAAACCTGTCTCATTATTTCCCCAAAAGGGAGTAAGTTGCTACCTACTCCCTTTTTATAAATTATACTTAATTATGTAGGCATGGTATGGTACAAAATGCAGTTGTAGTGGAGGGTTGATTATTATCTACATTTCTGTTACGCCAATCTTAAGCCTTCATGCAATAAAACAAATTAAATAATGAGCCGTAAATTTTTACTGTTCTCCTTATAAATGTTAAAGATCGGAATAAATGTAGACCCAGCACAATTTCTGAGAGTTTTTATGGTGGGAATCGAAATTTGGTCAGTCACGGCACGTCACGCCCTCTAAACGATCCAAGTATATATGGCAGACACAACTAATTTATTATCTTCATATTTTATTGAAACATGTTAGTTCAACCCAGCTTTCCAAATAATCTTGATCCTTGAAGCCTTAAGGTTCATCTTCATGTAAAATATCTATAGTTTCATTATTGGAATAAAGGAAATTGTACAAAAATAACTGATACATGAATATAACTGAATGAATAAATAAATGATACGAGACAAACATGATATTGCCTTATTAACTTGTAATATTTTTGTTGTTATAGCGGAGGGCAGCCTGTCTGACTTTGCCTTACGCAAAGTCCACTACACGGCTACGCACACTCTCCATAAAGGGATTTTTACACCAGACACAAGGTAAGATAAAATTAAATTATCGAAGTTCTACTAAATTATGTAATGCGCAGGATACTCGCGTATTCTGGCCATGAGATTCCAACTAATTTCAAAGATAAATGATTTCAATCAAGTTAAGATTTAAAGTTAAAATTAAGTTAAAAGTACAGTTAAACCCGAAACTGCTTTCCATCAGACGTTCAGAAACCATAAAGAACAACGTTAATCTTATAACAACGTATAAAACTGTACCACAATGCGTTCCAGGCCAGCGAGCTTACGCAACCTTTACGAGAAGGCAACCACAGATCGCCTATCACGATCGATACTCGACGAGCTGAGACGAGATTCACAACATTCCCCATATCTTCTTTGTACTCCTGTGCTGACTACAAAAAGAAGAAGGATCGGCCGCAAAGTTGATGTGGAAATCGAAACGCACATTGTAAGTTTTATTAGTTTAATTTAAATAAAATAAATATCACGTACTCGACTCTCATTCCTCTGATATTTGTGGAATGTTCTAAAATAGTTATTCAGTTTAGAAATTCCTACCACAACATCCGTTTGTCAGGATGGATATATTTCATCCCCAGATCCTACGTATTGTTTTTACAATTTTAGTCTTACGCAATGTCAAATAATGTCTCATGTCTGATTACAGCCCGTTGTAGTAGAGCAACTCCGGAAATGGACATCGGAGGAGGCTATAGGCGAAGTAACAGCACTCCCAGACGCTTCCATGAGGATCACAAGCTGTGTCACCCTAACTCCAGACGAACTGTCCGAGTGTGGGTCCGGAGACGACGAGCCTATAGACCACAGGTTGCCCAGTCCTGAAGAACAACTCAGAGTTATAGCGTCCAAGTAAGTATAACGCAAAAATAGTTGACTGTCATTATTAAGGTATTAGGAATGTAGTTGCGATGTTGGGTTTTAATAGATATAAGATAAATGATCTCAGCGTTCGCGGTGGCAGTAACCATATGTTTTGAGAATTTCATAAGGATTTGTTGGCACCAGACACCGGATTTTTTCAGATTTCTTCCGACTTGAGCATGTCATACTGAATACGGAATTATAGGATGATTTACAAGCAGTAAATAACATTACTCTGATAGGGGCTAAAATATTGAATAAACATTGGTGTCTCATACATATTTGTAATGAATTTCAGGTTCCCGCCAGAACTTGTGGCAATTGATACCTCAGGGAAGTTCTTCGACAGAATGTGCACTTCGCGCAAATCGCTACACTTAGAGACAATTACCGGAGAGACTGATACAGTTAAGAGACGGACACGAACGAGAAAACCCCGGGGTAAAAGACGCAACACCATTTCCGGCACTGATCAGAAAGAGCTTAGAGAGGCTATTGCTGGGTAAGCTTATAGATGCACCGTAAAATTAGATTACATTATCTAGCATTCAATTGAACATTAGTAGTGATTCTTCAGAACTGTATATTGGCATCATAAAAATTTACCTAGAAAAATCAGTACATAGCCTTCTGAAGATATAGCGAATTAAAATAGATAATGTAATCTTTAGCATATTATGAATTAACTATAGCAACAATAAAGCACATTAGTGTGAAAGCTTAAATGGTCAATTAAAATGTTCATGCACTTTTAACCTGTCGATAATACTTTGTTGTGCTTTTGTGACTTTAATATTGTTCGTTTCTAATCGTGCTATATCAGTTACGTAATAACTGATACAAGCAATTCCAACCTGTGCACTTGAACACTAATAGTGCCATTTCTTTCATGAGCTTCATGACTTCAAGAAATAATGCTGTTACATGACTAAGCATTATTTTTTGGAGATATTCGTCATAGTAATTAGCGTGTGACTAATGCTTTGCTTGGTTTGTTTTATCATAGTGATACACCAAATGCCGTGGCTTCTGAAGAAGTTGAAGATAATACTGTCATAAGATCAAGATCTAGTGATTTGCTTAAGAAGAGCCCTATAGACCATAACACTAAGAAAAGTCATTTCAATAGTTTAAAACAATGGGGAAAGAATAGACTAAAAATGATCGGCCGATCGCCGAGTGCAAGTAGAGATAGTTTCAAAGAGCCAGCGAAATGTGATAAAAATAAAGAGACAAAATTCCCAGTTAAGCCCGAAGAAGAAAAAGTACAAGAAACAGTAACAATGAGAAAGAAACGGCCATGTGAGGAAGAACGTCGCACACACCAGAGATGTGCTTCCTATTCTTCATCGGAAAAAAGTATAGGATTGCCTTCTAATATACAGTCGACCGCAACAGTAAACGTCAAGTTAAGACCTTCTACTCAAAGAAGAATAAGACGATCAGGCATTGGTAAAGACGAACCCCATTCATCTAGCGGAAATTGGTCAGCAAGTTCGGAATCAGGGCGAACAAGTATCGGCTCTGAAATTACTACTACAACGATACCGCCAAAAAGCACAACTTCTGCAGGAACGTCTAATAACTCTCTCAATTTGCATCATGGTCCTCCAAGTTCGATTATTAGTAGGAGAAAGTTCCTTAATACATCAGGATCAGGCAGTGTAACAAGTGAAGGTACTCTTACACCTGATATTATACATGATATGCACGAAGACTTAGAGACGAGTTCAGAATTTTCATGTGATACTGAAGGGTATTATACATCTTTCCATATGGACTCAGGACTAAAAACATTAAAAGAGGAAGAAGTTTCTCCTGGAACACCGATGCATACTACAACGGCTTTGTCTAATTCTTCGAATAGCCAAACAGCAGAAAATGAATATGAACTTTTTGGTAAAGGATCTACAAGCACAACTACTAGTTCAGCTGGGACTGTTTGCACTACTCTTATGGCTGCTGGAAGTGACAGGTCTTTAGCTCATGGCCCTACTGTTCCTGAACGTAAAAGCTCTCTTACAAAACCGATTCGAAATCGTGGAAATAATTCAAGCTCAAGCTTAGATCGAAGTAATAATTCTTCTTTTTCAAAGTCGCCTTTCAGCAGTCTGAGGTATACTGCTATGAGATCATATGCCGAAAAATACAACTCGGCTGCCATAGAAGCATCAGAAATTCCTACTTCTACTGTGACTGTAACTGTAAATGTCGGGAATCATAAAGAAATAACAGCTGTTGCTGAAATTCATACAGAAACAGAATTAGAAAGTGCAAAGAAAAGTACAGGCACAAGCTCTCCTGACTCTGGTCACAATACATCTAGTTCTCCAATAGAAGATTCAGTTTCTAGTGCACACGGTAAAAATAGCCTTTCAGAACAAGACTTCTCTGAATCTTCCGATCTAGAAGGCACTGACAGAATTGAAAGAATACGGTCCAAAACAACTATAAATAGTGCTAGAATTCCTTCGATGTGTGTAATAACACCAACTAATTCAGATGACGAAAGCGAAAATAGCCAAAGAGGTCATGAAACTAAAAAATTGCATAGTGACAAGACTTGTGATAATAATAACAAAATATCTTTTAGACCGAAATTGGACGTGCCCAGTGATGAAACTCAGAAAGACATAAAATCTTACGAAAATGGTAAAATTACCAAACCGTTATCAAAACCATCGCTTCATCCATTTAACAATTTTATGTGTAAATTAAAGGGAGTTTTGCCAAATAAACTGTCCAGCAAGAAATCGCCGTCGCCTAAGGAAACAGAGACATTAGAAGATTTTTATGATTCTGGAGACTATGTTACGATAGCTGATGTTAAAAATAATAATCAGAAGTTTAACATAAATAGGGCCGCATATGCTAACAACGATATAGTAAAGAAAAATTTACAAGCTGTTTTATCAGGACGGCTTCAAGAAACAGAATATGTATCGCTTAATGAGCTGCCTAATAATTTAAATGATTCAAAAGAGTATAATATGGATAACAGTTTTGATGAAAAATCTACTGCAACATACGAAGAACTACATAAAAAAGGAGCAAAAGTAACTTTAGATTCTGAAGGTCAAGTAATATATTCATCTGACACTTTAAAAAGAAGAAAAGGAGCTCATACCACTTTTGAACCAGGGCCTTTTGTTCAAGAAATATGTCCCACAACTACAATTATTCAAAGAGAAAATGCAGATATTGTTAAAATTACGGATGAAGTAGATAATCAATTACCGCCGTCACCTTCATCTAGCAAACCAACGTCACCACAGCTAGGGAAAATGATAATTAAAGCTCCTTCGCAACCGGATGGACCAATGACGACTGAATTTGTTACTTTGCCTCCCCCTAAGCCAAGCACCATTATTGCAGCTACACCTGTAACTACCACACAAATATCAAACGCATCACCAACTATTACAGTTAATAAAACTAAGCAAGACATTCCTAGAGTTGTAGAAGCTATGACCAGATCTGGTGCCTATGTAAATATACACGACGCAGATGGTGTCAGCTTATCACCGACGAAAGATGATAACGCAGGTAAGATTTCTAATAATCCAAGGTTACACGTAAATGTCGATAGAAATGGTTCAGTAGATTTTAATGATAGTAAATTGTTAAATGAAGATATCATACCCTTTGTACCAAATTTCCAATCTCCAATCATACTTAAAGAAAAAAATCAATTCGGTAGTAAAAAAGTAGCTGATGTTATGAAAATGTTTACAAAAGTTAGTAAGTTAGAAAGCGAAGTAGATGTAGATCATAGCGATGTATCGTTAAGTAAATTAGATAAATCCTCAATTAGTAAAGTAAAGAGAAGTGACAGTTACAAACAAGCTAATTCTCCATTAATGCCAATTAAGAAACTGCTTAAACTTGATGCAAAGAAAGTTAATTCATTTGAAATGATTCAAGCAGAAATAGCAGCGGATTTACTTAAAGAACAGATAAACTATCCGCCTACGGTTTCACCAAAATTTAGTCAAAGAAATATTAACAAAAATGTAAACGATTGTAGGCGAGATAACGACAATATGTGTAAATTTAATGACCAAGATAATTTCGAATCCGAATTATCTGCCTTAACTTTAAGTCCCTTAACTACTCCGCTATCAAAACGACACAATGTTGTTTTATTGCCTGAAAATAAAGATACATCTTTGGATGTACTATCAGCAATATTAGATTCCGATCCTGAGAATGTTTGTGTGCTACATTCTCCTATGTCTTGCTCCCTCTCACCGACTAAAGTGACTGTCCCTTGTGATAGGTCTATGCATAGAGCTAGAATATTATCAATCTCTGAATCTGATTATGGTACAGAAATTTGGTAAAGACATAATCCGTTTGGATCGTTATATTTTCCTGTTACCTGCCTTATGATACGCTTACGCATTTTTAGGCATAAGTTTTATTTTAACTAGATATTTATTGTAATATTGTTGAATGAATTCCGTCCAGTAGTTGACAAACTACAAATCGTCTTCCTAGGTGACTATGAATTTTTATTTTTGTGATAGAGATTTTATTGATATTATCTATAATAATTATTATTGATCATATAAATATATAAAAGACAATGTAGCAATTCGTTTCTAAAGAAAGTTTACAGTTCATTTAGATTGATCATTATTATTAATTATTTTATTGGTGTATTTTGTCTTAAATCAATCGATTTGCATGGTGGCTTTTATCACCGCAGTGTGCACAGCTTGAAACGGTTTTATGTTTTCTAATTGTAAGTGCATGGTGTGATATTCTGTTTGTCTTTACGTGTTGTTGTAAATAATATTATAAATTTATTGTGAAATAACGCACTGATTTCATTTAATTTCACTCCTTTGCATTGTACCCTTATTTCACTTCTTTAACGATTTAAACTCTTAAGTTATAATTCCATTAGTTCTATTATAAATGATTTTTACGGTGTTTCAGTTTCGTTCTTTACGAATACGATAAAGAACGACATCGTAATTCGTAAAAATGTTTTATGATACAGCTGAAATATCAACAGTTAAGACTACTGAAGTCTTTCCTGTAAATACACAACCTACAGGGACATCACTAATTTCAATTAATATTTTAAACATCCTCACAATGAACGCACTAAGCACCGCTAATTTTTAGACAAAATCAGAATTAACTAACGTCCTTTCAAAGTTACTTAACCTCCGACAGGACCTTTATGCCAACGACAATAAGTATTACTCTCATGATATTTAGAAACTCCGAGGTAAAATAACTCTGAACGGACTATGCTGACGGTGCCGAATTACTTTGTGTTTTTCTTTCCCTTTTGAAACACTGATCATAACTCGCTTTGCACAGTGAACGAGAATGCTTCCAATGGTTGCGACTTTGTTAACTACAAGTCCTTCGAAGGTAAAGTTAATGTTGCTTATTGGCATGTCTGCTTGGTATACTAATCACTTCTCTAACTAATTCAGTAATGGTTATGGAAAATCTAAATTAACATTATGTTATATTGAAATATAGATTAACAATTGTATAAATAATATCATAATGTATTATCAAAATAAGAGCGTGAAATAAATATTGTGACAAAGAATAGAATACCATGCACAACAAATTATTTTTTATGTATACCGTTTATCGATATTATACTCTATACGTTGGGGTCAAAACTATTACATCGCATGTTTGCAACTGAAGCATTCTTGTTTTGTATAATTAAAGTATTCATTTTTCTACTGTATTATGTTTTTCTTGCTTGAATGTTTAAACCTTTAAAAAATTCTTTCCTGTTTCAAGTTTTGTCAATTGTGATGTCATTTGAACAATATTTATTGTAACAAATTCATATACGTATCAACTTGCGTTTTAGTCTAGGAAGAGTTTTTTAAAGATATGTATTATACACCACTAATTTGCGGCTCGCTATGTAGTAAAGCGGGTATTCCACTACACGGTATTCAGGGACTCTTACCCTTATTTAGGGCAGTGTAATAGAATTCCTGAAGAAAGGGATTCGTTAATTAATTAATTAATTAATATTTATTAATTAGGGCGACCGGACGACCCAGCAAGCCTTACTCCCTAATCGCCCTTACGATCGAGTAGTGTAATAACTAATACCACTTAGGGCGGTTAGGGAACTCAGTCGTCACGCGGCTAGCGTGGAGAGCGCTTGCGTAGTTATAATTCGACTCGAGCGACCCGGCAGCCATTTTGATTAGTTTTTATTATTGATTTAGATTTATGTGTTCAAATAAAGAAAATGAAGTTTTGTTAATATATATATATATATATATATATATATATATATATATATATATATATATATATATATATATATATATATATATATATATATATATATACTGGCTCCAGAGCACTGAGTATCCGCATATTGGAGTACCTTCCTCCTAATTTCAAGTATTGCTTTACCCAGATCCTTCACCTCTTTTGTTTCTTCTATAATATTCATGGATGCAACCAAAGCCACAGCAATCGCTACTTTTTAAAGGTTTAGATAAAACAGGTGCCATGATACGTCTCTATCCGCGTTCACATCCGGGCCCTGAATACCGTGTAGTGGAATACCCGCTTTATTGCATTAATCTTAGTAGAGTAATATAAAATGAGACAAATAACTAACAAGACTGCAAGTACCTATAAGGTAAAATTATTTAGTTGCAAATATCCCAAAGATAAAATTGGCGCCTATTGACAAACCTTTTATAATTTTCAGACTATCGACATTCCAGTGCTGACAAAGGCGTACTAATTAAAACTCAAGAACTAGTCCATGCCCCAAATAAAACTGAATTTCATCCTTCGAATCCCTATCAACAGCGATATTATACAACACAAAGAGCGAAGCATGTAACACTTAATCAGCGTAGCACTACGGATATGCTACAAAATTCACAGCCAAAGTTTTGGACGCTTCCAAAGAGGACCACTTTCGAACAAGTTCAGAAGCTCCCGATATACCAAAACAGCAATTATAACCTTACCGAACCAGGAAGAGACGTTGCCCAAAAAACTGACGAATCCATCAAAATATCACCAATAGATCCTCGCACAGCTACAACTTTCAAATCTTCAACACCAACCAATAAAGAGAATGTGATAGACTTAAGTTCAAAGCTTCTATCGCCTGTCAAATCTTCTATGACTAATGAGGAATTATACGCAGTGATACATAAGAGTAAAAAGAAGTTAAATATTAAAGAAACTCCCGAAAGAGCAGAATCTCCTTCAATATCTATTAGAAGTCTGTCACCAGTGACATCTGAATCGGTATACACCAAAGGCACTCAACGTTACCCTGAAACAGGGTATTTAGGAGATGCTAAAAATAAAATAAATTGGCTAAATACCGATATGTGTATGTCGCCAACTAATAATATTGGTTTACAAAAGCAAGAAACCACTTGCGCTGATCGCTACGGTCCTTTGCCCCAAACATCCAGACTAGATTTTAAAAGGCTGCTACTGCAACATAGCGTTAAGCTCAATACGATGAACGTGCAACAGAAAACAAATAAATTATCGGCTGTAGAACAACTAAAATTGTCGAAAGAAAAAGCACAAATCCCCGTCACACCTCCAAGCAATAAGTCCCATGTTAACATTCTTGACCTAAGCGGATCGCCAAAAACATATGCTCACAGAAAAGTCATGAAAACAAATAACCAGCCACTGTCTCCCGGTAGAGCTAACACTTTAGTCAAAGAACATAAAAACTCGCCAAAAATTATACTTTCACCCAAGTCTCAATGGCGATTTTCTAGTCCACGCTCCGATGTCTTATCCACTCCGATACCTGAAGCGAACAACGAAGACGAGTCAAATAGTTCTGGAGAAAAATGTGATATAAATCCTGAAAGCCCACCGAATAAAACAGTTCCTATAGTAACGAATCAACATTTTGGTGCAAGGAGAAATCTTATTCCCATAACTGAACTACATCTAAATGAAGATAACTCCTCTGGTTCTATTGAACAGGGGGTGTTTCCTCTCGGTGCAGATTTTACCAAGACACACGGATTATCCCGATCTGAAATAATACAAGCAAAGCGTGCAGAGTTTTTCAACACCCCGCCAGAGCCATCCCCTCCTAGATTAAGTTCATTTAAGTCTCCAATATCGAGTTCAGTGTCTAAAGGTAGATCATCCCCTGAAAAAGGAAAAATTTCACCTACAACCCTGGAGACTGCCTTATGATGGTTTAAATAATTTAATTATCTAAAGCGGTGCTTGTTATTTCTTAACACTTTTCTTAATATTATCCATGTGTACACTGAACATACATAACATGGTCAATGAAATTTATAGAAGCTTCAATCTAGTCCTTTCTAACTTATTTGTGTGCCATTTTTGCTGGCATTCATTGTATATAAATCCATTCCTCTCTACCTTTATATTTTAATATATTTCTGCTTACGTTGCTCTTATGGGGCCAATCTTGGTTTTTAAAATGAAGATTAGTCTTACTCGGTAGTTACAAACTAGTGTTAAGTATTTATTGATAAATTACTTTGTAAGTAGTGTTTTGAACATTTTCAAAGTTTTTAAGTTATTTAAAATATTATAAAGTTTTAGATAAATGCGTTAAATTTTGTTTTTATTACCCATGTAATAAGTACATAAAAGTGTAAAGTGTACTTAAAGGCCCGTCTCCTGCGGGTGTTTTTTTTTGAAACATTACACAAAACATCGAAGCATTGGGGCGTGGCTATACACATTTGTGTAGGAATACACAATGTTTTAGTCTTCCGAGACGTACGGAAAACATTCCCCACGCGGGTAGAGAGGAGAAGGAATGTTTCATTTCTTATCAACTGTTACCTACACCACTCACATGACCATTAAACAGAAATATGGAAGAAATTATTTATCAATCCCAAATCGGACTTCCATTCGTAATTCCTGATAAATACTAAAATTACGGGTTAGTAAATATGGCCTAACTCTAAATCTGGGGGTCTAAAAAGGCCACTTTAGATGTTTCATATTAAGTTTCTTTTCTTTTCATACAAAAATCTTGAAATGGTAAAATGGCTACATGATTAATCTGATTTCATCGTATTAGAAAAATCTATTTTGTCAGTTTTCAATAGAAATGCGTAAAATGGCGCACATAATACGAGTTGAAAAAAATAGATGAAACACCTAAAGTGATCTTTTTAGACCCTCTGTTTTTTCGTCTAGATTCTGTATCTGCAATCGCTAAAATTGCGAGTGCTTACGTCTTCCTCATCTGAACCCATGATCTTGTCTACACAAAATGTTTTGTTTCAATCAAAAACATTTTCTATAGCTGGAGACAGCTTGTGTATGAAAACAAATGTTTTGTTTCATGTTTTCTGTGTAATGTTTCGAAAAAACATGAGCAGGAGTCACGCCTTAAAACAAAGAAACTGTGTGTGTTGCTGTGTCGAACGAGTACTTTTTTTTACCTATGTAGCTCGTAATATACTTACATAAGTATATTACGAGCAATAGATAGGTATATATAGGACTTACAGAGTGCTAAGTATGAGTTTTTCTTTTAAGTAATTTCTAGTAAACGCCAAACGCGCTCACGATCGAATGCGAAAAGAAAAACTCACACTTAGCACTCAGGTCTATTGTCTATGGCGACAGCAGTAGTGTACCAACTTAGGGCCTCTACAGACGAGAGTCCATCGTACAAAGTGAAGCAAGCAACAGATAGATGTAGGCGTATGCATTACAGTCCGACACACACACAAACAAAACTTTAAAGTTGTGGAGTGTGTACAGTTTTAAGGGACAATTGTTGCTCTTAAAATTTGAATTATTGTATTTGTTTTTCTTAATATCGTGAGATGTAAAAATATAACTTATATTTAATTTTAAACAATCTAAACACGATTTGCGAACATTATTTATATTAAACTGGTATTATTGAATATATCTTAATACTGGCAATAATTTAAATTGATAGTTAAAAAATCAGAAAATATTAAAAAAGTTGCAACTATTAGTTATGAAAATTTTGAAATAAATTTATTATTACTAGTAACACTTTCACAATTCACAATAGGGCAGCAAGAAGGCTACATAATATAATTTTATTTTAAAATGTTTTAAAGATTTGGCTTAATACATATCAAATTATTAATAATACAAGTCAAATAACATTTCATACTTACATATGAAATGTTATGCCCGAAGCTTTTTTAATTGTTTTCCGATGCATTGTGACACCCAATAACGACACAAACCGTCATAATGTTTTTGATCTTGATCTAGATAACTGGCGAGTCGTTCGAAAGCCGATATGGCTCAGTCTGATTTGCTTCACTTTTCATGCGGCGCGTACCCGGTTTCGTTTCGTATAGGTGTTTTAATCTAAGGTTCGGCCAGAACGGATTCGAGCACATACACGGAAAATAGCCGCGAGCTTCGGTCGTGTTTTTAGGGTTCCGTAATACTTAAGGAACCCTTATATTTCGCTCTGCGCGTCCGTCTGTATGTCTGTCTGTCCGCCGCTCTCCTAGCTTCTGTAATAACTTCATGACAATAACTTTTAAAGTAATTCAAAGAAAACCTATTGTGCGTTGATAGTTACGGAACCCCTTCTTAAACATGTCGTGACATGCTCTGGGTAAGTTTAGGCTATTATTTTATTTATTTATTGTATTTTGCTGCAACTGTGGTCACGCTATCGACGAATCCGAATTATTGTGTCATAAATTTTTCCAGTAATATGTTATAGTAATCATATCCCTTTTTTTATAGTAATAGTCTTTAGATTTGTAGTGGCTCTAAAGTTTTAAATACTTCAATGAATGGTCTTCTTCAATGAATACTTCAACGTGGTTTAAATATTCTTTAGACCACGTGCCATTTTTAGGGTTCCGTACCCAAAGGGTAAAATCAGGACCCTATTACTGTTCGTCCGTCTGTCGCCGTAATCTTCCTATAACGTGATAGCTCGACAGTTGATTTTTTACAAATGATGTAGGTATTTCTATGGCCGTTATAACAACAAATACTAAAAACAATAAAATGAAAATTTGAGGCTCACATACAACAAACGTGATTTTTTCCGTTTTGTAGGGAATTCTTCTTGCCGATTCACACTTGACCGGTTTTATTTTACACTCGAATTTTATTACTGTTCAGTCCATCCGTTCAGGCCAGAATTAATGTTGCCAACTTAGATGTTTTACAAAGTTTTACGGCTAAATTTTGTATTTTATTCCCTCTTTAGTAGGAATTTAGTTGTTAGTAGTGGTTTTGTAGAAAATAGCTAGACAGTATTAATTATAATTTATAGTATGCAAAATGGCCTGCTACTATGTGCTATTAATACCTTATCATAATAGCACATAGTAGCACGCGTCCGTAAGTCCCTTAAAACTACCGATTTTATTTCTATACAGGGTGTTCGGCACATGGATGGACAAACGAAAACCGTGGACCCGTGGAGCCTTCTGCTATACATTGAGGCCTAATTACAAGACTCAGGCCCAATAGTTTTTTTTTTAATAATTTTTTTAGTTAATTTCGAAAAAAGCCAGTTTTCAAACTTCAAACGACTATAAATTTACTTTTAACATTGAAAATCCAAACATGCTTTTGTAATAATTATCTGCATTAGTTGTATAATCATATTAAGTTCAGTTTTGGAGCAAATGTTAGATATAAAATTAGATACGAGTCCTTAAACGACAAACAAAGTGAAAAAATAATTTTCATATTCCACTTTGAAATTCCTAAAAAAAAAACTATGATTTTTAGAGCACTTAAAATTCTTGGAAAACATCTGTGGTTCATACCCTTTATATCGGTATACAATTTGCACTTTGTTTAAAAATAACTAGAGTAAATCGCAATTTAAACTAACGGGGCCTTAATTCATAAGACTCAATTTGCGAAAACTTAAATCAAGTACAAGCCAATTTGTCATAATTGCTTTCGGTATGTTCACTAACACTACACGTGGGAGCTAGTAGTCTGTCTCTCTCTTACCAGTCACGATACTATCTCGTCTCTTTTGTTGAATTTGGACAATAGCCGTACATAGCAGGTAGAAAAAGGGGTGTTATTTCTCTGTGCAGTAGTAATTCTATGAAATCTTATATGTTTTTAATTAGTAAGCTTTTTAGTAGAACATGAATTTATTATTAAAACACTATGATAATTTAAATTTTAATTTATTTCCAAAATTTATTTTATAACAATTGTTCGAATTGGTGCCCTTGACTACTTATGCATGCTCGGCACCGTTTTAAAATTTCCACTGTTGTTGTTTGAAATATCATTTCGGCTTTCATTTTTTCGAATGCTTCATTTATTCTAATTATTAACTGCTCTCGACTGGGCACCACGGTTGCGTACACTAGCTCTTTGGCTCTACCCCAGAGGTAAAAGTCTATTGGGGTAAGGTCGGGCGACCTTGGTGGCCAAGGAATTGGACCACCCCGACCGATCCACGAGTTCGGGAACACATTATTAAGGTATTCTCTCACAGCTATGCTCCAGTGGGCTGGGCAGCCATCGTGTTGGAACACAAAAGGTCTGTCTTCTTGTAATACTTCTTCTACTAAACCGGGCAAATCATTTTGCAGAAATTCTAAGTAATTATTTCCATTAATATTGTCCGGTAAATAATGCGGCCCGATTAGTTTATTTCCAATGACCCCAGCCCAAACATTTACACTGAATCTTCTTTGAAATTTTCTCGGTCTCGTCACTCGTGGATTTTGGTTTTTGGGAGCCCAGTAATGGAGATTATGGTAATTTGAAATACCTTCCTTATCAAATTTTGATTCATCTGTCCACAGAATACTTCTTAAAAAGTTTTCGTCTTCCACGTCAGTGTGTAGTAGATGTCGACAAAATTCTACGCGTCTACCAAAATCATTATCTTGAAGATCTGAAAACAAAAAAAAAAAGGCTTGAGAATTTAAAATAAGGAAGACTAGATCTAGGCTTTGGTACATATTCAGTCTCTTTACGGAATTAAGAAAAATCTATTGTATCCATACCTTGCACGGGAGTGTAATGGAAAGCATGTTGCCGATTTTCCCGGAGAACTGCCCACACTTTCCATATGCCAAGGCCCAGCATTGCAGCTACCTCTCTTATACTTTTATTAGGGTTATTATTAAATTCTTCTATTCTTCTAATACACGTTCGTCTATAGCAACATAATGTTGTCGTACATTCACCCTCGGTTCTTGATAACGCAAATTACCCGTTTCTCTAAGTCGTCGGTATGTAGTAGCAAAAGTTTGGTGGCTAGGCAGTCGACGGTTAGGATAGCGCTCTTGGTATAATCTTTGTGCTTCACGTCCATCGCAATTAGCGGCTCCATACACCAACAACATATTGGCGTATTCTTCATTCGTAAAAGAGGTGGTCATTTTACGAAAAAAAAACAACAACGTAACAACAAAATAACAGAAAACTTAACAAACTGAAGCAAAAAAAATAACGTAAAACGATAACAAAATCACAAAACGAAAACAATAACAGTAAGCGCAACGGACACGTCAGATCGCAGAGGCAGTTAAGACTCGACAAATAAGTAAAACAATTTTTTCCAAAATTAACGTTTGACTGATAAGGAATAGACAAAATCAAACAATAGCGCAATTGCAGAGTGAAATAACAACCCTTTTTCTACCTGCTATGTATGTACGGCTATTGTCCAAACTCAACAAAAGAGACAAGAGATAGTATCGTGACTGGTAAGAGAGAGACAGACTACTAGCTCCCACGTGTAGTGTTAGTGAACATACCGAAAGCAATTATGACAAATTGGCTTGTACTTGATTTAAGTTTCGCAAATTGAGTCTTATAAATTAAGGCCCCGTTAGTTTAAATTGCGATTTACTCTAGTTATTTTTAAACAAAGTGCAAATTGTATACCGATATAAAGGGTATGAACCACAGATGTTTTCCTAGAATTTTAAGTGCTCTAAAAATCTTAGTTTTTTTTTTTTTAGGAATTTCAAAGTGGAATATGAAAATTATTTTTTCACTTTGTTTATCGTTTAAGGACTCGTATCTAATTTTATATCTAACATTTGCTCCAAAACTGAATTTAATATGATTCTACAACTAATGCAGATAATTATTACAAAAGCATGTTTGGATTTCCAATTTTAAAAGTAAATTTATAGTCGTTTGAAGTTTGAAAACTGGCTTTTTTCGAAATTAACTTAAAAAATTATTTAAAAAAAAACTATTGGGCCTGAGTCTTGTAATTAGGCCTCAATGTATAGCAGACGGCTCCACGGGTCCACGGTTTTCGTTTGTCCATCCATGTGCCGAACATTCTGTATACCTACGTAATATTTCCTACTATATTTTTTTATTTAACGGTTAAATGATCATATTTTCAATTTAATATTAAAACTGAAAATGCATGGGTTTTTTGTAAACACAAAAAACCACTGCATTTCGTAAACACAAAAGCCCCTAAAAAAACTTTTAGGGACTCCTAAGTTTATAGTTATCGGTAGGTACTCTTTTAGTAGTTTTTAGTAGAAAACGACGCGACTCTAGTAGTTTCGCAAAAACAGAGATGGCAACACTGGATTGAATCGCTTCAGTCCATACGGCCGACTGATGCGATCTCGAAATTGCACACAGACGATACGATTTTCAGGCCAAACTGAAGGAAAACCGGACCGTGTATGGGGCCCCTTATCATCTACGGTCAGCACTTCGTAGTAATACTTAGGTATCATCTATGAGTACTAGTATATCTATGAGTACTAGTACATCACCAACCAATGAGACGTACATAAAGTAAATTGCTATATTATTTAAAATTACAAATTTGTATGTAAATAACTATAAAACCAGAATTAGCAAAATTCTAGAATGTCAACGAAAAAAAGAAAGGAAAATCACATCTTCAAAGTTTAAATGAAATTAATATCGTGGTAGAATACTCCAAACTCAAGAGTTAGTTGTGAAGTAAGTAATCTAAGTATACTTAATTGTTTGTGTGTATGTTCGTTTGCCTGCATTGAATAGGCTCCGAAACTATTTCAAGTTGCGGGCAACATTTACTTAGTCTAGAATATTACGGTAGCTATCGTCATATAGAGCTCTGTGGCCCAGTAGGTAGACCGTTTGATTCGCACTCAAGAGAGTGCAGGTTAGATTCCCAGGCTGTGGCGTGTACCAATGAGAATTTTTCAGACCTCAAGTACCTACATTACACGATGTTTTCCTTCACTTACGGTGAAGGAAAACATCCTGCGGAAACCCGTACATGGTTGGCCCCAGACGTATTGACCTGTCTTTCCTCTGAACTAGGCAGACTATATTGTGAGAATGTCGTATGTACTTTGGCAACCATGCGACATTTAAAAAACCAATTGTCCCAGGCACTACAGTATTTCAAGAGTGGTTAAAACGCTCGGAGAATACTGTATAAATCATCCAATAACGAATGAAAAGGCCTAGGTTTTTAGGTATCGTCATATCGACGCTGTCTGTTCTGAACTCATAATAATAAGATTTGAAAGCTTGCCACTCTAGATCGGGGAAGTCCGGCATTTGGCAAAACTCGATACGTCATAAGAGTGATCTGGGAATAGTAAAACCGCTTGAGAAATAATAAAATGGTTAGGAATTCCAATTTCAAATTTATACCGCTATTTACTCATGCATTTGTGTTTAGAAAACCGTAATTCATTTGTTTTTTCCTCTTTTGGTTTTTTCTTTGCGTCACTCTGTTTATAAAATGGAAAATACACTTGAAATATCGTATTATTTTCGAATACGAGTTATATAGTTATTACGAGACTAGTGCCGGTGTCGTTCACTACAGCTTTCTTAAATCTGGCCAGATGATTACAGCAGATGTCTATTGCCAGCAACTGCAAATCATGGTGGTAAAGCTAGCTGCCAAAGAACCGAGGTTGGTCATTCACTCTAGGCCACTGCTGCTTCAGTACAACGCTAGACCACACACTGCACAACAGACGGCTACCAAATTAGAGGAGCTTCAATGGAAGACATCCACCGTACTCCCCGAACCTTGCTCCAATAGATTACAATTTTTTCGAAATTTGGATAACTTCTTGCAAGGGGAAAAATTCAACTCCGATGGGGCAGTCCAAAGCGCCTTTAAATATTTTATTGATTCCTGTCCGAATGGTGTTTTTAGTAAAGGAATCAATGAACTACCTATGAGATGGCAAAAGTGTATAGATAGCAATGGTACATATTATATGCTTTGATTAAATAAATATATTATGTTTAAAAAAAATTCGGTTGTCTGTAAAGTCGGTTTACTGACAATAGTTGAATGAGTTTATAGTGCGCGCGGAACTAATTGGCCTCGCCTTAGGTAGGCGTGTTGCCGCCGCGAAGTCCGGCGCCGAACTGAGTAATAACATCAAGCGCCACCGCCTCTCCGTCCCACCGCTCACATACCTAATGCGCGGCCAGCTGAGGTAACGGCAATGCGTCATATTCAGCGAGGTAACGCATGAGTCATGTTTTTTCGTGCGTGCAGCCGGCTCCATCAATTTATAAGACGTTATCACGTCAAAAATCGACTTTATGTTCCTCCTTTACAAAACGCCATATGTAATGACCTAATATGTACGTATGTTTGTTTGTTTGTTCTCTCGTAGCGTCTAAACTACTGGTCCGATTTTAATAAATAAGGTGTCAATAGATTCGTGATGTTGCCGCGGGTAACATATAGGCTATATAATTTTTAAGTGTTCATATTTAGGGTCCATATCTGATAATTAGTGATAACGCAAAATAAAATATGGGCGTCACAGACGGACGGTGAACAGACTACTTCTTTCATCTTACGATGTCTGCATATAAAATGTACTGTAATATGAAAATACCTATATAGTAGGTATCTAAGCCGTCTGTGATAGTTCATACGAACTGTACTTATACCAATAATATTACTTCCTCCTAGAACTTTGATTAATTATTACAATTTACTCTTTATAATTTAATACAAGTCCTTTATGTCCGAGAAGCAATATTTTATCTTAACACCTCTTATCATAACATAACAAAAAACCTTAACTTTGCCGTCTATGATGCCCCCTATGTCTATGTTAATGTACATATCTGTCAGAATTATACAAAATAAGATCAAAAATGGGTGTCCTACACTGACCATGGCTATTCCTCAAGAATGTCATTTTAAAGAAGAAGAAAATGGGTGTCAATGAAATAAATATTAGTAAAGAAATTAATGCTTATTGTGTACATAAAAACTCTCCGTAAATGAGTTCTAAAAACTATGCGGTTAAACTTTATATTGCGATTCTCATTATGAACACTGCAGATTTGGCCCTAGAAAGGTTTATTGATTCCAGCTACATTTCACATGTTTTAGTAGCACCTATTGCAATATTTACAGTCTACGGATATTTCGGAATATTTCTAATAAGTGCCTTAAAGAAAAAATATTGTTCCATGGTCATTCTAATATATGGACTCACACTTAATTGCATTGTTGAGATCTCCGTTTCATATAATTTATTCATGGGACTTAAGTATACTGGAACTTCAAAAACAAAAAATGGACTAGTATTTAATGGATTGGTACCGATAGTCATTGCAATCTTAATACTTGTGGATTTGGTGGTCATATCGTTCTCTGCACTAACTAGTTCACCATGTGTTAATGAGAACGTCACTACACAGCAGAATGAGCACACAATGGAAGAACAGACAAAATATGGTTGATTTCCATTAAATGTGTTTACTTTACTTTGTTTTTGTACAGTACAATACTGTGAAACTATCATAAGCTCACAAACATTCTTTGACTACTTTTTAGGGTTCCGTAATACTCAAGGAATCCTTATAGTTTCGCTCTGTCCATTCGTCTGTCTGTGTGCCATTATAGCTTCTGTAATTATGAATATAAATGGATGAAATTTGGCATAGCATTTTTCATTCTACCCCATCGTGTGGGGTATCGTTGATTAGGTCTTTTAAAATAAAGGCAAGGTTCCATACATGACTTTTTTAAGAAGTCAACCATTTTCGAGTAATCGAATTCCAAAATGGTTTATAAGTTGGTAGCCCCCCTGGCATTTCTAAACTATAGCCTATAGGCCAGGAATGGCGAACCTATGGCACGCGGCACAATATTTTGGGCACGTCACTTATTACAATAAATAGAAGACAAATAATATTATTTGTCTTCTATTTATCAACATCAGAAACAATCCTTTTTTCACAATATTTTAGGGTATAAAGTTTGAACAGATTGAACCTGTTTTAAGTTGAGTCGAGTTTAATATAAACAACATAGTAAATTATTTAGTACCAATGTTCTTTTTTAGCCGGTTGTTTTTCCGAACTTCACAGTTTTTTCAGTGTTTTAGTTTAAACAGATTTTAACTGAAAAATTTTGCTTGCTTGCTCCATTCACTCGTGTTTTACTTAATAATATATAATATATCTAGTAGTAATATACTTATATTATTATATATTTAGTATTGACATTCAGACTTAATATAATTGTATTGTAAAAAATTTTTGTTGTTTGAAGTTTAAAAACAGAAAACAATTTTTTTTTCGCTCACTCGCACTAACATATTAGATAAATTTGTGTCGACATTCGGTTTTAGGCTATTGATTTTTATGTATTTTTCTGAAGCATACAGTCTTACAGATAGGATTTAAAGAGTAATTATATTTTAACCTGTAAAATAAACCTAATTTTTTGATAGTTGATAAACAATCACTGCTTAATAGGCGGCAAAATATTTAGTAGGCCCGGGGTGCCAAATCTTGAAATAAGCCTCTAAATTACAAAGAAAACTCAAATGAAAAATTTGATGACGTCTATGACCTTAAACATTTCTTTACAAAAATGGCACGTTAATACATAAAGGTTCGCCATCCCTACTATAGGGGACAGAAACTTGCAAGCTTCCATGCTGATTATGCTAAAAACTCTTTAGGAAAATTATTTTTAGCGAAATTACATTTGAGCTAATTTGGGACAATAACTTTTGAAGTAATTCAAAGAAAACCTATTGTGGGTTGATAGTTACAGAACCCTCCTTAGACATGTTGTGACATGCTCTTGGTTAAGTTATTTAAATCTATTAATTGAAAGGTTTTGAATGTTTTCTGGGGTCCTATTGTATAGAAACAATATTATCTATATCTATACAAATAAATAAATTTGAAGTGTCTGTTTGTTATTTTAAATTAACAGCTTTTCACATAATGCATATGAAAGTATATAAGTACTAACAATAAAAAAACACTAAAAAATTTGTCTGTCTGCCTATCTATCTGTTTGTTCCGGATAATCTCTGAAACGACTGGACCTACTTTTACTGGACTTTCTCTGGCAGATAGCTGATGTTATAAGGAATAACTTAGAATACTTTTTATCCTCATCTTTAAAAAAATGTTTGACACCCAACAAAGTGGGCACGGTTCAGCTCGTAGGCATATATATACATTGGCCCCTATGAGATTTACTTTGCTAGGTCTTATCATTAGGTACTTGAAGTTATTAATGTAAAAAAGGAACACTTGGTAAAAATTATTTATTTATGATTAAAACCTCATCAGATTTTGGATAATCATATTATGCTATGTATGCACTCAAGTGTCCAGTCACTTTTTCAAATCACTATTTGTTCATAGGAGGTCCATTCATTAGTGGCGGCCGCATTTGGCCCATAGGTCCCATTGGACCCATAGGCCCCATTCCCATCATCATAGGAGGTCTCATTCCCATCATTGGTGGCATAGGACCGTGCGGACCCATCATCATAGGTGGGGCCATCGGTCCTCCTGGTCCCATGGTCGGGGGTGGAATCATGCCTGGGGGACCACCAGGGGTAGGAACAGGCGGTCTCGGTCCCCCCGGGCCCATGACTGAAGGATCCCACGGTGGCGGTATAGCTGCGCCCTTATTTCCGAAGGGATTCTGGGCAATTTTACCGGCTTTAAACGCCGCAGTGGTAGCGTCTATGAGATGCTGAGCTTGTTCCTCCATCCATTTCTGGTAGTAAAACTTAACATTGTCTTTGTGTTTGCGTCCTGTGCAATGTGTTTTTCTTACACTGGGAGAATCGTGTGTAAGGTAGGTGTCACAGTAATCACAGTAATATTTCGGCATTTTTAACTAATGTATTTTGTAAGTTTCTAAATCAAATACAAAACGCATCACGCATCAAGCACTCTTTTGAACTGTCAGTGTCAAATTACATTTAACTTTTTTTTTATATGGCGTCGGCTAATAACCATCTGCCAGTGATAAGTTAAAAATGCAGGAAATAAAATTTTCTTTTAAATTTTCATCATCGTATTTCTAAATTGTCAAGTCCAAAGTCTAGTCAAAGTCCAATTAAATAGTCAGTGCAGTCAATGAGCCAAGTCAGTCGATACAGCAAAATGGTAAAAGCTTTACTGAAAGATCCTAGTGAGTTTGGAGGGTACACAAAATAGCACGTTTTTTGAAGTTGTTCCACTTGCCCACACTTGTGCACCTTTAATGAATATTTAATGGTTAGTGCATTATTTGCAATGATTTCAAAACTCAAGATAGGCTATGACGTACATTTGGCAAAACAAATCTTCATTTATTAAAAAGTTACGCCATCTAGGTTTTCACTATACTTCAAATGTCAGCCATGAATTTTGCCGGGGAGTTCAATGGGTGACGTTGTGGGATTTTGTATTTCCTTATAAATTTGTGTTATTTCGGTTCTTAATGTGTAATATTGGTAGAATATTAACCATTAAATATTCGTTAACGTGCACAAGTGTGGGCAAGTGGTATAACTTCTAAAAACGTGCTATTTTGTGTTGCCCGCCAAAACTCTCTAGGAACTTTCAGTAAGCTTATACCACTTTACTAAATCGACTGACATGACTCATGGACTGTACTGACTATTTATTTGGACTTTGACTAGACTATAGACTTGACGATATATGAATACAGTGTTGAAAATTGAACCGAAAGTTCTATTTCCCGCCTTTTTTACTTGACACTGGCAAATGGTTTTAAGATAAGCCAACGCCATATATAAAAAAAAATGTCAGCCATCTTGTTTTCACATGGAGAATAGAATAATAATTAAAAGGAGTACCATCTCCATACATGAAATGTGTCCGTAAAATAGCATTAAATAGGGGGCGCTACAGACGCAGATGGGAGTAAAGCGGCAAAATTTAAACGTATAATTAAATCTTAGCATCTTCTTCGGTTTTATATACAAAAATATTTTCGACTATACGAGTAATTAGAATTTTCATGATTTACTGAATTAACTACTTTTAATCTACTAAAGTCGTCAAAAATTTTAAATAACTAAACTCAACTCACTTTACTTCATCTCTTATTGGTAACTTCATAAACACACCGGCATATTTAGCGGAACACAAAAAAAAGATCCATAATTTAAAAAAACATGGTTTTATTTTAAAATCTACTTACTACACTTCTTTTGTTATTTAAAGTTTCATTTGTTTTACTTAAAATGATGATCACATTAAGAACAGATTTTGCGAGTAAAGGCTATTTGTGAAAAATGGTACATTTTTTAACTTTTCATGTAACCGGGAAAAGTGAAAATTAATATTAAAATAACAATTAATTAAATTAGAAAAATTGTGATTAATATCGCGTATTTCCTCCATGTACTAGACATGTGTCTAGGCATACTGAGAATGATGTTATCCATGGTCTCCTGGGTATAGTCTCCGCCATTCCTCAACTACGGCGATTCGCAGTTCGCCCACGTTGGCAGGAGCTGGAATTCTGGACTTAACTTTTCTTTTCAGCAAGTCCCAAACGTACTCTATTGGGTTCATATCCGGTGATCTCGCCGGCCACTCCATAATAGTTATATTCATATCATTAAGATAAGCTTGAGTTACCCGAGCGGTATGCGGCCGAGCATTATCCTGCATAAAAACAAAATCGTCACCGATATACGGGGCAAACGGTACGACATTTTCTTCTAAAACTTCTCTGATATAGCGGTCTGCAGTCAGACTCCCTCTGTCAATCACTACCAAGTCTGTGCGAGCTCCCAAGCAAATGCCCGCCCAAACCATTATTGATCCACCACCGTATGCAACTGTAGTTTCAAAATTTGTCCGAATGTATCGTTCTCCTTTGCGTCTGTATATTCTTTGCCTGCCGTGAATTTGATTTAAGAGAATTCTGCACTCATCACTAAACAATACCTTACTCCATTGGTCCGCGTTCCAAAGTCGATGTTCCTGAGCAAAAGTTAACCTGTTTCTACGATGATTTACCTCGAGCCTTGGAGCCTTGGCGGGCACAAATTAACCCAAACCAGCTTCTTCGAACCTTCTTCGTACCGTACGCTCACTTACGGTTACATTCCGTACTGCTTCTAACTCATGTCGGGCTTGGACGGCCGTCAAACGGGGGTTCCTACGTACACGAAGCCGAATGAAACGATCATTCTTACTCGAAGTGCGTCTTTTTCTGCCTTGTCCTGCTCTTCTCACATAAGTACCGGTCTCCCTGAACCGTTGGATACTGCGATGGATCGTTGAAACTGGTCGACGAAGATCTCTGGATATCACTCTGTAGGTTTCACCATTTCTTCGCATTTCGAGTGCCCTGGCAATCTCCGTTGGGGCTAAGTCAGGCATAATTCAGTCCTCAACTCCAAAAAGATACGCGATAAAAAAAAACTATCAAAAAACAGTATTTCAATGAAATTTTAAATCAAACTCAGAAGGAAGAAATACTCGAAGTTCGCTCCAGATAAGGTGTATTTGAATAAAATTAAAACAATTGCATAAAATGTGATGTTCAGTTGTTTTCTTAATTTGAAAATATTTCTTTTTAAATTAAATGACGTATAAACCAGCCAGCAACCTTATATGATACTGATATCAAACCTTTATTTTATGTTCCGCTAAATATGCCGGTGTGTGTATCACACACCCTTGCCACTCTAGTGCCATTATGGCCAGTTTTGGAACTATTAAAATTACTTTTGTCGGACACTTTTTAGCTTTCTGCCTTAGAGAGATGGTACTCCTTACCTCTACTCTCCATGGTTTTCACCATACTTCAAATGTCAAAATAGTGTTTCACTGTAGTGAAACACTACATTATCGACGTATGAGAGAAATTTTATAGAAAATCGTCACGATTTTCGGTTACGCGCCATGTTGTTTTTTTATGTTTTTAAAGTGAAAACTAGTTTTGGCGCACCGCAAACACATTTTTTCGTAGGCTGTAAGCGAGGCTGAATGCTGAAGCGTGACGACGCTCTGAGGTAAAAGGCTCGAGCTGGTGAACCCGGGACTGCCGAGTATAACCGAGCGAGAAAGTACCGCACACACATTTCTTCGTAGGCTGTGAGTGAGGCTGATCCATCACGCTCTAAGGTGAAAGGCTCGATCGGATGAGCGGTTCTAATATTATTTACTTTATTTACATGTAAATTGATTACGATTGCCAGTGAAGTTTTTACTTCTGTCGTGTAATACAAATAATATAATTTCAAATTCTAATGTCAGATACGCGTAGCACAGTTACGTATGCACTTGGACTTTTGACCGATTGATCTCGGGTTCGAATCTCGGTCAGACGAAATTGTTTTATTATTTTCATTTCTTTTTCTTTTATAATAGACCAATTGTTCTCGGGTTCGAATCTCGGTCAGACGAAATATTTTTATCCTTTTTTATTTCTTTTTCTTTTATAATTTTTGAAGTGAAACAAATATTTTTTATTGTATACATAGAAATGATTGTCCTTCATGCAAGAGACGAGAGTATTTTTGGATTTTGATTAACGAATGATGTTTCACTTCTGCCACGTGTACTCTGTACATATGACATTTATGTATGTATTTTTTTTGGACTTTGTTTAGACTTTAGACTTGACGATTTAGAAATACGGTGTTGAAAACTTATACGAGAATTTTATTTAACCGCCTTTTTAACTTGACAATGGCAAATGATTTTAAGCCGTAACGCTATAATTAAAATAATGTAAAAAAATCATGTTACTGTCAAATGTCATGTGTCAAATAATGTCAAATGGGATTTGCGAATGATGCGAAATTGATGCGCGCACGTGTGTGCAATTTATTAGTCGTAAATGGGCAACGAATTTTTAACAAATCTAAGTCGCATTTTAAAAACTATAGTTGAAATCTAAGTATTAATTCTACTTTAACTGGCAAGATGCCTGAAATGAAGTATATATTGGTTACTGGAGGAGTTATAAGTGGTGTGGGAAAGGGTGTTATAGCAAGTTCTTTTGGCACAATTCTCAAAAGCTGCGGAATCGATGTGACTTCAATTAAAATAGATCCGTACATTAATATTGATGCAGGGACATTTTCTCCTTACGAACATGGTAAACATAAACTTTAAATCTAATATTATTTATCTAACGTGTTGAGCACGTTCTTTTTGTGCTCAACATGTTAGATAATTTATTTATTTACAGGAGAAGTTTATGTACTTGACGATGGAGGAGAGGTTGATCTCGATCTCGGCAACTACGAGCGGTTTCTGGATATCACACTACATAGGGATAACAACATAACAACAGGCAAAATCTACCAGCAGGTGATTGAACGTGAGCGAAGAGGCGACTACCTTGGTAAAACAGTCCAAGGTATGTACAGTACCCAGTGCCTTGTTATATTACTACCTACCTTCTACTTCGATGCTCTTAATTTAATAATTATTGAAATGGGAGTTTTTAGATGCTTTGAATAATTGTTGTATTTTATGAAAAGTATTAATGTTGTATGTTTATTTATTTTTTGACTCTTTGCCAGCTCAACAGATCTATTTTTATTTGTAAACAATGTCTATAAAATGCATTGTTTACTATGATTTTGAAACATTATTTTATTTTTACTTGTAACACCCTTATCACTAAAATAAACTTTCTTCCTGTGTTCTGACATTTACTATAATTATCTTTTAGTTATACCACACATCACAGATGCTATTCAAGAATGGGTACAGAGAGTAGCCACAATACCAGTGACAGCAGACAACAACCCGCCACGCGTCTGTATTGTAGAGTTGGGTGGCACCATTGGAGACATTGAAGGAATGTCATTTGTTGAAGCATTCAGACAGTTCCAATTTCGAGTGAAGAGGGAGAATTTCTGTTGCGCTCATGTGTCTCTAGTGCCAGTGGTAAGTTTCTTTTGTGTGTTGGGTATTAGTCTGCTGGTGTTGAATTCTGTGTGCTTATGATTTACTGAAATTTGATCTGCTGGTTTTTATTACTTTTATTGCCAATTTCACCAACGCCTCTTAATCATTGATTAAAAATCATGTTGTCTCTCTAGTTTTTTGTGCAAAGAAAGAGATGGCATGAATTTAAATAAATTATTAACACAAGCAGGTGTTGATAAATTAGGGAGTAAGGGTGGGGCTTCGCCCTTAGTCTTTAATTTTTTTAATATTTCAATCTGATTTTTATTAAATTTGGTGCCATCAGTGACAAATTAACTATGAAGCAAAAAAATTCATGGTTGTAGATTGAAGTTGTTAAAATTTTAAAGAGGTAGGCAATTTTTTTTTTATTCACAGCCAAAATCTACTGGAGAGCCAAAAACTAAACCAACACAGTCATCAGTGCGTGAGCTTCGCGGTCTTGGACTCTCGCCAGACTTAATTTTGTGTCGATCAGAGAATCCAATCAACCACAATGTGAAGGAGAAAATATCCAACTTCTGTCATGTTGCACCAGAGCAAGTAAGTATATGTACGGACATTCCGACACACACATTTGACTTTTTTCATAGAATACATAAATAGTTTTCTGCTTGTGGGTTGCGTGGAAGAAATTACTATTAACAATAAAGCCTTTGTGCTTGTACTAAGTAGTTAAGTTATTCGTAATTTTAAGTTTCTGTGTTCTACAGTGTGAATGTACTCAGATATTTGTGCTTGTACTAAGTAGTTAAGTTATTCGTAATTTTAAGTTTCTGTGTTCTACAGTGTGAATGTACTCAGATATTATGTATTTCTAAGCTTAATATATTTATTTATCTCCAAGCTTAATATTAGGTCCTTGCATAATATGAAATTGGCGTTTTGTCGTACTGGTCACTTTGATCTCAAATGTCTTCTTTGGTTAGGAATTCCAATTTCAAGTTTATACCGCTATTTACTCGTTGCATTTGTGTTTCGAAAACCGGATTTCATTTGTTTTTTCCTTTTTTGGTTTTTTCTTTGCGTCACTCTATTTACAAAATGGAAAACTGGAAATATCGTATTATTTTCGAGTACGAGTTCCACCGTGGCATTAGTGCTGCAGAACTAGCTCGAAGGATTAATGATGTGTATGGCGGCGGTGTCGCAAAAGAAAACACAGTGCGTTTTTGGTTCCAACATTTGCGTTCTAGAAATTTCGACCTGCAGAACAAGCCCCGTGGACGGCCGGAGATCAAAGTTAATAATGAAGAATTGAAGGCTATTGTTTAAGCTGATCCATCGCAAACCACTTGAAGCAAATTGGGAAGGTGAAAAAGCTAGAATGGTGCATGAATTGAGTGCAGCAACCCGACAAACGCGCATC
Organism: Phengaris alcon alcon; assembly: GCA_037179445.1. NCBI lineage: Eukaryota > Metazoa > Arthropoda > Insecta > Lepidoptera > Lycaenidae > Phengaris > Phengaris alcon. The sequence continues at coordinate 915,702 of JAYRCH010000194.1, forward strand.
AACTGCTGCGTTACATTACTCAACCGGCACAATAATGAAGGGATTTTAAATCGAATCATTACCTGTGATGAAAAGTGGATCCTGTACGATAATCGGAAATGCTCATCGCAATGGCTGAACCCTGGCGAACCAGCCAAAGCCTGCGCCAAGCGAAAATTTACCTAAAAAAAGTTACTTGTGAGCGTTTGGTGGACTTTAAATCTGGCCAGACAATTACAGCAGATGTCTATTGCCAGCAACTGCAAATTATGATGGAAAAGCTAGCTGCTAAATAACCGAGGTTGATCATTCGCTCTAGGCCACTGCTGCTTCAGGACAATGCTAGACCACACACTACACAACAGACGGCTACCAAATTAGAGGAGCTTTAATTGGAATGTCTAAGACATCCACCGTACTCCCCAGACCTTGCTCCAACAGATTACCATTTATTTTGTTAGATGAAGTTATCCAAATTCTGGAAAAAGTAGTAGTCTGTAGGCGCAAGGTCTGGTGAGTAGGGCGGATGACGGAGAGCTTCCAACCCCAGTTCTTGCAACTTGGAGACCGTCTGCTGTGCAGTATGAGGTCGCGCGTTGTCGTGCAGGAGCAGCGGAGACGAGCGATTGACTAATGCTGGTTGGAGATGTACCAGCTTCTCCATCATTTCGTTCAGTTCTTCACAGGACACATCTGCTGTAATGCTAACCCCGTTTGGTAAGAAGCTGTGATGAATCACACCGGCGCTAGACCACCAAACAGTGACCATCACTTTTCTAGGGGTAAGTTTTCGTTTAGGGCATTGTTTAGGTGCTGAACCAGGATCCAACCAACTTGCTGAGCGCTTGCGGCTATCAAACAGAATCCATTTTTCATCGCAGATAACAATGCGGTTCAAAATTCCTTCATTTGTGTGTCTGTAGAGCAGTGCAAGGCACGTCTCGACGCGCTTCGCGCTGGCGATCATTGAGTTCGTGGGGCACCCATTTGTCAAGCTTTTTTACCTTGCCAATTTGACGCAAATGGACCAATATAGTTTTGACGCTAACGTCGAAAGCTGCTGCTAATTCAGCCGTAGATTGTGTATCATCAGCTTCCACAATCGCCTTTAATTCGTCATTGTCGACCAAAGTCTTCGGACGACCGCAAGGTTCATTTTTCAGGTCGAAATTTCCAGAACGTAAGCGAGCAAACCAATAACAGGTGGTGCGTTGGTTTGTAGTGTTAGCTCCGTAAACGTCGTTGATGTTGCGTGCCGCTTGTGCCGCGATGCTGCCACGACGGTACTCATATTCCATAATTACTCGAATTTTTAACGTATCCATGATGACGAAAAAGATTGAAATGCGATGAAAATGTAACACTAATCAATAAACAAATGACTACTTTTGGAAAAAGAATTCCATGTTTTTAAAATAAAATTTTGAAATTAGAATTTCTTAGCCAAACAAAAATTATTTTGATTTGAAATGGCCAGTACTGCAGAACGGCAATTTAATAGGTAAAGACCTATATTAGGTCATCACAAACAATATTATGACTTATAAAAAGCTTATATACATACACTTTCTTTAGACCTCAGCATATTGTGTTAGCATGGGATTTAGATGTACATAGTATTAAAATGTTTAGTAAAAATATATTTAATTCCAGGTTATTTGCATCCATGATTTGTCATCTGTTTATCATGTTCCATTATTAATGGAGGCACAAGGTGTTGTAAAGTACCTGAATGAAAGACTACAACTTAATACGACTATGCCACGTCCTGGAAAGTATGTTTCTTTATAAATGACACTTAAATTTATTTAAATTCTTGTTCAGTACCTAGGCAAAAAGAATACACATAATATCGATGTGCTTTTTTTTCAATCGTGAAAAAAGACGACACATTGAAGAGTCAATAAGTATTCCTTAGGCTTACTATATCAAACAATATTTACACACATAATAATTATTATTTGACGTATTCTAGATTCATGCAGAAATGGCGAAGCTTAGCTAAGAGAGTGGATAACCTGCGAAAGGAAGTAAATATAGCTCTTGTAGGAAAATATACAAAATTGGAGGACAGCTATGCAAGTGTGACAAAGGCTCTGCAGCATGCCTGTATAGCTTCTGGCAGTAAACTAAACCTCACATACATTAAAGCTGTTAACTTGGAGAAGGAAACGAAAAATGATGATCCAGTAAGCTATCACAAAGCATGGCAGGATTTGTGCAAAAGCGAGTGGGTATTTCAAACAATATTGACAGGTTATTAATATGTACACTAAAGCCGGGCTTGCTTGCCTCCACAAAAGTAGAGTGAAGCAGTGCCCCCAAAGAAAAGTTTTAAAATATAGAAAATTTTACAAAAAAATTAAAGAATTTGAAAAAATAAATATGATTTAAAGTTTTGCAAATTAGCGTGCATTTAAAAGAAAGTGTCAAAAAAGGCTAGCATGATCTGTTTCTGAGTAATGAATGAGGGCTTTTAAATTCGTGACATCTGACAGCATTTTGACGCGACAAAGACTATCAGGCTACCAAGCACTGCCTGGTGACAGAAAAAGAATCGAAAATTCTTATTGACCGTTTTTGATAGCACTTACGCCACCAGATGACGGTTTGTGTGTGTTGTGTCTGCCCCCTAAATGCCCCCTGCCAAACTATGATTGACTCTTCATAAAATTGTCTGTCTCATCAATAATTATGTATTTATTACTTCAAAGCCACTTTACACATATCATTTATTCCAATAAACGTAATATATTTTCAGTGGTGTAATAGTTCCTGGCGGTTTCGGCCAACGTGGTATGGAAGGTAAAATAGAGGCATGCCAATGGTGCAGAGAAACACAGAAACCAATGCTCGGCATTTGTTTAGGATTACAAGCTGCAGTTATAGAATTTGCTAGAAATGTGTTGGGGTTGAAGAATGCTAATACAACTGAGGCTGATCCAAACTGTGAAGACAAGCTAGTGATTGATATGCCTGAACATCATCCAGGAAACCTCGGTGGGACCATGAGATTAGGAAAGAGGAAGACTATATTAGAACCCTGTATTATTTGTAAGTTTTTTTAATAACACTCATACCGTAGTATGGACTTAATTTGATTTCAAAATTGGAAAACTAATTGTAATATTTGTAACCCTTTGTGACCGTATTTCTTTCCATTACTGTAAATTTAAGAGTATTATTGTTAAGTCCGCAGCTCTGCCCACATTCAAATAGTCAAAACTGTGTTGTATTAAAAGTGTTTTATCACTGTTTTTTGTTGAAAATCGCATTAAAATCGATGACATAGTTTAAAAGATAATCTACACAGGGGCTTCACTGTTTTATAATAAAGATCATTGTCTAAAGTCAAAACTTATTAATTTTGCAGCTCAATTATATAAGAAGAATGTGATAGAAGAACGCCATAGGCATCGTTACGAGGTTAACCCGGACTATATAAAGCAACTAGAGGCTGCTGGCCTCCGGTTCGTTGGTAAAGATGAGAGTGGCACGAGAATGGAAGTTGCAGTGGTTGAGAACCATCCATACTTTGTGTCTGTACAGTTCCATCCGGAGTATCTATCACGGCCGCTTTCACCCAGTCCGCTATTTTTAGGGTAAATATTGTTTGAATATGAACTTAAGATTGTTTCCAAAATCTTTTATTTCTTTGTTTTAAAACTTTGTTACAAAAAATACATTTCAAATTGATATTAAACTCTAGGTTTATTTGTTTCAAAATGGCTCATTTATGGAGTGTCGCATTGTATGTCTGTCTTTGTCTCTATATGAAAAACATTATTAAATGTACTACTTCAATTTCAGATTAATTCTCGCGTCTTTAGGCAAGTTAAAGAATTACCTTTCAAAGGGATGCCGTTTAAGCCCGCGAAACCAATCAGATGTTAGTTCAGGTATGTTATCTATATATTATTTTTTAATATAATAATTTATTACTTATTTATGAACCAGTAAAACATTACGTTTTAAACGAAAAAAAAACCTTCAAAACTTAACTTTAAACTATAAGTTTAAAACTTCTCCCTCTCTGTTTTTTTCATATAGTAAAAATATAGGTGAGTAACAAAACTTTAAATAATCATATTTTACAGATGAAGAAGACGATATATCAGTTTCCTCACTAAGTCTCATAGAAGAAAGACCAGCGCTCACAAATGGTAATAATTTAAATGGAGTTCATTAAACTCACATAAAATAGATTTAAGTTTAATTAATTATTATAAAGTATAATCTAAACACTTACCAAAGTAAGTGTAGAGACATAATATATTCTTTTGGGTCAGCTGACATCAAAACGCGATGTTGCGCTGCATTTTTAAGATTAGAGGGGCGCCGCGCTACGCAGCTTGGTGCAGCTCGAAAATCGAACACTTTCAATGAAGCGTATATCTTCTTGTGTAGTGAATAAAGTTTAATTTTTAATCGCTATCTTACTAAAAAATGTAGCGACGCGTCGCGTCTCAGTGACACAGTGTTTATGAGTTTTAACTTACTCTTAATTAAAAATATTAATGAAGAGTAAGTTAAAACTAATGAAATATTATCGTCTTTGTGGTAATAGATTTTTTATGTGTTTAAAACGTATAACAACAATCAACCTGCTACTTTAAAAAAATATTGTGTTAAGTATTCATTCGTGCGTACGTGTACGCCAATATGCGCAGGTAAAACAATGATTTGTATCAGCATAGTACATTACTGCAAATTTAATATAAGCTTAGATTAAAAAGATTGAGTGCACCGAACATCTGGGTGAAGGGACTAAAACCAATACAATTTCACTTTAGTGCTAAACAGAGCGTCGCGTCGTACCGCTTAACGTCACGAACTACGAAGTCGTCGCGCCGTAGTAAATACGTTAAAATACCATCTTGTGTTTTTAAACATTGAATATTATTTTTACAGGTAACTATAGATTATTATGTTAGTTTAATATATTTTGTTAGTTTAACTACCTATTTAAATTTATTAATGAAAAGGCTTTGAACGTTTTCTAGGATCCTATTGTATAAGCCTTTTGGGCTTGCAAGTCCAGTCTGCAGACTAACACATTAACATCCGTCGGAATTTTCTGTGTGTGCATTAGCGCGATAGCGGTGCTTTATTCAAAATACTGCAGTTTAGGACGTGTCTGATTTTTTTTATAGTACAGGTACGTGCTAAGCATTTAATCTTTTTTGTCAACGCCCCCCATACAGACATTGTAGTTATATAATATGATGGAGGGATTTGTTTTGCCACCTTCTGTATGAACGCCGAAACCGTAGTATGTGTATATCATCGCTACACGATTTATATCTCGCCATACCACGATGTCAACATCCCCAGAAGTAGCACCGGAAACTTGGTTCATCACCATATTACACTTTGTTAAAGACTTTAATTCTGGTGGTACACCTTGGCGATTAAGCCGAAGTGTACCAACACAATCAAAGCCTTTAGATTTAAGAACCCTGGCAATGCCAGGGCTATTGTATTTTTTTTCCATCCAAATAATATGACCCTTGTTCTCGACACCCTCGAGAACATTGAGAATAAGGGCTCCTAATTCCTTATGTACCCTAATCCAGTGTCCATGCCTTCTACCTCATCCGTACCGGCATGGACCTTAAACTGCCACAAGTACCCTTTGACTCACATACTTCGTATGTTTCGATGCCCACGCGGAGCCTTATTACCTTAATTTTTCATTGCGTTAATGATTCATCTAATGCTATAGATTGTTGCAAGTAATACAACTCTCTTTAATCTGAATTTTTTAATTAAAATGCTGTATAACTGGCAAAACCTTATAAACTTTCGCTTCTTGCTAAGTCATACGGGTTAAGTTTGTGCTATTATTGTCGATAAAACGTAAACATGCGTTCAGTAGTACAAATCTTTTTTAGGTTAAATATTTCGTTATGTAAGGCGTGGCGGTCATACCTTTTCCAATGCTATATTTTATTTGGTCGGATTTAACTGTTATCCCTATTTCTATCAGGACGGCCAAGTAGATATAAAATTCATCCACTGAGACGTCCTGTATCTACCTGACAGATAACTATTGATTAAGTATTTTGTTAGTTTTTTAATTAATAATTTACAATATAACTTTGCGGTTCTCTTGGAACACAAAATGTCAAGGTCATTGTTGCATGATTTTAGGGGGATTCTCCTTCATTTGGTGAACCTACATGTTGGTTCAATGTTAACATATAATAATAATCGGTAATAATAGTTTTGATATGAGTACGTAAAAAAACGATTTCACTTTGCGCAGATACATAAGTATAAGATACAGTAATAATGACTGTAAAACATTTATGGGGCACTTTAGTTTCACCATTTTACAATTATTGCAGATTGCCACACATACACACGCAAAGATGCAGAGTTTTTTTTCTGTTTCTGGTATAATTAGACGCACACAGATGTGCGTGTACCGACAGTACTTCTCAAGTGCCTTACGCACACATGTTTAAAAGGTGGTTTCACTCTTTTCGTTGCCTGCGTTCCATCTGCCTATTGTTTTATAATCTGAGAATATAGGTATTATGTATAAGTAAAAGTGTAAATCAATATTAAGATCTAAGTACACGGACTCATTATTACTCAATGAAAATAATGTGCCAATTTTAATTTTAGGGTGTAAAAATGTGGTAATGAATGTTTAAAATATGTTTTCAGTAGTTGTTAATCCTAATAATTTTTCGTTTCTACGTAAAAATATTTCAACACTTGTCATTCATGCATATCATGAAACTCCGATCATCTTATACCCATTAACTTACTAGAGAATGTAAAAAAATAATCGTTTTATTTTGTTATTAATTATTATTGAAATAAAATCGAGTAGGTATATAAATACTATTTTTATGTGAACAGTTTAATCTCTTACAATTAATATTGAAAAAGTTTGTGTGTTTAAATTTTAATGAAAAAATGTTTTTATAAGTAAACGAGTGGTGCTTGAGTGTCCGTGATTATTAAATGAATAAATTAAAGGAATAAAATATTGTTTAGGCCATTTACACGACAACTAATAAAAATATTTACACAACTAAATAGCTATTTAATGCTGCTGTTTTTGTTTGTGAAGTGACTTTCCAAAGTATTAGACAATGACATTGAAAAGCTAAAATATTTTTATTAGTAAGGAGTTTAGATGCTGATTGTCACATATATTATGCACCTAGTTAATATTAAATACCTACTTACTATTAAATTGAAACTATCACACAATACAAAATAAGTGTAAAATTATAATGCCAATATTTTGGTAATAAATACCTATTAGTAATATAACAAAAAACGTGCGTTTTGAAAATATGTTTTTGTTGTTTGTAAAGTAATAAGATTTTATTGTTACTAAAATACTGGCGAAAATAGTTTAGAACAGAGATTATATCACTCTTACAATAATGATTGTCTTATTCTATCAACGCGTATATTAAACTTGTATATTTCTTACTTCTGTATTTACAATAAGTAAGAGTAAATGCAAAAGTACACAAAATACATTACATTAACATTGATGTTACACTAGTCAATATCAGAATGGCTTAGTTTAGACTATGGAGGATTAATATCACATGTGTAAGTATATAATGCACACATTGTTTTTAGGGTTCCGTATTACTCAAGGAACCCTTATAGTTTCGCTCTGTCCGTCCGTCTGTCTGTCTGTCCGCGCTTCTAGCTTCTGTAATTATGAATATAAATGGATGAAATTTGGTATAGTTAAAGACTGTATAGATCTCGATTTTGGGATCATAAAATAATAATATTTTTACGTTTTAGGGGTGGCGTACATGTGAAGTGGGGATGAAAAATATTTGTTCATTCATCCCGATCGTTGAATAGGTATTTTAAAACAAAGGCAATGTTTCATACATGACTTTTTTACAAAGTTTATTAGTTGAAACCATAGTGGTTTATAAGTTGGCCCTCCCTGGCATTTCTTAACTATGAGACTTAGATATTTACAATTTTCCAGGCTGATAGATCATGCTAAATAATTTTTAGGAAAATTATTTTGAACGAATTCGAACAGTAACTTTTGAAGTAATTTAAAAAAAACCTATTACGCGTTTATAGATACGGAACCCTCCTTAGAGATGCTCTTAGTTAGGTTATTTGTCATCTGAAAACTACAAAAAAGGTATTTGTCTAAAATATTAATTTGCAAGTTCGTCAATAATATTATGATATGTATTTATTTAATATAGTTCCTGACAAAACCTTATTGAAGGAAAACTTCTTTACGCACGCCTGCCTAACTTGGGGACTAAACTGGTGAATGCGTGACTAGAGCGTTACGAAAAGTGTGTATATATATTATATAATTTAAATATCTCAGTCAGTTTTAAGTACACTCGTTTTTTTATATATGCCTTTTTTTCTTTCTTTTTATAAGTCATTTTACTACTTACGCACAAATTCTCCTCTTATAGGTAATTTATTATAAGCATAGAAGCGAAAGATTTAAATGTAACCTTCTTGCTCACAATATATTTTTTGCAGAGCCCGAGCAGATACCTAATAAAAATTAGTAAATACAATAATATATTATTTATTTTGTTTTTTTTTAATTAATGTGTTTTTTAGAACCATTCACATAATATTCTTAATTGAATAATATTTTTTTATACTTACGGATTTAAGTTTAAACAAATTCATTGAAAGGATTTGTAAAATTCAGTATTTTCCGATAGATGCTTTTTTGTGATTTGCCAATTAATCTCTGTACTAAATGTATTTATCATTTCAATAAATAAACATAATTCTCTAGTCATAATATGTTTTATGGCAAATAAAACTGTCAAAAGGATATTGGTTATAATACCTACTCAATACCTGTATTGGCTTGCACATACTTTGCTACGCTGACATTTTTAATTCAAAGCTTGTTCAAAGCTCATTTTAAAATAAGTTTTCCTGAATTAAATTTCTGTATCATTCCATTGTTCATTATAAAGGATTAACAGATTATTTGTAAAATATAGTCTACGATTATATTAAATACCATAATAAAGAAATATTATGTGATAATATTTTTGTTTTCCTTACCTTGCTTAAATATCAAATATTATAAGTTCAAAATTATGTTCCATGGTAAGGTTCCATGGTTCTCTGAAGACAGTAAAACCTCTTTATGGGATTTTGTATTGCAATCTCAATGTCGCATAATGCAGCCTGTGTAAACTATAATTTTTAAATTCCGAAAAGTAAGAAAAGTTTCATAAACATTGTTTTTAACTTTTACAATGTTTGTAAACTCATGTTCCATTACTTTTAGTCAAGAAAATCCGAAAAAAGGAGAATGGAACCATCATGGACATAGAGAGGGTAGAGGAAAGGTACTAAGGAACGGACTATGTCCATACATGAAAAAGTGTCCGTAAGTAAGCGTTAATAATAGTTCCATAATGGCGCTAGAGACATAATTGGGTGTGATATGAAGTAAGCATTATGAGATGGAGTGAAGTAAGTTGAGTTTAAATCTGTTATGTTGTATGTGGAAAGATCTAGAAAGTTCTACACCGCGAACTTTCTAGTACCCGTGTACTCGGTATATAAAGGGGCCGGCGACTTAACTACAAGAAGTATTCTTCGAGTAATTTCGAGCGATACCTAAAGTGAATAGTACGATTGCTCTCTGCGACTCCGGCTACGAATGACGATTACGATTGATTACGATCTAGACATTTCGGTGTGTTGGAAGACCAGACCTGACACATGTCATGACACACCAGACCAGACCAGTGTTGGTGTGAAAATTCGTAGCGAATAAACTCCCTCAGAGGAAACTGGCGTTTTACTCCGAATATCGGACCATAATCCCGTAAGAATATTATTACACGTCCTTTCCAAAACCTAGGTATTTCAAAATTTCCCCATTTTTTATCCCTGCAAAAACGCAGTCCGCCATTTTATGACGTCATTATTGCAAAATAAACGTGGTGTATTAAATTACTATTTTGAATTTTCTATTCAATTCAATTCAAATTCTATAATAAACACACATAATATAATAGAATAAACATGTAATATACATCACATCAATCTAATCCTATGCTAAGTTATACATTAAGACAACGGATATACATTTAAGAATTCTATACTATAATATATTATTACACTAGCTAGGGATGCCAGACAAGCGCTGTCCCGTAAATGGAGCGATCTAGGATTAAAAACTAAGAAGTATCCCACATAAATAAATATCAGCTCAGGCACCCTAAAACTAATCAAAAATGCAAAAACTCGCTCGATCCTCAGAAAAATAGTAAAAATTTGTCGCTAATTAATTAGTTTTGTTATTTTATTGTCCCGGGTAAAAAACTGAAGTCCCGTATTTTTTGGCTTTTGTAAGCATTTGTCCCTTATATGAAAAAAAATCTGGTAACACTACACACACACACAACACACTAAACCTCGAGTCTAGACAAAAGCGGTGTCTGTTACCAGACATACCACAAAGGAACTGAAGTCGACCCTGTGGCATGACTGCAGACGCTCAACCCTCAAAGTGTAGGTGGTTATCTCACGGATGTAGCTCACAACGTCCTCTACCTCCATGGATCAGTGCACGCGGGACAAGTACAGTTGCGTTGCGGGTAGGTACCTCACACCGTACGCGCAGCTCGGGTACGTAGGGTGCGGTGCCGCGATGGTTGCGGACGGCGGGCTGCCTATTCTTTCTTCTACGGTGGATGCACTCTCTTTTAAGCTTTAAACTCATAAGTTTTTCGAAATAGTAATTAGTCATTAGATTTAAAAGATATATAGGAGTATAGATGCGCAACTCTAAAATTGGAACTAAATCCTAGTAAGTTTCGGGATATCATATGTAGATGGCGTTGTTCCGTTTAAGTTACTATTAAACCCGCTAGATGGTAATAGTACTGCCTGATAATTTTTATTGAATCGAAATATTAACATAAATTAAGTTAGTAACGAAAGTCATAGACAACGATACTTGAGTTGTCGCTGTTCTCAGTAAAGTTGTACATGTATGAGAGTTTCACCCCCCCTGAGTCATAGACTAATCATTTGTCTCGCTGGGCGCTCTACCAGACCCAGCAGACGTGCTTGTCAAATACTGCAATAAATAATCAAGCTTAAAAAGCTTTTGGCCAGGTGTACATCCCGAATATTTTAATTTTAGTATATTATTTTTATTGAACATTTTATATACAAATAGAAACTATATATTGTTAAAAGCTAAAATTAACTAACATCTAAGTATATATATATATATATATATACTTATATATATATATATATGCCGATGTTAACTAAAATAGAGATATATATATATATATATATATATATATATATATATATATATATATATATATATATATATATATATATATATATTTTTTTTTTTTTTTTTTCTTTTTATTCTTTTAAAATCAAAATTATTACAATGTTTACTTATGTCTATGTAACAAATAATAAGATAAGATAAGGTAAGGAGCCACCTTATTCACAAGGCGTGCCGTCTTGAATGAAGTCATTAATTTTATAATACGCTTTGGCACATAAACGTTCTTTAACTACTTTTTTAAACTTATTAATGGGAAGGTTTTGAACCTTTTCTGGGATTATATTGTATAAGCGTATACATTGGCCTTTAAAGGATTTACTAACTTTGCTTAGTCTGAACACTGGCATATCTAACTTGTTCTTATTTCTAGTGTTTACACAATGATTATCACATTTCTTTTTGAAATTGTTTAGATTCTTTCTTATATATAACACATTTTCCAAAATGTATTGAGATGCGACGGTCAGAACTTTTATTTCTTTAAACTTTTTCCTTAGAGATTCAAAAGTCGACATCTTATAAATAGAACGTATAGCACGTTTCTGCAGCACAAATATTGTATTAATGTCCGCAGCGTTTCCCCACAAGAGGATGCCGTACGACATTATGCTATGAAAATAGCTAAAGTTAACTAATCGCGCGGTCTCTATGTCGGTAATTTCTCTAATTTTTTTAACAGCGTATGCTGCAGAACTCAGCTTATCTGCCAATTTAGCAATATGTGGTCCCCACTGTAACTTACTATCTAATGTTATACCTAGAAATACAGTGGTGTCTACTAATTTCATTTTCTCATTATTTAATAGTATATTGGTTTGTGCCTGCGTAACATTTGGCAAGCTGAACTTTAAACATTTTGTTTTATTAGAATTCAACAGTAAATTATTAGCATTAAACCAATGTACTATTTTTAAGAGAGCACTATTTACCTCGTCATTGTTAGATTGTCGTCGCTTTACATTAAAAATTAGTGAAGTGTCATCAGCAAAAAGTACTATCTCATGCTTATCATTAACTAGATAAGGTAGATCATTTATATAGATGAGAAATAGAAAAGGGCCCAAAATAGACCCCTGTAGTACTCCTAGTTTAATTTTAGTACCACTAGACCTTTTGGAATTAACTTCTACAGTCTGTGTTCTATGTATTAGATAAGAGCTTAGAAGCTTTAGTGCCGTGCCCCCTACACCATAATGGTATAATTTCCTGAACAGCGTATCATGCTCCACACAGTCAAATGCTTTGGATAAATCACAGAATATACCAAGTGCATCCCGTGACCTCTCCCAAGCTTCAAATAGCATCTGTTGTGGACCGACCTTTAGTAAAACCAAACTGATTACTATGTAAGTACTACGGCCTCACAGAAAACCGGCGTGAAATAACGTGAGGACTTGCGTTCCCAGCCCCTAAAATCCCCAAGGGGACTGGGAACGCAAGTCGCAACACCAACACACTTGTAACTCCTCTGGTGTTGCGGGTGTCCATGGGCGGTGGTAATCGCTCACCATCAGGCGATCCGTCTGCTCGTTTCCTGGTTCATTTCATAACAAAAAAATATTTTTTTTATGTAAAGGGTATAATTATGTAAAGGCATATACATAAATTAAATTGCAAATAATCGAATCTTCGATTTTTTATATCCACTTTTCGAATAATAGAAAGAAAAAACTGTTTTTATTAAAATCACTGGTTTTTTTTTTCACAAATTTAACAAAATGTAGTGAAAATACTTTGGCGATTTATATGAAAATCAACAAATTCTTAAATACAGGCTTTAAAATCTAGGCGCGGAGGAATTTTAACAATCAGATTCCAAATTCAAATGTAATGTTGTGTAATTTCAATCCAAATTCAAATGTAATATATGTAATTTTGTTTATTTTTAATTGTAACAGTATTTATGGCCAGACTAAGTATTTTAATTTTAAGAAATATTCTTAAAATTAAAATACTTAGTCTGACTATTTTACTGACGATTAGTATTTAACTGATTGAACGATTTAATTCAATTATTTACATCAATCTTATCAAAATACTCACCGGCACGGAAACTTGGCCAAATACAAAAGGTGTGATAACTGTCTTTTTTTTGCACTTAGCTCTACAAATTTTGGTTAATTAAGATCTGAGTCTATCCAGTTAACGTTCCTGATCACTTTTTCTCACAGTTAAAGGTTTTATAAATTGATAATGAAGTTAATGCAAAAAAATACATTTACACAAAATTTAACACTTAAGTTTAAAGCACTACGAATTTAAAATTGGCCGATTTTTTGTCGCTTTCTGTCCTTTTTAATAGCGCGTGTTACCTCCTCTAGCCCGTATAACCGCCTGCATTCGGTCTGGCATGCTTTGACGTTCTTGATATCGACTTGTGATAAGTCGCGCCACGCTCTCACTGCAGCATCTCGAAGCTGGTTAATGGTTTGTGGTGGGTTCGATGATGATTTTATTGCTCGTTTCAGCTTATATGGGATAAGCTGAAACTGATGTGTTCTATTGGATTTAAGTCCGGGCTTCGAGCTGGCCACTGCAATTTTTGAATACCAGCCTCTTGAAGGTACTCATTTACTATGCGAGCGACATGTGGACGGGCATTATCATGCATTAAAATGAATTGTTCATAATCAATGAACCCTCCAAATGGCACAACATGTTCTTCGAGAATTTCCTCGACGTACCGAGTCGCATTTAAGGCGTTATTAACGATGACCAATTCCGTACGAACATCAGAACTCACGCCACCCCATACCATTATAGAGCCTCAACCAAAACTGACCGTCGCAGTGGTTGTTATCGCCGAATAACGTTCATTGACACGAGATTTTCAGTTAAAGCGGTCGTCACGAGCTGACGTGCATCGTACACCACCACTACCTGGTCTTCGGGTGTAGCGGCCAGTTTATTGATATCGTTTTAGTGCATATTGCATCGAGGAACGCGGCACGTTTAGGACAGTAGCCACTTCACGATGAGTCATCCCCTGTTCCACTAAAGCTACTGCCTGCGCTATCTGACTTTGTGATAAAGACATTTTTATGAATCCTAAGGGGTTCTTAGGTGTTTATTAACCACAATACCTAACAAGAAAAATCTTTGTCAAATTAAAATTCAAAATGTTCGGAGCACAATTCAAAACTGCGACTTCGCCGGATAAATGACACGATTTAACTAAACTTTAAAACACAGACCAATATGCACTTCAAATTAGTGAATTACCCTCTTGAGATTAACGTGACCATTTTTTCTACCCACCTACACGATAAGATCCAAGTTAGAACCCCTTAAAAAAGTGTTATCGCATATTATGAGTTTGGCCAAGATTCCGTGCCGCTGAGTATATATAAAATAAAATAAGTGAACGGTCTGTAAATCTGTACAACTAACGACATTCGCTTCTGTACTATTTACTCCATGGCTATAATATATCTATACAGATATACTGTATTACGTTATAGTTTAGTTACATTCTCTTTGATATACTGTGCCATACAGCATACAGAGCTACTCGTCGACCGGCTCGCATAGATGTTATGTAATAATCAGTATTTATCCGGCTCGTCGAATAATAACCATAGAAGCAGATATATACTAGTATAGATGCGCAACTCTAAAATTGGAACTAAGTCTTGCTATGTTTCGGGATATGTATGGACGCTTATATCTATGGACGCTTCCACTTTAAATGTGGACTGACTTTTTCTTTGCTATTGAATTAAGAATGCCATCCTTTTCACGAATTTTTGCTGTGTGAGTGAAATGTAACAATAATTAAAAATGTCAATGTGTGTCGCGGCACAGAAATATTGTCAGTTTTGTAAGGATATTATAACCTATCTATGTAATAATTAATTAAATATAGCAATAGAACTTCAGACAAGTTGTTCGTTATATTGTAGCCGGCAGATTTAGGGCCCGTTTCAATAACCTATCTATCTATAACAATTTGTTAAAAACGTCGTCATTCAATAATTTGACGGTTTTTTGCGATTCAAATTTGACGTTTCTAACAAATAGGTAGATAGGATAACGAAACGGGCCATTAGACATGAGGAAAGTTAAAAGTTTGACCCCCAGTATTTTTGAAGTTAGGCCTCGGAGAGTTAGGGCATGTAGAGTCCGAACATAGATGATAAGTAGTACTACGAGTCCGTAGCTTGGCTCTTCGTGAGATTTGGTGCTTTTTGACAAAGCAAGTCATATTATGGTGTCGTCTAATCATTTTATACGAATTTTTTTTTGGTAGGAATATTTATATTCTCTTTGATTCACTATACACACTGAACCAATACAAGAGACTCCGTTACCCCTCACTCGGTAAAACAACATGGTGTTCTCGGTGAGGCCATGGCATCTGTCCAGTTTAGCCGTAGTCGATTCATGCCAAAGTTCAAACTTGTAAGTCAACCGAAAAGTTAAACAATTAATCCAGTCATGTGCTACAAAAATGTCTCAATATAAAAAAATACACATTGACATTTGTTTTGACTTTTAAATTTTGACAGAAATCAGAATTCACATTTACTCGGCGTAAAAGTGTCTTTTTGGATTTTTCTCCGCGAAATAAATCGCAATTAAAGATAATACCAACTGTGTTAGCACAACTTCTACACTAAACAGAATAAATAGGATAAGTTACGTACCATTTATAATATTCAGATATTCTTTTTTCACGTATAATAAATATGTAACTATATGCAGCAGTGTTTACTAATTTACTTTTAAGCTTTTATTCCCAAAAATACTATGGTTTTCGAATCCATCGTTGTAGACGTGCTTAATAGGTTCTTGGGAGATTATGTCGAAAATCTAAATAGGTCACAACTTAAACTTGGAATATGGGGTGGTAAGTTTTCAAACTAGTCAATGATGTCATCCTCTACTCAATGTTCGAAATTAAATTTCGCACCGTTTTATTTTTATTTCAGGCGACGTTGTACTCGAAAATCTTATTCTGAAACAAAATGCCCTGGAGGAACTCAACATCCCTGTTCAAACTGTATATGGCCATTTAGGTTTGTACCATACCTATTTTATATTTTTAAAGTTCAAGGAAAATGAATAATTTTAGAAATCATTTTAATAATTTATTAGTAAACACATACACACATCATTAATAAAGTATTTAATTCTTTGTAGGTTTCATAGCAAAATTACTTTAATTAAGGTTCTTTTTAGCCATACTTTTTGGTAATTATTATTATAGGCTTTTATTCTGAACTGTCAATCTGTATGAATTTATTATCTTTGTGTACATGATATTGTTACAAGAATGGCTGTGTTTGGCGGAAAAAAGCTCTTGACAACGCTTGCTAGCACTGAAAAAAAAACAGTTATTGGCCTAGATACATTTATTTACTAACTTCAATAGCGCTGACACTTGGCTGACACAATCCACCATTTTGCTTTTTACCGCTTAGCGATCGCCATTTTGCTTACGAGCGCAATGGAGAGCTTTTTTCCGCCAAACAGCCAATGTCCCTCAGTTCAGTGTGTATTAAGTTAAAGGCCTCTTCCAACTGTTTCCATTGTTTTCTGTCTGTTGCAACTATAGTCCAGTAAGGTTCTAGGGCTAGACGAAAATAGTCTTCCCGTCTTCAGGGTAACAGTATAATGTTAATAACCATGTCCTTATCATAAATATTTTTCATTGCCATTTGACGACCTCTGTGGCTCAGTGGTCAGCGTGTCGGCGTTTAAGCCGGAAGTTGCGGGTTCGAGTCCCGCCAAAGGGATAAAAATATTTTCTGTGTTCCTGGGTCTTGGATGTGTATTAAATATATGTATAGTATAATAAAATCTTAAATACGTGTATAGTATAAAAGCATTAAATATATTTCCGTTGTCTGGTACCTGTGATACAAGTTCTTTGGATACTACTACAGGACCAGATTGACGTGGTGTGGAAGCGTCCATAGATATCATTATATTATTATTATAATGAATAGATGAAGAACCAACATTATCTAAATGTAAACAAAGTAACAACAGTACTCTATAATGCTACTAATTTAAATGTCACTTATTTAAAGTGAAATGAAGAAATACAATGACACATTTATTTTGTTGAATTTAACATTTTTGTTTACATTAAAGTTAAAGTGGACCGGAACAGTATATCAGTATACATTATCATACATTGTAGCCTAATGTTATTTTTTTTAAACTATTGCTAATAACTTTGCTTGCTAACCATCAGATTTTTACACTTATTTATCTTGCTATTTAATCTATAAGTGCTGAAGTAAACATGATGAGATGAGATGTTATACAGGATGTTCGGCACATGGATGGACAAACGAAAACTGTGGACCCGTGGAGCCGTCTGCTATACATTGAGGCCTAATTACAAGACTCAGGCCCAATAGTTTTTTTTTAAATAATTTTTTAAGTTAATTTCGAAAAAAGCCAGTTTTCAAACTTCAAACGACTATAAATTTACTTTTAACATTGAAAATACAAACATGCTTTTGTAATAATTATCTGCATTAGTTGTAGAATCATATTAAATTCAGTTTTGGAGCAAATGTTAGATATAAAATTAGATACGAGTCCTTAAACGACAAACAAAGTGAAAAAATAATTTTCATATTCCACTTTGAAATTCTTTAAAAAAAAACTATGATTTTTAGAGCACTTAAAATTCTAGGAAAACATCTGTGGTTCATACCCTTTATATCGGTATACAATTTGCACATATTTGTTTAAAAATAACTAGAGTAAATCGCAATTTAAACGGGGCCTTAATTCATAAGACTCAATTTGCGAAAACTTAAATCAAGTACAAGCCAATTTGTCATAATTGCTTTCGGTATTCATATCAATTGCAGAGTGAAATAACAACCCTTTTTCTACCTGCTATGTACGTACGGCTATTGTCCAAACTCAACAAAAGAGACAAGAGATAGTATCGTGACTTGTAAGAGAGAGACAGACTACTAGCTCCCACGTGTAGTGTTAGTGAACATACCGAAAGCAATTATGACAAATTGGCTTGTACTTGATTTAAGTTTTCGCAAATTGAGTCTTATGAATTAAGGCCCCGTTAGTTTAAATTGCGATTTACTCTAGTTATTTTTAAACAAATATGTGCAAATTGTATACCGATATAAAGGGTATGAACCACAGATGTTTTCCTAGAATTTTAAGTGCTCTAAAAATCATAGTTTTTTTTTTAAAGAATTTCAAAGTGGAATATGAAAATTATTTTTTCACTTTGTTTGTCGTTTAAGGACTCGTATCTAATTTTATATCTAACATTTTCTCCAAAACTGAATTTAATATGATTCTACAACTAATGCAGATAATTATTAAAGCATGTTTGGATTTTCAACGTTAAAAGTAAATTTATAGTCGTTTGAAGTTTGAAAACTGGCTTTTTTCGAAATTAACTTAAAAAATTATTTAAAAAAAAACTATTGCGCCTGAGTCTTGTAATTAGGCCTCAATGTATAGCAGAAGGCTCCACGGGTCCACGGTTTTCGTTTGTCTATCCATGTGCCGAACACCCTGTATATTTTATGCAATACACGCATAATTTTATACTAATAAAATATACTAAAGAATAATGCCATACATAATTATATTAATAGACACCACGCCTGTCTAGTCCTGTGATAAGTTTAACTTGTGTTAAACGAGTACCAGATATATCAGGTATATACTTTTTATATTATAAGTACTATACTATTCTAAATCTAACTTTTTCAATTATTTGGTTATTATCTAACCCATCGTTTCTCAACCATTTTTATGTCGTGACCCACGAAAAAGCCGAAAAGTTAAGTAAAGTGTCTAGCGACCCCATCACTATAGAATTATAATAATAATAGCGCGCTTTTTTTTATCAGCTATACGTTATATTAGCCTTCACTGGTTCGAACGATTTTTTCGACGTTCGATACAAAATATTCGTTCGAAAAACGAATCTTTTGTACCTATATGTAGGTTGTATTTATTATTTTTTAATAGACTGCAACCCCCTTTAAAAACAATCTCGAATATACAGAAAAGAAAAGTATAGACAAATTATAGAAATAATTTTAGATATAATTTTAGATATAAATATCTTTACATAAAATATCAGATATTTGGAAGGTATTTAAAATATTAGTATGTAAAAAACAGAGAACATATTTTTAAAAACAAAAATATAAAGAAAAAGCACTATTAAAATCACACACAATTTTTTTATTTGTGTTCAATGCAATACCAAATAATAAGGAAATCTGATCTAGGTCGTATCTAGGGTTGCCAGTCTCAAATTTAAAGAACTAGAATTTGAAGTTGAAAAAACAGGACAATTCAGTTAAAAAACAGGACGAAGTATTAAAGTTGCAACTGTTATATTAATATGTAGTGAAAATAGGTTAAATGAAAATACATGTAATGCCAATAATCTTGTTTTTGTCATTTAAGTATTTGAAATGTAAATTAGAAAGAAAAATTGTAAAAGTGGTGCGGGAATTTTAAAATACATGACCTTATCAGGGCGCTCAAAAAACTCAGGACGCTCCTTTAAAACTATCCAGGACACCCCAGGACTCTGCAATAACTAGGACATGTCCTGTGAAAACAAGACGGTTGGCAACCTTAATTATATTAGGCTGCTAGTATGTGTAGAATCTAATTGCAATGGTGTAACAGTGCTAATGACATCACACCCTCAAATGTGTATTCCATTGTGTTACTAATTATAACCTTGCCATCGTGTGACCTTACCAGTCACCCAATAACATTATTAAGATAAGACGTTTAGCCAATTCCGTTATCAGGTGACCTATAAATGTACATTTTACGTGCGCATTTTTTATGTCATTTATAATTTTGGTGTGAATATTGTATTCATGTCAAAAACCTTCTACGGCATACTGGGAGAAAGTCAATATAAACAAAATTTGTTTATTGACTTCATGTCCAATTTTTCTATTGGAGATTACAGTTTGGTAATGGAGCTATATAATATTATCAGTAATCTCCATTCAAAATTCAATTACACAACTAAATAGCATCAAAGAATTCAGTACGCTAAGCGGACAAGTCAAGTCTGACGTCGGGCACGGTATGAAATCGCTGCCATTTTGAGGTTGTTTTGTTATGGGCGACCCGTGTTGAATTGAGATCCGACGCGGTGCATTTTAAAATAGGTCGCCACGGTCGCCGCAGAGCTCCTCTGTACAAAAGTGGTACACGCTACCACACCACACATGACACCGCGTCTGTCCGCGATCGTACTAGTACGTTACCTGTGTAACTTATGACACAGGCAACCCGATTTATAATTTATTATTATTTATTACCTATAAAATATCTCTATCATCATAAAACATGTTAATCTTAAAATGTCGTAATAATTTTTGTACTAAATTGTTTACTGCGCCGATTTTCCTTTGTTGTTGTTTTTTTATCTTTTGAGTATAGGTAGATACACTTAAATTTCTAGATAAGAATCATGAATCATACTTGGACAGTATTTCATATTAGTCTCCAATTAAAGCAAAAGATAAATAAATTATATGAGCACTTGATACATAAATGTTTATGGAGGAATATTGTAAACTGTAAGGTTTATGTTAATAATTGACATGCATACAGGGCGGTAGCTGGAGCCAATTTGAGGTATATATATAATTTGAGGTAGCATTGGTTACATGTAGGACGGAAGTAAAAAATTTATCAACAATATAATATATAATTCCATAAGTGTTATTATTTACCTATGTGGAAATAAAACTTTTTGAATTTGCATTTGAATTTATCATAATTGACATGTCCACGAAGCACGGGCTCTTAAATCAATCATCACGTATATCACTGACCTCTAGGTCAGTGATATAATTCACTTTATCATTAAATCCTCAATGACGAAGAAAAAGCGAACAAGATGGTTGAACTTCCAGACTTGGATGTAGAGATCCACGTCTGAGTGAGAGTGAGATAATAATTAATTGTTGGGTTATACGAGTAAAGTGTGATACGAGTGATACGAGTAAATAGATACGACCAAAAATACCATTTAGATTATATTGTTTCTGCAAACTTATTACAATAATTCACATAATATTAAAAAATATTTTAAACAGCTGAATTCTACGATTCGCTTTGTTATTAAAAATGCGCAGAACAAATCGTTCAGATCAACTGATTTTGTTCTTTTTACCATACCATATACCATACCAGCCATTCTCTCATTGAAAACCTTTGAGGCTTATTGAATGCCGTTAAAGTTGGATACGTAGATTAATTCGCACACTGCAGTGCTACATCTAATGGTCGTCACAGATGCAAAAAGTTCATATGTATCTTTGAACGCCTCTCGTTTCCTGTACAAACTTGCAATGTATTTTGACCACAGCTTTAACCACACTAGCCTCTTCTCTTGATGGGATTTTCAGATCTGAAAAATTTGTTAAAATTGTAAATTGAACATAACAAATATTTTAACTATAAATTTTTTTCTAACTTACCCAAATTTTTCAGTGGAACATTTTATTTACATCCAACTCATCGAGACTAGCAATCGAATTGATTAGATTTTAGTTTAAAAGAGGATTCCCCGAACCATAGATTGCAACAATTAGCTCATATTGCAATATATGATACGGGGATTCCACTCTGCACCACAGATATTATAATTAAATAGACCCATCGCTCTTAACAAAATAATGGGCTTAATTCTCACGTAGTCTCTAAAAGTTGAAATTGGAGATAGAGATATCTAACAAGTAAAGTCACTCCCGCTCGCGCTCGCGGAAATTGACTCTCGCGCGGTATCATACCGGTCAGAGCGTCGTCTTACTATTTAAGCGTCAGTTCACACTGAGACGCGAATAGCCGCGCACTTTTTTTAAGATAGTGATTTAAAATTGAACTTTATTCGCTACACAAAAAGATACACGTTTCATGGCAAGATTTCGAATTGCGAGCGCGGCACCGTGTATCTTTTTGTGTTTTGTGTGTTTTTTATTATACTTTAGTTTGTTATTGTAGGTAAACTTGTCCTTAAAATACCCTGGAAAAACCTCTATGGTGCCTCAGTTGAGGCGACTATCGAAAGACTCTTTTTGATCGTCAATCCGTCAGCTGAAGTTAAATATGATCCAGAAAAGGAAGAGAAAATGGCTCTCGCAGCCAAACAGTCCGAGTTGGCCAGGGTGGAGGAAGCTAAGAAAAAAGAAACAGAGAAAGGTAAATATCTACTTTTATGGGCCATAAGGCAGATGTGAAACATTGAAATTATTTTGCCTCGTCACGCCAACAGTCACTGACGGGTCCGTCTCATTCTATGTTTTACAATACTAGGTATTTATTACTGAATCGACAAGTTATAGTTTTTAGAATGATTAACAAGGAATCCTTTTAGCTTAGAATTTCAGTTTTAATGTATGCATGTAACGCGTTTCAGATCTCTTTTCGCCTCACTCTCAAACACTTCACTGTATATTTCAGACCAAAACAAACTCGACGAGACATTTGTCGAGAAACTGGTGACGCAGATTATCAAAAACGTTCAACTCAAAATAACGGACATACATATTAGATACGAGGATAGTATAACTAACCCCAAAGCGCCGTTCTCCTTTGGCATAACCCTGCACAACTTGTCTGTACATACCACAGACGAGAATTGGAAACAAACCGTCATACAAGAAGCGGTCACGAAAATTTTCAAAGTAAGCTATAAGAGCTTCTTTCGTAACTATTTTAGAAATTCGTTTAGATCTGACACTCTTTCTTAATGCAGTATCTATTGTTTCATTTATTTTCGGATGTAATTTCTAATGGTGTCTATGAAAATGTCATGGGTGTAATGAAATTAAAATCGAGGCGTAATTGTAATTAATTCAATGCCATTTGTTGTATAACATCAGAATTAATTATTATAATGTTATTGTTACTACTCAATAGTACAATTATTGTAGGTAATAGAATTAAAAATTATTCTAGCACATTTGAAAATTATTATCAATTATCAATAAAAAGTATAATAATTTTAGTTCCAGCTTTAGATGTATTTTTAAACACAAATATTTATACAACGATTATAACATTTGAATATAATACTTACTATGGTACTTTTACAGATATGTGACTTAGAAGGTTTAGCAATGTATTGGAATCCCACAACGCATCTTTATTCCAAGATAGATTCACAAGATATTAAGAGCAAATTGCAAAACGAAATTGCTACGAAATCGTCGAAACCCGACACATATTTGTATGGTAAATACAATTCAAATTAGATTTTAAATTACTATATTAAATCCTAATTTTTCCAACGCCTGTTAATGCTAACCGCCTGTAAGTTGGTCTAAATATCATGCCTTCTCTTTCCTTAATACGTAGAACGAGGGAGACAACATGATATTCAATAAACAATTAATTTTAACAGGCGTTGGTGAAATTGGCACTAAGTAGAAAACTTTTTTTGATTTGGTTAAAATATGGGTCCTGCCAAACACGAGTTGGTGCAATTTTTATAATATTTTAAAGGTTTTGTATTTGGAAGGCCCCATTTAACCAAATCTGTAAACCAAAAAATTTGCGTCATAACCACTTAACTATAACCCCTTATTAATAATTTTACTCCTCGGATACGCTAATCTATGTTGCTGTCTTTGTCTGTCAAGTGGACAAAGTATCAGACAAAGTCGGCAACATGTATTAGCGTAAGTCTTAATATTTTTATTAATAAGGGGTTAAGTATTCTTAATTAATATTATAAAGAGGAAATATTTTTTTTGTTTCTTTGCATTGAATAGGCTCCGAAACTACTGGGCTGAGTTTGATGAAATTTGTCACAAATATAGAATAGATCAAGGGGAAGGACATAGGCTACTCTTTATCTCCAAAAAGTATAGTACTACAATTTTTGAAGTAATTTAAATAAAACCTAAGGCGCGTTGGTTACGGAACCCTCCTTGACATGTCTTGACATGCTCCTGGTTAAGTTATTTATCATATTTTTTTCATTTCACAGTTCTTGGTCCAATAAATGCCACTGCGAAGTTAAAGCTTAACCCGAAACCAGAAGGGGACACGCCAAAGTTTTCGGTGCCCAAGGTGATACTCAGTCTACATATGGAACAGCTCTCTGTGAATTTGGCCAAGAGTCAATATCAGGATATGATGCTGTTGGCCGACTCTATGGACAGGATGAGCAAAGGTGCTCCGTATAGGTATAAACAATTCTTATAATATTAAAGGCCACTTCACAATCCTCTTATAAGTGTCGGATAGCCTATTTGCATGGTTTGTCTCTTGATATAAAGTAAGAAAGTAACAAATCTTCTGAATAAGCTATCTGGCGGCTAGGAAATTGGGAAACAGGCCCTTAGCCTAGTAAGTAATGATAGCTAAGAGCTAAGGCGTAAATAACCTTCATGTCATATGGCTCCTACCAGTGGCGTGCACAGGATTATGACACTGGGTATGCGGCGAAGTACTCGGTCACAAAAACTTTTTCGTTTATAGATTTTTAGCATAGCTACAGCCAAGCGACGGATCTCTAAGTCGAAACCATGCCAACAGAGCAAGTATTAGATGTACTACTATTCATGTACATCTTCTACGGCAACGCAGACAAAACAGCGATCGATCGTCGCGGCGGAAGAAATTTTAATAAGTAAAATAATAAGCATATTTTAAAATATTATAACTACTCACCATTCAGTCAGCTTCAATTTTCACATATTCAAGGTTCCGGTTACTTGAGATTACTATATCCCGATGTAAATTACTAAATAATATGCAAGGAAAACAATATAATTTAATCGTGTGTACACAACCACACAGCCAGTTATACGTTTCATAACTTTTAACATGAAATTTTCGAGTTACATTATTTTTTTGCTGGTTTAATTGTTGTAACTCGGGTACACTCCTACCTTTAGACAGAATTTGAATCTTTTCACTGAATGACAATAACAAACTTGTTATTTTTAATTTTTAATAAACACACATTTTCAACACAAACCTCACAACCAAATAACATTTAAAAAAATCAACAAACGCACTAGTAAAAGCAAATCACTACAATTATTATATAAACTGAGTAATAAACTGTTAAATGTACACACTTTCAAATGTTAAAATGAAAAATCTTTTAAAAAAACTATAAATAAACTGGAGCGATTAAATTGTAAACAATGCTTATCACATGAAATATGCAATATGGCCCCCGCGAAACACAAAACGTTTCTTCTGTTTAAACAAATAAAACCTTACTAAACAAAAATGCATAATGTGCATACGTGATTTATTAGATTTCCATCTGTTATTTTTACTCGGATTATAGGCAACGAATAATTTCCGACAAGCCAGTTCGGCGGTTTTCGGAAGCGATCGGAGATAGCCGAGAGATCGAGTTGCCGCTATATAATCATGTCGATATTCATGGGTGTGTGCGTTTGCGAAGTATGAAAATTACACATACATGCGATGATATGTCCTGCAGAACGCAACGGCATGAGATGAGTTGCTAATTTTAGGCGTTTTTAAGTTATTATATTTTTTAAATTAATTTATTTACTATTAATTAAAGTCATCTAAAACGTACGAACGTTTTATTAAAATATCTGTGAATGGCAAGTAAAGCACTGCATTTCTGCCTATATGGAGCGCACGCCCCTGGCTCCTACCAACCAATTGATTAAGAGTAGTGACTGTTTATTTTCAACTGAATGTGTTTAGTTTTGATTATTCTGATTCAGTCGGTAAAATGGCAGCCAAATATTATTCCGTCTTAAAGGAAAGAAGAGAATTTAAGTACATAAAAATGTCATGTTACAACCGACTGAGAAAAAAATCAAAGTATATTTTAGATTTTATTAATATTTACCACTGATGCGTAAATAATTAAAGATAAATAATGACTAAAATACAATATCTTCTAGTTTTAAATTGTCTTTATATGGAAAACATATTTTGCAACTTTTCAGAAAGTATCGCCCTAACCTAACCACATACAGAGGTCATTACAAAGAATGGTGGAAGTTTGCGTTCACCAGCGTATTGGAGGAAGAAGTTAAAAGACGTCGACGAAACTGGGACTGGGCCCATATGCTATCCCACAGGAAACTCTGCAAGGACTACGCTAGTGCTTACCAGTCCAAACTAACATGTAAAGGCAAAGTGTCCAACGAACAGAAGTGCTTACTAGACGAGGCTGAGAAGAAACTAGATCTGCTTAACTTGGTCGTTATTAGACAGAAGATTGAATTAGAGGTAAATTTTAAGTAGATGAATAGTTGATAATAACTATTATTTTTATGAAAAAATTAAACCATAACCCGAGTACGTGAATGCCTATGTAACCCGGGCTGGGCATTTATTATTACAAATCTATTGATACCTCATTTATTAATCATATTTACCTCATTTATAAACATATTTATCGGAGCAGTAGTTTAGGCGCTACGGTGGAACAAACACATACATACATATACTCCCAAAATCATTACCCTTACTTTTGTCTTCGCCGTAGTCGGGTAAAAAATAATAGCGCTACTCCATCATACGCGTGCGATGCTTTTCAGCACTCGCTGAGCGTAATGAATTCCTTGTTCCTTTTGCTACTTTACACTTTTTTCGCCGTTTCGTACTACACTATACAATACAACTGTTATCCAGGTGGAACGTCTAGGGAAGTTGGAGCAGGAGGCGCAGAAGTCGCGCGGCTGGTTCAGCGGCTGGTGGTACGGCGGCACCAATAAGGACGATGACATCTCCGAGGGCGTCGCCATCAGTGAGTGCACAACAATATTAATAATTTACGTAAAAAATGTTGACGACTGAAGTACTTTCATTCGAAATTGCTAAGTGAAACTTCAACATTTTGAAATGAAAAAGAAATACTTGTTGAGGTAGGAAGTTAGTATGAATTTAAAAAATAATAATTTCGCGCTTGCATGAATATGTTACGAATGAAATTGTCATCGTGGTTACAAATTGTACGTAATGAAACGATATAACACTTACGGTACATTGCAGTGAAACAGTTCGAGAAAGCGATGACTCCAGAGGAGAAGGCGAAGCTGTTCCGCGCGATAGACTACCAGGAGAACACGGCGCCGCTGCACCTGCCCGCCGGCTACGTCGCCGTCGAAACGCACTTCCGCCTCGACCGCCTGCAGTTGGCTGTCAGCGACGCGGCGCAGGTGTTGCGCGCCGCCGTCGACTGCGTGCAGCTCGACATGCGTCAGCGGCCCGGCGCCAACGCGCTTCGGTACGTAATGCCGCCTCGATCACCTGCAGCTGACCGTCAGCGATGCGGCGCAGATATTGCGCGGCGCCGTCGCCGCAAACGCAACGTTGATTTCACGTAGTGTGGAGGCGCCCATAGACATTAAAACGACAGTGATACAGTATGGACAATGTATTTTTGGTTACGAAATTTTGCTTTGAGACCAACAACTTATAATTGTTTTTGTTGCAGAGTGGACGTATCAATGCAAGCGTTCACAGTGAGCGGCGTACAGCAGGGTGACTACGAACCGCAACTGGTCACCTCGAAAGAAGTCACTAAAGACGTTAATCTCCTTAACGTCGTGTTCGAAACCAATCCTTTAGGTTAGTGTACTGATATTTATGAAGTGTTATAACTTGCTTTTGTTCCTTGTTAGTGGCGCAGTCGGTAGTATAAGGTAGGAGGAATCAAACTCTCTTAAAAATCTTATTTTGCTAGAATTTAACATTATTTGCAACTCAATTATTAAAATTAAATAAAATTCTTCGCAGATGGTTCTTGCGACCAGAGAGTGAAGGTGTTGGCGCGCCCGTTACAGATTACATACGACGCGCAAACTGTTATAGAGATAGTCAACGTGTTTAAACCGCCAACAGAATCAACTGCGCTTACGACGTAAGATATTTTTTTCATATTTTTAAAAACCGTAAAAACTTAACCGTTAAATTTTTAAAGTTGTAATTGCGCAAAAGGTTTTTTACTCATCTCGATGGGTAAATAAAAAAAAACCTAATGATCAAGTTATGATTGAAAGGCAGCTGAAGCCATCCTGTGGATCAATGTAACATAGTAAAATACCACGAAATTTCGTATATTTTACATTCTGTTTTCATAAAATATCTTATATACCGTAAATGTTTTTAATGTATTTAATTTCCACAGGCTACAGGCGGCTGCTGAAAATAAGCTGTCGGACTTGAAAGAAAAGTCAGCGCTAGGCATGCAGTATGCGGTACATCAACACACCTTTATCGACTTGGATATTGATATCGCCGCTTCGTATATCATCATACCTCAGACAGGCATTTATAGAGGGTGAGTTTTTAAACAATCAGAGACAATGTGCGATGTGTATTCACTAAGTCCAATAAATTGTCAATAATCTGGGATGTCTTCTTTCACTGTTTACTTTGCGCGTTTTAAAATTATTTGAAAAGAAAAAAATGTTTGTGGTTGTCTCTTCAGGCTAGATCGATGTGCTGTTGAAAGATGACGCTGACTGCTAGTTATATTGCGCTATCGTTTATCTTATTGTCACATTTTAAATAAAATTTTTGTGTATGCAGAATAAATACATAGTTAAGGCTATTACATAATTTTTATAGGACAACTTATTGTAACCCGTGTAGGGCATGTACATTTTTACTGTCAAATTCAATTCCATTTTCTAATTACATCGATGCCAATGAAGTTTTCGCTTTTAAATAATCAGTCAACATCCACTTTGTAGTTCAGAGGCGTGTGCGGTGGTGCAGCTCGGTGCGGTGTCGGTGCGGTCGGCGGCGCGTGCGCCCGCGCCGGACGTGCAGGCTCTGCACCGCAGCGGGCTTAACGACGCCGACATCCTGCGCGAGATCGGCGACAGCAGCTACGACAGGATCACGCTTACGCTCACCGAGATGCAGGTATTTCAATATAGTAATTGATAAAGTTCTGAGCCGTCCGCGGTGGTGCAACTCGATGCGGCGTCGGTGCGGTCGACGGCGCACACGCCCGCACCATTAATGCAGACGCTGCACCGCAGCGGGCTTAAAATCGCCGACATCCTACGCGAGCTCGCCGACAGCAGCTACGCCGGAATCATGCTTACGCTCAGCGAGATGCAGGTATTTCAATATACTTATTGATAAAATTCGGAGGCGTTCGCGGTGGTGGCAAATCGGTGTTCGGTGTGGGGTCGGTGCGGTGGGCGGCGCATTCGCCCGCACACGTCGTGCAGGCGCTGCATCGCAGCGAGCTCAGCAACGCCGACATCATGCGCAAGCTCGTCGACAACAGCTACAACATGCTTACGCACCGAGGTGCAGGTATTTTGAAAAGCTTCAGCACTAATGAACCAGTCTCGAAGAACCCAAATGAGGGTATTCTTATTCGGCTCATAAGAGGTTTTAAACATTGGAAAAACGCTTTTAATCCTCTGGTGTCCAAGGACAGCGGTTATTAAAACAAAGCGTGTATGTTATTATGTACGCACGTAAGATATTGTACTAGTTGTGGTTACTTCCGAGTTTTCACGAAAACTTGAGACTTGAGAGACAGTTATCAGCTATTCAACGTGTCACTTTTTGGCCGTCGGCACAGGGGCGACACTCTACAAATGACAGCTCGAGCACCGGCGAATGTCAGCCATGTTGACGTAAGCCTAAGGTTGACACCAAATTATTTTAAACGTCGCGTCAGACAATTCTATCGTAAATATTATGAAATTATATTGTCAATTATGTCAAAGCACGCGCGGCATAGCCACGCACACATAGCTACGAGCTGTCAATCGTGTAAGTCTATCGAATGACGGTTCTTTACGTTAGTGATATAATATATTCTTTGACGTCGGTGAGCGTACCCATCGTAAAGATTTAACTCTCATATTTTACCAACCGCGGCAAAGAAGTATAACTTCAAAAAACTTTTTTCAGATTGTCGTAGCATCACCCAAAGAGGATTGGCAGTCATCGATCGCGTCTAACTCGGCCACGCCCCTCCATCTGCTGCAGCCCACGAACCTCGTGATACAGATACACAAGTGCCTCATAACGGACGACCCGAGGCTGCCGAAGGTCAAGGTCAGGGGCGAACTGGACAAGATCGCCGTTAGTGTGTCTGAGGAGAGGTAGGTTTTTGATCGAGACTCCGTTCAGATAAAATTGAATCCAAACGTAAAAAAGCGAACAATAGAACACACAGTGCTACCAATTTAATAGACATTTTTCCTCCGCGCAATAAACACAAATACACAATAATTGACATTTTGATCGTTCTATTTACATTTAGATTAAATTGAGTTTGAATAGAGTTGAATTGAAGCAAGAGGAGAGATTATATCTTTCTTTAAATTCGTGACATCTGACAGCTTTTTGACACGACAAGGACCGTTGGGCTACCAAGAGCCGCCTGGTGACAGAAAAAGACTCGAAAATTCTTATTGACTGTTTTTGATACCACTTACGCCATCAGATGACGCTTTGTGTGAATTGGGTCTGCCCCCTAACAGCAGAAAAAATATCAAAAACACTCATTGGAGGGAAATGTGTATCAGGACACCAGGGCAGCGCGCGCTATTTGATTTGACTTGTAAGCCGGAGCGGTTATAAAGTTAGCAGTATTGTGTTGTCAGTATTGTAATATCATGTTATATTGTATAGAAAAGTAATATGTCAGCTGACCATAGATTTTCTGTGAGTTCAGGACTGATATTCTATTAAAATAATTATACTATTCGTGTTTGTTTTGTTTTGTTTAACGTTTGTTTAGCGACAAAGTTTGATTTACCTGCTGCGAAATTTATGGCGTCATAATATTACAAGTTCCTAGAACATTTATTTTATTTACACCCGTAACTTTAAGGTCCTTATTTAAAAATCGAAATTATGCTTCATTTTGTTACAGATTATTAACTTTATGTGAAATATTAGTCAGTATGCCACTACCACGTTCAGAAGAAACCACACAACTAAAGGTAAGAGAAATTTATATTTTTTATTTTATCTATTTTATTATTATTGATTTATTTTATATTTCCATTTAAAGATAAATTGCTTCAAATTCGCATATTTGATAACGGGTAAAGAAATTGACGTTCCCACGTGGATTGAAGAGAGTGATGTTTTGGTAAACTTTTCGTATGATTAACAATTTGTGTATAATACTCACTTAATATGTTACATTATTTGTATTGGAAAATATAAATGTGTAACACTTACACTTTAAGAGGTTCGCATAAAAATGAAAATAACTAAAATTAATTAAAAAAACAAAATACCCGACTGCGTCAAAAAATTTCAATGTACCCAGTGTCACTCTCACGACTAAGACGAATCTAATGATACCTCTCAAGCTCAAATGGTACAAGCCGTTGAGGCTCGTAGAGCGTGCCAAAGAAATACACATACACACATACAAACACTCGAAAAACAACCCTCCTTCTGGCGCAGTTGGGTAAAAAAACCCAAGATTTATAGAATTAAACATTACATTTATATAATACAATGATATGTAGTTGTATGTGATATACATGTTTAACTTTTCATCCATAAGTGTATCCGTTAAATTTAATCAAAGGTGATGTCAAAAAATGACCCAGAGACGACAGCAATGAATTGATTGCCTATGTGCTCACTTTAAATCATATCGATGTCACCAAAAGAACAATCCTGAAAGACGCCGGGGATATTTAGTTATGAGCATGAAAACTCCTAATATTGGTGATGAATAATTTGAATTTTTGATATGACTTACCATTAATAATTTTTAATATGGTTGATTATATTTTAGGCAAGTGACTCTAGAGCGTCAAGTCTCTCGCTCCTAAAGTATTTAGACCCGGCGGAGAAACAAAAGCGAGACACTGCCAGATCTAAACAAAGGAAAAATGAAGAACATTCCATACAACTTACAGAATTGGAAGCATTCTTTATTATGAAAGGTAACTTACACTATACCTGTAACGCCTCTATTACCATTGGTTTCCAGAGGCGGTGGCAATTGCTTACCATCAGAGAAAAGAGACATTCGGCGAGTGTCGACCTTGTAGAGCGTTTCCTCTTAATCACGAATCAGTGTCGCTTTGATTCTACTGGTGGTGTTTGACAAAGATGATGTTCACCTAGGCTAAACTAACTGAATATCTCTTTTTAAAGTTAATATTAACTAGAGATCTCCCTGTGGTCGAAGTTCGCCAATAATAATTCATTCAATTTTTAAGTTTGAACTTTATAAGGATTCAGGGTACACACTTTCCTCCACATAAACTTCAATAGGGAATATGCATGTATTTTTTATTTTTTTAACGTTTCTACTGGTTATAACATTACCAAATATATTATATATACAACACATCCAAAATATTATCACAGCGAAGCAACAGCGAAGTTGGCCGACCGCCCGGGGCGCAGGCGTACTTTTCTATCCCTCGGTCACTGAGTGGGACCTACATACTCGTAAATTCTCTAAATGGAGTACTCAAACAACTTCCAATTACAAAAAATACTGAATACTATTAACTATTAAAATACACCCATATATTGGGTGTAATCGCCCAGGGCGCTGGTGATGCTAAAACCGGCACTGCACAGCAACCCATGTTATAAATATTTTTCATATGCCGACAGGTGCAAGTAGTAGGAAAACATGGTGCGAGGTGAGAAAAGACAGTGTATCTTGTTTGAGCACATTATACTGTTGTGAATGTCAGTACATTGAAATAGATTTCCTTCGCTACTAGTTTCTTTTTTCGATTTTATTTAATTATATTATTATTATACGAATTGTAAACAAAAAAAACGTAAATTTCGAGGATCCAGATTTCTCTACTCTTAGATTTATTACGCTGGGACTATTTCACCCGGAATCCGCCTGGCCCTGGAAAATTCAGTGAAAATAGAACTGTGCGCGCATACAATAGAGTTGTTGTTGGAAGCACGGAATATAAAACACAAGAGGAAAGGGCATGTGGGCGTGGCCCGCTTGTCATAGTTAAGTACAGCGAGACTTAACTGGACTCACTTGCTTTGTGGTTGCTTAAGTATTGTGACATGTGCTGCCGGTGATTTTCATACGCGTGTTTTATAAAAAAAACTCCTTATAATGACTCGATGTTCCATCCTAGAGTGCAAAAACAGTAGTGGTACGAAGAACTTACTACGATCAGGTGTTTCTTATCATCGGTAAGTCATTATTTAATTTATAATTAATAAATAATCTTTCAGAAAATCCTCTATCCATTTAAAATATTAGTGAAAATTAAGAATGACACGTATTGCTATTGAAATAAAGTCTAAAATTATATGAGCCTTAATACGCTACCTGGTGTCGAGTAGTAAGCACAATCTGAAATTATGCACAGACACAGGTGGAACGAACATTAGGGTTGTGATTTAACATATCATCGATTTATCGATTTATTAATTTTAGATATAGGTAATTGTTATTTTAACTAAAATCAAAATAGTTATCTAAAGTATTGATTATTTCCGTTTTAGTTTTCCTAAAGATCCTCATACAAAAGAGAAGTGGATTACTGCGACTGGTAGGGTCAACTGGATGCCTACGAAATCGAGTTGCATTTGTTCAGAACATTTTGCAGAAAATACAATCCTTATAACAAAAAAAGGATACAGATATTTAGATCACCGTGTAGTTCCCACGAAAAAAATTATGTGTTATCAAGTACATAAGTATTCATACATTTTTCTTAAACCACAAATACAGTTTTAGGCCTAGCGCATACATATAACTTTTAGTTGAACAACTGTTTTGTTGTGTTTCATTAGATTATATCAATATAGAACGTGCGCATACGATCAACTCGATAGTTGATCGATAAAAATCAAAAAGCTGTATCGATCTGCTTTTGACTAACAAGTTGGATAACTATCGATTACGCGCTTATTTTGCATTGCAATGTATTGAAGTGCGCATACCATCGACTAAACATCATGGAGAGAGCCCGGAAAAACCATTCGTCTGTTGTTATTATTTGACATCTACATTTTAATTATAATAATATAATAATAATATATATTTGTTGTTACAGAACGTAACAATGACTTCAAACTCTCCTGGAAAAAAGTATTCTAGATGAACCAGGGCCCAGTTCAGAGCCAGCAGCAAAAAAACCCTGCATTGAAATTATATAAAGCCGAACGTATAACCTTATAACCTTTTTCTCATTATCTTTTCCGTACTCAATTCGTACGAAATATCATACAAATATGTCCAAGGAATAAAAGTTTAATATACAATTATATTAAGTATTAGCTGACTAGCTGATGCCCGCAAATTCGTTTGCATAGAACTAAAGGAAACGGAACCTTATTTTTTAAACCTAAAGTAGCCTATGCTAGACCTTATAATATCAGCTATATATGCGAGTGAAAATCGGTCTAGTCGTTTCTGAGATTAGCCGGAACAAACACACAGACTGACAGACGGACAGAAAAATGTTAACAATTTATATTTTATTGTAAGTAACGATCATACTTTTAAATGCATTAAGTGAAAATAAAAGCTGTTAATTTGAAATTACAAACAGACACTTCAATCTTGTTTATCTGTATAGATATAATATATTATATTAATTATCTGCCAAATTATGCTCATTTGCAGTCGCAAACTATTTTTGTTCGCACGATCAATAATTATAACCCATTTTACATATAAGTATATTATTTATATTGATTGATTTCAGAATCTATCGATTTTATCGAGATCATAAACATTCATATGATTACATCCCTATTTGAGTAGCAGAACATTCTAGAAAGAAACAATCACACGAATTTGAATTAAAACTGATTAAAACCTTGCATCAAAGTACAAATTTGCGTGCATAAAATACAAATTTCAAGAGCGTCAAATGTTGAACTAAGTAGTCAAAGATGGCCGAAAGCATGTTGAAGGAATGCCGATAACAGTCACAATGTGTAATTGCTAAATTCTACATTATTGTCAAGGAGATAAGGTCGTTTTTGTATCATTCTTAATAGCCGTTATTACATTGTGATTTCGAGAAATTATTACAGTTATAATTGGTTAATTTTCAGTGTGCGTAAAATGTTTTTGTGTGAGTTTGGCGACAGCGGTTTTCAATAATCATTCTACCTATGCCCCTTCCTCCTGTGTTTTATATTCCGTGGTTGGAAGTTACGAGTGTCGAGCTGTCATATATGACATTGACATTTGTCTCGACACTCATGTGTCCGATTTTCAACTCTATTGAGCAGAGTTTTATATTCAATGCACAGAATTTTCTTCGGCCTTCTGGATTCCAGATCATAACTCATAATATAGTCCCAGCCTTATACGAAAATTCTGTTTTACTTGACACAATGAAAATTGACACTGGCAATGGTTTAATACCTTCCGCCTTAAATATATAAAAAAATTAGTTTTGAAAGTTGATACACGTTCGTGTACGATGACGTCGCGTTTTGTTCCGCCAGTACATAATATGCATTTTTGTAATTTGCGCGGGATTTTAAAAAAAGCCACTTTCATGATGAAATTTCACTATTACAATAATAAATTTTAAAATATTTGTACAGGTATGTTTTTTTAGCGATGAAGATTACAAATAAAAATATTTTATCAATTTTGGTGTCACATGCATATTCCCTATTTACCGGCTAAGTTTCATACTTCTCCAAGTCCAGGTTGCACAGTTCTCGTAAAAAATGTACTGAAAGTTTTTTTTAGCTTTACGTTTTATTTTTTCTTTTTTATAATAACAAATAACCGAAATTGATTCCAGAATTTGAACTGAGCGTGAATCGGAAAGCTATGGACGATGATTACGACAAGTTCCTAGTATTCTCGCTGAAGCTTCTAGAAATTACGGCGACGCAACGTACCTTCACACTGGAGGCGACCGTGCGGCTCGGCGCCGTCAGCATGCAGCACCACAGACTGGGGCACGACACTAT
Organism: Phengaris alcon alcon; assembly: GCA_037179445.1. NCBI lineage: Eukaryota > Metazoa > Arthropoda > Insecta > Lepidoptera > Lycaenidae > Phengaris > Phengaris alcon. Next base: position 951,892 of record JAYRCH010000194.1, read on the forward strand.
ACAGATGATAGACACGCCAGATGTCGACACCGAGGCGATAATGGAAGCTGGCACCGATCAGTACTTGTTCGCCGTTACCTATAGAAATGTGAGTAAAGGTAGCGATAGTTCTACTAGTTTATTCGCGTTAAAAAAGCAGTGCAGTGAATCACGCGTACAAATGTCAAAATTGACCAATAACGTATAAGCTGTGTTCACATTAACCAAATAACTACAATTTTTATAAAAAAATAACCCGACTACGTAAATTATAAATCCCATGTTACCCGGGCCATTTTTATGAATCTATTGACACCTCATTTATTAAAATCTGACCAGTAATTTAGGCACTACGGTAGAATAAACATACATACATAGACTGGCAAAATCATTACCCTTCGTTTTGGCCTCGCCGTAGCCGGGTAATAAAGTAAACTATAGTAGATTGAGTTCTCCGATACTGGCATGCACTTATGTACCACACTTGTAAAATTTAATTTATATCTAAACCACGGAAGTTTTTAAGATTCTTTGGTTACCGACTGTAAAGTTTTTACAATATACAATTGATCTCTTTTTCGAGTCTTCTCTAAAGTCGTCTTTTTTCGACAGTATAATAATAATTATGTTGTGTACTTAAAAAGTAATTCCAATTTTAAAAGCGTGATAACAACTTTTGCAGGCCAGTGTAGTATTAAACGTGAAGATTTTATGACTTTGTAGCACAATCACGAATTGTATTCGCGCCAAATCAAATACAAGTTACAATATCATGTCATGTGATATTATAAGCACGGAAGGCGAAAAATTTGTTAGAAAAATGTACAAATATTTAAGAGACAATATGTCGTTTACATTTCTATGAATAAAAGCTGATTCGTGTCTACTTAAATAATATAGGTTATGAAATTCAGTGTGGTGTATATAATGTGGGGTATATATTATGTTGGAGAGATAAATGAAAAGTAGAGTTCCGATAATATTATATTGTCTTTTCAATTAAATTAGGTACGTACAACGTTAAGCTTAATATACCATTAGGCTACATACACATTACCATTAGGTACATTAGGAGGTTAGGGCGAGACTGTCTAACTAACATTATAAATATAACAATGAAATGTCTTGAAACCAATTGTGCAAGCATGCGATTTTGTGTCGTCCCTACATTCAGTACTAATTGATATAATTGTATATTTTTAGGTTGACAAGAAATCTCCAGAGTTCCGCAGCCGCTACGGATGTGTAGAGCAGTTGATTGAGTTGGATTTCACGACGCTCAGAGTTCTGTTACATCTTCAAGGCTTGCAAGAGATTTTAGTTGTCGTTAACAATTATCAGGTTTTTTTTTACTCTTTTATAGCCCAAAGTGGTATTAAATAAAATATAAAAAAACTTACAATACTTAAATAATATTGTACCAACTAACAAATTATATTTTTTTAGACTCGACTCCAATCTATAACGAGCACAGTAGATAGATACGCTAATGCTGGTCAGTTACAAACTATTGCCGAAGATGAAGAATTTTCTATCGGAAAACCAAAAGGTAAGTCCAATAACTTTATCGAGAAAACTTAAGACGACCGATGCGTTTGATAAAAAATATAAAAATATCAATAAAAAATATCAATCTAATGAATGTGACTTAACCGCAAAAATTTCACTCCAATGAGGAAGATGTAAATCAAAATTTATTCCTCTTTTTCAACCCTACCAAAAACTTTAAGCAATAATAAGACTAACTGTGAAAAAAATGTGTTGTTATCACGAAAATTGAATTTTTTATAAGCAAATCAATATGGGAACGCGCGAAAACTTAATGCGTCCGTCGAGTAATGATTGTGACGTCACGTCGCCGGTTGTGCGATGGGCGGCGCGCGGGCGGTGGCTTAGCGAGTATGCATTCAGTATGTAATTGACATGCGCTCTGTAATTTACTTTCGTTCATTTCGATTCATTTGTTATTTTTTATTAATGTTATACCAACCAGCCAACCAACATGGAACTAGGATTTTCACGTGGCCAATCAAATAATCTTCCGAAAGTCGATTTACTTATGGTTGCGGATTATTTCACAATCCATGCAAAGTATATTAGCGCAGAAATCCGAGGGCAAAAACTTGCAAGGTAAGTTACATCATATGCAGTACGTTATTTGTAGGAGGTAGGATAATAATATTTTATTTATTTATTTTATGTTAATTGTGTGGCTTACAGCTTTTAGTATAACAGTATACTGTAAGACAGGATACAAAAAGCCAATTAAAAGCCTCCACAGATAGTTCGATTTTATAAACTAATTACAAAGAAAATTAGTAATAGGTAATAAGGTTAGTAAGATTATTATAAACTAAATTATAAGCAAAATAATGACAATTAAAAATATTATAAAAGTAAGAAGGGATATAGGTAAAGTAGGTAGGTAGACTTATTTCTTAACCTTAATTTAAAAATAGACTTACGTTTTTTAATACTGGAGTGACAGGACTTATGGCAATGAAATACACGTAAGCAGGACTTATCATCAATCCTGGTTTAATCTTAAAGGAGATGTTAGATGTCCCCACTGACTGACAAACGTATATAGACGCTCGCACAGCCTAGCAAAGTAGGTAGGTAGACTTATTTCTTAACCTTAATTTAAAAATAGACTTACGTTTTTTAATACTGGAGTGACAGGACTTATGGCAATGAGATACACGTAAGCAGGACTTATCATCAATCCTGGTTTAGTCTTAAAGGAGATGTTAGATGTCCCCACTGACTGACAGACGTATATAGACGCTCGCACAGCCTAGCCGTGACCGCTAATAGTAGAAGCGTGAAATTTGGACAGTAGTTTTAATTTACAATGTAGACGCGCGCTAAGAAGGGATTTCGAAAATTTTTACCCGTAAAGAGGTTAAATAGGGGTTGAAAGTTTGTATGAAAAATCTTTAAATCTGCACCGATTTCCATGAAATATCATATCCGAGCTAATAAATAAATATTTTTGAGTGCGTATATTATAGTTTTTTAAATTTGCCCCCTAAAGGGGTGATATGGGGATTCAAAGTTTGTATAGTGAAATATCAACAGCTGGTCACGCAGATGGTTATTATGACGTAGAAATCCGTTAAAAATTGATTTTTGAAATACATACCCCACGGGGGTAGAATGGGGATCCACGCGGACGAAGTCGCGCCCGTATGCTAGTCTAGGATAAGGTAATGATATTTTATGCATAGGTATAGTCATAGTTTAATCAGTGTCAGTTACTACTAGTGCTGTCAGATTGCTGTGGATTATAGATAAAAAATAATACCCACCAATAAATCATGAGCGTTTTATATAAGTTTTCTTTTTACAGAGCTGGACGCGATAGTTATGGAGATAATGCAATAGGAATAGGGTATGTTCAGGTGAAAAGACTATATCCGCAGTACACGGTAAAAGCAAGAGAGACATTTGTTTGTGATGAACCGAAACCGAATGAATGAATGAATGAATGAATGGTACCGACTTTAAAATTATGAAGATTGAGTAGAGAAATAGTTAAAATTTTTGCCGAGTTTAAAAGGGGAATTATTTAGAAAATAAGATTTATTTAAATATTTTTTGTGCGTTTTTACTATGGAAGTCGGTTTTCATTTTTGTTTAAAAATAATAATTTTTCCCTTTTTAGTCATATTTATTACATTAATATTAACACATTTTAAGAAAATTTAAAATATGTGTTCGAATGTATAATTGAATACGCGTCGCTATACGAGGGCTGATTGAGAAGTTTCCGAAACGACAAAGAAAAACTTCAAAAATCTATTTAAAATAAATTTATTTCTCAACGTAGTTTCCTTCTACCTCGATGCATTTAGTCCAGCGCTTCTCTAATGCCGTTACACCAGTTTGATAAAATGTTTTCTCCAATCCCTCAAAATACTCGTCCACGGCAATAATGACTTCTTCATTTGATGAAAATCTCTGGCCACCTAACCATTTCTTCAGGTTTAGGAATAAGTGGAAGTCGCACGGGGCCAAATCCGGGGAATAGGGTGGATGCGGTAGCAATTCGAACCGCAATTCATGGAGTTTGGCGACTGCAACCATTGACGTGTGTGCAGGTGCGTTGTCATGGTGGAACAAAATTTTTTTCTTGGCCAAATGTGGTCGTTTCTTCTGGATTTCTTCACTTAATTTTTGCAGCAAGCTTGCTTAGTACTCTCCATTTATTGTTTTTCCTTTTTGCAGATAATCCACTAAAATAATCCCTCGACAATCCCAAAAAACAGTCGCCATCACTTTGCCGGCCGACAAAACCGTTTTTGCTTTCTTCGGCGCAGGTTTTCCGCTCTCAGTCTACTGATATAGACTAGATTGTTCTTTTGTCTCGGGAGTATAATGATGTATCCAGGTTTCATCGATTGTTACATAACGCCGCAAAAACTTATTAGGATCTCGGTTAAACAGCGCCAAACACTCCGATGAATCGCCCATTCGACGTTGCTTTTGGTCTACAGTGAGCAAACGCGGCACCCATCGCGCGCAAAGCTTTTTCATTCCCAAATATTGGTGCAAAATATTAAAAACGTGTTCAGATGAAATGCTCACCATCTCTGCTATCTCTCGCAACTTTAAGCGCCGATCATTCAATACAATTTTGTGATTTTTTTTGATCATATCCGGATTCGTGACTTCATTTGGACGGCCAGACCTGTGGGCGTCTTCGCAGCTCTGTCTTCCACGTTTAAAATCAGTTACCCAGGTGTGAATTGTACTCAATGCAGGAGCAGAATTACCTAAAACACTGTCTAGCTTGGTTTTAATCTGGGTTGCTGTTTTCTCTTTTAAAAAGTAAAACTTTATCACCGCACGAATTTCGTTTCTTTCCATTGTTAAGAAAATTTACGACAGAGAAAGTTCTACGTCCTCTCAAACAAATTCCATCAGTTCGATTAAATTCAAATTTGGCGTTCTATTTTCAAAAAGATGCCAGAATATAATGTAATATTCTTTTTTTGCGTATCATTTTTTAAGTTCGTCGTTTCGGCCAGTTATCAATCAGCCAAGGTATAATAAGCTTCCATTAGGTATTGTATATAAGATGATGATGATGATAACTGTAAGTTTGATAATGGCTATATATTAGCATATGCTTGCAGTTCTTTAAACAATGCCGAAATTTCCAAACGTGTATCTTTAAAGACTGAGAAGTTCTGTTCAGTGCTTTTGGATCCAGGGTATACCTTGATGCAAAATCTTACTTTTTGGTAGCATATGCTTGGGTTACTTCAGAAAAAGTAAAAAATCACTATATGTGTCAATATAAATTTCGAACAGTTCCCTCGATTCCTCATGGATCCCATCATCAGACCACCACTAAGTGTCAACGGGACCAACTTCGGATTATACCCTTTACATCAAAAAAATATATTTGAAAATCGGTCCACAGACGGCGGAGTTATTGTTGAACATCCAAAAAAAATATATATAGCCGAACGTATAACCGCGTCCTTTTTTCAAAGCTAAATTAATCACTTTTATACTTTGACATTTATGGTACAATATCATTTTATTATTTGGAAGTCGGTTAAAAAATAACTTGTGACCTGCCTACTAAAGTATAATAATCAATCTATGACATTTAGTTCGTAAAGATTTTTTGTCGATAACTCAAACAAGTGACAACACTATCACCATAAAACATAGTCATAAACAAGGGAATTAGGTGGTAGGGAGTTTTTTTTGTATTGTCTTATTTCGTCTTTAAGTTTCATTCAATGAATTCAACGGACTTTTAAGTAACACATTTGCGTGCCTCGTATTTTATTTCTGTATGTTTTTGCCCACTGTTTAAAATAAATTGTCACTAAAATGCATAATTCATTCTTAGCATATTCTATAAACTAAACATTTAGTAATGCAAAAATATATAGGTAGGTGTACTATACAATATCTGTATGGTATTTTTTTCTCCATATTACAAAAATTTCAATAAAACTTCAAAATTACTGCACGAGTTCCTTAGCGCGCGAACGAGCAATGACATCCCGGCGATTATAGCCGGCGACGTGACGTCACGCGTTTAGCGGTCAAGCTCGCGCTGATTTTAAAAAGATCCAACTTTGAATATTATTAGAATATTCAGTTTTTGAGATATCAAAAAAATTCTTTCACTAATATTTTTTAGATTTTATGTTTGATTTTTATACATTTTAAAATAATCACACTCATCTAGCTCATTGTGATACAGATAATTGTCAATTAATTAAACATATTTAAGTGTTTTTTGATAAATGCACTCTCTAATAATTATGCATCGTGGTTTAGTATTATGCTCAGTGTTTCTCTCTTACGTGAAAGTCCCTACTTAAGAAATGTTCGTATACACACAGCGAGCGTGACGCGTGCGTCGCGACGCAAGCAGGTGGAGAGCGTGCAGCTACGAGTGTGTGCGGAAGTGCGCGCAGTACAGATAGGTTTTGCGACGGACGCGCGGCCGCTTGCGACTGTTGCGTTGACGGGCGCGCGCGCGGCGCTACTTCTCAAAGCGAGTTATACGCAACTCGACTGCAGCGTCGGGAACATACGAGTCGATGATCTCAACCCGCTCACCAAGCATAAAGAGGTGAGTGCGTCTAAGATTTATTGACATGATTACGTCTACCGTTTCTATAGCGTGGCAATAAAAAAAAAGCATTATAACGAAATCGGTGGATAAATTTTGGCTACAGCTACATAATATGATAGATATCATCTCGAAACAAAAGTGCGTACTATGATGCACCGCTTACGGCGTGTGATGCTCCGCTTCCGGTGGAGGAAGAAGCGGTGCTATTTGACTGTCATATTTTTGCACAGCTTAATTTCCAATAAGTTATGAACGTCATTGGTATATTATATTGGTAGGATGTTGTGGTTCAGTCGAATAACGTTCAATGGAATAGATCATTTTAGAGAGATAATTAATTGGGTACTTAACCAATAAATACTACTTTCTGGTTCTGCTATTATATATATATATATATATATATATATATATATATATATATATATATATATATATATATATATATATATATAACTTTTCAGATCCTGAAAGTGCTAGGCGGCGACGTGATCAACGTGCAGATAGTGGTGTACAATACGGAGCAGTGCGCGAGCGAAGTGGACATGTCGGTGGACGCGCAGATTAACTGTCTGCGGATTGTGTTCCTCAACTGGTTCGTCAGCTCTATGCTGGTGAGTGTCGTTGATAAACCAGTGTATGATCTGATTTATATTCTCAGCAAAATGAAAGAAAAAAAAATCGTTTTGTCTCTACTAAGTGACATAGAAGAAAAGAGAGATGAAGTGCCTGGACATGTATTTTGGAACGAAGTTCCTTATGGGGCGATGCGGAGGGGTACCCTAGCTGGGAAAAAACGTCCGTAACGTAAGATTTTTATGTATAGTCTTTACACCTCAAATAGAACATAAAATTAATATTTTTATAATAAGGAACTTTATTGAATGAGATTATAAACCAGAGTAGCCTTATTCACAAAATTAAAGTTTATAAATATTGTAGTTCTTTTTAAATTTAGCTCATTGCCTTGAAAAATGATTTTTGTTTAATAAAAGTTGGTTATAAATAAGGTAAATGCTTTCAGTGGCTTCTTTCTCTATCAAAACGTATTCCTTCTTATCTATTTTCGCATAATACCTCAATACTTTTTACAGCTCATATCTTTACGTATTTCTTATTTTAACCCCATGCTGTTGACTGTTGTGGTGGATGTTGTTATAACAATATTTGTTTTTAACCACAATGTTTCTGCGCAGGACTTCTTAAACAACTTCCAAACGGCGCAACAGGCGATCATAGAGGCGTCATCGCAAGCGGCCGACGCGGCGCGTGCCAACGTGCAGACCGCGTACAAAAACTCAACTAAACTGGCGTTGCGCGTGCGTCTAGCTGCACCCATCATTATAGTGCCAGAAAACTCGAAGAGCATGAACGCTATGCTGATTGACTTGGGTCGAATGAATCTCAACAACAAATTCACTGACTTGCCAGTTGCTGTAAGTATTGACGTTTACTTACGCGTGCAAAAACTCCACGAACGTTCGCGTTGCGAATGCGTCTACGACTTGCCTGTTGCAGTAAATTATTCAAATTAATTACATACAGGAATTAGCGGTCACTATTAAAGGTGTTGTTTAATTTAGTACAACCTAATTCTTTTTTTACTTTCAACGGACTAGTATAGTTAAATGAATGATAATAACAAACATTAATATTCTAATAGATATACTAATATTATAAAGAGGAAATATTTGTTTGTTGGTATATTTGTTTGCGTTGAATATGCTTCGAAACTACTGGACCCATTTTGATAGAATTTGGCACCATTTTTTTTTTGTTTTAGTTTACACCACGGGGAAGGACATAGGCTAATTTTTATCGCGGTAAAATGTACGGTTCTTGTGGGATTTACTTTGGCACGCACGTAGTCGCTGGCAACATCGTAAATTTTTTTTTTTAAGGACGCCAGCAACACGGTGACAGTCGACGAATTGTTACTAGAATTGGAGGACATGAAAGTGTCGTGCGTAGTTCTATCTGAAGACCTTCAAGAAATAGCTCAAGAGAGAAACTTACTGAAACCGACGAGTTTCAAACTATTGGTTAAGAGAAGCCTGTCCGCTTGGTATGAGGCGTTACCGGATTTGGATGTGTCCGGACGAATGAAGACGATTGCTGTAAGTTACAACTTGCAGTGTTTTAAATATTTTATGTTAAATATGATTTTAAAATTATACTAATTGGTTTTGTAGATAACCGTAGGTCATAGTGACTACAAAAGTATAATGAAAATTCTAAACCAAAATCTTCAAGAGGGACAGAAGAAGGTTGAAGAGATCAAACCACAACTAACCACCGCTAAAGTCTCTAAAGTGACCGTCAAGACTCAGCCGTCTAGAGTACAGACGAAAGCGTCTATAACCCCAGTGACACCTACCGACAGTAAGCCGAGGACGACCATAAAGTTTGCCTTCACTATGGACAGCTTTGTTATAAATCTCATGAACAATGTTTTGGTAAGTATTTCAGTAAATTTTCAAGACTTTAAAAGGCAAAGCTTGTCAAAGCTGGTTGAAACAGAATACTTTATAAATGGTTCGAACCTGAGGAATCAGTAGTTCGAACTGACAGATGCTTTCAGTTTTAGATAGCCATTTTATCGAAGAAGGATATAGGTCCAATAATCCTTTTCATAAATCTCACTTTTTTTACCCGAATGGATGTTAAAAGAAGACATAGTGTAACTGACTCATTTGTAGATGTATGTATTATGTATGTATGTGTGTCATTTTCGCAGTTGGAAGGTAGCGAGCAAGCCCGTGACGTGGACCTCGCGCGGTTCTGCCTCGCACTGCTGTCGGTGAAAGGACGCATGTTCGCGGACGGCTCGCTGCACACCGCGGTGCTGCTGCTCGACTGCACGCTCGACGACACGAGGCCCGCGCGCGGTGACAAAATCACCAGGTGAGGTCGCGGGTGGATCAGCCCCTTTTTGGGAATAGGGGTCGCTGGTCACAATCGATGTCTTTATAGGGTTATGATCACCAAAATCCGGTGATTATCTGATAAGCGCATCGGTCGCGGATAGAGCAGCGGATTTATATAGATATTTTAAAACTGACCATTGAGTGGCGTACAATATGTGGCGTGTCCTTATTCATTGCGTTTTACATGCATTACGATTTGTATGATGATGATTGATTTTCAGATATTTAGAGAGACGACGCGAACCAAACGACGTAAATGTAGACTTATCTCTCATGGAGTCGTCTATGGATAAAGTTAGGAGCATGATAGACGTCACATACACTATGAAAAATTCAGACACGTTCAGTAAGTTTCAGTTATTTTATATTAGCTATTACGATTACGATTTTTATGTAATTTTTTCTGTCTATTTATATATTAATAACTACACTGGCGGACACATAAACTGCATCACAGTGTAAGAACACATCCAATCAAATTTTATTACGAAATATGCAAACTTTTTACATTTATTGGTATTGGCCTCGCGGGCCACGTTTTTGGCGATTAACGAATAATATCTCTTCGATATTTTTGTGGACTGTATGTCATAAGGTATCTGGCGTCGCCAGGTTAATATGCAGTAATAATTAGATGAGAATGGAGAGGTATAGGAATGATCCGCTTACCGAACCAGCTTCTGTGCGGGCGTCTGCAGCTGGAGTCTTCTCTCTTTCTTCTACTCACAACACTTTAGTCTTTCCAGCATTCTTATCGCGTTCTATAGGAATATATCTTACTTTCGTGGGCGGTAATTAATAGCGAAAAAGTCTAAATAATACACACGCTGTCCGCGATTGCACTCTCGACGCGTACTTGCACTCTCGACGCGCACTTGCACTCTCGACGCGCACTTGTCTTGCAATGTCCGCGTATTCGCATTTCTGCGGTTAGCGCGGGAGCGGGGAAAGGGGGGTTGAAATACTGCTTTATCGATATTATGAGATGCCATTCATAGTGGCGTTCGACGCTTCTAGATGGCGCTACCAGGTATTGGAAAATAAAGGCTGGTTTATAAACACAAAAACAAAATCAAATTTAAATATGGTACTGTCACAAAAGAAAGAAAATATTCTATAGAAGAAATCTTGTAAATTTACTAAAGATTAACTCGTTGTTATGTTAATGTAGTGATTGATGGTTATTTTTTTTGTTTTGTTACATATTGAATTATCGTTACTAATTGTTTAATTGCTAGTTGGTTTTCATTTTAAACACTTTTTTCTCTCACGAACATGGACGTATCGTCGGAAAAATCCGCACAAATTGTTGCTCTAGTGCAGCAAGGCCTAGACCAACGAACAATTGCTGCAGATTTAAATGTAAACCAGTCTACGGTTTCCCGAGTTTACAGCAGGATTATGGAGACAGGTTCATTCAAAAGAAGACGTGGAACCGGCAGAACTCGGGTGACAACGTCTATAAGCATTAAAAATGAGCTACACCAGGTACGTGACGTAGCAGTTAGTGCACGAACCATAAGAAGGCTAAAAGAGCGTGATATCACATCTTTTAGACCCGCAAATGGACCAAAATTGTCTGCAGCTAACAGGAAAGCTCGACTAAGATTTGCTCGTGAACACTTAAATTGGACTGACGAGCATTGGACTTCCGTATTATTCACTGATGAGTCTAGGACCTGTTTGTACGGTGCTGATAGTCGCAGACTAGTCTACCGTAGACGAGGAGAGCGATACTCTCAAAATTGCATTGAGGAGAGGGTTCCGTTTGGAAGCGGGTCTTGTATGGTTTGGGGCGGCATATCGATGGATGCTCGAACTGAACTTTTGTTTATTGACGCAGACACACATGGCCGTGGTAACCGTGGTTTAACATCACATCGCAATATAACGGAGATATTGGACCCTCATGTGGTTGGTACCTTTTAGCGGATTTATAGGCGAAAACTTCATTCTAATCCAGCATAATGCTCGTCCGCACGCAGTGAGACAAGTTGAGCTCACTAGGTTACTCTCAGGTTGAGATTCGTTCCATGGATTGGCCAGCACGTAGCCCGGACCTCAATCCGTGTAGGACAGCCTAAAAAGAGCTGTATTTACAAGAAATCCGGTCCCAACAACGGCTGCGGAGCTCAGAGTTGCATTGTCACAAGAATGGGACAATAATCCGCAAGATCTTTTAAAAACACTGATCAGGTCGATGCGAAACCGACTTGAATCAGTTATTAGTTATTAAACAAAAAAAACTTTCTTTTCCTACTATTGTAAAATTTTCTTTATAAAGCCGTTTTTGTTCTATTCACTGTTTCATTCCAAAAAGCTGCAAAAGGAGTAATTTCATTCTTTTAGTGAGAAAAGTTGACCTATACACAGATGAATTGATTTATTTATCAGATTAAGAACCAGTCTTAGCATTATCATTGAAATAAATAAAAATAGTTTGCACTTTCACTAATTATATTTAATTGCAAGTTATCTTGGACTGTGATGCATTATGTGTCCGCCAGTGCATTTGAATATATATATTTTAAAATAATATATGACGATGAAGTATGGTATTCCTCAAACATTTATATTGCAGTTGACATGAGAATATTCAGTTTCAATTTGATCCTCGCTATGGATTTTCTGAACAAGATAGCGGAATTTGCGACGACCGGTCTAGCTGCAGAGCCACAGAATGAGGAAAATGATGAAAATAATGACATCAAAGTCATTAAACCTATCGAAAAATCACTGGATACAGTGGCTGTAAGTAAAATATTATCCTACATTAGACTAGAGCCTAGACGTACAAGAGAAAATAATAAAGATCCAGCGATTTTTAAACTGTTTTGAACTAAAAAATGTTAGGATTTATATTATAACACAAGCTCTTAAAAGCATACCTTTATTAAAAAGGTTGGCAATGTATTTTTGACTTAGGTTTTTCCGGTGTAAGGGTATAAAGGAATCGCTACATGATAAGCATATCTTCTATCACGCGATGTGTTTGCCCTATTACAGTATATTTTTTGTAATTTCAGAAAAAGAAAACATCTGTAGTATCCGCCCCGACTGCCACAGAGCAGCCACAAAAGGCGTCAATGATGACCATCAACATCAAGATTGAGCAGCCAGATATAATACTGGTCGAGTCGCTCGAACATAAGGACTGTGACGCTCTTGTACTTAATGTGAGTTTAATTAACGCTTACGATGGTCTTCTGTTGTAAAACTAGCTATGTACCCTGGTTAAAAAATAAAGTTGACAGTGTGCCAACATATTACTGTAGTAAAGTGGCATCATAAATAGCAGCGTTTTAACTATCAATAAAACGCTATATATATATTGTGCCGCGCCGCCCGCCGCGCCCATTGTGTTTCACATAAACCAGGCAGAAATAAAAACTGTAGGCTTCGAATTTAGAAAGTATTTTAATAAGCGTTTTATTGGTAGTTAAAACGCTGCTATTAAAAAACTGTTCCGAAATTCGAAGCCTATTATATATATATATATATATATATATATATATATATATATATATATATATATATATATATATATATATATATATATCGTCGACGTGTGATATCGTGGTAGACGTGTCTGATATCGCCTGGTGTGAAAGCTAAGAAAAGAAAATTATCAATATTATCAATATTACGAAAAAGAAAAATAATCGATAAATATAAATGATTTATTGATCTAAAATCTAAATGATAAATATTTTAATTTTAATGTACAATTAAATAATAACACTAACAATAATATTGCGCTATAAAAATATATAAATAATAAATAATGCGCTTGAATGCTAATTAATAATCACCGTATAAAAATAGTCAATGAAATTAAACCAATCAATACTTACCAAAATCATTAATTTCACTTAAATAAATAATAAATATATATATTAAATAATAAATATATAAATATATATAATAAATAATAAATATACTGTGGACTATTACTCTACAGGTTTAAACAATTTCGTTACTGAATGAACATCTTGATAAGATTTTATTATTCTTTTATAATATTTTAAAAATACGTTTTGTGAACGCCAGTTTCCTCTCCGTAAAATTTCATCGATAGGATTCTTTTGCATCCATATATTAGAAGCAACAGCAGGACGAAAGCTTCCTGGTGTAGCTTTAATACCCGCTTCTGATAGCAATGATTTTAACCAATTAGAAATAGTTGTTTAAGATGCCGCTTTAGGTGGACTACAAACTGTCAAAAATTGGTTATTTACCTTACGCTCTTCTCGTCTTGTTTTAGATAAACGTAAAGAGATTTTATTCAAAAAGTAGGATCTAGAGCCTGATTTTTCTCATTCGCAAAGGGTTTCCACCTAGATTGTCTATAATCAGCGTTATCTGTCTTTGAACCGTATTTAGGCCATAATATAATACTATCGTATAATATAGAAAAGTTCTGAGGGTCGACAGATAAGTGTAAAATCACGTATACGCCGTCCAGAACAAAGCAGTATAATACAAGCCGTACGCCTAGAGCACTCATATAAGGTTAAAATATACCATATAGGAGGTTTAATGAAAAACCTCCTCTTGGACATTTATTACAAATTGATTTTAAAATGTGCTGCACAAGTGGATGAGAACTAAGTTGTCTACATTCGTAAGGGTCACACAAAGTTGACACTACGGATTTATGAAGCATAATGATATTTCTAGAAAACTTATGTACTTGAAAAAGATCTGATAAGTATCTTGCAAGATCTGACCCAGTAGGCGTAACTATAGGTACATTATTATGTTGTGCCCAGACACACCAACGTCGCCATGCACACTCATAAGACCTTCTAGTAGAAGGGGTTAATCTGATCGGGTTTCCAGTCCTTTAGTGCTTGGGTCCATCCCCACATATCCAAACTTCTATCATCATTTCCTGTACTTGAGGAGGTGGCTGATTGGTTGTTGTATCGACAAGGACTTTGTCCAGATCGAAAATCGTGAATGGAGCTTCTAAAGCCCGATTGCGCATGTCCGGACGCCAAAAAGCCTTCTCCCATTTTCGTGCTATTATTAGGAACGTCCCCTGGGCGTTGTTCAAGTTGTTCAAGTTGCGAGAGCACTCGAGGCATGAGGAAGGGTGGTGGAAACACCCAAGCAAGGGGATAGTTCCACGGCCGACTTAATGCGTCGTGAAATTCCGCTTGGTGGTCTGTCATATCCAGGCATAATGTGGGACTACATGGGCTGACCGGGAGGCAAACAGGTCTATCACCGGTAGACCCCATTTCCTGAATATTATCGCGGTAATCCGAGGCAACAGATGCCATTCTGGAATTGGTTTCTGTCTCGATAAACGGTCTGCTTCCACATTGTACCGGCCGGGCAGATGGTGAAGTGATAGATTTATATTGTAATGATCTAGGATAGTAAATATCTGACGTGACAGATCTAACAGTGAGTGGGATCGAGTGCCCCCTTCGTTTCTTAGGAACGCAAGGGTCGTTCGGTTGTCTGACTGTACTGAGATAGTGGTATTCTCTAAATATGGGGCTATTTTTTGTAAAACTTTGAGAATAACTAACATCTCCTTGTGGTTAGAGTGCAAGGTTTGCTCGAGGTTCGACCAAGTTCCTGACATATGGAAATTGTCTACTTGTGCCCCCCAACCCGACCCCGATGCGTGTAGGTTCAGAACCCACCACTGAGTTTCTACTAACGTCTGCGTCGGCACAGGGTAAAATTTCTTTGGGGGCATGTCCCGCAGATTTTGGCAAAAAATTAAAAGGTTTCTGTGGTTGAGTCGACCCCTTGTTACATAAAAACTTGTGAAATTGAGTAGACCTACTAAGGACTGAATTATTTTTAAATTGGCTATCTTTGAATGAAGTATTTCTAAACATTTCTGTCTTAAACGCTGACTTTTGTCGGTTGGTAACCATTATGCCCAGAAACTGTAAAGTTTGCTGGGGGTTAAGAATAGATTTTGACCAGTTTACTGTCCAACCGAGGTAAATTAATAAATCTAGTGTCAGTTGAATATGTTTGCGCAACATCTCTATGTCTTGGTGAATAATTAAGAAATCGTCTAGGTACACAATTAGACGTAACCCCTGTTCTTTTAATACCTGAGCCACCCAATTCGTTAAAGATGCAAAAACCTTGGGGGCTGTCGCCAGACCGAAAGGCAGGCACGTCATCTGAAAGAGGTTGCCTTGATAAATTAAACGTAGGAAACATCTGTGTGAAGACGCCACCGGTACGTGAAAATATGCATTTGAAAGATCGATCTTTGCCATCCAATCCCCGGATTGTAGAAACGCATGAATTTTCTGCATGTTCACCAGGCGGAACTTGCTTATGTGTAAATATTTGTTGAGGTTCATTAAATTGAAAATGGGACGTTGCGAACTGTCCTACTTTGCCACAAGAAACATTCGAGAATTAAAGCTTGGTGCCACTGGGGCTTTCTCGAGGATATTCATATCTATTAGTTGTTTTATGGTCAACCACATTTCCATGGAACAAGGTGTTTGGAGCGGATGGTCTGAAAGATTCGGTAAATATAGGGATGGTTTTATTTTGAAAGGGATCCTGTATCCCATGATTATTTTTAGTATTAAGGAGTCTTTACCCACCTGTTTGTAAACTGTACGAGTTGTTGACCTGCTTTGAATGAGTCAATATTTCTTTTTATAATTTCCGTCTCGGCGAGAGGCGGTGTTTGAATAAGATGGCTTGTTGGCTTGCCCACTCCCCGAGGCCATACGTGGACCTCTGGCACGAAAAATCCTTCCTTGCGTAGGAACACGTGGAAAATTATTAAATGCAAAATGGTTTAAATTCATCCCTTGCGCAGGTGGCATAAAAGAATTAAATGGTCAACCTTGCGTAGGCATTGAATTATTATTATTATTATTAAAACTTGGACCACTGTGCGCTAGTGAAATCGGAAACTGATTCTGCCCTTGCCCTGGACCTGCTCCAGTGTTATAAAAATTTGCATTGTCAGAATAAAATTTCTTAGGCCGAACTTTTTTTTTATAAGGCCTAAAATTTTATTTTTATTTTAATTTCAGCTGAAAAGTTATCTTTAGTAAACAAATTTTCACAAGACGGAGGTATTTTTCGGAGGTTAGATTTAACAAATTTATTTTTAACGGACTTTAAAGCGTCCCTAGGCTGTTGTATCATATCAGCTTGGTGGCCACATGCCATTTGCAGTAAATCATTGGATATTTTATTATAGTCACCTTGTGTAAAAAGTTCACATATTTTAGTTTCTAATGATTTCGCATCAGTTACTTCAACAGAACTAAGCCAAGAAATAAAATCTTTAATGACCTGCTCTAATGATTCATTTTGCTTTAGTCAAGCTAAAGAAATGGCTGCGAAACCGCGTTCAGTATAGCTAAAGTTCATAGCAGTTTCATATGGTTTTAGTTCGTTATTACATTCCAATTCTATAAATCCGGGATTTGCACAGTACAATTTCTGTACGTACGTCTGAATATCTTACTTCCGACCAATGGGCGCTCTCGCTATCCGTAATTTATACTTTTTTATTAACAACCGGATGTCAAGATCAACTGACCGGTGTGAAACTTGTTTGTAGGAAAAGAGGAGGGACGTACATGCGAAAATATATAGAAATAGAGTAACCGCTACAGATAATAAAAACAAACACGCTATCTCACATATATATAAATAGGCTTCAAATTTCGGGACAGTTTTTTAATACAGAGTATAACCATGGAGGAATTATTACTATAGAGTGTCCAATGCCCATACTTTAAAATGTGCATCATTTTTTAATTCTCTCGCTGACCGTTTTTTTTTTTTTTTTTTTTATTTATGTTCCCCCTACCGTAAGCAGGGCCAATTTTTTGCTTTGTTTTTTGATTACATTTTATGTTTTATTTTTAATTACAATTTTTGTTATTACATTTCTCTTTGTTTACTGTCATATTCTACATTTCTCTTATTACTTCTTACATTTATATCTTTTACATCCTATTAACTATTTACTTTACATTAACTTTTACGTTTAGTTTTACATCTTCTTGGATTCTTTCTATTTGTTACATTTTTGTTTGCTTATACAGCTCTATTTCCTGCTTACATTTATACATTTCTTTTACATTTCCTTTACATTTGTCACCACATCAACATTTACTTACACTACTTTTCTTTTGCCGTTTCTTACGTTTATATCTTTTAACATCCTATTAACTATTTACTTTACATTAACTTTTACATTCACATTCACATTTTTACATTTTCTTGAATTCTTTCTCTTTATTACATTTCCTTGCTTACTTATCCAACTCTATTTCTTACTTAAATTTATACATTTCCTTTACGTTTCCTTTACATTTGTCACTACATTAACATTTACTGCATTCATTTTTATTTCTCTTATTACATTACTATTTATTTCTATTTCATTTAAATTTTTTCTTTTACATTATTCCTTATAATTCCTTATTATTATAAATGTTATCAGGTTTTAATTTAGATTTATTACTGTATTTTACTATTCTAATTTCATATAATTTGTAATATAATTCGATTTAATTTAGTTACACTCTTTTGTTTGTATATCATTTCCAGTTCGGAATGTCCACCCCGAACTAGTTTTGCATCAAGTTTATATCATAATAATACCGGTGCAAAAAGTGTGGGTACCAGTGCGCGAGCGCGCGAGCATATAATAATGGCATCAGTTTACATTTGTTTATAAGACTAGTTGGTGGTAGTCGCAGTGTATTGTTGTTGTTGCTAAATGTAATTTTTTGCTACTGCTATATATGCTGCTTCATTTTACATGATCATATATATGCTGAGACAGTTATTATTAATTCAATACACGTACATAGAGTCTAGTCATAGTCTTAATAAAAACATTGGTTCTATTAAAATCATTTTAATAAATTGTCCAATATGTTTTCATTGCCTGCTTTGACTACTGGTGCCACTAGTGGTATTCTAGTCTTCAAGACCGTATGCCACCGTCGCTCGCGCCATGGCATCCCACTTCTGTCGGACCGGGCATTTCGTGCTGAAAGCGTTATGTGCTATTTCATGCAGTTTCTCCCCTTTGCAGTTAATGCAGCAAGCATTATTCCCGGCCTTCAGCTCCTCGCTCTGAGACTGGTGGTGTGTCCCGGAGCAATGGCTGCACCTCTCCTCGGCGGTACTGCAGAATCGCCGCCCATGTCCGTACCCTAAACAGCGTGAACACTGTATCAGGGGGGACTGGTCGGCGACTCGAACACGCTGCATATCTATATATAGATAGCCCGCCTCGGTGAAGCACAGCCACAGCCCCGGCGACACAGTCAACACCACGTGCTCAGTGCCTTCATCCTTTCCCCGCTTTCTGTATTTAACCTCCATCCTACAGTCCTTCCCGTCCAGGACCTGCTGTATGAGGTGCTTATTTTGACTTTTTATTGCTTGTTCTCGCTGACCGTTAGATGACACTGAGTGTATCGAATCTACAAAATTAGCCATTTATTATAAAATAAAAACGCCATCTCTAATACTATGTTTGAAGCACGTCATAGATTATCTAATATTTAAAAAAAAACCTCAATAGGTGGCGCTAAACAACTTAAGGTTGTAAAGCTGCTTTTTTATTATAGGTACCTAGCCGACTAGCGTACTATTCCTATATTTTTGTAAATTTGTAATTTCTCTGCGTGCGCGTGTGGAGGGCGAATTAATGTTGCCATACATAAAAAATAGATACCCAACATTCTGGAATTTATTCTAATAAGCTATAAATATAAGTGTTTATACAAAGTGTACAATTATTTGACATTATATTATTTTGGTTCTGTAATGACCAGTGTTGCAATGCGCAATGCGCATGGCGCAATTTACGGCGTTTTATTAATTTGAAAAACCTCTATCTTTATACCTTAACCTAAACACTTATGTTTAAAATTTATAAACAGAGGTAAACATTATAAGAAGAAGATGTTGCTAACACTCTTTTTTGCTTTTTTATTAACAATCTTTTAACTCGATTTTTGAACATGGAATAAAAGTTTATAACGTCTTGGGTTTATTTCTCTCGAGGAAAATTATATTGAACGAAATCGAACTAGCTTTATTGGTCCATGGTATAATCTATTTAAGTCACAGATTAAGCGGAACGCCCACAACCTGCTAGAACAGTTTGGCGATTAATGATTTTTTGTGAAAAAATCTTAAAAATATCTCTGTCAGTAATATGGCACCGAAAACATAACTCTGTCGCTACTTACTTGGTAATTAGAGAAAGAGAGATGAAATTATAAATTCGCAGATGGAGATGCGTCTGAAGATGCGTCGCACGGAGGAGCGTTTAGTGATGGACGGTCGCGTGACGGGCCTGCAGATGTTCGTGCGTACGCGCGCGGCGCCGCGAACGCTGCTCGCGCCCGCAGAACTCGCGCTCATGGTGTCGCAGCAGACGGGCGACGGTATGCACGTCGACATCGCGATCACTGACATCAAAATCACCGTGTCACCAGGTACGACAGTTTCTAGTCCAAGGAACCATCCAAATTTACAGGTGTAGGTTCTTTAAGAGGGCGCACAACGCTAGAAAAAAATCTGATTTCACCGGCGCGCTTCACACGGCCCCGCACTCATCCAACGCATCGAAAACGTCTCCGCGGGCCGCGTCGTCGGGCTTTGTACGAACTACGAACATAGTATACGCAAAAAAGGTCAGATAAAACTTGACTAAATGCGAGTCGGATTATGCGTCTGTACTTTTACTGGTGAAAAATAAAATGAACAGTATAATAAATAAAGCCATTATTATACTAATAATTTTATTTTACGAGCAAAAAATGGCTAACCTCAAACCATTAATTAAAACAGTAACTTTTGCTAATCTTATATACTTATAATAAAATTCTAGACTTATGACAATATGTCTGTCTTATGTTTGTTTGCAATGTACGAGGAAATTACTCGATTTAGATAAAATTTGGGAAGGCCATCGTCAAGATCGCGAATATATTTTTGTACAAAAAATAATATTATTTCTTATTGGGTATATGGGTCTATATGGGTATTATTTCTAATTCATATTTCTTTTGAAAATTAAAGATTCTCAGATTTAATTCTCCGTTTAAATTTTGCAGCCTTATAGCACCACCCTCTATTTAACGCTTTTTTACGGACACTTTTTAACCGACTTCCAAAATAGGAAGCGGTTATACGTTCGGCTGTATATAAACACACCGGCATATTTAGCGGAACACAAAGAAGGTCCATAATTAAAAAAATATGGTTTTATTTTAAAATTTACTTACTGTAGTAAGTAGATTTTAAATTACTACTTACTAACCTAACCTAACCTAAAAAAATCTTCTTTTGTTATTTAAAGTTTCATTTGTTTTACTTAAAATGTGATCACATTAAGAACAGATTTTGCGAGTAAAGGCTATTTGTGAAAAATGGTACATTTTTGAACTTTTCATGTAACCGGGAAAAGTGAAAATTAATATTAAAATAACAATTAATTAAATTAGAAAAATGGTGATTAATATCGCGTATTTCCTCCACGTGCTCTTATTAAAGTTTCTACCCGTCTAGGCGTACTGAGAATGATGTTATCGATGGTATCCTGGGATAGTCTCCGCCATTCCTCAACTACGGCGATTCGCGGTTCACCCACGTTGGCAGGAGCTGGAATTCTGGACTTAACTTTTCTTTTCAGCAAGTCCCAAACGTGCTCTATTGGGTTCATATCCGGTGACCTCGACGGCCACTCCATAACAGTGATATTCATATCATTAAGATAAGCTTGAGTTACCCGAGCGGTATGCGGCCGAGCATTATACTGCATAAAAACAAAATCGTCACCGATATATGGGGCAAACGGTACGACATTTTCTACTAAAACTTCTCTGATATAGCGGTCTGCAGTCAGACTCCCTCTGTCAATCACTACCAAGTCTGCGAGCTTCCAAACAAATGCCCGCCCAAACCATTATTGATCCACCACCGTATGCAACTGTAGTTTCAAAATTTTTCTGAATGTATCGTTCTCCTTTGTGTCTGTATATTCTTTGCCTGCCGTCAATTTGATTTAAGAGAATTCTGCACTCATCACTAAACAATACCTTACTCCATTGGTCCGCGTTCCAAAGTCGATGTTCCTGAGCAAAAGTTAACCTGTTTCTACGATGATTTACCTCGAGCCTTGGAGCCTTGGCCATTTGTGCCCAAATGAACCCAAACCAGCTTCTTCGAACCTTCTTCGTACCGTACGCTCACTTACGGTTACACCCCGCACTGCTTCTAACTCATGTCGGGCTTGGACGGCCGTCAAACGGGGGTTCCTACGTACACGCAGCCGAATGAAACGATCATCCCTACTCGAAGTGCGTCTTTTTCTGCCTTGTCCTGCTCTTCTCACATAAGTACCGGTCTCCCTGAACCGTTGGATACTGCGATGGATCGTTGAAACTGGTCGACGAAGATCTCTGGATATCACTCTGTAGGTTTGACCACTTCTTCGCATTTCGAGTGCCCTCCTCAACCCCAAAAAGATACTAACAAAAAACAGTATTTCAATGAAATTTTAAATCAAACTCAGAAGGAAGAAATACTCGAAGTTCGCTCCAGATAAGGTGTATTTGAATAAAATTAAAACAATTGCATAAAATTGCATAATAGAAATTTTTGGAGTTATAGAAAAAAAAATGCAATGCTCTACTTTGAGACACAAGCGATGTTTATACATATGCTATTCATATATTCAGGATTTTCAAATTTCTTTTTCTCCCATCACGAAGAAAATATGTGGTTGTGGAGTTACTAAAGGGGGAGGAAATTTTCATTATTTTTTCAGTAGGATGTACCGTTTCCGAGATAGAAGCGATTATAGAAAAAAATATGGCAATGCTCTACTTTGAGTTACGAGCGATGTATAAAGAAATAGAAATGTTGGAAAATTCAGGATTTTCAAATTTCTTTTTCTCCCATCATGAAGAAAATATGTGGTTGCAGGCAGGGTTACTAATGGGGAGGATATTTTAAATAAAAATATATTTAAATAAATAAAAAATAAAGATATATTTATTACCAAAAGTATACAAAATTTCCTGAAAACCCGGATTTCTGATGTAAGTTTTCACTTGTGTTTCAAAAATCAGTGCACTCTCCATTTCAAAATTAGTACAAAAAAGAAAACTACTTAGTATAAAATAAAAGTTTTAGGATTAAGTTGTATAACTAAGTATTAAAAGTTTTACATTAAAATAGCAAAATGCTTTGTGTATGAGTATGTGTATTTTGTGTGTTGTATATTTGTGTGTGTGGTGTTTGTGCGTGCGTGCGTGTGTGTGTGTGTGTGTGTGTGTGTGTATGTGTGTGTGTGACACTCTAGCCCTACGACATAGTTTTGGGATCGGTAGTTAGTAGAAGGTACCACCAGGATGCCATGTGTAGTTTTATCTTTCTAAAGATAGCAAAGGGTTTTGTGTGTGCGTTTGTGTGTGCATGTGCTTGTGTGAGTCTGTGTGGCACCCTAGCCCTACGACAAAGTCTTGGGATCGGTTAATGGTACCACCAGGGTGTTAATTTTTTCATTAGGATGCATCGTTTCCGAGATAGAAGCGATTATAGAAAAATAAATGGCAATGCTCTACTTTGAGATCCGAGCGATATATAAAGCTATAGAAATGTTGGAAAATTCAGGATTTTCTAATTTCTTTTTCTCAAATCATGAAGAAATTATGTGGTTGCAGGATTACTAAAGGGGAGGAAATTTTCATTATTTTTCATTAGGATGCACCGTTTCCGAGATAGAAGCGATTATAGAAAAAAATATATGGCAATATGGCTCTACTTTGAGATCCGAGCTATAGAAATGTTGGAAAATTCAGGATTTTCAAATATCTTCTCCCATCATGAAGAAAATATGTGGTTGCAAAGATAATAAGTTGGTAAAATACATCCACCATTTTGAAATTTAAAAATAAATGATTTTTTTTTGTAACTAACATCCCCTTAAACCTAGAACAGGACACCTAGATACATTTTATTAAAAATAAATGTTAGCTATCATTGAAATTCAAAATGGATATCATTTTTGTATTCAACACCCCTAAAAACCGAATACGACACCCATATCAATTTTACGAAAAATAAATATCCGCCCATTTTGAAATTTCAAATGAATGATTTTTTTGTAATCAACACCCCCGAAACCGAGAAAAATTAAAAATGGGAATTTTGTACGCACCTTTACGTTTTTTTGTGTGCTCGTTTTGATGCTTATTATGTTTTTTGAATTACCTACATCAGTGAAAATATATGTGCCATTCTTAAACTAAATGTGTACTCTCAAATTGTTGCCAAGATAGTTATTCGTTCACCAAAATAATATCTGTCTGCCAGTTTGGAATATTCAGTTAATAACAAAACTGGTATCAATTAGTCGCCACAATTGGCATTTTTTGTTCCTTACATTCTTTCGCCAACATTTTGGCACATTTTGCATTTGACGAGCGTACCAATGTGTTGCAGTTGACCTATAAAAGTGCGATTATTATAACTCGAAGACCAGATTTAAAATTGTAAATTTTAAAAAATTTATGTTCATTGTACATACATTGTACATTTTTTACATTGTACATTGTAAAAACAATTCAATAAATTTACAAAGTTGATGAAAGATTTCTGTGTTAGTGCTTCAACCGGTTCGCACTCATCAGCCGCTTTGCCGCCGCATACAACTTTGAAATACAAAATAATTGTAAATGAAAGGTTTGTAAGATAAAATTATACGTACATACAGGGTGACCTGAAATTCGATACATTCCTTTGAAAGACAGAAAGTAGACCTCATTTACAGTAATATTTTTCATGGCATCCCCTATCCGAAAGTTGATATTTACAAAGTTATTGAAATTTCAAAAATTTTTTCTTTATTTTCGACTTTTTGACTTTGACATGACGTATTTTTAAAAATGTTTGTCTTTTTAGTGATTTTTTTATGTATTTTAACGTATTTTTATGTACATATTTGTACTTTTTTTGGAAGCTTATGAGGTAAGAAAGTTATTTAAGGTATTTGTACGCATTGTATCATACAACTTTTTAAAGAAAATCACCTGTTTTTAAGAAAAATGTGCATTTTTCTTAAAAGAAAATTCTGTTTCATGTCTCATAATGAAAAATTCTCGCTTAGTTTGTCCCTATTAATTCCTT
This sequence comes from Phengaris alcon alcon, assembly GCA_037179445.1. NCBI lineage: Eukaryota > Metazoa > Arthropoda > Insecta > Lepidoptera > Lycaenidae > Phengaris > Phengaris alcon. The sequence continues at coordinate 976,585 of JAYRCH010000194.1, forward strand.
AAAAATATTATTTGACTTATTGACAGTTAAAATACATTAAAAAAATCACTAAAAAGACAAACATTTTTAAAAATACGTCATGTCAAAGTCAAAAAGTCGAAAATAAAGAAAAAAATTTTGAAATTTCAATAACTTTGTAAATATCAACTTTCGGATAGGGGATGCCATGAAAAATATTACTGTAAATGAGGTCTACTTTCTATCTTTCAAAGGAATGTATCGAATTTCAGGTCACCCTGTATAATACGATACATTCGCAACATCTCACATACATAGTTAGTATGTACTAAATACTATAAACAAAAACTCAATACTCCCATCAACACGCGAATGGTCAAAGTATCGATTAATTTTGCATATACTACACGCGCCGCTATTACTCCAGCGATAGTGACAACACAAACAATAAAATTATAGATATAAACCTTCGACAATTAGTCATGAGTTGAAGTTTTAATTTCTTATGTTCTCTTTTAGAGCGTTTTCTTTGATTTTTTTGGTTTTCCATAATTTCGTCGAAGTATTTTTTCGAGCCGGAGCACTCAGTACAGTAGTACAGTCCTCTCGTCTCAACGGAGCGATCACTACTTAATGATAAAACAATACATGCCCGTCACGCATGCCAGGTGAAACAGAACGAGAGTGTTCTACGCTGAATAAGAACGTAGTAAGCGCCGAAATAGTATTATTTTAATAACTCGTAAAATATACAATATATTTTTAAACCGCTAATACAGTCCCTAGATGACATAATTTTATATTATGTATTACAATATTGACTCGGTTATATACTTAGTTTTGAACATAAATTAATGTTAGTTGAAAATTGGACGTGAATTTGTGAATATTAAAATTTCATGTTTTTACTCAGTCCAGTTTCTTTTACATTTAATGTTATATCTATATTTAAAAAAAAAACAAACAATTTGTGGCTTAATATCAAGTGTAAAAATCAATTATAAGATAGACAATTTACCGTTGTACGCCCTCTTAACGCAAATACGTACGCCACTTACGTACGAGCATGTGTACGTTAAACAGTTATCTAAAATAAATATATTATATAGTATATAATATAATACATGAAAGTTAAGTCATTATAACATGAATTATATTGTATAACAAGGTGTACAGATATTATCATTAAAATTCTATAGCCAAAATGTATTATAGTGTACTTTGCGCGATATTTCGTGCAAGTTTTCAGTTGTGTGCAAATCATACTAGTCAAAACATATTTTAACCTTACTGTTGTAGTTTGTTTTATTTCTAGTTTTAATCGATTGGCCTGTATTATGATACCTATTTGTTTTTTTATAGATACAATTGCGTTATTAAGTCGCGTGTTGGCAACCGTTACCAGTCGCGAAGAAGACAACGCTGAAAAAGAAAACAAACCAATAATATACAATGACCTTTGGGAGATACAACCCTTCAAACCTAGCTCATACTGGTTCTTGAAGACAGGTATATATTTTGCAAAATAATTTAAACAAACATTAATTCTAGAAGAGATAAACTGTAAGAATCCTTCATCGTTTTAAAAGGTTAGATAGTACTTTTAGAATATTTTCTATAAACCCTCTTCGTTTAACGAAACAAAAATTTACGCTACAATTACGTCAATTTCTCGAGTTTATTTCCTTATTATATTCGGCCCCAGTAGAGTAAAAGCGTTGGAAGACAATACCTGTCCTTATGTGAGTAGTATATAAGTCAATGTTCCTATATCCTAATATAATATTAACAGAGGAAGCCCAAGAAGCCATAGACGCGGAGGATACGCCTACACCCACACCGCCGGCGGGCGAGGTGTGCATGATATCGTCGCCGGCCATACTGCTAGCTCTGGAGATCGATATCGGCAACGAAACCATTCCCGTGTTAGTCATGCAGGCATCGCTAGAAGCGCAGGCCAAGGACTGGAGCTCTGATGTGAGTAAAATGCGCGCTGTGCAAGGTCTCGGTAACACACGATCAGCTTAGAGAATATCCTGTTTTGTTAAATTCTATCACATGTCTCCCGTGTCAATTCCTGGACGAAAAGTCTATAATCTATATTAAGGATGTATTATACACATACTCTATCTTATTATCAATTAATTGCATTAAGTTTGATCAACTGTTAGGCGTGAGATTTTAATGATATAGTAGGGATTACGTATGTTTGTGTAGGTAATACTAACAATTTACGTAACAGATTCACTTGTAAAGGAAATTGTCAAATCCTGCCGGATTTTCCATCAAGAGCGGGCAAGTTTCGAACATATGTGATTTTATAGTACTTAAAAAGTTATTAAACAAAAAAGAAATATTATATTTTTAGAACTTGGGAATAAAAAGTAATGAGTCTCCGAAGATCAGAGAATTCATGTGCATGTGTACTTTTCTGTGGGAATCTTTGTCATCATATTATGCTGTAAATTGTCAATTTGAGGCGTAAAGGTGAAAGCTCCCATCTAGTGGCCCATTGTATAGATTTATGAAAAAAAAATGTTACTTGGGGTTTGAAATAGATCCCTCTATAGTCTATACTATATTTATACTATGAAAAACAATAGGCTAGTTTCATCTATCAAAATCAATTGATATAAATTGTTATTTATTTCTATCATAAGAAATACAAATACAACACTATTTTGTTTTATAAATATGCGATTTATTTATGATTTCAAAAATAAAACTGTAGTTTTATTATCTGTATGTCACGTGACCTAAAACGCCAGCCGTCATATTTTTCTTGTAAGTGACGACATAAACTTAATTAAATCGAATTTCTATTTATAATATATTAAAATAAACAACAGCGAAAGTTAAATCTAAAGTTCATGCACTACACACGCACATATGACATTTGTTTATTTCTGTTCTTATGACGTCACGATAATGGTGGCTGTCGTTTTGGCGTAAAAATTTATCGTTTAAATTTTAATCATTTTTTCTTTGCATAAAGATATATTATTTCCAGGAAATAAAAAATACTAGCTGAATAACGAATCGATACAAACATTTTAAAATATATATTTAAAAATAAATTAGAATAGCCTATTATTATGTTTTTGGTTTTCGTAACGTGAAAGTTTTCATTACGTAATTGACATCACCACAATTAGATGTTGCTTTTCCGCAAACCGCCGCTAGGGCAATTTATTGAATAATGGGTTAGTTTATATTTAATTAATTATCTTTTATCCCCCGACGATGTATAATATTATTGATTTCTTTTGTTACTATGTTCATAAAGTACAACTTACAATTAATACTTTTTGTAGCCACGTATTTTAATTACCAGGCTGTAAATGTATGGCGACTTGCCGATCTCCTTTAGGCTAACCTATGCACAACCTATATTGTTGATCATATATTGTTCTTACATCGCCGCAATCTTATAGTAACAATGTTAATTATACGTGACAGTTCTATATGGAGTCGACGTGGGCGATGCAAGTGTCGTACTACAACATTGGGCGTGCGGTGTGGGAGCCCCTAGTGGAGCCGGTCGAGGTGCTCAAAGATTCGCAGTATAAACACGTGCCCTGGGAGCTTAAAATGGAGGTGAGTGAGAGACCGCCTGGCCAGTGCGCGTCAATTAAATATAATCTAAAGGACATGTAGGAAAAGAAAAAAATATTAAAAAAAGAGCATGGCGTGTACGTGTTACTCACACGAGGCAAAACTAAAATTCATCATTGAAAATCCAAAAAGGTTCTGGACGCGCCTAAAGTAAAGTTAAAACCGTACTGTAGATAGTTGTTATGTAAGAACTTAAGAAGCATAAGTAGCTTCCGACATTGTATTATATATATTGTATTGATAGCGTTGACCTTGAAATTTCACATTCAAGCACTTCAAAAATTTTGGAACGTCCAAATAATCCTATACTGGTTCAGAACGTCAAAATAATCTCATAATGTTTTACCTAGGTGGTTATGCGTTCGAACGCAGACAGTCAGCTGGCCATAGACACGACGGACGAGGCGGCGAACATACAGAACATCGCGATGCGCCAGCCCAACAAGACCGTCACCATATCCAGCAGCGAGCCGCTTGAGCTCACCGTCACGAGCAGCGGCATCGATGTGAGTACAGTGAGGGATACCACGGTCTCACAGACAACCGGCGCGAAGATACAGAACATCGCGATGCGCCAGCCCAACAAGACCATGACCATATCTAGCAGCGAGTCGCTTGAGCTCACCGTCACGAGCAGCGGCATCGAAGTGGGTACAGTGAGAGATACCACGGCCTCACGGAAAACCGCCTTGAAACGCTTGCATTTCGTTTCGTCGAATAAGGGTTTCGGAGTAAAACATTGGTACACAAAATTTTAAATTGCATAAAAACTTATAAATTATTCTCCGAAGGAAGTAACCACACTTGAAATACTGTAGTGACTGGGACAGGCGGTTTTAAATGTCATATGGCATTCTCGTAACACAGTCAGCCTAGTCCTGAGGAATGACTACTAGAGATCTGAAAATGTCTCATTGGTACACGCCACAACCTGGGAGTTGAACCTGCACTCGAGTTTGAATCAAACGGGCTAGGCCACAGAGCTCTCACTAAAGTTCTTCTGTAAATACGATTATAGTTACTACTTAATAAAATATTGTATGTGTATTTTAGATGCTAACACAACTTGGAAACTCTTTTGTGGCAGCGGCGGCTGTAACAGACACGTCCGCGTCCAAATTGAAAATTGAAGATGTAAGTTGAATAAAAAAAAAAAAAAGTTATAAGATTGTATCCCAACAACAGGATGTAAAAGTAATTCAACAACTTGAAGTTATGAAAATCTGCGTATGGAAACGTACGCTACTTTAGCTATTACGTATCACATTTTTTTATCGAGTCGCTAGTAATTTAGCGACTATAACACAATCTCACTAAATATTTTAAAATACTTCTGCACATAATATCAAACTTATAAATTAAGCAGCTTGAAATTTTAAGGAACAAATAAAACAATTTATTATACAAAAATGGAAGTGTCCTTAGTAATAAAAATATTGACACAACTGAATAAATTTATCGATATTGCTGTCTTTGTCTGATACGTTGCAAAAGTCTTTTTATTAGTAAGGGGGTCAATACTTGTAATTTTTCAAGACATCCGAAAAGAAGTATGTGGGTGCTCCGTACGTTCTGCACAACTGCATCGGACTGACGGCTAAGCTCATGCTCGACAACAACAAGGACTTTTCCGTCTTCCCCACTGAAGAGTACACGTCATCTGAATATAAGTAAGTAATCAGTGGCTAAGCGAACAAAAGTTTTTCTGTGTTCCTGGCTCATGGACGTGTATTAATTACATTGATGTAATATATGTAATGTAATATAGTATATATAGTATGTAATATAATATAATGTAATATAGTGTGTAATATGATAAAAATCTTAAATATATTATAAATATGTATTATATACTGGGTGTAATTGTGGGTGACCGTCGGGACATAAATAAGGTAGAATAGGTACATGAAATAGAGTACTATGGCATGCTTATACTATTTTCCCTTTTTCGAGCGTGGTAAAAAATTGATTGACAACATCTCACTATCAATTTGTGATTATTATTATTAATTTAAATATTAATAGAACGATTTTAGAAAAAATAATGAAAGTATTGAAATTACAAATAATTGTTGTCACCCTAATGTTACACGATATAAACAGTAATAATAATTAAATTCTTGACGATTGGCGAATTTTCAAATGCATACGCCACACACGCATAGAAAGGTGGCGCAATTTACACGGAAGCGGCATTTCTACCGATAAACAACCAATACCGATAAATTACACCGCCTACCGCGTCCACGCCCGCGCCACCCCGCGCTCACCCCCCGCTCACCCCGGGCTCACCCCGCGCTCATCCCGCGCTCACCCCGCGCTCACCCCGCGCTCACCCCGCGCTCACCCCGCGCTCACCCCGCGCTCACCCCGCGCTCACCCCGCGCTCACCCCGCGCTCACCCCCCGCTCACCCCGCGCTCACCCACCGCACCCGGCCTAGATTTGATTTTTTTGCATTTACAATTTCAGGGCGGCCCCTGAAATTGTAATATTAATATAAATTGTAAATCTAGTCATACACATAATTGATAATTAGTTTTACGCCTCCACTGTAGGGTGACCAAAATTTATGATTTTTAAAGATTTTCCAAATTTCAAATACATAACATTGACATAAATAATTTTGTATATAGATTCCTTTGTTGAATTATGCCATATATTTCTCCCGAAGGTCTGCAATTGCATCCAGTATATTTCCCTTGTCTGGTATACCGTAGGTAAGACAAGTTATTCGGATACTTTGCATGGAGCTAGACTGACGTGGTGTGCAGCATCTATCGATATTATTATATAAATTATTATTATTTATAATCTCAGTAAAAAAAGACATTTAGTACATAATTGTTCATAAGATTTTTTTCTTAATAGGGAAGTCGTTTTAGAGCCGGGCGCATGCGTTCCTCTGCAATTAAAATATGGCGCTAAAAACTTGATGAAACTGAACGAACCCCCGCCACCGCTGAAATTGAATGTTAAGGTAAACGTAGTATTATGCGCCATTTTATAACCATAAAAATACAGTCTAAACCTCCTAACATTGAGAAGAGACCCGAGCCCCAGCAGTGCAACCGTAGCAAAAAACCGCCTACCCATTAGGCGGATTCCACACTTAAATAGTCTAATATTTTCATTAGATAGAGGATAACGAAGAGCTCCAAATACCGGTGGAGCGCGCGGACAAGCGGTTCTTCGCCCTGGGGCGGCGCGGCGCGGCAGACGCGCGCGGCCTCATATCTGACGTCGTGATGCAGGACGCGGCGCTGCACGTGTACCTGCGGAGTGTGGTGCAGGTATGTAACATCCTGTACACATCGACCTTTGAAAAGAGATACTCAGTTTGTAGAGCGTCATTGTCTAAAACTACCATTGTAATTTTTTCAGAGAAAACGGTCTGCTCAATCTCTACAATGGCTAGCACACACACAAGCCGAACGACTTAATAACGTCTAGTTATGATCATTTTTCATTGACTTTATATTATTGGTATAAGGACACGGCTTTTTACGCCTTATAATGACCCTTACGCGACTGCTTTACTGGGGTCGAAGTTATGGAGAGGCCTATCTAGTCAAATCGATATCAGTTACTATTTCTTGCATGAATAGAGTTTATGCAAAATGTTCCGAGAGGCCTGTTCTTACTTTTTAACCGACACATGGAGTGGTTTACACTTCGACTGTATATATTTTTTTGTATGTATGTTATTAAATCAATTATTGCAGGTCACCAACACGCTGTCCGTGAACGTATCAGTATACTACATGACGCCGAGCGGCAACGAGGTGAAACTCCTCGGCGAGGTAAAGCCGGGCGGCACGCTGCGGCTCCCGCTGCAGGCGGTGCACACGCCCACAGCCGAGATATTCTTCTCCGTCGAAGGTATATCGAATGTTCTAGAACATTATCGATGTATTATAAGACCAGGGGGGTCTAAAAAGGCCACTTTAAGTGTTTTATATTATGTTTCATATATTTTTTTCAACTAATATTATGTACCATTTTACGCATTGAAACTGTAAAAAAATTTATTGAACTGAAATTTACATGAAAACTGTCAATTGATGTTTTCTAATATGATGAATACAGATGAATCATGTAGCCTTTTTACCATTTCACGATTTTTGTAAATTTTTAGAAAAAAAATATATGAAACACCTAAAGTGGCCTTTTTAGACACCCAGGAAATGAGAAGATGAATCGCCTGAAAACGATGTCCACCAGAGATGTTACATTGCTGGTCTTTTAAATCCTCACGGCTAAAGAATGCAAGACCGGGTTATTTCTATGTTGAGTTGGCCTATTCGTTCCACAGCATGACTCTCCTAACGGTGGTTAAATAATTTTATTGAATGATCTAGAGTCTAGATCTTTATCGATGTAATATATCACGATAGGAAGATATGATTTGGTTTATACCAATTGCAATATTCTTTTTAGGTTTTACGGTGTCTGTGCAACCATTCATATGGCGAGAATTACAACAGGAGGTGAAACTAAGCAAGCTCCTACAGTGTGACTCCAAGGATAAAAAAAGTGGAGAGAAATTTTATTTAAAGGTAAATTTGATATTTTTTACCATTATTTCTGGCTTTCAATTATTTGATTCGATTTTAATACTTTCCCTTTTCACTTTTTATTTTCTCGCAGATATATAATATGTTAGATTTGCATTTTTACCACGCACTGTATAAGCGGAACGTAAATATCCTCTCTCTCAGGCGGTAGGCAGCATGGAGCAGGTGTTCTTCGAGAACTCGACCCGGCACACGTTCGCGTCCTCCTGCTACGACGTGGTGCTGCGGCCGGCGGTGCGGCTGCAGAACTGCCTGCCCGTGCCTGTACTGGTCTCCCAGCTCAACCTGCAGCGCACGCAGACCCTGCAGCCCGGGGAGATGTTCCCGCTGCCGCACCTTGCGCCCCACCGCGCCACTATCGTCGTCATGGTTAGTGACTTCGCAGATGATTTCACCAACCGTGAAAATAAATTCACCATTGAACCAATCATTGAACACTTAATGTTCTGGTGGTACAATAACACTTAGTATATATCAATACGAATACTTTTTTACAAATTGATCGTGCTAGGGCGACTGTATACTATCCCCCTAACAAATACGAATATTTACACAACGGGTAAGATATTCAATGTTGCTGTCTTTGTCTGTCGAGTGACTTTTCCAGCGTTGATACGTTATACGTACCATACAGCTACAGCAACATTGAATAGCTTATTGTGTAAATATTTTTATTAGTAAGGGGGTATAAGTTTTTTAATTCATCGTTGGACAAATCTACTACCCTGTTAAAAATGAACCCTGTACAGTGGAGAATCTAATTTCTCGTGCTCCCTGACTTCCGTATTGTTTTCCCTTTGACGAAAACACTCCCACAAATTTCAGTCGAGCGAGAAAGATGTCCATCCTCTTTTTCACAGATCGAAAACTACCTGGACAAGTGTTGGGTGTGCACCAAAGCCCTGCCCACCGAGGATACCGAGCTGTCGGTGTGGTCGTTCGAGTCGCACGACAGCCCGGCGCTCATGACGCTGGAGCTCGGTATGAACAGCGCCGCGGTGGATGGCACGCAGGTGCTGTCGCTCTACTGTCCGTTCTGGATGCTCAATAAGACAGGAATCACGCTGTGTTACCGGGTAAGTGTATATGATTAATCAAGTTTACAGCAATGGGGAATTCGGACACGAGCCTAAAGGAGTTTTTACTTATTATATATTCATTCGATTGATTTAAATCGATTGATTGAAAAAAAATATTATCAAGAAATTGTAATCACAAAAATCTCTGTGTGAATAACATTTAATATAAAATTAGTTTCTTCTTTATGATCACAATGTGCTATTGTCATAATAAATAATTGAAGAATGTTATCTTAATTTTAGTAAGTAGTTATTTTAGTTCCTGCTAACTACGTTTAAAAATTGTTATTAGTCACATCTCGACTTGCAGCCTGAATGTTAAAAATAAAACTAGTCTCTATTTTGATTAAGATTAAAACATTCCTAGATACACACCTATCATATTTTCGACTACATGAAGTTTCAAACTATTTTTTTACTTGAATTTTAAAATATATTCAAAGTGTTGATGATTCGTCATTATTCATTCCATGATTGCAGAAATCAAAGAAACCAGAAAAAGATTCCAGCACACCTAATAAGGTACCGCGAACTATGGATGTGTCGCCTTATTTTTGGTTTGCCCATCCGCATATCAGTCATACTAAATACTGATAGGCTTTGCAAAATTTAACAACATTTTATTTGGCTCCTAGTTTTTTTTGGTTTCTAATATTATTAGTTTTAAGCGTTTATGAATCTTACAGTGGAGTCATTTTAATAGGTCACATTTGACGTCTGTCAGTTTTATCTTCATAGTGAGGTGACCTGCTTAAAAACATCGATTAAAGTGAATGAATCGATACGGACTTGAAACATATTATGTGAATTTTAAAAATCATCAGGCGAATCCCTGTCCCATTATTATTTTTTCTTTCGTAAATTTAAGGAACAAAATAAGACAAGTACATAATTTAACTAACTTTTTTATTTTTTGTATTTTTATAGTTAGTTAAAAGAATAATAAATATAATGGTTTTATTATAATTACAACGTGGTTATTAACTTATGGTGATATTTCTTCACAAGTAATCATTGCATTCGATTCTACTTATCATCTTTCGATTTTTAGAGTAACATCCCTAGTGCTTAAAAAGAAAAAGGGTTAACTGACGCAACATTGTAACGACGTTCAGTTCTTTAGATCAGAAATTGTTTATTATGTTTAGAATGGTTTATTAGTGAAAGCAAATCGTAAAATTACTCGTATCGGTCATTATTACAATAAATATATAATCGTAATTGAAAATCGTTAAGCAATTGTGCAGTTATAACAAAACGAAAAAATATATTATTTTATGCCCGCCGTTACAAGGTTACGTTGTTGAATTTTGATGAATTGTCAAATGTTTGACAAATGATTAAAGTGACTCCACTTTAGATGTTGTATTCATTCATACTCAAAAACTTTAGATTCTTAAATGCTTTATTATAATCCGCTGCACGTTTTCATGTTCATGAATATAATATTATGTAATATATTTTCGTAGTCCTTTTTGCGTATATATTAAAGCCCAGAATATGTATATGCATTTGCAGATAAAAGAATTTCGTTGCAGTAAATTTTTTAGACGTCACACTCCATGTTTGCGCGACATGGTGAGTGCAACGTTTAAGTATTTCTTATCTGGGGGTTTGACTGTACCACGCAAATTTCCGAGTGTTAATTTTCTCATAAATAGGATGGGTTTAAACACCACTATTCCCTGCACTGTTGAAACATTCGGCGAATGTACCCGTTGCATTGCTGTAATAGGCTACTTGACCATGTTTTTATGTATGTCCTAAACGCTTCATAATTGTTTCATTTCACACTAAAATAATATAACATTATTTTGAAACCTAAAAACCTACAAAAAATAATAATTCAAAATACACTTTTTTAAAACCGCTGTAAACACTATTCGCCATGTTGGATAGACTATCTGTGCTGTGACGTCATACTAGTACTATTTGTAATCTGTGCTATAGTCCGTAGTAGTAAAATGGCTGTGTTACGTTCCGTTTGCCGTTTTGACATAAATCACTTTATAAGGTGTCATAAACTGTTTATTTACAGAAACGTTCCGATTCACTACTACATAATATGTGTTTAGTGTGTTTGTGTCGCCACATCCTTGCCGGAAGTTACTTTGAGGTGTTTTCATCAGTGGAAATTAAAAAACAAAAATACATATTTTTAAATTATTTATCAATCTTAAGTTTTTAATTTATGATATCGCTAGAATATGTTTTCCTAAGCCAAGTACTAAAGGAATTACTCCTTCAATTTATGAAATTAAATATGAGTCAAGTAGTCTATTATATGCATGGATATAATAGCATGGAATATTTACATACTCCCCATTAAAGCTTTATATTTTTTATTAAGAGGCTGCTTCGTTTATGGGTTATAAATGGTAAATAATAAATACACTGTTTAAATATAAGAATATATCGCATAACAAAAATCCTCTTTCAGAATGCAGATGAGTCCAGTAACGTGATATTCCACCCGAAAGACTACAAAGGCCCAATACTGTTCTCGTTCCGAGCCAAGAATTTCTTCGGTAAGAAGAAGGCGGCAATACGAGTGGAGTTCGGCGATTGGTCTGACAAGTTCTCCCTGGACGTGCCCGGGAGTTCCGGAGTGGTCACTTGCAGGAACGAGGGCAGAACCTATCAGGTCGGTACTTCCATCATTATCTTCGACTAACGTCTCCATTGCTGAGGCTCGGAGGTCATCTCAATGTGATACGAGTCGAGTTCGGCGAATGGTCGGACAAGTTCTCCCTGGACGTGCCCGGGAGTTCCGGAGTGGTCACTTGCAGGAACGAGGGCAGAACCTATCAGGTCGGTACTTCCATCATTATCTTCGACTAACGTCTCCATTGCTGAGGCTCGGAGGTCATCTCAATGTGATACGAGTCAAGTTCGGCGAATGGTCGGACAAGTTCTCCCTGGACGTGCCCGGGAGTTCCGGAGTGGTCACTTGCAGGAACGAGGGCAGAACCTATCAGGTCGGTACTTCCATCATTATCTTCGACTAACGTCTCCATTGCTGAGGCTCGGAGGTCATCTCAATGTGATACGAGTCGAGTTCGGCGAATGGTCGGACAAGTTCTCCCTGGACGTGCCCGGGAGTTCCGGAGTGGTCACTTGCAGGAACGAAGGCAGAATTTTTATTGTTGGTACTATCACCATTATCCACCGGCAGTCCCATACTATGGTTATGCACTTAGTAGTGGGCAAAAACAGCGTTTATCAATATTGTTTTTTCGTTTTAAACATTTTTTTCCGTAATATGTTGTAGGTGGCGGTCACGAATCAGCTAACGTTCAACAGCTTGACTAAGATGGTGATATTCACACCGTTCTTCCTGATCATCAACGAGTGTCCGTTCACTATCCAGTACCAGGAACTGCATCGCTCTGGCGATCCGTGGAGACAGGTGCTGTACATTTTATATCCACGTATACAGTCGACCCGCGGAATTCCGAAAAACAATCAATGGAATTTATTCTACTAGGGTCAGATCACATCGAGAACTCTCGTCGTCTCGGTGTGAACTGACCTTTATGAGGTATACCCTACTGCCTTAGTCCCCTGTAATCCGTCATTTTATCTATTTTAGTTAGTTGCGAATTAATATAATTTGTCAGATTCCTATCTCCGTCTATCTTTTATCCAGCCTGATTTGATTAATGCGTTCCACACCCCCAGATTCAGATGCGTATTACCATTCGTGGCTCGGGATAGACTCATTTTCATTATACGAAATTGTTGATGACATATTATCTAGTTTTAATAGAGGTCGCCCTGTGTTGAAATTCGCCCATAATAATTATTTTAATTGTATAATATAATTTTTATGTTTGAACTTTAAAAGGGTTCTTTTGCCTCTGAGATATAAAAAAAATGTTAATGTTGTGACAGATTTACAAACGTCAACGTGTAATAAAATTGTATGTATCAAACGCTTAGTGTGTTAATAATCTAAGGTAGGAGGAGAATAATCTGAGGAGGTGTGTGTTGTTGTTATTTTTATTCATGTTATGTATTTCTAAGCGTTATTTTAAAAAATATAAGCTTTCTGCATACTTTCCTCCACATAAACTTTAATTTACCGCCCTAATTACATTCTCCTACGGTTGCACAATTCTCTTAAGATCGTACTTGATATTTTTGCTTCACGTATTAATATAATATACGATTCCGTAGGTGGAACAAAACACAAGTGCTCCTCTATGGCCGGTGATAGAGAAGGAGGACAAACTGTTACTGCTGCGTGTCGCCGGCTCCACTGAGCACGCCGCGCCCTTCTTATACACGGAGCAGCACAGCGTGTGCCTCAAACTTAACAACCAGGTAGTATCATCACAGAGTTGAAAATGTGTACAGCGTGTAACATATAAGCCTTATCAAACGAAAAGAATATCCTTAAGTCAATAAAAATATTCATGTTCGTGGTAGTCCCGAAATTCCCATTCAAGTTTTTTTTTCATTCATCTAGATTCACAAAACAAACGTCCGCGACAAACTTTCCACAGAAGCTGATATATATATATATATATATATATATATACTGGACGTAAGGTAATGTAACCTAACAGCTGACAGGGTTGAAACTCATCCGTTTTTTAAGATTATTATTAAGATCTTTAATCGATTTGGCGCGATAAGGTAAGTAATTCATATGAGGTGCCAAAACAAAAGTTACTTTATTCATCGTGCTCTAAATCCTGGTATTGGTTTAGCATACCTTAACCATTACGCCCTGTATACTTACGTACAGAGAAATATATCTATCTTTGAACAATATCAATCTATTCAAATTTGAAAATTCCCTTTCAACGGCCCACAATTTTTCCACACATTCGTGGACACATCGTATGCTTGTAGTAGTGCAATAAAACCGAAAGCTAACTAACTATGTAGCTATTTATCTCTGTGGCATCATCCCTTGTGGAGAATAAAAACAGCCATCTTTCTGGTAATACATAACCATTTGTATAATGGGGCCAGTAAGATTAAATATAGGTAAATAAGTACAAATGAACAAAGAAATTGAGCTAAAGAATACCAAAACATATTTTAATAACAATACTGGTCGTATTGTTCGTAACTAAAAGCGAGTATTACTCTTTCACCTAATCTGTATGTTTTCATTTAATGGATATAGATTTCTGTTTCTTAGGCTTGTGACTGTAATTTTACACATACACACAAGTACAGCTACGTTCTTAATGTTGTTTCCAAGTTTGGTTAGGATATGCAGGCTGATCACCTGATTGTCTAACAAGAAAGATGACCCATGCGTCGGATGGGCATGTAAAAAGTCGGTCCTGCGGCTGATCCTTCGCCAGTCGTGTCGGTTATCCGTCCCACTAGGTTTCGAGAGTAAAGGAAAAGAGAGTGTACTGCGCACACACTTGTGCACTACAAAAAAGAACTCCTGCGTAGCTACCGTCATCGACTGCGGTGTGGGGAGCTATTATTATTATTATAACTTACACTGTACACAGTACGGCGGTCTGCACGTGGAAACGCAGCTGAGCGAGGGCGGCACGTACATCACGGTGCGGCAGTACCGGCCCGGCCACGCGCCCGCGCTCATCGTCAACTGCACCCCCCACCCCGTCGTGCTATACGAGAAGGAGAACGTAAATTCCAAGTGAGTTATGAAAAGTATTGGATTGGTTAATAAGACTAATTCTAAATCAGGACATTTTTCATATATCATCCAAATATAAAGATTTATTGTTTATAACGGGTGATTTCTTAAAAAAACAGGGTATAATAGGTACAGGAAATAGCATAAAAACTATATCGAAAAAAATTATAAGTTATTGTCATCGTATTTCTATAGTATCTCTCAATTAATTGGCAATGCGAAGCGATGCGTCGAGCACCTTCTTCTACGCACGCACTATATTCTTATTTACAAACACTTTTGCTTTGAAGCAAATACTTACATATATAGATTTAGTTGTTGGTATTTACATTTAAATATTATATTTTTTCCGAATCAGTAAAAAAATCTTCATGTATAAATTAGCTATCATATGAAATGTATTATGTTTCTTATTTTATTTTTATACACCAAGTGTAATATTAATTAGTACATTATGTTTACAGAAAATTAGCACCGATGAACCGTATGTTGTTCACTTGGGACAACCCAGCCGGCCCGCGAATACTCATTATGGAGGGTCACAAGAAGAAGGAGTACGAAAACGATTTACGCAAGGACGGCATGGGAGAATTTGTGTAAGTTACATAAATTTTATACACAATGTGATGTTTAAATAATAAAAAATTCAATAGGGTGTAAGAAATAAACGGTTATACACTGTATGTTCCTGCTTATGTCGTTTAGGGGTTGAATTTCGAAATATCTTCCGAATTTAAACGTACACTGTTAAGTGGCTTAAACTGTATAAATCAGCCAAGTTTCTTTACGTTTAGATAAATTGGATCTGATCTAGGGTTTGGGTTCCGGGACTTCTCGTTTTTATCGGGTCGTGACTCGAGACGAGACAAGATTGTCGAAATTGTTATCTAATAATTTTTATTTTCAAATAATGGAAAGAGTAAACAAGGTGGAATTCCATAATCGTAATGGCCGAACGCTTTCTGAACCTCAAAAATTGCGTGAAGGAAGCGTTGATTAAATATGTTAGACAAGTAGAATGATATCAACTACGGTGTATAGATCTTGGTTTCGGCATCATAAAATAATAATAATTTAAATTTTAGGGCTAGCTTTCCACTTCCCAAGTGAGGATGAAAAATATTTTTTTCATTCTACCCAACGTGTGGGGTATTTGCCAAAGTTTCATACATGACTATTTTACAAAGTCAACGATTTTCGAGTTATCGGCTTCCAAAGTGGTATATAAGTTTGTCCCCCCCTAAGGCATTTCCTAACTGTAAGATATAGAAACTTGTAAGTACATAATCATGCTAAAAACTCTTAAGGAAAATTATTTTGAGCGAAATCGGACAACAACTTTTGAAGTAATTCATAGAAAACCTATTGCGCGTTGATAATTACGGAACTCTCCCTTGGACATGCCCTGAGATGCTCTTGGTTAGGTTAGATTATTTTAATACGTTTCACCAAAAACTAACTCAATTAAAATTCTTTAAAAAAGGCTTACCTCTTTAAAAACCAGAAAATATTTCTGTTTCCCGGGACTTCGAGACTTAAGACTTTTTTGTTACTTATTTACTTTGACTGTAGGCTGTCTCGTGTCCCGGGACTTTGAAATTGTCGGCAATTCCGAAACCCTAATCTGTGATAATCCGTCTAATGCCACAAAAATACTTCAGGATATCGCAGCAAGTGCACGTGTGGTGGGTGTCGTTCCTCGACGGTCTGCAGCGTGTGTTGCTGCTCACTGAGGACGCGCTGCTGGCCAGCGGAGCACACACGCTCGGCGAGGCGGAGGTCGTCGACACCGAGCTGGTGCTGGCGATGCACGGCATCGGCCTGTCCCTTGTCAACGACCTGGAGCACCAGGAGATCCTGTACATGTCCATCTCCAGGTGAGTTGATGTGAAGCATCTATTAGCGCGCATTTGACACGCTGCTGGCCGGCGGAGCGCACACAGGTCAGCGAGGCGGAGGCCGTCGACACCGAGCTAGTGTTGGTGATCACAGCATCGGCCTGTCCCTTGTCAACGACCTGGAGCATCAGGAGGTCCTTTACATGTCCATCTCCTGAGTGTCCATGTGAGTTGATGTGAAGCATCTATTGGCGCGAATTTGACACGCTGCTGGCCGGCGGAGAGCACACAGGTCAGCGAGGCGGAGACCGTCGACACCGAGCTGGTGCTGGTGATCAAAGCATCGGCTTGTCCCTCGTCAATGACCTGAAGCACCAGGAGATCCTGTACATGTCCATCTCCTGAGTGTCCATGTGAGTTGATGTAAAGCATCTACTCTCTAGCGGAGCATCTACTCTCTAGCGGAGCATACTAAGTGCCAATTTCACCAACGCTTGTTAAAGCTAATCGTTGAAAGAGAAGGCATGATATTTGAACAAACGATTAACACTAACAGGCGAAATTGGGACATGGGAAATTAGTTTATGCTCTATACTATACAAAATGTATTTATACAAAATGTTTTTCTTTACAGCTCTGGAATCATATGGGATCAGTGTAAATTGGGTAGTCGACGATATAAAAAGATAGAGGGCCCAAAATATTTGGAACTAGAGGAAGCGTACCAAAAGTATATAACGGAAAAAATGGTTAAGGAAGTTTCACCCGTCGTCTCGCTCAATGATAAAACGGAGGTAAAACATGAATTGCTTTAATATGAATTTTGTGATTTAATACGTCAAAAGTTAGAAAATGGTTAAGTTATGTGCAATTAGAACGAGATAGAAACTATTTTCCATGACTTCACAATAGCAATAATTATATCGTGGTAAATAATTTCATAACACTTGATGTTGAAGAGAAAATTGATTTTATACATTTCTCATTCGTTCTTTTTGCACACCGCGGCTGCGTCAGCCGAACGTTATACAAACTTAATTTTACGGGGCTATTTTATTTAACAACACCAATGCCAGGTGAACTTCGAAGAGATGCGCATGCTGCGTCCGTCCGGGCGGCTACTGCGGCGCACGGCGGAGGCAGGGCTCTGGGCGTCGCTCGGCATGACCGCGCACTCGCGCCGTCTACATGCGCGCCTGCACCGACTGCAGATCGACCAGCAACTGCCGCTGCCAACCTTCCCCGTGGTACTCGCTCCCGTGCCGCCTCCGCGCTCGCTCGCCGCTGCCGATCCCAGCGGTGCGTACACACACACACACACACCCCAGCGGTACGTACACACAAAAACACGCACAAATAAATAGTTCATTATCATTCGTGTTGTTTTCCATTAATGGACTTTGGAAACGCTCTGTATAAATGCGTTTTCATTTCTCTCTTTTGTCTGTATAATCAATCACCTGATACTTTTAGGCATCAAGCCGTTCATCGAGTTGTCCATAGTGGAGCGACTGATGGAGCACAGCAAGGTCCGCCAGTACAAGTACTACAAGCTGCTGGTACAGGAGTTCCACGTGAAGGTGGATATGGGCTTCATCAATGCGATACTGGGAATGTTCCCGCAGCGCCAGCTCACCGAGCAGGAGGCGGTTAGTTATAGAGTATAGACTATTCGATTTGCGTAAAACTTCGTCATACTACTAAGATTGTCTTGTCAATGTAGCGTACGCACGCTAATATCTCGAGTCTTGTGTTTTGCTTAGGTCTTAATATTCCTGTTTTGCTGATTGAAATTGGAGTCATTTTAGGCGACATTAATATATAAGTCAATATTTCAGTTGGACGCGTTCCAACAAGACTTAGAGAGGGCCGGGCAGCCGCTGGAGGCGCTAGCGGCGATTGGCGCGGCTTCGGATCTCAAAAACTTCTATGACGACCTACATTTGTCACCGCTTAAGGTAATCGCTTGTAGAATGTAGAAGCTGTTATATTGTTGTATTCAAAACTTTACTTTCAACATAGCAGTAAAACACGCTGTTTATATATCAATATCATACTCTTTGGTGGACGCAGTGATTTTTATTTATTGTCATTCCTAACTACGAAATAAAGAAAGCGAGTTAAATGTATTTTCAGGTGCATGTATCGTTCTCTCTGGGCGGAGCCACGCAGCTGCCGTCGTTCATCGGCACCGTGCTGCAGAGTATAGGCGTGACGTTGACCGATATGAACGATGTCGTTTTCAAGTGAGTGTTTTTATACCGTGATTTATGGTCATAACTCAAAACCCACGAAACTTTTCTATGGGACTTCAGACTCGATTTTGACAAAAAATAAATCTCCATCAGAGTGCCGCTGCTTTCGACTCCATTATGTCTTTGCTCGCTATACTATATTTCTGATGTTTTCCCGCGACATCTCAATTAATGACCTCAAACCTTATTTCAGGCTGTCATACTACGAGAGAAAGTACGAGTTTCTATCGCAGAAGGAGTTGATCAGCCAAGTGACCAGCCACTACACGGGGCAAGCTCTGAAGCAGTTGTACGTGTTGGTGCTCGGACTGGACGTGATCGGTAACCCGTACGGCCTGGTCATCGGACTGAAGAAGGGCGTCGAAGATCTGTTCTATGAGCCAATTCAAGTGAGTTTTTGTGTTGCCATTGTATAAGTTTAGGATGTATTTTTTGTGAAATTGATATATGTGATGAGTCTTTCATGCAATATTTATGCAAACAAGCAAAGTATTAATGCCGTACATATGATTTTTGGCGAGTAATAGTTGGGTTTTTATGCATTGATTAGAAGCTGTTATTGTGGACTATGGCAATGCTAAATGGAAGGAATCTCCAAGACTTACATGCACATGTTACACAATCGATATTTATCGCGTACTTAGTGCAGTGTATCACGGATCGGAAGAAAAAAAGTTGCAGGAAAAATATTGGGCTATTCAAATGGAACGTGTAGAATACCTTATTCTTTATTTATATTATTCGAATTTGCGAGTCTTACCGGCTAATATGATCTTAGGGCGCTATCCAAGGGCCGGGTGAGTTCGCGGAGGGGCTGATGCTGGGCGTGCGCTCGCTGGTGGGCCACACGGTCGGTGGCGCAGCCGGCGCCGTGTCGCGCATCACCGGCGCCATGGGCCACGGCTTGGCGGCGCTCTCCTTCGATAAGGTAAAGTTCTTTCTCCATTTACATCTCTCTCGCGCGAAATACCATCTGGCACCGATAGAATATGTAGCAGTATCAATATTCATAGTTCAACATTTTAAATGGTTTGACTAAAAGCGCATGAAACAGCCATACCAAGTGCTATACGAGGGTCGAGAGAGAAGTTTTTTCTTTCTTTTGCACAATGAGGATCAGTCATGTTTTTTGTGGGGTATGCAGATTTACGGCGACAAAAAAACCAGCAAATACTGTACAGAAATTATTTAAATCGGACCAAAACTGACGAAGATACATAAATTTTAGTGCATTAGTTCCAAAAACGCGCCCTAGAATGAAGCGAGTCGCTGTGACGTCAATTGTCGTCATCACCTCCCCTCGATGACGTCTTCGTAACCAATTCAGCGGAAGCGTTTCAAACTATCCGTTCAGAAAAACATTAATAAATCAACTATTTCTTGACGGATTTTAATAATTTAGAAAATGAAATGCTCAGTAAGTTAATACACATACGATGTACTTAGTAAAAATCAGATTTGATACTAAGTTATTAATGCTCATTGCTTATTTATTGATTAATTGAATAACGCAGGACTACCAGCGCCGGCGACGCGACAACATCAACAAGCCGCCCGCCAACCTACAGGAAGGTCTGGCCAGAAGCGGAAAGGGTCTCGTTATGGTATGCTCCTATACTACGCTCAGATTCTCTACACATAAGAATATAATAACTATTGGGAAACAAATGAATAGTACCTATAGTAAAATCCACGAGAACGAATAATTTTATAAACAATGAACAGCTATCAAAATGAGAATCATCCTAAATCCAATTACCTTAAAGTGTGTCCCTAGAAATTAAAAGCTATTTAACTTGGCAGGATAATTTAGCATTTGACTAACGAGATATTATGTTAGCGAAAGGTAAAATAAAAAAAGTACAGTTCCCGAAAGATGTTTGCGAAGTCGCGGGCAGCGATAATACTAGTTTATAACCCCCGACGCAAACAGAGGGATGTTATATGTTTGACGTGTCTGTGTATAGCTATGTGTCTGTCCGTGGCATCGTAGCTCTCAAACGGATGAACCGATTTTGATCTAGTTTTTTTTGTTCGAAGGATGACTAGAATCGAGTATATTAATTACAAGTCATCATCGTCAGCTCGATTACTACTTGACAATGTCGGGGATGACTTATTTTTTAAAATTGTTTAATTATCACCAAAACAGGGCGTAGTGGACGGAGTTACCGGCGTGTTCACTAAACCGATAGAGGGCGCCAGAGGTCAGGGCGTGGAAGGGTTCTTTAAGGGTCTAGGCATGGGCGCCGTAGGGCTCGTAGCGCGGCCCACAGCCGGGGTAGTGGACTTTGCGTCAGGATCCTTCGACGCCGTAAAGAGGTAGACCCCCGTTCAAATGTATGCATGGCTTCCCCGGTGATGGAATTAGTTCTCATTTAGTTTGTGACTAACATTTGCACGAATAATTTGTATAGACTTTTATTGTATTTTGAATTTATTAAGAATTTAATCGTTCGCATTAAGTAATAATTAACAATATATTTATAATTAATAATTTTTTAAACAATAATTTTTATTCTAATTATATATTATATATATATATATATATATATATATATATATATATATATATATATATATATATATATATATATATATATTATACAGAATACAATATATTATAATAATTAATAATATATTGTATTATATTTATTCTCATTTGATTTAAGTTTAGTGACAGCATGGGTGTATCACTCGTGATTACATAATTATAATATGCATATTATATATTTTAAAATGAACTAGAAAAGGTTGTAAGCAGCGAGGAATGAAACGCATTCGGGGCTTACGCCGCGCGCAGTCTATGTATTGTGGTGTCTATTTTATTCGCTGTGTATTTCGGCCTTGTACTGTGCATACGCTGTGTACGCGATTCTATCCTGTGTATTCTACCCCCTGGCCTGTGTACTAGAGCCTCTGGACGTACGCTGTGTATTCTGGCCTAAGGACGTGCCCTGTGTACTCTGGGTATGGCTTGAGCGTACGCTGTGTCACCTTTGGCCTGGTGCTGTGTATGGTGTAGGGAGTCGTGGAGGGAGTAAGCGGCGTGGTGACACAACCGCTGTGGGGGGTGCGGGACGGCGCTGGGGCTGTGGTGGCGGGGCTCGGGCGCGGCGCCGCGGGCCTCCTCGTACGCCCCCTGGCAGGACTCGTCGACTTCACGTCGATCCTACTCGCGTCCGTCACGAGGTTCATTTCCCCGAATGTTTTCGATGCTGCTAGTTTACGCTGTCATCGCGTAACGTATTCGATATAGCACAACATGAACGTACGACAAATCGTAAATTATGATGAGTTATAAGATGAATTGTACTTACGTTCATAATTTCTTCACCGTAAAATGGAGATATTCGACTAGTGTGCATTATTTTTTTGGCTGAGTACGATACGTAGTAGTATAGTATTAAATATTACGGCAACTTGTGAAATGAGAGTGCGATAAGTCGTATCTCTTTCATTATAATTAATGGTATCATACGGTACGATGAATGACGTTCAGCACTTATTATTATCATAATTATTTTTGAATTGAAATTGATAGTGTGTCTATTCAGTATTCATAATTAAATTGAAAGTGTTTTTCTTTATTTACTAATGTGAAAATTAACAGCATCGGTAACGAAATTGGCTAGTGGTTTTGCTAGTGGTAGGCCATCTAAATTCACTCTCATAATACCTATTACGGAATAATCGGCCGTTTCGTTCAAACTACATTGATATAGTATAAAATCATAGCTTATATATCTGACAATAGTAACCTACATGCATTATTATAATTAACATTAAATTTTATTTTGAACCCAAACATTATAAAACATCTTTGAAATTTTAATACTCATTAGGATAGTTTTTTATTCTATTCAAACAGCAAATTTTGCTGAGTACTGATCAAAGAACAGGCTTAAGTTTATATTTTGTCGGCCGTACAGTCCGTTCAGAGTAATTTTACCTCTGACAGGACTTTTATGCCAACGACATAAGTACCACTCTCATAGAAACTGCGAGGTAAAATATCTCTGACCGGACTATAGCATCAACTAATAACTATATTATCGTCATTCGGTTGCCGCTCGGTTTAGCGTGAGTGTGTCTATAAAAAATAATTTTGTCAATTGTTGAAATGGAAATGAAAAAAAACCGTGCATGTTCCATGAACAGTTTTTAATTGGCTTTTCGAAAAATACATAATAAGCCAGGAAATTTTGTGTTTACAATGGCAATATCTACGATCAACCGTTGATAAAATACAGTCATCACAAAATTGCATTTTTCGGTCCATATTTATGTTGCCATTCGTGAAACAAATGCATGTTCCCTACTGTAAGATGGTCTTAGGGTGAATTCACACTAGCGACGATACGTGCCGCGACCCGACGTTGCACTTTTAAGTTAAGCTATTCAAGTTATGAACTTTATTCTCTACAGAAAAACATATTTTACTGCAAGCCGCGCCTTCGACATTGACTTTGATTGACTTGACCTTCGAGCTCTTGCAATGAAACGCGTATCTTCTCGTGTAGTGAATAAAGTTCAATTTTGAATATCTAAGAGAAAATGAAGCACGCTCCTCTTATCAACCTTATCTTACAATTTTGTTACATTAAAAAATTTGAAACATTTTCAATCAATCATTTTTAATTTTTAGTGAATATAAATTACTACACAATATAAACCTGCCGTGATAGTTGCCTGCTTAGATACCCTGAATAGCTTTGAAGCAGAATTTTTGCACGCAAGTCTAGGTTGTATAAAATTATTGAAGTATCTTGTTGTGTTTGTGTGTATGTTTTTGTAATTGGGCTGTAGCCAATAACGCTTGCACGAAGTAACTGCTTATTAACGCTAAATACCTTTAGTTGCTTCTAAGGGCGTCACAAACGGCGAAGATACTATGATATAACATTACAGTACGTAATGTGAAAATATATAGTATCTTAGCCGTCTTTGATAGTTCACACAAACTGTATATCAAGCGATATTTTATCTTAACATAAAATATTATAGTATCTTCGCCATCTATGATGCCCCTTATTCTTATCATACTTTAGTAGTTTGTACCTTATGTATTAATGACTTAAATCTTTAAAGTGTCTACCTATATTGTTTACTCTTTCACTTCTATAGAAACAATTAAAATCATAAAACTAATAGCTTACAATCACTTTTGGAACCTAATCTTCAGGTAAGTGAATTGGACTTAATGCTCTAAACTCCGATTTTAATCTTAATCAAATTACAGCGGAAACATAACTCTTAAAAAATAGAGATGAAGTGAATAAATATAGCATTTACTGACTGAGATAGACTATTAGCATAAAAGCTCGCCATGTTGCGGAAAATTCATGAAACTAAACTGTACACTCTATTTAATAGTGTGTGTAGTGTGTGTACGGTACTGAATACTGCGAATTTAACAGAAATAATTACGTGATTAGTCCCGTAGAAGCCCATTCTGCGGGGCTATTCCCGTTCCACTCGGATTCGCAAAAATTCGCGTGGTTATTGGTCAACGCTTAGCGCGTTATGTATTTATTGGTTGACGCGCAGGGAATTTATCTAGTCGCATTGTGAATAGCCGGGCTGGTCACTCGTCAGGCTCTAGCGGGCAATTCTTCTATACTAATATTGTAAAGAGGAAAGGTTTGATTGTTTCATTGCATTGAATAGGTACCGAAACTATTGGTCCGATTTTGATGATATTTGGCACATATTATATTAGACTACGGGAAAGGACATAGGCTTCTTTTTATCGTAGAAAAATGTATGGTTCCCGTGGGATTTCTTTTTGAACGTACGTAGACGCGGAAAACGTCTAGTTGTACAATACACTTCCACAGGGCGGCGGACATGTCCGAGGAGGTGACAAAGCGTCGCGCGGCGCGCTACCTGCAGCCCGACGCCGGCGTGCGTCCCTACTCGCGCTCGCAGGCTGAGGGCTACAAGATGCTCTCCGAACTGGAAAAGGTGATACAGACAAAAGATTCTGTGTTCTGACACCAAAGTTTTGTCTTTAATTAAAACGCTTTTATTAAAAAAAAAACTTTAAAAAGGAAAATCTAAACGAGGTCGAAATTGACAGCTGTTAATATAATATAAATTTTTAGTTAATAAAAGTTTGTAAGCGCTTACTATCAAGCGATCCGTCAATCCGGCCGCTCGTTTCCCGTTCCTCATCACTGATCACACTAATATTATGAATGCGAAAGATTGTGTATGTGTGTATGACGTATGTTTGACTGTCGACGTTGAAACGGCTCAA
Organism: Phengaris alcon alcon; assembly: GCA_037179445.1. Lineage (NCBI taxonomy): Eukaryota > Metazoa > Arthropoda > Insecta > Lepidoptera > Lycaenidae > Phengaris > Phengaris alcon. Next base: position 1,001,800 of record JAYRCH010000194.1, read on the forward strand.
CGGATTCGAATAATTACATTCGATAGCCCACAGATGATTTGTAGCTTGTATTAGGACATAGGCTACTCTTTTTCGCGGCTAAATGTACCCATTCCCTCGGGATTTCCACAGGGCAAATTCGTGTCGACGGACACGTACGAGGCGCACGTGTGGACGGTGCCGACGCGCGAGGTGGCGCTGTGCACGGACAAGAGGCTGCTCTACCTCGAGCGGAACAGCGTGTTCGGCGGCTGGCAGGTACAGGATGCTCTACTTCCGCAGTCCGCAGTCCGCACACACAAACACTAAGGCTGGGGCTATGTGACCCGGCATCCGGCGGGCCCGGGAAAATTCAGAGCACTGCGCTAATAAGAGAGTTGAAAATCGAAATGTCGAGTGTCGAGCTGTCTCATATATGACATTGACATATGACTCGACACTTGTGTGTTCTACTTTCAGCTCTATTGTATTAGCGCAGAGTTCTATTTAGAGTGCTCTGAATTTTCCTGAGCCTGCTGGATTCCGGATCCTATAGCACCAGGCTTAGTAGTGCCCGTTTCACAGTGTTCCAATAAGGTCGGATAGCACATTCACATGCGTTGTCCCATACTTACTCATATATTTTTTATCTGTTAGTCTGTAAGTTTGTATGCGCGTATTTCAGAAACGGCCTAACCGATTGGAATACGGTTTTATTGGCTCCACTTAAAATTGTGTGTTTGTTTCATTTGAATCTGTTCCTTTTTATCAATCTAAAGAATAACATATAAACATAATAACAGTTCAGGTAACATAGGTTATGTAATTGACGTACCTACTCGGATTGTAGTACAGAAATATATTTATGAACAGTATATATATCCTATATATATATCAAAGCTGATTGACTGACGTATCAACGCACAGGCCAAACTGTTAAGGCTAGAAATTTGAAATTTTGCAAACGTATGACGTAGGCATCATATGAGAAATACGTATACAAAACCTTAGTGTATGTAGGCATCTACTAAGGAAGGATTTTTCAAAATTCCACCCAAGGGGGTAAAATAGCGGATAAAAATTTGTAAAAAACTTTTTATTCCTTGGATATATTTGCAGGATATTTCGTATGAATTGAGTACGGGAAAACTAATGAGCTGCGTATTTCAGCCTTTTCTAAAATCCAGCCCTTAGGTGGGTAAAATAAGGTATAAAAGTTTAAAACCTAATTTCATGCAGGCGAAGCCGCGGGCAATCAATGCTATTATTTTATATAATTATAAAATCTCACTCCCTACCTTTTTAATGACTCAAAAGGTTTCATGGTCAAGAGGACCCCAGCTGTTCAAATTTATTCACCTAGTGGGTGAATTACCTTTGATTACATAAAAAAGGTTCCTCTCATATTATATACACACCGGCATATTTAGCGGAACCTAAAATAAAGGTTTGATATCAGTATCATATAAGGTTTCTGGCTGGTTTATACGTCATTTAATTTAAAAAGAAATATTTTCAAATTAAGAAAACAACTGAACATCACATTTTATGCAATTGTTTTAATTTTATTCAAATACACCTTATCTGGAGCGAACTTCGAGTATTTCTTCCTTCTGAGTTTGATTTAAAATTTCATTGAAATACTGTTTTTTGTTAGTTTTTTTTTTAATCGCGTATCTTTTTGGAGTTGAGGACTGAATTATGCCTGACTTAGCCCCAACGGAGATTGCCAGGGCACTCGAAATGCGAAGAAGTGGTCAAACCTACAGAGTGATATCCAGAGATCTTCGTCGACCAGTTTCAACGATCCATCGCAGTATCCAACGGTTCAGGGAGACCGGTACTTATGTGAGAAGAGCAGGACAAGGCAGAAAAAGACGCACTTCGAGTAGGGATGATCGTTTCATTTGGCTTCGTGTACGTAGGAACCCCCGTTTGACGGCCGTCCAAGCCCGACATGAGTTAGAAGCAGTGCGGGATGTAACCGTAAGTGAGCGTACGGTACGAAGAAGGTTCGAAGAAGCTGGTTTGGGTTCATTTGTGCCCGCCAAGGCTCCAAGGCTCGAGGTAAATCATCGTAGAATCAGGTTAACTTTTGCTCAGGAACATCGACTTTGGAACGCGGACCAATGGAGTAAGGTATTGTTTAGTGATGAGTGCAGAATTCTCTTAAATCAAATTGACGGCAGGCAAAGAATATACAGACACAAAGGAGAACGATACATTCAGACAAATTTTGAAACTACAGTTGCATACGGTGGTGGATCAATAATGGTTTGGGCGGGCATTTGTTTGGGATCTCGCACAGACTTGGTAGTAATTGACAGAGGGAGTCTGACTGCAGACCGCTATATCAGAGAAGTTTTAGAAGACAATGTCGTACCGTTTCCACCATATATCAATGACGATTTTGTTTTTATGCAGGATAATGCTCGGCCGCATACCGCTCGGGTAACTCAAGCTTATCTTAATGATATGAATATCACTGTTATGGAGTGGCCGGCGAGATCACCGGATATGAACCCAATAGAGCACGTTTGGGACTTGCTGAAAAAAAAAGTTATGTCAAGAATTCCAGCTCCTGCCAACGTGGGTGAACTGCGAATCGCCGTAGTTGAGGAATGGCGGAGACATTCCCAGGAGACCATCGATAATATCATTCTCAGTATGCCTAGACGGGTAGAAACTTTAAAAAGAGCACGTGGAGGAAATACGCTATATTAATCACCATTTTTCTAATTTAATTAATTGTTATTTTAATATTAATTTTCACTTTTCCCGGTTACATGAAAAGTTCAAAAAATGTACTATTTTTCACAAATAGCCTTTACTCGCAAAATCGGTTCTTAATGTGATCTCATTTTAAGTAAAACAAATGAAACTTTAAATTACAAAAGAAGTGTAGTAAGTAGATTTTAAAATAAAACCATATTTTTTTAATTATGGACCTTTTTTTTGTGATCCGCTAAATATGCCGGTGTGTTTAGTTTAGTCTATATTTAAATATAGACTGTATAGCGGAGCTGTTACTTTAAAGTAACAGCTCCGCTAATACAATATTCATGCGGTAATGCTCGGTGCCGCTGACACGTCGTTAATATTGCATCACTTGTGGCAGCTCACCCTTACCCGTATGATAATCGGACGATTATAACTTGAAACCATTACTAAGCACATTGTAAGTACAGGAAAAGTGTAGTCTTCCAAGGTAAAAAATTATATTTCAGTAATGTCCGAACTAGGATATCCTGTATCTCAACTAAAGCAAAGCTAAAACTGTCCTAAATTCTAAAACAACAATTGATCTGTTCATGACAAACATTGGTTTATTCGTCTACTAAACTTAGCTCCGTGGCCCAGTGTTTAGACTGTTCGATTCGCACTCGAGAGAGTGCAGGTTCGATTCCCAGGTTGTGGCGTGTACCAATGAGACTTTTTCAGATCTCAAATACATTATAGGCACGCTCTAGCGATGAAGACAAACATCGTGAAGAAATCCGCATATGGTTGGCCCCAGACATTAATCAGTCTGTCCTCTGCACTAGGCTGGCTGTATTGTGAGAATGCCGTATGTGCTTGGGCAACCATACGACATTTAAAACCACCTGTCTCATGCACTATAGTATTACAACAGTGGTTACTTCGCTCGGAGAATACTGTATAAATCCAATAACGGATGAAAAGGCTAGTAGTTGAATCGTATAAGTTCAAACTTTTACCGTTCAACTACGTTCTTATATTTCTTTCGGCAATCATCGTTTTTAGGGTTCCTTAATACATAAGGAAAACTATTTAGGAAAATTATTTTGAGTGAAATCGGACCAAATATTTTAAAGTTATTCAAAGAAAACATATTGCGCGTTGATAGTTACGGAACCCTCCGGAAAAATATGAACACAACGGATAAACTATTCAATGTTAGCAATTTTCTATATTTGTCTGATACTTTGGAAAAGTCACTTGACGGACAAAGGCAGCAACATTGAAAATTATCCGTTGTGTAACTTTTTTATTAGTTCGGTAAGTAAGAATTTGCAGTGTACAAAACGATTTAAATATTGAGTTTTGTGTACAGATCGTGTGGACGTACCTGTGGACGGAGCTACCTGACGTGCCTATGGCGACGCCGAAGGGCGTGTACGTGCCGAGCGCCAAGAGGAAGGTGTTGGGCATGTTCCCCAGCTCCGCCACCGGCAAGGTCATACTCCTGTACGACGAGCAGCAGAAGAAGTACCTCCTGGCGCAGTGCCAGCGCCTCATGAGCCAGCCTCGTTGACGGCGGGACGTAGGAAGCGTTCCCTTTCCGGGGCTCTTTCTACTGTTCAACGCCCGCACAACGTTCTACGCACTCGCTTACTATTTCAACTTGCACCATCTCAACTTGAGTTTCCGGTGAACGCATATTTTGGCTACGCTCTAACTTGTTCGTGTTCAGTACCTAATTTTGGTTTATCGATTTGTAGCTTGCAATCGGTCATGCAATATCTGCGAAACTAATTAATATTATATTGAAACAGGTAGTTAAAATGTTTCATATTATGGAAAATTGAATTTTTTTTCTTGTCATATTAAATGTAAAGAAATATTAAAGCAGCATATTATAAAGTTTAGCATATTGAATTACACGAATTTCGACATATGATTTAGGTACTGCTTAAGTTTAGATGTTCGGATATAAAAATAATTATGAAACTCGAAAAAGTATAAATCTACTTTCTACGCCACTGAGAATGTCATTGATGTCACATAGATGAATTCAAAATGTAAGTGTTACTTTAGTACGAGTAGTATTAATTACTGACGTTTTGATAACGTTTTAGCTACATACAAATCAGCTGTATCAATAGATCAATGACTTTCTTAGTGTCGTGGAGAGTGTGTATGTTTTTCGAGTTTCACATATTTTCTGGCTTAACGTCTTTACATCAGCAGTAAATCATGTGCCCGAGATTTCCGAAATCAATTTAGCTAAACGTTATAATGATATTGTCATGATATAATGTAACACACAGTGTGACATGAGAATTCAAGAGATATTATATAATATAATTAGAATCATCACAGCCTTCTCCAATTTATATAGTTCATTTTTACTTATATTATTATAATGCACGGTTAAGCGCTCCGAACTCTGTAAAAATCGGGACCCTTGAGGAATCCTACAAGGATCACTTCGTTGTCAGTCTGTCTGTCTGTAAAGACATTCTTACCAACACATGGAGGTATCAAGTTGAAATTTAATCATAATCAAGTCTGCATTCCCTCGTAGCTGTTAAATTAAGCCATTTGTGCCGCATGCTTTGATACTCATAAAAAATAGGGAATATGCATAGTTGTTTCATTGGCTTTTTGAAAAGTACATAATAAGATGAGAAATATTGTATAACAATCCGAAAACCGTAAATTCGTAGTTGAATCACAAAACCATCTATTTAAATGTTTGTACGGAACCCTCGGTGCTAGCACTTTTTTAATTTTTGTGATGCAGTTAGCTCGTGGGTTCTGGCTATATGATTGAGGGCCTGTTTCACAATCTTCAGATACGTGTCTATAGCTTATTTGCTTGTTTTGTCTCTTTCGCTCGATAAAAAGTAAGCAGCGACTAAACTTCCGAATAAGCTATCCGACACTTAAATATTAGAATATTGTAAAATAGGCCCTTAACATAATGTCTCGTTATTAGCAATGTAAGATTTTCATCATGATTTCCGACTCCCGATAATTATAAGTTTGTAACATTTCTTATACGGATAATTTTTTCTCAAAAACTTTTGTAAATTAAAGACGTTACAATTTTTATATTTTTATAAGGTTATTTGTATTGAGTCTTCCTGTTGCAATTGTGTTACCATGTAGTTTATGGAAGGTGTACAATATTATTATTTACCTATTTATTACATAAAAGTACAAACGTCTGTCTGTATTCTTGACTTTATTCATAAATATTATGTTACTAAGTACCGAATCCAGTGCCTTATGTATCGATTAAAGTATTCTATAGTCGAGATCCCACTAGTACTCACAACAGTTATCATAGTATTATTGTTTAAAAGAGCCAAATACATTTAGGTACACGACTTAATGTTTTTTTTTTTTAATCTAAAGGCCTTACTGATCGTCCAGCCTGCAAATCCAGCAGCCTGTAAATAGTCAAGTGTCAAATTGAAGCGGACTCTTAAGCGAGCAATAAAAATAATCCACACGATTGACACTATTGAAGACCATAAGTACTGGCGCTTTGCAGGCTGGATATTGCTGGTGCCGCACCGAGTATGTATGGCCCTTAAATATTTAAGGGCCATACATACTCGGTGCGGCACCGCAGGTCCAATACGGTACTTATTGCTGCCATTAGTGTCAATATTTTTATTATTTGCCTACACATGCGCTTTCAAATTACCCGATACGATATCGCTTATCGTGTCCGATAGTGAGAAAAACAGGTATAAATATCTTGTTCACACAATATGGATAAATTAATAAAAGATGTGTAAATTTTTATATATCTACAAATTATATTTGTGAGAACATAGTTAGATTCCTCAGCATAGTTATGGGTAGCGGAGTCTTCAGAATGGCAAGTACGCATGCTGTTAGTTATTTATAGTATAGTATATACAATGTTTATTGTAAACGCATTATATTGTATTTGTTACTTGATGATATTGCCGGACGAACTTCGTTTCGTTTCACTATTGGATAGTATGTTTTGCAAATTAATGTTTTTTTATTTTATAACTAAGTATGCAAAAAATACAATATTAATATGCACCAAGTAATGTTTTATTCTCTTCAAAGATTCCATAAAGAAGAAGATATTAAGAAATATATGTTTTGTTTTTCTCCTCTTTGGCTTATCCGGACGTTTCTTCAGTTTTTTACTTTATATCGAGCAAGTAGCAACAGACAAAACATGCATTTATTTTCATATTTACAAAAGTAAACTGTATAACAAGCCATTAAAGTGCATTTGTATATTGAGTATTGCATTCCAATGCACAAAGGCAAATCCGAGTCGAGAGAGAAAGAGAACTATAGTCTTTTCGCGTAAAGTAAATGGGGACGGGGAGGTGAATGTGTGACGTGACGTGACGACGTTCATAAATTTGTGTTATTTCTGTTCTTACGGCTGCACCACGAGACATTTAAAATGCTTACTTAAGGAGCTATTTAGTATAGTTTTTGACATAAAGTCCATACAGTTTCTGTCAAAATCTCTATTAAGTGACTCCATAAGTAACATACAAGTAAGCATTAAATGTCTCCGAGTGCGGCCGTTAATGTGTAATATTGGTAGAATATTATTATCTAAACATTCGTTAACGTGCACAAGTGTGAGCAAGTGGTGCAACTTCAAAAAGCGTTATATTTTATTTTCTCTCGAAAACTCCCAAGGAAGTTTTAATAAAGCGTCTACCACTTTACTGAATCGACAGACTTGACTCATTGACTTATTTGGACTTTGACGAGAATATACTGGTTCTGACAACTTAAACGAAAAGTTTTTCCGCCATTTTTAACTTGACACTGGCAATGGATTAATACCTGCATCGAGATTAGTACATCGTCTTCTTTCCGCTTACAGCCGCTAGATGTCGTTTACCGTTACATATCTGCTCCCTGCGACCTCTTCCGGTTAAGTCTGTCAACTAGGAACTGATCATTTAAGTTTAAAATTATAACTTTTATATAGTCATAAAACCGTTACATTTCGACGAGTTCATTTACAGTTTTTTTACAGCGGTCGTAGTATCGGGTAGACGTTAATCACGCGATCGGGTATAAAGTTCATCATTTGAACTCGCTGTCGGCGGTTACTTCAAAAGAAGGAGCAGAAAATGCGTTCGCCGTAAGAAACGGCTTATTAGAATATTTGGACCGAAACAAAGATTTGCCGCATCATTTGGTGAGTCATGTCAAGATAATATTTCACTAATAAGCGAGGTCGGTAATAATGATCGATTGCATGAGATCGTGCCTGATTCGGTGACCTTCTACCACATTGCGTGAGATCTGAATAATAAAGAAGTAATATCGAATGATAATCGATGCACCATGGTATATTACCAATAAACAACTACATCGTGATCTAAAAATGCCAATGGTCAATCAGAAAATTACAGAAAGGCTCAAATCTTATGTCAAACGCATCAAAAACCACCCAAACCCTACTTGCTAGTAATTTAAATTACATATATAGTTACATTCTCTGTGAAGGATGTGGTTATGCATTCGGCAACATATTTTTATGGTACCGACTTCAAAATTTAAGGGCATTTTTACTTTGGAAGTAGGTTTTAATTTTTTGTTTAAAAATTATTAGACAAACAATTACACAAACATAGTACACACAACATATAGTACTGTTAATAATATTTTTTTAATGAATAAAAGTCTATGTTTATTTTTTTTATATCTGATCACTTTTTGCACTGTTTCGATGCTCGATTTCACGATGAAACAAAAAGTTTCGAGTATAAGTCAAAAATGAATGTGTAAAACAAAAAAAAATGTTTTAGTCATCAATCAAAAATAATGATTGAATGACTAAAAACTAATTTATTTAGTTATGATTAAAACTAACTTTTTAGTTATGACTAAATCAATCATGACTATATTAGTCATGACTAATCAATTGACAAAAAACTTAGAAAAAAATAAATCATAATCGACGAAAACAGGGAGAGGTTAACATAAACCAAATCCGTATAAATTTGTTAGTGTTATAATCAAATGGCTATAAACTGCTTTATATTTAAACAATAAAACAGATATTCTAAATGATGTCTTACGTCCCAGTTATCCTATTTTACGAACGTTAAAATTTTGAGCGGCTCATTTAATTTATCGTTTGTACTCATGACGAACTTCAAGATACTCAGTTCCTACTCAGTTGATGCGTTCACCTCCCTACGGTATTCGTCATAGTGAAACATAGAAGGGTTGTGTTAAAAAACAAGGGCCTTTAGTCAAGATGAATTCGATAATTTCGACGGCGCAGTTCGAAATCAAAAATTTATGGTATTTGACATAAGTCATCGCTAAGTGACATGTCGCTTGCGATGCTTTATGTCAAATCCCATATATATTTAGTTTTCGAACTTCGCCGACGAAATTATCGAATGTATCTTGACTAAAAGCCCTGTATTAGCTTTTCAAGGAGTTACCTAGATATTAGGCCCTTACATATGAAATTGGCGTTTTGTCGTTCCACTTTGGCCACTTTGATCTCAAATATATCTTCTTTAGTTAGGAATTCCAATTTCAAATTTATACCGCTATTTACTCTTGCATTTGTGTTTGAAAACCGTAATTCATTTGTTTTTTCCTCTTTTGGGTTTTTCTTTGTGTCACTCTGTTTACAAAATGGAAAACTTGAAATATCGTATTATTTTCGAGTACGAGTTCCACCGTGGCACCAGTGCTGCAGAATCGGCTCGAAGGATTAATTATGTATATGGCGGCGGTGTAGCAAAAGAAAACACAGTGCGTTTTTGGTTCCAATGTTTTCGTTCTGGAAATTTCGACCTGCAGAACAAGCCTGCACAAAAAATGAAGAATTAAAGGCTATTGTGGAAGCGGATCCATCGCAAACCACGTCCGAGTTAGCTGCAGGCTGCGGTTTTGGTGATAAAACTATTTTAATCTACTTGAAGTAAATTGTTAAGGTGAAAAAGCTTGAAAGGTGGGTACCTCATCAATTGAGTGCAGCAAACCGACAAACGCGCGTCGACTGCTGCGTTAGCTTACTCAACTGGCAGAATAATGAAGGGATTTTAAATCGAATCATTACCTGTGATGAAAAGTGAATCCTGTACGATAATCGGAAACGCTCATCGCAATGGCTGAACCCCGACGAACCAGCCAAAGTCAGTTTTTAGTCTTTAGTAAAAAAAAGTTACTTGTGAGCGTTTTGTGGACTAGTGCCGGTGTCGTTCACTACAGTTTTCTTAAATCTGGCCAGACGATTACGGTAGATGTCTATTGCCAGCAACTGCAATTCATGATGGAAAAACTAGCTCCTAAACAACCGAGGTTGGTCATTCGCCCTAGGCCACTGCTGCTTCAGGACAACGCTAGATCACACACTGCACAACAGACGGCTACCAAAATTAGAGGAGCTTCAATTGGAATGTCTAAGACATCCACCGTACTCCCCGGACCTTGCTCCAACAGATTACCATTTCTTTTCGAAATTTGGATAACTTCTTGCAAGGGAAAAACTTCAACTCCGATGGGGCAGTCCAAAGCGCCTTCAAAGAATTTATTGATTCCTGTCCGAATGGTTTTACCTATGAGATGGCAAAAATGCATAGATAACAATGGTTATATACTTTGATTAAATAAATATATTATGTTTAAAAAAAAAACGACTTTATGTTCCTCCTTTACAAAATGCCAATTTCATAGGTCATAATTATAAGTATTTGTAACCAAACTCGTTCGAAAACAGCTTAATCGATTTTTATGAAAATAATGCCAACAAAAACATAGTAATCGCCGATAAAATAAGTTAATAGTAAAATCTTCATGTCTTGTATACATATCAATAAATGAAAAATACGTTTTTAAAATCAAGATCCTGCGACCATTAGTTTTCAAGTATTTTTTTCTGTAAGAAAACAGTTTTTCATCTTCGACACAGAAATTTTTTTTGATTCTAAATCTGCAAAAATTTTTTTTGTCAAAAGTGCGGTTTACTGCAAGATCGCTTTGTACCGTCGAAATAGGTACGTGTTTCTAATTTCTGCAAGTACCTAACAAACAGATTGCTTTAGAAAATGTAACAATTATAAAAGCGGCAATTACTGTAGAAATCAATATAGAAATTTCGCATTTACTTTAATATTAATTTTATTTGTGCGGAAGTCTGCATAATCAACGGAGATCCTATAAAGTTTTGAACACAGAGTGAGTCGATATCATGTATCTACTACTTACAGTAAACTCCAACTGCGAGAACAATAATTGCATCAACAAACTCCATCTGCTGTTTAAAGATAATGAAATGTTATGTATCGACGTTAGAAAACAATAAGTATATTTGTTGTAAGTAACCGATAAAAGTCAAACTTTTCATCAGAGCCCTGACTGAAAAAACTGTTTTCTTACAGAAAAAATACTTGAAAACGAAAGGTAGCAGGAACTTGATTTTAAAAACGAATTTTTCATTTATTAATAGGTATATAAGACATGAATATTTTACCATTAACTTAATTTTATCGGCTATTACTATGTTTTTGTCAGAAAAATTTCATAAAAATCGATTAAGCTGTTTTTTCGTATTTATAACGAGTTTGGTTACAAACACTTATAATTATCTAGCTAACTCCTTGGATAGCTAATACAGGGCCTTTAGTCAAAATGCATTCTATAATTTCGACGGCGAAGTTCGAAAACAAAATATATGGGATTTGACATAAAGCATCGCAAGATACACGTCACTTAGTCAAATCCCATACATTTTTGATTTCGAACTTCGCCGTCGAATTTATCGAATGCATCTTGACTAAAGGCACTTGTTTTTTAACACAACCCTTCTAGGTTTCACTATGACGAATACCGTAGGGAGGTGAACTCATCAACTGAGTAGGTAAATCTTGAAGTTTCTTCGTGAGTTAAACAATAAATTAAATGAGCCGCTCAAAATTTTAACGTTCGTAAAATAGGATAACTGGGACGTAAGACATCATTTAGAATATCCGTTTTATTGTTTGAATATAAAGCAGTTTATAGCCATTTGATTATAACACTAACAAATTTATACGGATTTGGTTTATGTCATTTATATTACCTCTCCTGATTGCGTCGGTTATTATTATTATTTTGATGCAATATTCAGTGATACTTCCTGATGCTAAGATTTACTTAATGACAGCTAAATACTGCAATACATTACCAGTTGCTGGCAATGTTGGGTCAATCAACTATTTTTTTTTTATCAATTGATTAGTCATGACCATTAGAGAGCATTCGTCTGTAATATAATAATAATAAGAAACATTTATTTGCAGCTCTACTAAAAACTAAGAATAATAATTAAGCTTATATTTAAATATAATAAGAAAAATACATAAATGAAAAACGTCTAAAACTAAAACAGCGTAGGTAGCCGCAAATTGGATCAAGCTCGGCATTGCTGGCACACCTAGGTATGTCCAGCACCGGTCTTCCGCTTGACCCATTCCGTGACCTCACAGCCGTCCAAACACTTACACACTAATTTAAACAAAAATAATAATAATAGAAAAAGATAATTAAAAAATAAACAATAAATCTGTAACAAGTGTCAAATGTCTTGATTCATGACCAAAATCGCAATTAAAAATTTAAATTCTACATTTAAGAATTTTTGTCTCTAATTATTTTAAAATAAATGTGAAATGTGAATACGGGTAGTATTCACCCAACCAGTTATAACCCAACACCAAAGAAAATATTTTATGAAAACCACTAATTAAGGATGCCAATCGAATCAGTAAAATTTTTAATACAGGAAGCAAAGTGCAAAACAAGTAACCTGAGACATAGACCTATAATACACTTATATCATGTCGCAAGCTTGCCTGTGCTATTATCATAATATTATAATAATATTATATGAAACAGTTGATTTTGGGCATTACAGTATTAAATTTTTTGACCCTACAAAATTATTATAAAATTATAATTATAGGTTCGTGAATTAGATTTCACTTGGCTATAGTGCGCTGCTCTGCAGCACGCGAATAAATTTTTCAGAACGTCAGCTTTATATATAAGGGCTCTTAGCGCTAATCCGTGCCTTATTTACGTTATTATTGACTAATAAAAATAAACCCTATTTAAATTATACATTGTAAGTATGAAGAATAGATTTTTCATTTCACAGGACCTGAAAAGAAATAATAAGTGAACTCAACAACTCGCCAACATTAATATTATTATGTTACCTATGATATAGTATTCTTAAGATAGACTCACAAGTCACATAATATTATGAATTTAACTAGCTGTTGCCCGCGGCTCCGCCCGCGTAAATACAGTATCCTCGGAAACACTTTTTCGGGATAAAAATTAGCCTATGTTTTAATCCAGAGCCTAAACTACTACCATATCAAATTTTATCGAAATCCGTTCAGTAGTTTTTGCGTGAAAGAGTAACAAACATCCAACCGTTCATCCATTCATACATCCATCCTCTCAACCTTTTTTTACATTTATAATAGTAGTAGGATGCATATATTATTACTGTTAAATACTAAGGGGTTACTGCGCTGTACAATGTACATAATACATTTTGTAGCGCGGCTACAGGGCTACGCAACAACTACGTAGCGTAGCAATATGTAGATGTAGCGTAGCACTGTATATAAGTAGCTTAGCTCTGTATGGAGGTAGCGTAGCATTGTATGTAGACGTAGCGTAGCACTGTATAGAGGTAGCGTAGCATTGTATGTAGACATAGTGTAGCATTGTATGTGGACGTAGCGTAGCACTGTATAGAAGTAGCGTAGCACTGTATAGAGGTAGCGTAGCATTGTATGTAGACATAGTGTAGCATTGTATGTGGACGTAGCGTAGCACTGTATAGAAGTAGCGTAGCTCTGTATAGAGGTAGCGATTTGCACGACTATTGACCAACTAGAATAATGTCCAATACAAAAATAACGTCCAATCATTAAAATGTTCAATCATAAAAATGTCCAATCATAAAAATGTGGTGTTTTACTTAGGCTGGAAACAGTGCTCGACCGACGGTCAGCGCTGACCGTCGGTCGAAGTAGCTATATCTTTGCAAGTCTATGAACGCGCACACAGCTACACTGACGGTACGCGCGTGATTTGGTACGCGCGTACGGTCGGTCGAGCCGTCGGTCCGGCTCGTCGGTCGCGCGTACATCGGTCGACGGACGAGTTGCGTGATTGTATGGTTGCGTTCAGTGCTTCGCTGACGGAGCGACTGACCGAACGTGCGTACGTACACTCAAAGCAAAAATGAATATTGATACATATCATGTAACCTTGCTTGTAGTTCATCGAAACTTCTGATTGACATCTTGAAATAATCAAAAAACTTTTCATCTTCTTGCAACCTCGAAAATAGTTTGCAGAATTCACCTTCAAGTAACCGTTCTACAAGTATTGGGTGTACATGATATCTTCGCCGCCTTCTATTCCGTCGTTTGAGCAAAAAATAGCGTGCACATATTAGAGCATTTACAGCAAAAGGATTCATTTTTCGTGTGAACTGTACACACGAGTCGCAGTTCGCCGTCAGCGTTGCACTGAATCCATTTTTGCAACCGACGATTAGCGCTGACGGTCAGGACGTACGGTCAGCGCTGACCGTCGGTCGAGCACTGTTTCCAGCCTTATAGTTTCGTCATGTCCGTCTGTTAGTTAGGTACTAGGATTTGCACTATTAGAAACGAATGAAAGGACTAATAACGTTGTGGCTGTTATTTTTGGATTGCTCCCCAATAAAAACGAAGAGACATAATATATACGTTTCTTTGAACTAATCAAAGAGCATCTTGGGGTCAAAATTGAATCTCTAAAAAGTGACTACGAATTCGCTATTATGAATGCAGCCAGAAAAGTATATCCTGATGCTAATGTTTATGGATGTTTTTTTCATTTTAAAAAAGCGATTAAGAAGAAAGCGAAAGCAATTGGAAAGAACACTACAGTTGAAAACAGAAAAATTGTAAGGATGGTCTCGAATCTGCCGCTTTTACCCGGCAATTGTATTAAAAGTACTTGGCTATCTATATTGGAAATCAGTTTAGAAAGCCCCGAAATGACATTATTTAAAAAATATTTTGAAAAACAGTGGTTATAAAAAATCTCCATGGGGACGCTAAGCTGTTCAGAAACAAAACATCGTACTACAAACCTTCTGGAAGGTTGGCATAGACGGCTTGCTGCAAAAATACCTAGACATCCGAATTTCTTTAATTTTTTACAAAAAATTATGAAGCAAGCGACTTGGTGGTACGATTATAAAATTAAAAACAGTTTATTTTATTCATCCAAAAAAAATAGACGAACCTCGGACATTATGTACGATAAAAAATATGAAATTTATTTGAAGAAACTTCACGAGGCTATAAATAACACATAATGACGCCACTGCAATTTATCCGAAAGATGATATTTTCAAAATTGTATTAGTCGTGCTAATTATCATAATGCCATTATCGTCTTATATCCGTTTAGTTTGGAAGAGGAACATTTTGTTATAGGCTTTGTCCGCTAGATAAGTTTTTTTAGTTTGTCAAACCGCTATATTTGTATTTTTAATTAAAAGTTGTTTTTAAACGAAAGCTCGCTGTTTTAAATCTTCATGGTATTTTGGACATTAGTCGTGCAAATCGAGGTAGCGTAGCATTGTATGTAGACGTACCGTAGCACTGTATAGATGTAGCGTAGCTCTGTATAGAGGTAGCGTAGCACTGTGTGTAGATGTACCGTCTAGCACTGTACTTAGACGTAGCGTAGCACCGTATATAGACTTAGCGTAGCACTGTATAGACGTAGCGTAGCACCGTATAGACGTAGCGTAGCTCTGTATAGACGTAGCGTAGCACTGTATAGACGTAGCGTAGCACTGTATAGACGTAGCGTAGCTCTATATAGACAAAGCGTAGCACTGTATAGACGTAGCGTAGCACAAAAATATACAAGTATTGCAGACCCTTTCGGCGAAACCGGACACAGTAGCGACTGGACTGGTACTGGTGGTGGTAAGAATTGTATTCAACGTTTAATAGTCAAGCATCTACAGACTGTGTATTAAAATAATAAGTTGTGATTAAAATGTTAGGTACATTTTAACCTTAAAAAAAATTGTAGCAGTAATTTAATTATTACATTAAATAAATTTATTAATTTGCATCACAACACAACACCTTTCGAATCCAGATTTAGTTTTACAAGTTATTAGCCGCGGCGTTAGTTGGACAAGAAGTTCAGTCAGTTGCAGCTGGAAGTAATCCTCTCGAGCGTCCCGTCCAGGTCGTTGGGGACCACGCCTCAATGAGCATTTATTATAATAGCACTATTAATAGGAAGCTGTCAGACTAAAATATATCTACATTAAAATCCTTACTATTATAAACGATTACGTTCGTAAGTGCGGATTTATGGATGTTTGTTACTCTTTCACGCAATAACTAATGAACGGATTTTGATAAAATTTGGTATGGTAGTATTTTAGACTCTGGATTAACACATAGGCTACTTTTCATCGCAGAAAATTGTACGGTCCCCGCGGGATTTCTTTTTGCACGTACGATGTCGCGGGCAATATCTAGTTAACCTGTTGAGCGCCAGACCTCAAAAATTGACATTTGTGGGGGGACGTCTGCTGTTGACAGCCCGCCAAAATTTTTTTGTTAGACCTTTTATTACCGACTTATTTCAAGAAAACTACGTAATTATATCTTATGAGTCATATATTACCGTAATCTGTATTAAATTTCCTGTCTAATTTACTAATTAAATACCTAACTAAAACATACCTTTATTCCTAGACTCCAAATAATTCTCAGGTTAGCACATTTTTGCAACGAACATGAACTTTAATCACATATTTACACTATACACTCATTCACTAACACTAAAATAATATTTACAACAGCAAGCTCACATTATCAAGATACGATCACATAAATCTTTCAGTTCGAAACACAATACCCACTTCACAAAGTTAAAATAAACATAACAACCTACAAGTGTCCTTGTATAAAAAAACAAACATGGACGCCGCCGGCATCCACATTCGTACTGTGCAGTGTCGCCCGATCGTGGGGCCCGATCGGGTAGGTAGCGCATTCACCTGTAGGTCACGTGATGTCGTATGGATAACAAAGAAACACAAAAAAATTTAATTACATAATTTTATAGTAAGATTATTTGACTCAAATAATAAAAATGTTTGTATGAAATAATTAACTGAAACGAGTTTTGAACTCTATAATTGTATAGTTATTTAGTAAATATATACAAATAAATAAAATTGAAGTGTCCGTTTGTAATTTTTAACTAACTGCTTTTCTCTAAATGCGTATGAAACTATATACGGTACTTCCAATAAAAAAAGGCATACTACCAGTACAGCGCACCTCATGCTGACGCCTTAGGGTCAGTCACACCGCGACGATACGCGACGATACGCGGCGCTGCATTAAAGCATAGCTATCCAAAATGTAACTTTATTCACTACACAAAAAGATACACGTTTCATATGGGAAGGACGGAATGCTTTCGGCATATAGGCAATAGGTATATAATTTATAATGTTAAACTATAGTCTCAGACCAAATAATATAGTGAAGACAGAGTTCTGCGAACCACAAAGTGAGGTGCGTTTAAACTACTCCTCGCCGTGTAATTACATATAGTGCCAGTATATATATATATATATATATATATATATATATATATATATATTGTATGTTCAACGATAATTCCGCCGCCTCTGGACCGATTTTCAATATTCTTTTTTTGATGTAAAGGGTATAATCCCAAGTTGATCCTGTTTTCACCAAAGTGGTGACCTGATGATGGGATCCATGAGGAATTGAGGGAACTCCTCGAAATTTATATGGACACATATGGTGATTTCAATTTTTTCAGAAGTGATCCAAGCATATGCTTCCCAAAAGCTAAGATTTTGCACCAAGGTATAACCTGGATCTAAAAGTACTGAACAGAACTCCTTACGCCTTATAGATAAATGTTTGGGGATTTCGGCGTTGTTTAAAGAACTGCAAGCATATGCCACTATGTCAATTGCGGTAATCATCATCATCAACACCATAATCACACCATACATCATTACAATAATGTGACCTGTCTCTGTCTGTCACCTGTACCTATTATATATAAGAATATAATATAAGATCAACATTAAACCTACATTTCTATCCTAATTTGCTACATACCAGCGTATGTAGCAAATAAGTATTTAATAGATTTTGTTAAGTGCGCTTCTGACCTTCCTATCCGCACACATCTGCGTCACCAAAGAACAAAATATAAACATTGCCATCTGGCAGGTTAGGTTTTTTGTATAATGAGCAGGTACAATGTATTGTTTATTGTGTAAAATGATTTGTTTGGCTAATGTCCAAATCATATTTTTATTACTTAGAAGTTATAATTATTTTGATCTAAATGAGCTACAGGATTGTGTCAATAGTAAAGTTACTCCTTACTAATAGTACATCATTTAAAATCTACTTCGTAGCTGTCCACCAATATGCCCATTGTCCTATGACCGGTTTTCGATTGACCTGAAATTTTGCATACTTATATATTGTGGGATGAGTGGATGCCTTCAGGAGTTCTACAAACAGAAGGGATGACAGAAGAGATGATTACATTGAGATGATTACAACCTATATATAACAATAATATATTAAAAGTTAAAATCCCATCGATACGGACGACGTAAATGCAAATTTAACTCTAATGACTTTATACCGAAAGTCCGAATTTCTGTATCATTAGCTGCATATAGTTTGTAATCGGATAACTTAGAATAATTATTACAATAGCGTTTTCTTACCGGAATAACAGAAACGTTCGCACCTGTGTCCACCAAAAAATTGTAACCACTGTTGTAGTCCATAACACGAAGGCGATGCGTTGGGGAAACTGCACAGATGTCCGCCTCACGTATCTGCGCACATTCTAGTTTCCCGAAGAGTTTCCCTTCTTCCAGGAACAGGGCTGTACGCACTTGTTGGCACGCTCCTTGAAACGGAAGTGGTAGAAACACAACCAATCTTCACTCTGAGGGCTGCGACGAGGCTGGCTGGGATTGCGAGACCGGGAACGTTGCCGGAAACGACTGGAGTCTCTCCTCCGGGAACTGCTGCGAGATCGCTCCATGTCAGCTATCCTGGCGCTCAGTTTCGCGATTTCGGCCAAAATTTTATCATCCCCTCTGACAGGCTGAGATGTTGATAATTCGGAGATCTGTGGCTGCTGTGAAGTCTCCATGATTTTGTGGGCCACAGTGGCTAGGTTATCAATGTCTTTGACTTCTGTGACGGCGAGAACGGCTCGCACGGCAGTGGGGAGATGTATGTCGGGGTCACCAATATTACACCCTATGTTATTACGTTGGGGTAACTAGAATGAGTGTTCATAAATAAAATCCTTTTGCCTACTGGATTACGTTTATTACGCAAGCGACCACTCGGGTTGCTGCACCAAGAACCACTGATATTTTACATGTTAGTTCACCACATGCATCGAACATCGATATAATATAACGACACATGATCACATCGATATACAATATATTGTGTCCCCACACTACAATATAAATCGTAATATGATATGTAACTGATATAATGCTAGAGCTGGAAAGTGGAATATGAAAAATGGCAATGCAGTGGCAATATAAAAAAAACGTATAATAAAAATCTTATATAAGTTAGTATAAAAAGATTAAAAATATTTCCCTGACGCGGTCCATAGCTTATTATTATATCATATAAGTGGTTATATATTATTATATAAGTGGCCGTATATTATAATCTTATCCAACCACACTAATAGCCCGTTTTAATAACCTATCTACCAAAAAGTATTTGTTAGAAACGTCAAATTTGTATCGCAAAAAACCGTCAAATGATTGAATGACGACGTTTTTACAAATATTTATAGATATATAGGTTATTGAAACTGGCCGGTTTTCACACCAGCTCATGGTAAAATAAAAACAAAATAGTTGTGAATAATATTTTATTGGTAAAAAAAAACAGTGGAATATGCTATTTACCTTTATTTTTTATTACATAAATGAATAGTGCTTTGAAAAATAAGACAGTTTACACGAGGAATAGTCAGCTAAAAACCAATATTTTCTATCAAAGATATATCTTTTTTAGGTTAGGTTAAAAACGAAGCGATCTCAAGGTCCTCTGCATAAGTGTGCCACCGTACCACGAGCCGGGAGCCGGGAGCCGTCGAGCTGTGAATCAAAATATGACACGCGTAACTAATCGCGGAAAAAAACTTCTGGAATTTTTCTTTAGTTGCTTGAGTTTCTTTTAGTAAGAAGAAGTAAGGACTAAGGGCCCATACAAACACACCTGCACACGCACACACACACAAAGTATATAAAAACTTATTATTATATTATATTATACTGCGTACAACATTTACAGTAATTTAGTCCAACTGTAAATGTAGATTAAATATTTATTATATTTAATCTATATAATATATAATTTAAGAAAACAACACGTAAGCCGATGAGTTTAGAGCGGAGTATGAGTTATATATATTTTGTATTATAGAAAAAAAAACTATACCGTGTTTTCAGCTGTTGAAGTTCTGGGGATTAGCTCCAGCCTTCCTTGATCCCAGACCCCGATATCGGCGTCGTGCTCAGACGTGCTAATCTAAAAATTATTAAAGATTACTTAAATGTGAAAAAAAATTACATAACATAATTAAAAAAAACATATTTCCAATTTTTTTATCTTGCGACAATGACAAATTTTAGCTTATTAAATTAATTAAATTATAATTTTCTATTAAACTAAGACTAAGAAATAACATATATATTTAACGAGCGGACCCGACAGACATTGTCCTGCCGGGCTGATTTGTAAATCAAAACCATCCAGGGCGCCACCCAAACGCATATAAAAAATTCATTCAAATCGATCCAGCCGTTTAGGAGGAGTTCAGTGACATACACACGTACAGTAGAATCCTTACTAATATTATAAATGTGAAATCGTGGATGTTTGTAACGCTTTCACGCAAAAACTACTGAACGGATTTCGATGAAATTCGGTATGGTAGTAGTTTAGACTCTGGATTAAAACATAGGCTACTTTTTATCCCGAAAAAGTAGTGTTCCCGAGGGATAATATACTTACGCGGGCGGAGCCGCGAGCAACAGCTAGTTATATATATAAAGATAAAAGTGTTTTTGAGTAAATAATCATATTAAGCTAAAATGTAAGAAAAAACCAAATTCCATACAAATATATTATTTTAAAATGTGTTTAGTTTAAAAAATATTACATTAATACAAAATATTTTCCTTAGTCTGGTATCCGTAACGCTAATTATTAAAGAACTTACCACGGGACCAGATTAACGTGTTATACTAACGTCTTTAAATATAATTATTTATATTAATAACTCGGCAAAATCACGATATTACTTAGTACTTAGTTTTATTTTATTAATTAATAATTAATAATGTAAAATAAAAACAATGTATTTGGTGTCAGTACTTTTCGCAATGTACTATGATTCGATTTATTTATAGAATGGCGGAAATGTACTTACGAGTATTATTACGCGCGCTAAAATTTTTAGGTATTACAACAATCTTTTTCTACAATGAAAGTTGGATTTTCTCATTACATAATATTGTAATGGTCTATATTTAAACATACTTTAGCAATTATAACCATTATATTGATTTTTTCACCGAATTATATGGATATTACGGCATCTGACATAAGAAATTTTACCCGAACTTTAGATACTTTTTTCAATATCTTCTGTTAAAATATTTTATTATCTAATAATTTAATCATAATCTTTGTTTTATAAACAGTAATTTCATATAATAATCATACAATATTACGCACTTTAAAACACGAGAAAACATTTTTAATCACTGACGTACGCACTGTAAATTTCGTTAAAACTTTTAGGTATTACAACAATCTTTTTCTACAATTAAACTTGGATTTTCTGATTACATAATATTGTAATGGTCTATATTTAAACATATTTTAGCAATTACAACCATTATATTGATTTTTTCACCGAATTATATGAATATTACGACATCTGACATAAGAAATTTTACCCGATCTAAAAATTAAATACTTTTTTCAATATCTTCTGTTAAAATATTTTATTATCTAATAATTTAATCATAATCTTCGTTTTATAAACAGTAATTTCATATAATAATCATAAAATATTACGCACCTTAGAACACGTTATAACACTTCATCAACACTGACGTACGCACTGTAAAATCCGCAATATTTCAAAATGGCGTGTAAAAACAAATGAATTTCGTATTTCTTTATTTTTTTTTTAAATTTTGTTCTGAGGTTTAGGTTTAGGCATCACGATTACAAAGTTAAGGGTACACAGATACAAAATAACAGAGCATAAAGTAAATAGAGGCCACCTTAGACGGTCAAATCGACGCCCAATGAGAGCTCATCGCTTATGTACACATGGTGTACAAGCGACACTTCCCGCAACAAAAGTTAGTGTACACATGGTGTACGGCTGACATTTAACAGGTTAAGTATATCTAAAGGGGATATATTTGATTGCTTTTTTTCCATTGAAAGGCTTTCAAACTACTGGATCGATTTAGTACATATTTAAGAAGTTAAGGACATAGGCTACTTTTTAACGTGGCCAAATGAATGTCCCGCCAGATTTCTTTTGCGGCACAGCGACATCTAGTTTTGTTAATTAATCGCTCATGACCATGATTACATAAATAAAATTAGGTATTTCAAAGCGCAACACTGAATGCTGTATTCTCAGAAATTACTGGTTGGGTTTGAATAATTTTTCTCTGTTGAATAGATAGTCCATTTGTCTATTTTGAATATGGTTTTTACGGTTTGTATTTTTTGAGATTTTGCGGTAAAAGTTATGGATACTTAAGCTCATAGGCAACGAAAGACTACTGGGATGGAGGATCTATACGAGCTTTCATCTCCAAATACTTTTAGTTTGTATTTGAATGTTCTGTCGATTTATGTTCGATCGATGGCAGCAAAATCGAATTTCCAAAATTGCAAACGCGAATTGTTATAGATTCAACTAGTAGTCTGTCCGTTTGTCTTCGTCTTTCCGACTTTTTCTTATCTCTGATACGTGGGGACCAATTATGATACGTTTTTCGCGCAGATTTTACTCGTTCGAACGGAGTTGCCAGCAACAGCTAGTATATATTTGGATTCGTCACCCGATTTGGTATTCCGCAACGAGGGCAAAATATTGGATTTAACATTTAAATCAGCGGTAACTCATTTATGTAAATAGCACGAAGTACCTAAGTATTTATCTAAGAATAGACTACACTCATTTGCTTTTGAGGTAATTACATTACTTGTTAGGTTTAGCCACAGTACAAATGAGTTAATTTTTTTAAAAAGGATCTGCATTGCAGAATATAATACAGACTATACAACTATGTATTATTATTATAGAAGACTTGAAAATTATTATAAAACATTATGATTTTTAAGATGGCTCTTGTACACAAAACATTTGTTTCATAATATTTCGTTGTGTTAATAAAAGTATTTTGTACCAAAGCTTGATTATGTTTTCCATATGTAATTATTATTATCTTTATTATTTGATGCTATATCTTGCACATCACCTATCCCTGTCGTATGTGTAAATTGTACACGCACTTTGACTACGCGCATGTAACGTTCCTACTCTTAGAGCATTAAACCGACGTCCTACTACTATGCCGCTGTACATTGCGTCTAGGTACATAGGTACAATCGAACAAGCTGCCGCTCGACCAGGCTTAAGATCAAAATCGCTTAAAAGTGCCGATGAATCGTGCGCACGCATACGCACGTGTAAACACGGATTTCAGCCACGTTAGCAGTCGATGCGGTCACTTCTCTGGTGTTTTAATATTTTGAGGCGTCCTAGTGCAAAGGAAAATGTTTAGAAGGAAGGTCGAGCCTTACTTACTTTGCCGATATGCCGTTTGTACAGTTTAACACGAATGGTTGTCATGAATTCTCTAGCCAAAGAAAGCGAAACTTACCTTACATAATGATAAAATTCATGTCAAAAGTATAAAACGGCGGGGCTTTTTATACCTTAAAAATTAATTTTATACTTGTGTGACTTATTACTTTAGAGACGTAGATACTATATTATACTTCGTACTTGTTTATTGTACGTAAGTAACGTACAATAAACAACATAATATCAATATCGTGATTGCTAATGAAATACCCCTCACTGATATCTTTATAACGTTTATAATGAACCACCAAAAAGCTTTTCGGTTCGTCCATATTCGAAGTTGAAATCTTGTACGATGAGTTATACGAGTCTGGTTTTATCCAATAGAATCTCTTCGCTGTAAAAGTAAACGAGTAGTGTATTGTGTGCTCACAAATGTTGCGGATCAATAATGTTTTATGGATATTGGACACACTGGAAATTGTGTGTGGTTCCTTTTTGTTTGTATGAGTTATAAGTTATTTGTTCGTAATAAAACTAATACACTTCCTCACTTTCCGGGCTCTACACCGAACTAATTGATATTGTGGTATTATTTTCTTGGGACAACATCCTTGATATTGTATAAGACATTAAACGAGACAATCTTGTTTATACCCATATATAGCGGGTTTCTCCAAATCGACTGCAAGTATTACCATGAAATTTAGTAAGCAGGAAATTTTCGGGGAGAAAAATCGACGTAGCTAGGTTTTATCTCTGGAAAACTGCACATTTTTGTGCTATATATGTTTCTTCTTTCATCTCGCTACAATATATGAATAATTTCGACTCTTATCTTATACTTATCAGTCCGATTGGCAGTGTGGTATGTGTGTGTATAGTTTTTACTTTATTAGAAAATTTTGAACATGATGTGTTCGAATCCCGGTCAGATAAATATTATTGTGATTTCTTTTTTAATTTATCACAACTCCAAGGAAAGCTGGGTTACCTAGGCACTATTTTAAATACAATTAAAAATAGTATATAATTTGTATTTTGATTTTAATATCCGTTTTGTTTTTACAAATATACAAAACAGGCTCTATATAACGAGTATCTCAGAATTGCCATACCAGTTGTTTATCTACAAACGTTATACCTATAGTCTGCATTTAATGTTGTTGGACGGTAGCAAATGCGACAATGCAGAGTCATACTTATATGCATACAAGAGCGGCTCTTATTTCTTAACTAGTATATACGGATGTCGGAGAGCTATAGTTGCTTGTATAAAATTACATAAACAAAATAGATTTTTATTCGAACAGGTTCCGTCTACATATTGTTTTAACTAGGGAACGTAATCTCGGCCGAAAAATGAGCGAAAAGTAGCGAGTTTAAAAATTAGTTTCTTGGTCCATTTCACAAGGAAGTATCTAACAAAGTTCGCACCAGGATTTGAATCTGTACCGTCTCGAGTGAGACTCGAGCAATCTATCTACCTAACCACGGACGCTCTTTATATAAAATAGTTGCAAAAGTTTCAGGCGGCCATTACTATGAATAACACGAATCCCAAACACTGCTTAGGTAATAATTCGAACAAATATTACCAGATGATCGTGCAGAAATAGAAAGGTCATAAAATTAGGGTTACGACCAAGTTGCGTCAGTTCGTGACGCATTTTACACCCATGTTTTATATAGGATTGTACCTACCTAAGGATTATTTCAAACGGAGAAACAATACTCTAATATAATAACTCCCCACACCGGTTTCGGTGTCGGTGGCCGGTTTAATTGAAACCAGATCAATTACGCAGGAGTAATTTTATAGTGCCCAAGTGTGTGCGCAGTACACAAAATAACTCAATCCTCCTTTACACTCGAAACCTAGTTAGGCGGATATCCTACACGTCTGGTGAGGTGATCAGGCGCAGAACCGACTTTTTACATACCCATCCGACGCATGGATTATCTTTCTTGTCAGACACCCAGGTGATCAAGCCTGCATTGTTCTAAGCAAACTTGGAAACAATATTTTTTGTTGTTCCAATGCGGGAATCGAAACCACGGCTTCCGAGTTCAGAGCCGAGCCTAAGCACTGGACCACGGAGGCTGTTAATATTAATTTAGTTTAATGCCAATCCTACTACTATTATAAATGTGAAAGTTTGTGAGGATGGATGGATGTATGGGTGGATGTTTGCGACTCTTTCGCGCAAAAACTACTGAACGGATTTTGATGAAATTTGGTATGGTAGTAGTTTAAGCTCTGTATTAACACATAGACTACTTTTATTCTGAAAAAGTACAGTGTTCCCGTGGGATACTGTATTATCGCGAGCGGAGCCGCGTGAAAAAGCTAGTTACCATAAACCGCGTTACTATTATAGAGACGCACAAACGCTGACGCTGCGTGGTTTCAAACAATATTGTATGGTTTGCCAATCTGTTGACAATCAAATCCTCCTCACATTGAGGATCGTGAGCCTCAGCAATAGGCACGGTAGGTGATGATGTAATTTATGCTTACCTGGTAAAATCGGTAAAAAAGATACGGAGCTATTTCACTAGTTACCGGCACACCAATTAAACGGAAAACTTTTAACAGGAATTTTTGTAAATAGTAAAACCCCGTAACTTCACGGAGCCTTGTTAGAAGTTTAAATTTTGTTAACTGTTTTGTTTGAAATTTTTAGACGGGCGCGATATTTTAAACAGACTCGTATAGTGTTTTATTGACTTAGAAGTTTGCATGAGAAAACGAACAAACACTGGCGGGGTACGACTCGCAAGAATTCACATTTCAAAGTGATTTTAAATTCATGTCATTTTCATGCTTTTCCGTTTCATAAGTATGAACTCACATTGTTATTCAAATAAACTCTCATACAGAGATTTTTGAAATGTTTTATGCTCTCACTTCTTAGTGTTTGAAATAAGCGACGGATGGAAAAAGTGTTCCACAAGCTTATATTAATAAATTTACTGATTCGTATTGACTGTAGTAAATATTCAGTGTTTAGTAGTACTATTTGCATCCGTCTCAATAATTTAGTATATTATACTCGTACTTACCTACTATCAAATATTAGCTATATTTGTGTAAATTTTATGTAATAAACAACTTAATTAATATTAATATTTTAATTATTATATTAGGTCTTTACCTATGAAATTGCCGTTTTGTATTAAAAAATTTAAACGAATTTTTTTCAGGTATTTTTTATTTGTATTAATCGAAGTAATCACCCATGCAATCAATGCATCTTTGCCAACGCAGTGGCAGTTTATTGATGCCCTTCTTAAAGAAATCAGTTGGACGGGAGGCAACAAATTCTTCAAAGGCATTTTGTTCTGCCTCTCGGGTATTGAATTTTTTTCCCGCCAAGAAGTTATCCAAATTCTGGAAAAAGTAGTAGTCTGTAGGCGCAAGGTCTGGTGAGTAGGGCGGATGACGGAGAGCTTCCAACTCCTGTTCTTGCAACTTGAAGATAGTCTGCTGTGCAGTATGAGGTCGCGCGTTGTCGTGCAGGAGCAGCGGAGATGGGGCTTCTCCATAATTGTGTTCAGTTCTTCACAGTACACATCTGCAGTAATGCTCACCCCGTTTGGTAAGAAGGTGTGATGAATCACACCGGCGATATATCACCAAACAGTGACCATCACTTTTCTAGGGGTAAGTTTTCGTTTAGGGCATTGTTTATGAGCTGAACCAGGATCCAACCAACTTGCTGAGCGCT
Organism: Phengaris alcon alcon; assembly: GCA_037179445.1. NCBI lineage: Eukaryota > Metazoa > Arthropoda > Insecta > Lepidoptera > Lycaenidae > Phengaris > Phengaris alcon. The sequence goes on from JAYRCH010000194.1 coordinate 1,029,210, forward strand.
TGCGGTTATCGAACAGAATCCATTTTTCATCGCAGGTAATAATGCGGTTCAAAATTCCTTCATTTGTGTGTCTGTTGAGCAGTGCAAGGCACGTCTCGACGCGTACTTCGCGCTGGCGATCATTGAGTTCGTGGGGCACCCATTTGTCAAACTTTTTTACCTTGCCAATTTGACGCAAATGGACCAATATTGTTTTGACGCTAACGTCGAAAGCTGCTGCTAATTCAGCCATAGATTGTGTATCATCAGCTTCCACAATCGCCTTTAATCATTGTCGACCAAAGTCTTCGGACGACCGCGAGGTTTATTTTTCAGGTCGAAATTTTCAGAACGGAAGCGAGCAAACCAATAACAGGTGGTGCGTTGGTTTGTAGTGTTAGCTCCGTAAACGTCGTTGATATTGCGTGCCGCTTGTGCCGCGTCGCTGCCGCGTTGCTGCCACGATATTCCATAATTACGCGAATTTTTAACGTATCCATGATGCCGAAAAAGATTGAAATGCGATGAAAATGTAACACTAATCAATAAACAAATGATTACTTTTGGAAAAAGAATTCCATGTTTTTAAAATAAAATTAATTTGAAATTAGAATTCTTAGTCAAACAAAAATTATTTTGATTTGAAATGGCCAGTACTGCAGAACGGCAATTTCATAGGTAAAGACCTATTATTAATCCGCGAAGGAAAAATGTTCAGTACAGTTATAAAATAATTGTGCGAACGGAGGAGTATGATATTTGGCACAGTTAAAGTTTATGTAGAGGAAGGTGTGCAAAAAGTTTATTTTTTGTAAATTATGCTTATAAATACAAAAAAATCATAAAAATAACAACAACTACCTCAGATTATAAATAAACACACTATCGTGCGTTTGATAGATACAATAATGGATACAATCTTGGAGGAAGATAAAATCTATGGAATATGGATACAGTTTTGTTAAGCGCTATACTCACTGTCCAGCCTGCAAGTCCAATACCGCGGCCTTGAAGCGGACTTGCAGGCAAAAACTAAAAATGATTGACACTATTGATACTAATGACGGTCCTTAGTACCGGACTCCGGTGCTGGATTTGCAGGCTGGACCGTAAGTATAGGGCATTACACGTTGATGTTTGTCAATCTGTCACAACATTTCCATTTTTTTTTTTATCTAGAGGCAAAAGAACCCTTATAAAGTTCAAACTTAAAATTATAGTAATTATTATTAGCGAATTTCGACCACAACGCGACCTCTGGTATATTTTAATATGTGTAACGAATATGTATTCAGTAATTTTATTTTGTTTGTTAAGTTGTCTGGAAGAAACTGCTGTAAGCAGTAAGAGTTTCTATAGTTGTATAGTGATTATTGTATGCGTTGTTATTATGAGTTTTAGCCTAGTAATTTGGTAGTTTTGCGGCTTTTCATCTAGTGCACAGACTTGCCGGAAGACGGCGCAGGGAGCTGATCTGTAACGGTAAACGACATCTAGCGGCTGTAATGCGGAAAGAAGGCGATGTGCTCTCTCATAAAGGACTTTCAACGTCTTTTGGAAACAATACAAATTTTATTAGAAAGTAAAATTCTATATTATTAGATAATATCACCTATCTTCACTCTATTTAAATACTATCTAAAGCTGATGCGAGGACCCAGATTGTTATGTAATCAGCAGTATAGGTTCAGTCGACTGGCAACGAAGATAGGACGCTTGAGGGAGCTCGGCTTTAAACACTTAGAAACTATTATCGAATGAACCGACACGGGAGAAAAATCACATAGATAATGTTGCATCAATATATATGAGCGTGAGACACAGGGACTTTGAATATTAATTATTAAAATTAACCTAACGAATTATTTCTAATTTGACTTTTATGAAAGTAGCGGTCGCAAATTGACCCAGAGTAGACAGCAATGGTTGCTTGCTTATGTGTGAAAATCTGACATTTACTGCCTCTAACCCTTAACAGAATTGTGTTCACTTTAAATCATATTTGATGTCACCAAAAGCCAGGGGCGACACTGTATACAAATGATAGCTCGAGCACCAGCGAATGTCAGCCATGTTGTCGTAAGCCTTAGGTTGACACCGAAATCATTTCAAACGTCGCGTCAGACAAATCCTACTAATGTTATGTGAAAGTTTGTAAAGGTGGATGGAAGTTTGTTACTCTTTCACGCAAAAACTACTGAACGGATTTCGATGAAATTTGGTATAGTAGTAGTTTAAGCTCTGGATTAAAACATAGGTTACTTTTTATCCCGAGAAAGTATAGTGTTCCCGTGGGATACTGTATTTACGCGGCGGAGGCGGAGCTAGTCTATCATAAATATTATGAAATTATATTGTCAATTATGTCAAAGCACGAAACAACTATCGGCCAGCCCCGTGAACCAAAATCCAGGCTGGGAAGCTTAGTTTTAACGCCCCTCGCGCCTCCGCATTCGCCCAGCCACGCACACACAGCCTCGAGCTGTCATGTGTGTAAATCGGTTGAGTGACGATTCTATACGATAGTAATATAATATATTCTTTGCCAAAAAGAGCAATACCGAAAAATACCGGGTATAGAAATTATGAGCAAGAATAAAAACGAAAAAGAATTAGTTTTATGAAAATTATAGACGTTGTATGTTTTTCATACAACGTCTATACTCTATAATCTCGTCTATAATCGTCGACGATTCCCGAAAGATATTAAGAACACGTGGTTGTAATATAATGTAATATAAAATAATATATATTGGTCGTTGTGGGATGTAGGTGTAATTTTTGATGTTGGAATTGTAGGTGTTGTTACTCATACGTATACGAATATATTTTCAATGTACGGAGATACATTTTTTTTCCATAAACTGGGCTAATAGGTTTTTATTTATGATATGCCAAAAGGACCTGATGATATATTCAATATACCAATAATTTTCAAATTACGTAACAGCAGAATTGCCGTTTTCAATAGAATCATACAAACGTAACATGATTACCGTTAAATTGGTTTAAGGAGACTCACTTCCAGTTAAAAATCAAAGGCCTAAAAGAACGTACCTTTCAAAAGCATCGTAATATTTTTAACGTATACCTACTATTAACGGTGTCATTATTAACCTTTCATTTATATACGCAATAATAGAATTATTAAGCATCAAGAGGTAAAAGAACGAAAAAAAAATTACGTTGGTTTTGTGTATACTTTTAATAAAATACTTGTTATTGGCGTGTTTAATAAATGATGGCCAATTATTATTGGCCACCATTGGGAGAAGGCCAACAATTATAGATCGTTTCCTATGTGATATCAACTGTGAATGTAAATTAATTATTTATGTAGTATGTGTAGGTATTGCTGAAATACTTTTTTTTTCATATTGGAAGAGTATAGAGATGAAAACTAAATTACAATAATTCCACTTCAGTCACTTTCACAATAATTCTATGAGCAACGTCGGACTTTAGTTCTCTGGCGAACGACATCGTTACAAATTTTATCCTCAAATAAAGAAAGTATAACACGGTAACATATTATTTAAACTTCCAATTATATAATTTTATTTCAGGGCACCAAACAAATGCTTGTGTTGAATTTTTAAATTTAATTTTATATTGTCGCGTGATACAGTTTTTCCTAATCTCCAGAGTCGAGAAGATACGTTCTTATGCATATTCATAAGAGAATGCATTTGCATCCAACAAATAGAGCTAGTTTCCAAGAACTTTTTAAAAACTAATATTAAGAAGTCTTTAGATTCTGAACTTGCTACAGTAAATACTGTTTTGGTTATAAGAGGGTTGACAGCTAGACCCGAAGCCAAGGAACCACATCCATTAGTGGAAGTTTAAAGTCACTGTGACCCTGTTTGTTAACTGGAATAATCATATTCCAGTTAATAATCGTATTATAGTTATATCTTCCGTTTCCTAATATAAATTTAGCGTTAAGTGCAATGGATGGAATAAGCATAAATGAATTTTTAACAACATACTGAATAACAGCATCTCTTTTTTTTCTTTATTTTTCACTCAGCTCCTAACATGGTTAGTGGTTACGCATCATTAGCGACGAGTGCATATAACACCATTCAACACCGGCTTCACGTTTAGTTATGATACAATAACTACGACAGTACAGTTTGAAATTTAGCGTCGGAGTGCCTCCTATTCTAGTTGGAAGTCCGGTCGCTCATGAGGAAGACCGGCCGGTCGTAGGGAGCGTCCTGTGTTAGATAGACCCGGGACACATGAATAATATATTCTTAGTTTTTATTGCAATCGAAGAATTAACGTACAATGTAACTGTTATTTTATGAAAATGTGAAAACAATAAAAATAACTTAACCAAAAGCATGTCAGGACATGTCTAAGGAGGGTTCCGTAACTATCAAGCGCAATAGGTTTTCTTTGAATTCCTTCGAAAGTTATAGGCGATTTCGAATAAAATAATTTTCCTAAAGAGTTTTTAGCATCAGCATGGATATTGACAAGTTTGTATCTCCTATAGTTTATAAATGCCAGGGAGGACCAACTTATTAACCACTTTGGAGGCCGATTACTCGGTTGGTTGACCGTATAAAAAGTCATGTATGAAATCTTGCCTTTAATTTAAAAGATCTATTCAACGATACCCCACACGATGGTGGACAGACAGACAGACAGACGGACGGACGGACGGAGCGAAATTATAAGGGTTCCTTGAGTCTTAAGGAACCCTAAAAATAATGTCTAAGATCGGTATTGTAGGTAGGTACGTCATAGACAGTTCTATTACGTGGAAACATTTGAGTAAAGTTAAGTTAAAGTTCGCTTCAGTAAGATGCCTCGATATATTTAGTTGGTCGATTTAAAGCTTATTTACAATTAAGTACGGCAATATCTACTTAGTTTAAATCATAATTCATAGAAGCTTACCCTATAATCCACCTAGCCCGTAATTGTTTCTGTTCAATTCGCAGTATGGTTCCAGTATCGTCGCACATACTTGTCAAAATAGACGTATATGTTATAGACGAGGCATGTTGAGGTCTACTTAAATGGTCCCACTTTTAGAGGTTTTGGGGCCATTTTGATATTTGAGATATATTGAAATCAAGATGTCTGACATTTGAAGTATGGTGAAAACCAAGATGGCGTAACTTTTTCTTGTGATGAAGATTTGTTCTCTCAAATGTACGTCATAGCCTTTCTTTAGTTTTGAAATCTTTGCGTGTCAATTCGAGTGAGTACAAGAGCGATAGTATGCTCTGATACTAGAACCCACCTGCGAATGAAATAGAAATAATTACGTAAAATTCACCTCCCCCGGACACGTAGTGTACACCATCTGTTCTAATTTTTATTTAAATGGAACCGTACAGTAAAACTAGCCTTAGTTACTTCTTATATCATTAGCGATCTGCTAGTAAAAGTCTCGTCTAAAATGGGCCAGCAGTTTTAGAGATTAATGTAGCGCTTGTATGACGCTTGTGAGGTTATAATGGCTCCTGCGGAAGATCGGTGCTGAGTATGCCTTAGTGTGCCAGCATTGCCGAGCTTGAGCGAATCGCAGCTGCTGATTAAATTTAGTAACCTACTTTGTAATTTCTATTATTTAAATGTTGATAACTTAGCTGCAAATAAACTTTTATTTATTTATTTTATTTATACACTGAAACATTCTGAGAAACCCTGCTTAAGAAGACAAGCAATGTTGAAGGACATGTAAAATCTAGTAATAATAATAACACCCCACACCGATTTCAGTGACAGCTACGCATGAGCTATTTTTATAGTGCCCAAGTGTGTGCGCAGTACACAAGAGCACTCTCCCTCTCTTCCTTTACTCTCGAAACCGAATGGAATCGATAACCGACACGACTAGCGAGAGATCAGGTGCAGGTCCGATTTTTCACATGCCCATCCGACGCATGGATTATCTTCCTTGTCAGACAATCCGGTGATCAGCCTGCATTGTCGTAACCAAACTTGAACACAATAATTGTTTGTTGCTCTAAGAAACGAGGAATCGATCCCACTACCTCCGAGTGTAGGGTCAAGTTCTAAACCACTGGACCACGGAGGCTGTTTTAATCTACTAACCCGCTAACTACGCTAGCGCGGTCTACTATGGCCCATCTTGCATTGAGGTGGTCGGTGATGAAACTATTAGAATACCACCTTGTGCCCGCGGCTCCTCCCGCGTAAATACACTCTCCCACGGGGACACTGCACTTTTTCGGAATAAAAAGTATCCTATGTTTTTATTCAGAGTCTAAACTACCACCATGCCAAATTTCATCAAAATCTGTTCAATAGTTTTTGCGTGAAAGAGTAACAAACATCCATCCATCCGTCCATCCTCACATACTTTCACATTTATAATTGTAGTAGGATATGCTGGGTCATAATTTACCTGTAAAAACACTCGAGGAAAGGGTAAATGAAAAAGTACCTTCGTATTTAACGCTCTACCGATGCAAGTTATTAAAACTTGCCTTATAAAGTACATTTTTTGTAATTCCCTCCGAATACATTTTACGGCTACCTTCTACGTCATATTTATACATGACTTTGACTATACAAGCTTCATAAATTTTTAAAGTGTTATAAAAATTTCAATTAAAGGTATATGAAATTCGACCGGACATATACCATAACCGCACAGATAACTGGCGTGAACAGCTGTTAAACAGCAGCAACACACGTGGGGGGCATGCTTCGCACCGAAAGTACCGACTCTACCGGATAATTACCACGGCCTAACAGAAATCCGGCGTGAAGTAAAGCTTGCGTTGTGTTTCGCCGAATGAGTTAGGTTGCCGGAGGTCCAAGGGAATTGGGGTTTTTAAAGACAAGTGCGTTATAGGCCAAGTGCTACTAGGAAGCAGGTGTTTGAGGCAAGCTGAAACCTTGTCCATTACTTCTCCTATTGTCCCTCAACACGAGATTGCAGGTCTGGCTGGTCAAAAGCGGGGCTAAGTCAATATACAAATTTTTGACAAGTGAATTTTTTAATTCCCAAAAAACATGTTTGAGGCAATTTGATTTTTTATATGGTGTTAGTTTAATGTTTAAGGAGTTGGGGGAAAAAAAAGTTACGTTATTTAGTCGGGGCCACGTCATTCAACCTTGCCACACCAGTGTAAAAGTAAATTAGAAAAGGATAAAAAAATAAAAACAACATATAAACTTAAAAACTTAAACATTTAACTCTGGGTATAAGACTCTAGGATAAAAACCTAACCAAGAGCATGTCACGATATGTCTAAGGAGGGTTCCGTAATACGTTTTTTGGAATAAAATGTATGCATTTATTTATTATATAGACAAAAGTCCTAATTGTTAACGTCATTTAAACACCGATGTCGTCACAATACTCATCAATCATTCCTATTTATTCACCGAACCATATTTGTTGAAGGAACAATTAATAAACCATTTCTGCTATCTGATATTGTTTACTTACAATACTTTATGGGGATAAAATATATGTATTGATCATTATAACCCGACCAATTTCAAAAGAAAGCTCGTAGCAACGCTTGTCGCTCATAATAAGTGGCATAAATATAATTAAAGTATACGTTTGTAATATCTAATTAGCAGTTTTCTACTAAATGAATATAAAATAATATGTTATGGGAGTAATATCAAAAGTATAATTTTTTTTTTTTTATTTCTGTCTATTTCTTTTGGTTAACATACAATCGATCTGTAAGAGAGCTAAAAAAATGATAGCAAACAAGAGTTACTATCCTCCTCCTTCTCACGTCGCATTCCTCATTGCTGAGGGTCGTGATTCCCCTGTGGAATAATTTTGTTTGTGACTATTTTGCGCCATCTATAGCGATCTTTTGCAGTATGGAGAGCGTCATGAAAGTCAGTGTCGAGCGTAGTGCGTACTTGGTCCGACCATCGGATTGGACTTCGACCTCTCGGGCGGCGATCGTCAACCTTGCATGTAACCATGAGCTGTTCTAGGTTCTGACCATCCTTGCTATGCTATGACCATTTCTTACTATGTGGCCAAAGAATTCCAGAACTCTACCTAAGGGATGATAGTCTGTTTTTATTTGTAGGTCACGTAGAATGGATACGTTAGTAGGAAAGGCGGTCCGCGGTATTTGCAAATTTTTCGCCAACACTCTTTTTAAAGTCCATGTGTCCATTGGTAGGTGCTCCGTAGAATATGGAAAATATGAGTGACTGGACTAGTTTTGTTTTTGTTTTCCGAGAGATGTTATGGTCTTTCCGTATGCTTTGTAATTGAGACATATCATTCTTGGCCATCCCTATACGCCTCCTGATCTCCTTTTCGCATGATCCTGTGTTATTAATGTTGGACCGGATTGTCGGAGACTATTTCGAAATCAAGCAGGCCTGTAAGATTTACTCTAGTGTAAAAGAATTCATACAGTCGTAAATTTACTTAGTAGTTTAATTACAGATACTATGATACAATATTTATACGCACTGATATAATTTGACATGACGTAAAAATTAATTAAAACAATTGTTAGTTTAGGGAAGGTTTAGATAAAATATTATGACATGATATCTAGATCATTTATTGTAAAATCTTATTATATAATAATTATTATGCATTATTATTAATTCTGTAAAATATTAGTGTTTCAATTATTGATGTATATAATAATAAATGTAATTTGCGAATGTTTAAAATTATAGATACTCTTATAAATAATTGACAATTAATATAATGTATTAGATTTAATTTTATGTTGCACACAATCAAGACGTGGTTATTCAAATCAAAATCAAATAATATTTATAGAGTAATACCATATTATTGTAACTTCATTCTGGCAATAAATGAATTATGAATTATAAACTTTTATCTGGAGTCTGGTGCCATTGGTCAATAATGGAGGCTTAATATTTCTTAATAACATAACTGGTGCTCCAATATTCAGACGGAGATTATATTGTGTTGGAAGACCTGTTGAGTTTAGAGTATTAAGGAACTCCTCGGGATAGTTTACTGCATCATCAGTTTGTACTACTGAATCCACTGACATATATAATTGTACTTCATCTACTACAAATGACTTGACTAAAAGTTCATTTATTGTGGCTGTGTTTTCATTTTTGGGAGTCGAAATGGCACGTTCACATAACTTTTCTAATAATTCATGAGATTGGTGATATCAAGGTAAACTGCGTTAGTGAATTCTGTAAATGATGTCACCACTGTTGCTAAACTTTGCGGAAACTTTCACATCTATCATTACGAAACTATATGACGACCATGCACCTCTCAAACCAGTCAGACTAAAACATTTACCTGCATAATGGTTGAGAGATGAAATTAAAGCTCTTATAATTAAGAAACATCGTGCTAAAGCAACTCACAGACGACAAAAAACTAACGAAAGTCATGAAAAGTACATAAAAATTCGTAATCGCTGCAACACTATGTGCAGAGATGCACAGAGGCGTTACATTTATTCGTCTATAGAAAGTGGTGGCACAGCTAAAACATGTAAATTTTTAAAGTCTCTTAGGTTATCGTGGTGGGCAGGCCCAACCAATAATACTAAGCTTGATGATCTTAATAAATTTTAGTCATCGCCATCAACATCATTAAGTACGACCTACAAGACTAATACGCTACAACATCTCTTTTTTCATCCTCCTGAAAGACACTCTCCTTTTTGTTTTTGTCCTAAAGAAAAGTATAATGTCAATTTCATCTAATGCGGTTGGTAGTGATGAACTTAGTCGTAACATGATTGTTCCAATAATTGATATTATATGTCCCGTCTTAACAGATATCCTTAATTTTTCTTTGTCCACAGGTACTTTTCCAGAATCCTAGAAAAGAGCCAAAATTATCCCTTTACCCGAAAAGCCTAAACCACCATTTTGTAAGGATTATCGACCAATTTCTATCTTACCATTTTTATGTAAGGTATTAGAGCGCCTCATTCATCGGCAGGTTGTTAACTATTTAAATAGGTTAAATTACTTCAACCCCTTTCAGTCTGGTTTCCGTCCCGGCCACAGTACAACTAATGCATTAATAAAGGTTACTGACGATATCCGCTGTGCCATGGACAATGGTGAATTGACGATTTTAACACTTTTGGACTTTACAAATGCTTTTTATACAGTTGACCACGATATTCTTTTGCAACTCATGATCTCTCTAAATTTTCACTTACCGTGATTGGATGGTTCCGTGGTTATTTATGTAATCGTCTTCAACATATTACGGTGGAATATGTCGTATCTGAGTGGTCAACAGTCATGGCTGGTGTACCTCAAGGCAGTGTCCTATCGCCTTTACTGTTTAGCATTTTCATTAATACCATCGCCAAAAACATCTCCTGCACTCACATGTATGCTAATGACTTGCAGATTTATCTCCACGCATCATTTAATGACTTACCGTCGGCTATTGCACAAACTAATGAAGATCTAAAAAGTATATGTGCTTGGAGTAAATCTCATGGATTAGTCATCAATCCTACGAAAACCCAAGCGATTATCCTCGGAAGTCCAAGGTTGTTGACAAGGGTTCGATTACAGGATCTTGGCCGTCGATGAGTAATGGTCGAAGGAAACATTATCCCATTCTCACAATCCGTTAAAAATCTTGGAATTCATCTTGATTCAACACTGTCTTGGTCTTAGCACATTGGTGTGATCGGTAGGAGATTTTTTGGTGCGTGGAGGACTCTGAGGCGCATTTTCTGCCGAATCCGACCAAAATTCTGCTTGCCAAATCGCTTATCATTCCTATATTGGATTACGCTGACAAATGTTTCACAAATATTTCAGTTGAGCAGCTTAATAAACTTGAGCGTCTCCAAAACCTTTGTTTTAGATTTATTTTCGGTTTACGAAAATATGATCACATATCCGAATTTCGTACCAAACTCAAGTGACTGCCAATCCGACTTCGGCGGAATGCTCAAATAATGTCCCACCTGTATGGTATACTGTATGACCCTACTTAAAAAAAAGGTTTCAATTTTTGGGCGATAGTGTAAAATTTTTCAAAATTCTAATATATCATTAAAACCTTCTACGGGAAATACAAAATTTTTTTACTCTTCGTTCACACCTCGTGCAGTCAGTCTGTGGAACAAATTACCAATTTCATTAAGATGGAGTTTAAAAATGGAGTTAAGGAACATTTTTTTGTCACAATTAATATTGTGATCTTTACTATAGTCCATAATTTGTATGTATTATTTCTAATTTTATTATTAGTATTTATTCATTTATTATATAACACGATATGTAAGTATTTGTGTATGTATTAACAAATATTATAAAGTAGTGTACCTAAATAGTGTATATCTTTTAAAAAGCATTATGAAATCTTAAATTACAATATGTATTCAAATAACCTTCTCTTTGCCTGTCTATAAAGCCACCTACCAGTATATTACATTTAAGTAAACATATGTCATGATTATAAAGGTTGTCTGGCAGAAGTCGCTTGTAGCGATAAGACCGCCTTAAGGTTATTTATGTTTAGTTTTTCTAAGTTCTGTGTGTCCTATTTGTTTTTGGTACAATAAAGAGTTTTTCATTCATTTCATTCATTCAAGAGTAATTTTACCATTGTACCATGTAGGGAAAATGCCGTTTCCTATTTTAAGCAACAAACTTTAAACTGTTCATCAGACTGTTCACCTCTGAAATGGACTCTTATTGTTAAAGCGAGCTTTTGTGTGTGACTGCACATATATGATGACTTTAAACACGACTTTACCTCTTCCGCTCGTGTGCCCCTGGGTACTACGGGTCGGGTATCAAAATAGCTTGAATAGAACATTCTAAAAATATACAACAAATATAGTAAAACGGTCAAGCATGAGTCAGACTGAAAAAAAATTGTAAAATACATGTTTACATATTTTCTTTTAGGACTACATTTACAAAGTTCCAAGCGGAAATGCTCATTTAATATTTTTTACCCATACAAAATTTATTACCCCTTTCTACCAATTAATAGATCGAATTATAGAAAATACTGAATAAGAGTTTTAGTAGATCATGTCAAAGAGCAATGTCACGAAATTTCAAACAGATTTGATCAAAAAAGTTACATACAAACGTTGATACCCCTTTTTACCCCTTTAGGTAAAATATCGCAAAATCCCTACTTAGTGGGCCTATAGTCACAAAAAGAAGCCACGGACCAAATAAGTATTACGTTTCTAGCTTCAGTAGTTTTGCCTCGGCGTTAATGAATTAGTCAGTCAGGACGATACTATATAATATAATCTAACTAATATAATTAAATTTAAAAAAGTTAAAGTTTTAGCCAAATGTAAAAGGTGAATTATTCAGAAAATGAGTTTTATTTTATACTTTTTTGTAAATTTTTACTTCGGAAGTCGGTTTTCATTTTTTGTTAAAAAATAATCTTTTTTTTCTTAGTTATATTTATTATATTATTATTAACACATTTAAAGAAAGTTTTAAATATAAAAAAGCCTCCTCTTTTATCACTCTCTCAGCAAAACAAAAAACTCAAGCCTTATTTTATGCTACATTTCTGAGAGGTATTTCCCAAAATAAGCATTACCGATCTGTGGACCTAATAAACAATCACCAGTGATGATAATCATTAGATACTATAATATTAAATAATAATTATTATCTATTGTAGTAATCGGCGGAAAAAATGTAGCAATAAGCATTAAATATAATATTATAGTGACGATGATGATCACGAATATTGGTGCACAAAACTCTGCTGAGTAGTGAGAACCTTTGTCATCCTAATAATATGTTGGTGTTTCTTGTGATGATGGTGGTGATGATGATGATTACTGTAATTAACATAGTGGCATATATGCTTGCAGTTCTTTAAATTCTCAAAACAGCTATCTATAAGGAATCAGGAGTTCTGATCAGTACTTTTGGATCCAGAGTATACTTTGTTGCAAAATCTTACTTTTTGGTAGCATATGCTTGGTAGTATTAAATCGCCATGTGTCCATATAAATTTCGAGGAGTTTCCTCGATTCCTCGTGGATCCCATCATTAGGTCACCACTTTGATTATATCCAAAATAGAATTTTAAAAATCGGTCCGTCCACAGACGGCGAAGTAATCATTGAACACACAAAAAAATTAAAAATATAAAAATATTTACAGCCGAATCTATAACCGCCTACTATTTTGGAAGGCGGTTAAAACCTGACGTTAGGTATGAGAATCGGTCGTAATCTATCTTTTATATACCAAACACTTAACCCGATCGTATTCGTTTTAGGCTCAAATTGTAGCTGACTAAACTGTCCAGAGAAGTTTTTCTCAGAGTTTTGAAATCATTCTTCGTTTCCATAATATCGAGCGCCAAAATCGAAAATGTGGAAAAAAACTATTTTTTTTCACTATTTCGGCCATAACTTTTTTAGTTTTTTACTTTCTTGAATAATTTTTTTTGCACCTTATAGCTCTCATGAAACGCGTCTTTCGAGCCTTTTTAAATATAATATCTTCACAACTCTCCGAGATATAAGGGGATCGCACTTTTTCGTGAACTCGGCGCCTATACTGGAGCGAACGAAAAGACATTTCCAATCTCAAAATAAACTTTTGTAAGTTTCAAAATGCCTTTCGTAGTACCCGCCTTCGGGCGGGTTGTAGGCGGGGCGCGGCGCTATATAAGCGCGGCGGTGGCGGGCGAGCTTGTAATTGTGCGCGCGATTGTACCTCGAGTGTCCCGTATACCAGGTGAGTGCCAAACTTTGTACAGGCATGTGGAAAACCCGCGATTAAAATAAATTAAAAAGAAGTGTTAAGTAGGAAGATTAAAAAAAAAAAACTAGTTTCTTTCAATTTTGGTTTGCTCTATATAATTTGTAAATTCCTTATAATTTACAATTTTTATAGCAAACCACAAGTTGTTGTAAATTCTGTATAACGATTGTAACGTTTCGTAACTCTTTTATAAGTATAATAAGATTAAGTAATTACAAAATTAGATTAGAAAATGGTTGTAAGTGAAATTATTCACGAAACAATACAAAAAAAAGTAATAATGATCACAGTAATGTTTATAATTTAACTATTTAATTTTAGTTATTTATTTCGCATTAAATAAAGGAGACATAATTTACTACGTCCAATTACTGAGAAATAGTAGCGTATTTGGAAAAAGTAAATACTAAAATGCTTTTAAAAATCTATATTGTTATAACAATAAAGTAGGTAAACAAATTATTAATATACGCTGTTGAAAAACCTAGTTTCCAGTTATCATACAATCTCTTCATGTCCGCGATATATATCCCCCAACAGTGCTCATATTGTTATGATAATACTTTTCATCATATCATAATAATAAAATAAACTTACAGTCTCTGGATACAATCAAATTCTATTGAAACTCTTATTATATTCCACGAACTAGATGTTGACTCGCAGTCATCGTCCGTGCAAAGGGAAATCTTGCTGGAACCATACATTTTGCAGAGATAAAAAGCTAGGATAGGCTATGTTATTCACCATGGTTTCAGTGTCAAATTACATCAAAATTAGTTCAGTGATTTCGGAGGATTCAATCTAAATAAACAAACAATCAAATCTTAGTATTTATTCTAATTTATTCTAAGTTATTGTTAACTGAGATTTATATATAAATTTTAAGTTATTGTTAACTGAGATTATCTGTAGGTAAACTGTACTAATATAAGTAAGAAGTACTTACTTATATTAGTACAGTTTACCTACAGATAATCTCAGTTAACAATAACTAATTTTCATAACATATTTTTTTAAGAGAAAAAACAGTCTAATGATCTTAGACAATTTTAACGCTTATAGGTATTTTAATGCTAACAATTTGTAGACTAGCATTCAAATCAAATAATTACATTTGAACACTAGCATTTTCTAGTGGCTTGGCCCGCGTGAAATCGGTTTTAAACGATATCTTTATAATAATTTAAAACTTTCATCTTCTATTTTACCCTCTTAGGGGTCGAATATTAGAAAACGCTGAAATACGTAACTCATTTTTTTTCGTACTCAATTCACATATCATGAAATAATATTTCCAAGGAATAAAAAGTTTTATACAAACTTTTATTCCCTATTTTACCCCCTGGGGGGTTGAATTTTGAAAAATGTCTAAGTGGATGCCTACGGCATATGAGAAATACATGTGGAACATTTCAAATTTCTAGCTTTAAGGGCCTTTTGCCTTTGCGTCAATACAGGAGTATTGTCTGATGTGTCAACGCACAGTACAAAGCTGATTGCAGCTTTGCGTTTTATATTTATAGATAGATTTTGATTTTGATAGGCAGTCTCACTTTCCCAATCGAATTGTATCTAACGTCACCTCTTAAGCCAAACTCCATAAAGTACTTAAGGCAGTAGGCGACGTACCATAGTAGAAACGCTCGAAGAACATAACCAGGGAGGGGTATATATTCGGCAGTCGGGTAAAAATAATAAGTATAAAAATAATAAAACAACGAAACAACTGTACGATAAACATAACTGACTGTTTCATGCACAAATAATTTTTCCGTTTGTTTCCTTTAATGAGTTGCACGTGCGACAATTTTAAAACGTGATACAAATGAAAAAAGCTAACTAACCGTTACAAATGAATTGAGTTTTAATTGAATTTTCACTTGATATTTTTCGTCCTTTAAAAATGTTTTCAGACAATTAAGTTGAAAACAATAAGTGTAACTCATATTATCTTTTTTTAATTATTAGTACAGAAACAGGTAAAAATTATTTTTGACCTGAAATTCATCGTATTTAATTCAAATTAAAAATGTTTATAATTATTCTAATAAGAGAAATAAAAAATCATTATTTGTATAGTTACAATTTGGCGATTTGTAACATAAAGATTAAAGGTTTTTAGTAGTCCGGGAGTACGAAAAAGTTTCAATTAAACGAATTAATTTTATTTACTACCTGCAAAAATGTAATAAATATTTATAAATTCCAATTTTTGTATAAGCCTTTGAACCACTGATGACATTTTGATAAGTCAGTGGGAAAATAACAGTGCAATATTATTTCATTCTTCAAAATTAAGATGTTGTCTTTTCCCGAAAATCCATTGATTTAAATTAACGCTGTTTACTTAATATGTCATATTAAAAATTATCTACAAATTAAAATCCAAAATATACCTTTTCTGGCAAGTGGTGACATGGTAGAAAATGCATAGATACTTTAATGGACACCAAGAAAAGAGTTAAGCATTATTTTAAAATACAAATTGAATAATACTATGTCCGAAACATTTAATTACAATCGGTAATAGGAACATGAGAATTATCTTGTCTAGTAACTAAGTTAAAATCCCCAACGCATCCCTTTTCAACTATATACCGACCGCAGCTCTTGAACTTGGGCACTGTTGAATTATATTTCAATTGCGTTCAATCAGTCTAATAATTAAGTAGTTTTTACCCCAGGCTTTGTTCGGGTATTATTGTTTAAAAATGTACAAATTAATCAGATTATATGGTTTCAATCAAGAAATGAATCTAACTGTGGTTGGATTCATTATGCGACATGTTGATGTTATAAACAAAATTAAAAATGTTAAGTATCCCTCGAATTGTCAAGCAGTGAGCGAGCTGAAGAGAATTAATTATAGCCAAGAACACTCTAGATCATGTCAGCTTTCTAACAAAAAAACTAGATAAAAAACGGTCCATACGTTTGGGAGCTACGATACCTCGGACAGACCCAAAGAAACACAGACAGACAGACACGTCTCTGTATTTATTAAACTTCCCCGTTTTCGATAGAGGTTAAAAATATATAAATGACTTCTATTTTTGACCTTCGGCAGTCAAGATATCTTAACTTACCCTTACTTTTTTACTTATCCTTCTCTTTTCGAACACGTTGTTATTCACCAGTGTTGGCTACTGGTGAGGAATAACCGGACTTTATTAGGATTTTAATTCAGTTTGAGAGACATGGATAATATTCTAATTCAAAATTTATTTAATATATTATTTCCCCATCATATAACATAAGAACACTTTTATTTTTAGCGACTAAAATTACATACTGACAAAACGAGTGATAATTCACAAAATAAAAAAATAAACAACTCCTAATTGTCAAGCAGTGAGCGAGCTGAGGATGATGAATTATAGCGAAAAACGCTCTCGATCTAAACAGCTTTCAAAAAAAAAAACTAGAACAAAATCGGTTCATCTGATGATGCCATGCCAGACACACACACAGACAGTTACGTCAAACTTATTAGACCTTTTTTTTGCGTCGGGTGTTAAAATAATGAACGAGTGTATAATGAAATATAAGCCGTGTATATTTCACTGAGTGGCTCGACCTAATCTAACTGACATTCAAGCTGAGACAAGCTAAATATCTTTGAAATTTATAGGGCTTTAAAAAAAATCTACGTGTAGTCTTGGCTATCACATTAACGTGGGGCTGGGTGAATCTTGGCTCGTGTCAGTGTGTTAACCGCTGACATTTAGTTGGGCTGCACGTTAACCGGACCAATGACTGGCTTAATGGTATTTAAAGATAGGTAGAAATAGTCAAGACTTTGCCCAATTTACTATGAAATTTTAAAATCTGGCAATCGTGAATTCTCTTGTGTTATCCTACTACTATATATATTATTATAAATGTGAAAAGATGGATGAATGCTTAAGACTCTTTCACGCAAAACGAATTTGACAAAATTTGGTATGGTAGTAGCTTAGGCTCTGGATTAACACATATTCTTCTCTTAATCCCGAAAAAGTACAGTATTCCCGTGGGATAGCCTATACTATATTTAAGCGGGCCGAGCCGCGGGAAAAAGCTAGTCTGTTAATAGGTTTGACGACTAATTTTTGTAAATTAAATACTTCTGAGAAGAAACAGTAAACTAAAAATCAATATTTTCATATGTACAGCGATTTGTTTACAAGATTTCGCAAGTCTCGTGAAAACGCTCCATACTATAGTCGTACCTAACTGTGACGTCACTATTAGGTAAAAGTGTATGAAATATAAAATTCATATTACTATATGTTTTTGTATATGGCGTAAGTTAACTAATGATGTAGTTTTTGACATTGACCATTTTGACATTGGTTTTTTCGTTCGCTCCAGAATAGGCCCTTATTCACGAAATTATTAAGATTTCACGAAAAATTGCGATCCCCTTATATCTTGGAGAGTTTTCAAAGATATGATATTCAAAAAAGGCTCAAAAGACGCGTATTCACAAAATTTGAGGAAAATTCCTCTGGACAATCTAGTCAGCTTCAATTTGAGCCTAAAACAATAAAGATCGGGTTTAGATTTGCCCTGTAAGCCTAACCTTTTTGAAAAAAAACTATTTTTGAAAAAAATATCTTTTAATTTAAACGAGATAATCTTGTTTACATATAATCGAAATCTCGGCAACGGCCACAATTATTACAATGAAATTTAGTAGGCAGGGAGTTTTGGGGGAGAAAAATCGATCTAGCTAGGTCTTATCCCTTAGAAACTGCGCATTTTAAGCAATATGTGTTTTTTCTTTCGCCGTCAACTATATATCAATAGAATATATATTCGACTTTCTTACGTCAGTCTGATTGGCAGCATGGTATGCGTACCTATCTTTATATATATGATTCTACTGTACGTGTGTATGTCACTGAACTACTCCTAAACGGCTGGACCGATTTGAATGAATTTTATTTGTATGCGTTTGGGTGGCGCCCTGGATGGTTTATATTCACAAATCAGCCAGGACAACGTATGTCGGGTCCGCTCGTGTATTATATAATTTGGAATGTGGTGTGTTCGATTCCCGGTCAGAAAAATATTTTTGTGATACTTATTATTTCTTTTATAAAAGAAATAATAAGAATCACAAAAATATTTTTTACTAGTACAGCCAGCCAGTAAAAATAGTAGATTGTTAGCCTAGGGTTGAAAAGAATCAATTCCCGAGGTTAGACTATAGTCCGGTAGAGGCTATAGTCCGAGTAGGAATTCATTCTTTTACCCGTGGCAAACACTCTACTTTTCATTTAGAATATGAGGAAAATAAAACTAGTTGTTTATCTAAACTATTTATTGATAATAATATATTAGTAGTGCCTATTTAAAATTAATAGTCAAATTAGGACAATTCGTGAAATTAAAAGTTACATTTTTGTTTGGAATATTTATGTTGTTTGATATATTTTGAGAAATTTGGCTGTTCTGGATCTCTGTAAAAGTAGGAGACTCTGGTATTTTTTCAGACGATGGATTCCATCGCGGACACTCCCTGGAAGTTGTCGGCAGAGGCGAATTGGGGCGTATTTTTATAGTTTCGGTTAATTTGGTTGAAATTTTAGTTTTATTTTGGACTGAATCCTCTATGTAGCCTTCGGCGACTGTACTGGATTTCCAGCCTCCATGTCTTTTTAACGTAGTCATGTTTGCCCCAGAATCGGCTAAAAGTGTCGCTGAAGTTTTTCTAAAACAGTGTCCGATATACTGCTCACAGTTTGGTAAATGAAAATATGTTGCTATCTGCTTCGGCATACCTGAGATTTTATTTTACCGATCACTTGTTTTTAGCATTTTCCCTTCTGATAGTTGAGAAAAAAGCGGTCCGTTTTTACATCACTAGGTCTCATTTTTTGATATTTCTTTACTATTTGTGTAAACTCTTCTTTTACTATAAACGAGCGCTCAATATGTGTTGTGCTTTGTTTAGGTCAGTTTTACTAATATAAATCGCCTTGACTTTCAATGTCGTTAATTGTCAAATTTGTGAGTTCACTGCTTCTGCAATCGCCGCTTATACCGAGTATCAATACGATCTGTGAAAAACATATAATTATTTTAGTATTTGTGTAATAAATACGTTCATATTTAGAATAAATCCATAAATACTTAGGTAAACTTACCTTCACTGCCAAATATGTCTCGTCAGGAGCATCATTTATAAAAAAATTCACCTCATGAGATGTGAAAACTTTAGATTTCTTACTCTTGAACCCCTGCGACTGTCTTTTCAAAAATGCTGTTAAATTATGAAATTTTTTCAAATCTACATTGTGTTTTACATTAAGTGTACTCTTGAGCATTGAATATCGGCTCCATACCGTTGAAGGCTATAATTTTCTACACAGTCCATTAAAATATGTAAGAAATACACTTTCGGAAAACGATTTTATATTCTTGTCTTCTTGCCACTTCATAAAGTAATTGTATGTGTTTATATATCTTTCTTTTGATATTTTTGACAAAAGATTTTCTATGACACAATTTGCCTCGTCTGTAATGGAATCTGGTGTCAATATTTCGCTTGAAATCATTTTTAATATTCAATTCAAATCTTAGCACAAAAGTCCGTCACCGATACATACATAACAGATTTTAGTATCCCGCCAATTTGTGTTGACTTTTTAAATTTTAAATATGGAACTTGCCGCTCGCCGCGTAATTGTCGCGGCACTCGCGGCTTATTCCGCTCAAAGAAGTTTGCGCTAAATTCACACTGGCTGTTTAGAAAGTCATGTCATTTTTTAATAGTTTTTTTTTACATAAAACTCTTCACAGCTGACAGCAGTTGTTTTGAAGACCCTCGGGCCGGAATGAATTTGCATGAGTTTTTCCCTCCCTATGAAAGGAAAGCAGCATCTTCCACCCAATAATCAGATCAAAACAACACTACTTTCCGAGTATGAGAAATGAAAATATATTTTTTACTAGCTGGTTCCCGCAACTTCGTTTGCGCAGAACTAACGGAAGCGGAGGCCAATTTTTTTAAAGGAAACCCTAAGATTAAAGTAGCCTACGTTTCGCCTTCTAGCATCAGCTATCTTCCAGTGAAAGTCCCGTGAAAATGTGTTCAACCCATTCAGAGTTTAACCAGAATAAACAGATAGACAAACAGACGGACAGACAATTTAAAAAAAAAAATTGATGTGAGTACCGTGTGAGTGAAAAGCTGCTAATTTCAAATAACAATCAGACACTTCAATTTTATGTATATGTGATGTATAGATATTTATTTTTAATTATTTTATAGTTCTAAAGTAAAACTCCGAGCAAAGCTCGGTCTCCCAGGTCTTTTATACTTTAAACGAGACAATCTTGTATAATATTATATATTATAATAATATTAGGTCCTTACATATGAAATTGGCGATTTGTCGTACTGGCCACTTTGATCTAAAATATATCTTCTTTGGTTAGGAATTCCAATTTCAAATTCATACCGCTATTTACTCATGCATTTGTGTTTCGAAAGCCGTAATTCATTTGTTTTTTCCTATTTTGGTTTTTCTTTGCGTCACTCTGTTTACAAAATGGAAAACTTGAAATATCGTATTATTTTCGAGTACGAGTTCGACCGTGCTGCAGAAACGGTTCGAAGGATTAATGATGTGTATGGCGGCGGTGTCGCAAAAGAAAGCAGTGAGTTTTTGGTTCCAACGTTTTCGTTCTGGAAATTTCGACCTGCAGAACAAGCCCCGTGGGCGGCCGGAGACCAAAGTTGATAATAAAGAATTGAAGGCTATTGTGGAAGCAGATCCATTGCAAACCGCGTCCGAGTTAGCTGCAGGCTGTGGTGTTAGTGATAAAACTGTTTTTATCCACTTGAAGCAAATTGAGAAGGTGAAAAGGTGTAAAAGGTCATGAATTGAGTGCAGCAAACCGACAAACGCGCGTCGACTGCTGCGTTACATTACTCAACCGGCACAGTAATGAAGGGATTTTAAATCGAATCATTACGAAAAGTGGATCCTGTAAGATAATCGGAAATGCTCAACGCAAGGCTGAACCCTGGCGAACCAGCCATAGCCTGCCTCAAGCGAATGTTGACTCAAAAATAGTTACTTGTGAGCGTGGTGAGGTGGACTAGTGCCGGTGTCATTCACTACAGCTTTCTTAAATCTGGCCAGACGATGACGGCAGATGTCTATTGCAAGCAACTGCAAATCATGATGGAAAAGCTAGCTGCTAAACAACCAAGGTTGGTCATTCGCTCCAGGCCACTGCTGCTTCAGGATAACGTTAGACCACACACTGCACAACAGACGGCTACCAAATTAGAGGAGCTTCAATTAGAATTTCTAGACATCCTCTGTACTCCCCGGGCCTTGCTCCAACAGATTACCATTTTTTTCGAAATTTGGACAACTTCTTGCAAGGGAAAAAATTCAACTCCGATGGGGCAGTCTAAAGCGCCTTCAAAGATTTTATTGATTCCTGTCCGAATGGTTTTTTTAGTAAAGGAATCATGAACTACATATGAGATGGCAAAAGTGCATAGATAACTATGGTATATACTTTGATTAAATAAATATATTATGTTTAAAAAAAAAACGACTTTATGTTCCTCCTTTACAAAACGCCAATTTCGTATGTAATGACCTAATATATAATCGTAATCTCGGCAACGGCTTGCAAGTATTTACATGAAATTTAGTATGCAGGGAGTTTTGGGTAATGAAAATCAGTCTAACTATATTAAATCCCTAAGAAACTGCGCATTTTAAGTTATATATGTTTTTTCTCTCGTCGTGCAACAATCCTACTACTATTATAAATGTGAAAGTTTGTGAGGATGTATGGATGGATGTTGTTAGTCTTTCACGAAGAAACTACTGAACGGATTTCGATGAAATTTACTATGGTAGTAGTTTAAGCTCTGGATAAAAACACTTTTTATACTACTTTTTATTTACTTTTTATCCCTTTAAAGTATAGTGTTCCCGTGGGATACTGTATTTACGTGGGCGGAGCCGCGGGCAACAGCTAGTATATCAATAATTTCGACTCTATAATGTCAGTCGGATTGACAGCTTGTTTAATTTTCACGTTGTTCGGTAATTCGGAGTGGTTCGTACCCCGAAAAACATTTTTGTGATTATTTTTATTTTTATCTTCTAGAACTTCGAGCAAATATCGGTTACCCAGGTATTCTTCTATTATATAAAGTACTGACTGATTCATCAACGCCTAGGCAAAACTACTGAAGCTAGAAACGTAATATTTAGATCGTGGCTTCCCTTTATGACGTATAGGTCCACTAAGAAGGTATTTTGCGAAACTCACCTACCTAACCTAACCTAACCTAACCTAAAGGGGTAAAAAGGGGGATCAACGTTTGTAACTTTTTCGTTTGTGATCATATCTGTTTGAAATTTTGTGATATTACTCTTTGACATGATCAACTAAAACTAATTCAATGTTTACTAAAATTAAATCTATTAATAATTGGTAAAAAGGTGTATTAAACTTTGTATGGGGATAAAATATAAAATGAGCATTTCGGCTTGGAACTTTTTAAATATAGTCTTAAAAGAAAATAAGTAAAAACGTATTTCACGATTTTTCGATAGTCAACCCCTAAAAGAACAGGGATATGAATTTATTTTTTTTAGAGTCAGACTCATGCTTGACTACTTTACTATATTTGTGTGTATATATTTTTGGAATGTTCTCTTCAAGCTCTTTATTTTGATACCCGTAGTACCCAGGGGGCAAGGGCACACGAGCGTATGAGATAAAGTCGTGTTTAACTACAAATATTGGAGCACCAGTTATGTTATTAAGAAATATTAAGCTTCCAAAATTGTGCAATGGCACTAGACTCCAGATAAAAGTTCTCCATTGCAAAATTGTCGAGGCTACTATACTCACTAGATGTGCTCAAGGAGAAACTATTCGTACGTAAAATACCATTGATCCCATCAGAGTATCCATTTGTATTTAAAAGACTGCGGAATCCTCTAAAAGTATGCTTCGCCATCAATAAAGCTCTGGGGCAGTCATTGAAAGTGGCTGGGATTGACCTAAGAGAGAACTGTTTCTCACACGGACAGTTCTATGTTCTATCTTGCGTGTTGCGTGTTCCAGAGTAAGTTCGGCTAGCAGTCTGGTGATCCTTGCTCCGCACGCCAATACAGTTAATGTTGTATATATAGGTCCTTCAATAGCATAATATACTCTTATAATAAAATAATCTTAAACCATTTACCATGTAATTTATTTTTAGCATAATTAGTCTCTTTCTAAAAATAATAGGAATTTAGTCACCTCAACATCTACGCGTACGAAGTCGCGGGCATAAGCTAGTCTAAAAATAGAAAAATTATTTATCATTCAACGTTGTAGTTTAATTTTGAAACCTTTTCCTTATCCCGACTTTCTCGGCGCTCAGCTACAATATTTTTTCAGATTCCGTAGATTCATTTCCAATGTGAGCGATAGTCGTGTGAGATACGAAATCTGTGTATTTTTTTACTAGTATAGTAAAAAAATTTGAAACTTTTTAATTTTGTTTTTTAATTTATTAACTACATATTACTCAATACTTCTGAGTACATAAATTAAACAAAATTTCAGTGGCGTAGGGTTCCTATAACTCCATTTCTATCGGATTTAATTTACCACTTACCTTTTGAAGGCCCTCATCGCTCACCATATACAGGCTAGGGCTTCCCTATGAAGAAGAACCAGCATTCGCCACTGCTAAACATTTACATGTAGTCGTCTCCCCAATTGGTATTACCTAAATATTGAATTTAAATAAAATTATTTTTAAAAATAATACTTCCGGAGTCTCAGAGTCAGCTAACACCGAAATGAGATAATACGCGACACGAAGCTGCATTTTTAAAATAGTGATTCATAATTGAACTTTATGCAGTACAAAAAACGTGTGTCTTATGTTTAATGCAAGAGCCACGCCGGGCTATGCAGAGCGGTGCAGTTTGTCATTCTAACACTTGCAAGTATATTCTCATGCAGTGCAGCGTCGCGTATAGTCTAGTTTCAGTGTGAACTGACCCTAATAGGTCTTTACCTATGAAATTGCCATTTTGTATGAAAAAATTTAAACGAATTTTTTTCATGTATTTTTTATTTGTATTAATCGAAGTAATCACCCATGCAATCAATGCATCTTTGCCAGCGCAGTGGCAGTTTACTAATGCCCTTCTTAAAGAAATCAGCTGGACGGGAGGCAACAAATTCTTCAAAGGCATTTTGTACTGCCTATCAGGTATTGAATTTTTTTCCCGCCAAGAAGTTATCCAAATTCTGGAAAAAGTAGTAGTCTGTAGGCGCAAGGTCTGGTGAGTAGGGCGGATGACGGAGAGCTTCCAACCCCAGTTCTTGCAACTTGGAGACCGTCTGCTGTGCAGTATGAGGTCGCGCATTGTCGTGCAGGAGCAGCGGAGACGAGCGATTGACCAACGCTGGTTGGAGATATGCCAGCTTCTCCATCAT
Source organism: Phengaris alcon alcon (assembly GCA_037179445.1). NCBI lineage: Eukaryota > Metazoa > Arthropoda > Insecta > Lepidoptera > Lycaenidae > Phengaris > Phengaris alcon. The sequence continues at coordinate 1,054,395 of JAYRCH010000194.1, forward strand.
TGTGTTCAGTTCTTCACAGTACACATCTGCAGTAATGCTCACCCCGTTTGGTAAGAAGCTGTGATGAATCACACCGGCGCTAGACCACCAAACAGTGACCATCACTTTTCTAGGGGTAAATTTTCGTTTAGGGCATTGTTTAGGTGCTGAACCAGGATCCAATCATCTTGCTGAGCGCTTGCGGTTATCAAACAGAATCTATCTTTCATCGCAGGTAACAATGCGGTTCAAATACGAAAGACCTATTATAATACTTTTATTTCGTTGAACTTAAAAATATTTGTTTAAAGTAATTTCTAATCATAAGACGAAAAGTAATCCTACGTTCTTCGTTTCGAACATGTAAAGTAATATTTTAGGGGGTATTAAAACATGCTACTGAAATATTTGGTATTACTGTAACAGAAATTAATATGATGAAATACGAGTACTGAACATGATTTATTTTCGACACGATGTTACTGTGAAGTGTGTTCTGTGATGTGTTACATATAGTTACATATAGTCGCTTGTGATCACGTTGCGCGCCATCTGTAACGTTTACATATTCAATTGTGTTCTACCACAAGATTATTGTTTGTTTTGCAATACTTTCACGCTTTTACTACTTATCAATAAGCTTTGTGGCTCAGTGGTTAGCTCGTATGCGCTCAAGCCAGTGGTCAAAAAGAATGAACTAAAAAGTTTTCTGTGTTCCTGGGTCATGGATGTGTATTCAATATGAGTATAGTATAGTAAAAATGTAAAATATAAGTATAGTATAAATTATTAAATATATTATTTCCGTTGTCTGGTATCCGTAGAACCAGTTCTTTGAGAACTTACCACGGGATCAGTTTGACGTGATGTGGAAGTGTTCCTGTGGACGCTGTTATCATTATTTGTACACGTATACATTGCTCGCGATTTCGTCCGCACAAAAGAGAATCTGGCGGAAGCCGTATCTTGCCGCAATAAAAAGTAGCCTATTTCCTTCAGCCAAATTTCATCATAATCGGTCCAGTAGTTTCGGAGCCTATTCAATGCAAACATTAAATTAAATCTTTTCTCATTATAATATTAGTGTTTACTACCACACAAGTATTGAGGATCTAATGTTGGCATAATGTGACGAAGAACTATATTGGCTTACTGCGAGTGCAAATAATTTGACGTATAATATGTATTTATGATTAAGAAAGATGGGATTGCCGTCGGCTATGAATATTCGCAACACCAGAGTGGACACAAGTGCGTGGCCGGTTTTTTAAAGACTAATATAGTTTGACGCACAATATTAACCTGCAAATGACAGGCGTAAACAAGTGATGAGGCGCGAGGCGTGAAATTGTCCTGACATAGCAGGTAACGTGATTTACCCGCGGACGCCCCGTATTAATGTCAATTTGTTCACCTAAAAGTGATTATTTTAATATTATTAAGTGAAAACATTGCTAAAATTATAGTGTAAGTATTAATTGACGTGTTTTTGCTATTTTATTTACTAAACGTATGAAACTGCAATGTGACTCAACATTTAGAACAAAAATAAGGCGTTGTAGTATGCTCTACGGTACACCTACAGGTCAGCTACGGCGTAGCGCCTCTACGCGCGTACCTGTCTCGTACTTGTTGCTTTACGAGAGATATGGGCTCCCGCGAGTGAATTCGGCACCAGGGGCGCTGGTGTAGCGTGACGTCTCCGAAATATCAAATGACATTGTTTTTGTGGGCGGGGGAGTTTGTTTTCGAATGAAAGTTAATAACGTGACATTAATTATGGAAAATACGACGTACGGCTCAATTTCTGTACTTTAAAAGTGGAGCTGAGAAAAAGACACAGTCTTATCTTTCGGAAACTTATTTTTCGCCGCTATTATAAACAATGCCACAACTTTGCGGCATTGTTTATATTTTTGATTATATTTTACAGTCGGTTTTAAGGTATTATAAATTATCACGTGCGTTATAAGTTAATAATAAACTTTGACAGCTATGCCTCACTCTTCAGAGGTGCCCACTGGCGAGCACAAAAACGGTGGCCCTCATTATTATTAGTTTAGTGACTTTTATTACTATTGAAAAATAAAGAATAAGTTTAATATAATAATAATATTCATGGAAGTTTTCTCGCCATGTTAATCTGGTTTGTGATAAGTATTCTTGTGTTGGGTACATGTACCTCCTGTAAAGTAACTAAAATAACTTTTGTAAGAAAAACATTCAAAGATGAAAGATTTTGAGATCTTATATAATTTTCCTGATAGGAAATTATATAATACTAATTCGCGAGCTAACACCATTGAAAAATAAAACTTATTGAAAATAAATGAATCTATTTTATTCTTAGTTAAATTTTACTTTTTTTAAATATTACTTTACTTATGTAAAGGGCAAATTAAATCGAGAAAGGTAAAACACAATTACAAACTTTTATTATTAGTCTACCCTAAGATAAACATTTAGATAAGACTTTTTACAATCAGTATTCCAAAGATTATTAGGAGGACGGAAACGGCAAGAAACGTATAACAAGGATCAACATTTGAGTCATAAGGAACGTCGTAAGGAATGATCCTGTCTACATTTAAAACGTCACCACCGAGAGTGCCCCAAGGGATATTCGTAAATGCAGTCCGCGGCACTCTAGATTCTAGAGTCTTCCTACTCTAAACTCTATGACTCATACTTACTTCAAAATCATTTACTATAATATTATTGGTTGTATTTGATGCTAACTACTTTACTATCGGTTATACAATATACAGGATGTTTGTTATAAAATAAAAATAGTTTGACTGGTCGCGCGGGGTCGTGACCTTTTGTATCCGATAATAACCGGAGTAATATGTCATATGTCACACATTTATAACGTCCGGGCAGAAAAAATTAAAAGAAAGTGACCTTTAGGCCTTGATAAAGATTTTTCGCTCATAAGTGTCATACTTTATTATCTATAAATATGGCGGTACAATTTAAAACCATTGACAGTGTCAAGGCAAAAAGACGGGAAAATAAAATTATCGTCTAACTTTTTAACACGGTTTTTCTAAATGAAAAAAGTCTAAGGGTTAGTCAAAGTCCAAATATATCGTCAGTGCAGTCAATGAGTTAAGTCAGTCAATTCAGTAAAGTAACGCTTTACTGAAACTTACTAGAGAATTTCGGAGAGAACATTAAATAGCACGCTTTTTGAAGTTGTATCACTCGCCCACACTTTAACAACCATTTAATGGTTAATATTCTACCAATAAATTCATTAAGAACCTAAATAACACACATTAATAAAGTAAATACAATAACAACAACGTCACTCTTCAATATACCCCGCCGTAGATTCGTATCAATGAAAACTTTACCTAACAGTAGAACATATCAGATTATACGTATAAATAATTATGACCTAAATATATTTAAAGAAAAAAAAATCGGTACATAAAAGTTTTTTTTCTATTTTGACATAATTTTCGAAAATATTGCCAAATCCTTTATTCAGACAAGTTTCTGGTATCAAGTAAGATTAACTGTTGCATAATAACAACAGTAGTTTTAAGACATGTAATTGTCAATGTCATATTGACAGATGTCACGAGTAAAGCCTATTTAGTTAGGTTTATTTGAAGTTACTTCGAAAACTGTATCTCAGATTTTTGATTAACCTAATGCAACCTTGAGGAAGCAATAAAAACTTAATTCAAAAGTGACAGTGCATACAATCCACTTGAGTGTCTGCATCTGACAGTAAAAGGGTCGTTGTTGTTTTGCGTGTGAAGCTGCGAAGCGCGCGGCCCCGGGCCTCGTAACTAGTTTATGACGAGCGACGAGCGAGACATGCACTCAGCTATTAACTTTACGACTTTTTTACTTTATTTGTGTTCCATTAGTGATTACAGCAATGAATCTCATTAGTACTATTTATCACTAATATTTTCGCAAGTAGTAATTAAATATTAAATAATATATATATATATATATTTATATTGAAGAGGCAAAAGAAACCGTATAACATTCAGATTAAAAATACATATATATATATATATATATATATATATATGTATGGTTTCTTTTGCCTCTTCAATATAAAAATTAAGCATAAAGTAAACGTTGTGACGGATTAACAAACGTCAACGTGTAACAAAATTGTATCTACCTGACGCACGGTAGTATGTGTAAATGATCTGAGGTAGTAGGTAGTATTTGGTAGTTATTTTTATGAATTTTATGTTTTTTTAAGAATTATTTAAAATAATATTAGGTCTGTACCTATGAAATTGCCGTTTTGTATGAAAAAATTGAAACGAATTTTTTTCATGTTTTTTTATTTGTATTAATCGAAGTAATCACCCATGCAATCAATGCATCTTCGCCAACGCAGTGGCAGTTTATTGATGCCCTTCTTAAATAAATCAGCTGGACGGAAAGTAATAAATTCTTCAAAGGCATTTTGTACTGCCTCTCGGGTATTGGATTTTTTTTCCGCCAAGAAGTTATCCAAATTCTGGAAAAAGTAATAGTCTGTAGGCGCAAGGTCTGGTGAGTAGGGCAGATGACGGAGAGCTTCCAACCCCAGTTCTTGCAACTTGGAGACCGTCTGCTGTGCAGTATGAGGTCGCGCGTTGTCGTGCAGGAGCAGCGGAGACGAGCTTCTGACCAATGCTGGTTGGAGATGTGCCACCTTCTCCATCATTGTGTTCAGTTCTTCACAGTACACATCTGCAGTAATGCTCACCCCGTTTGGTAAGAAGCTGTGATGAATCACACCGGCGCTAGACCACCAAACAGTGACCATCACCTTTCTAGGGATAAGTTTTCGTTTAGGGCATTGTTTAGGTGCTGAACCAGGATCCAACCAACTTGCTGAGCGCTTGCGGTTATCAAACAAAATCCATTTTTCATCGCAGGTAACAATGCGGTTCAAAATTCCTTCATTTGTGTGTCTGTTGAGCAGTGCAAGGTACGTCTCGACGCGTACTTCGCGCTGGCGATCATTTAGTTCGTGGGGCACCCATTTGTCAAGCTTTTTTACCTTGCCAATTTAACGCAAATAGACCAATATTGTTTTGACGATAATGTCGAAAGCTGCTGCTAATTCAGCCGTAGATTGTGTATCATCAGCTTCCACAATCGCCTTTAATTCGTCATTGTCGACCAAAGTCTTCGGACGACCGCGAGGTTCATTTTTCAGGTCGAAATTTCCAGAACGGAAGCGAGCAAACCAATAACAGGTGATGCGTTGGTTTGTAGTGTTAGCTCCGTAAACGTCGTTGATGTTGCGTGCCGCTTGTGCCGCGTTGCTGCCACAACGGTACTCATATTCCATAATTACTCGAATTTTTAACGTATCTATGATGACGAAAAAGATTGAAATGCGATGAAAATATAACACTAATCAATAAACAAATGACTACTTTTGGAAAAAGAATTCCATGTTTTTAAAATAAAATAAAATTGAAATTAGAATTATTAGCCAAACAAAAATAATTTTGATTTGAAATGGCCAGTACTGCAGAACGGCAATTTCATAGGTAAAGACCTATTATTAGATTTCTGCACACGTAAACTTTAATTTATCGGCCAAATTTCATACACCTCCGATTACACAATTCTCGTAAAACTGTACTGACAGTTTTTGCTTCCGTATTTATATAAGTACCTACCTACCCGGGTAACATTGTTTTACAGAGTTCTGATAAATTAAAAAAATAAAACGAATCACAAAAATATTTCTATCTGACCGGGATTCGAACCCATTCCGATTTTTCGCACAAAGCAAAAATTAAACATACGCACACCAAACTGCGAATAGGACTGAAATAATAGAATCGAAATTATTGATATATTGTTTCACGACGAAAGTAAAAACATATATAGTTTAAAAATGCGCAGTTTAGATACGACCTAGCTAGATGGATTTTTCTCCCCCAAAACTCCCTGCATACTAAATTTCACATTAATCTTTTCACTAAATAATTTAAGCCGTTTTTGAGATACCGATTATATTATATATACAAAATTATCTCGTTTAAAGTATAAGATATAATAATGCTATAAATATTATACGTAAGGTAGGTACATTGAATTGCGGGCGGCCTGTATCATGGAATTACTCCTTATGCACATTTAAATGGTGAATAAAATTATCGGGATATAATCTGCTTGTTAACTAACAATTTTATATAAAGGCCTTATACTTTTCACATTGAAAACTGTGATATAGATGTATAAACGATGTACGACGGCATAACAACAGTCCATAAAAATTGAGGATTAAAATGGAATCAGATATTTTTCCCTGCCTTAACAGACCATTTTCTGTTCAAAATAGTGGAGGTAATGAAAATTATAAACTTGATGTTGTTTCCGACCATTGTCCATTGAATCTGCGTTGTTTTGAGGGCAGTTGGACATGGTTTGAGTGTATTGTGGGAATGTCCCGGGCTTTGTGGTGCCAGTGAGACACGGCTTCGACAGACATGTCATGTTGTCCTAGTGCGTTCGATAGGGCATTGCATGTGTGAATTTATCCTTAGGATTTATTACTGACAAAAGTTTCAGAAAGTGCTTGTTTAAATGAATCTTAAATATTTGTAGTTCATATAAAACTGCCTAAAGCAATACTATTTATGTACGTAGTAGCTATTTATTAATCTGTGCCTAAAGTTCGTTAAATCATAAAATATTTTTTACTATTTTAAATGGGTCTAGTGATAAAATTGCGTTATGTCATAATAATGCCGTAGTTATATTATAAAATGCTTGTTTAGCTGGATCTTCTCGGCGGCTAGGAGTTAGCTTTTCTATCTTTTTAAATCATGTTTGTTTGTTCATCATAAAACATTTTTATTTCATATCAGTAATTACAATTACATTGTTTTATAAAGTGACTAGCCGGTTCCCGGAACTTCGTTTGAGTGGAACTAACGGAAACGGAACCCTTAGATAAAGTATTATAGACTGATAAAGTAGTATAGACTTATGGTCTGTCATTCAATCATTTGACGGTTTTTTGCGATACAAATTTGACGTTTCTAACAAATAATTATTGGTAAAGTAAGGCCAACCAGACGAGATAAAGAATGTAAACAAATTTTCAGGGGTTCAAACATTTTTATTTGAATAAATTATTATAAAGTTCGAATTTTAATCATTGTCGTCTCTACTAGACAAAGATGATTCGTCGGAAGAGTCCGAGTGAGCTGTGTTTATGATAAAACTATCTATTGTATTATCAATCATGTTGTCAATATTGCTATAAAAATTGTCCTCGACTTTTATTACATGATCCACACAATTTCGCCATTTATCAGCAGATACACGTTGGATCCCCTCTTGTAGCAGTTTTTTCACATCTTCAAATTTAAATGTAGTATTATTGCGAGCTACGTGTACCTTTATGTCAGCCCATACGAGTTGCAATCCAAACAGGAATGAACTTGTTCACAAATGTTTGGCGGACCAAATGTTGACAACTGCGGCACTGGCCGCTTTCCCTGTACCACGAAACACGCTACGACAGCTGTCGTCGACCAACTGACGTCATTATTACATACGAGTGATAAGGACAGATATAATATTAACTCACTTTCATAATGCAACTCAGTAGCGGTCCGTTTATTTACGTTTTTTTATCTCGTCTCGTTGGCCTTACTTTAGATAGGTTATTGAAACGGCCATTATCCTATGTTACACCTTATAAATTTAGCTATCTGCCAGTGAAAGTCCCGTGAAAATTGGTCCAGCCGCTTCAGAAATTAACCGGAACAAACAGACAGACAGACAGATGGACAAACAAACATTTAAAAAGTGATTTTTGTTATACGTACCGTAAATACTTTCATATACCGTAAATACTGTCATATTAAGTGAAAAGCTGTTAATTTATAATTACAAACAGACACTTCAATCTTATTTATTTGTATAGATCAACCTATATCTTCTGTTTGTAATGTAGGCTGTTGACCTGTCAGCTGGCCATGCCCGGAGCATGGATGCAATGGAGCAATGCATGTATTTTTCTCAACAAAATATTGTATATAAAAAAAAACAGATAAAAAGATTTTCTGGGCTTTAAATTGTGATGATGATTGAACAATGTAAATAACTAAAGCCAACCGTTGATGACTTTAGTGTCCCGAAGGCTGCTTTTATTTTCTTATTAAAACTTCGTCAGTACAATCGATAGCTTTAATAAATTCGTGACTGAAGATCAATTGTGTGGCTTATCGACTCTGTAACATTTACCGGAATAATTTTTAATAAGTTTATGTTTTGTGGCTGGGATTAACATTGTATAAATTATTTGTTATATAAAAGGGATTTAAACGAATTGAGTCTACTCATTATAAGCATTATATTTATCGTTTGCGGTATTTCACATAACATTTTGTGAAGGCCATTTTAGTGCATATAATAATTTTTATTCACAAATAATGTGACATTTTTTTTTATTATCCAGCTTTATATTTTTAATTATCCAGCCTTATATCGGTTACGGTTACGAATATTAAATTTTCTTAGATTATCCATTAGGTTACGGATATTAGATATATAATAAGTATTTGTATATTATCACTTACGAACATATGCGAATACTTATTGTCATTTTAGAAGTTTAGCTAATCATTTGGCCTAAAAAGCTAGTGAGTCGGCACGGCTAGCAAATTAAATAAACATATTATAACATAACATGTTTATACTCCGTCTATATCCGAAATCATCCGAAGCTTTTGTTTGTGGGTTCGGTTAGTTTTTTGTTTCGGATATCCGATCATTTCGGTTACGGTTACGGAGCTCCATAATATCCCTGGAGTAAACTACGCTAGAATCAAGGGATACTTATTGTACTAGCAAGGACCGTACTCTTTTTTCATGACACTAATTTAATATTCAATTCAGTAATTTTACCGTAGGCCGTAGAGGATCCACCATTACTGTTACGCTAAAGACTTTAATATTTATGTAAATTCGTAAAGTCTACCGCAGATAAGAACTGTTTAAATCCAATTTAATATTTTTGTAAACAAATCTTTTTGTTAAATGTTAAATGTTAATAAATATAAAAGGAGATGTCCCGACTTACTGACTGACGTATAGACGCTCGGCACAGCCGTAACCGCTTATAGTAGAAACTAGAAATTTCGACAGTAGTTATATATACAATGTAGACGCGCACTATGAAGGGATTTAAAAAAATTCCACCCTTAAAGTGGTAAAATGGGGTTTGAAAACGAAAATTGAAATTCATGCTCTTAAATACATTTTATTAAATATAATTTCAGTGTTTGTTAGAATTAACTCTGAGGGTGTAAAATAAGGGTTTAAAGTTTGTATGAAAAAAAAAAAAATCTGTCCCGGTTTCCATGAAATTTAATAACCGAGGAAATATTTTTTTTTATTCGTCTTCTAAAGGGGTAAAATGGGGGGTTTAAGTTTATGTAGTGAAATATCAACAGCCGGTCGGATTACGTTGAATTTTTGCACGCACTCACGCAGCTATTATGACGTAGAAATACGTTAAAAATGGTTTTTCGAAATGCATACCCCACGGGAGTGCAATGGGGATCCACGCGGGCGAAGTCGCGCGAAAAACTATAATGCTACCAATTTAAATGTCACTTATTTACTCCACAATAACGAAATACATTGGTCGAATTTAATATTTTATTACAAACAGATTAAATTGATCTGATCAGAGTGTAGTCCTTTGATGCAACGAGCTCTCACGTTGATACGAAGACATAAAAAGGCTGAATATTTTTAATTAAAAATAAATTAATATGCTGAGTGTTACTCTTGCAATTGAGACGAATCAAACGATACCTTTAAGGCTGGAGCAATATCATACGGAATCCGGTGGTCCCGGGAAAATTCAGAGCACTGAAAATAGAAGTCTGTACTAATACAATAGAGTTGAAAATGGAAGTGTCGAGTGTCGAGCTGTCATATATGACATTGATATTTGACTCGACACTTGTGTGTTCGATTTTCAGCTCTATTGCTAATACACTGCACTTATGTGCAGAGTTCGTTATTCAATGCTCTGAAATTTCCCCGGCCTTCCGGATTCCGGATGTGGAATATAGTGCCAGCTTAAGTTAAAAATATTCCGAACAAATGAGGATGCTCTACCTGTTGAAGGATTAAATGCACTGATATTACATGTTGATGATAATTAAAGTATTCGAGAAATCTTGGTAAAAAGAGAATTGTACGATTAAAGGGGTGTTTGAAAATTTTGATTAAAACTTGGACGATAGCCACAGCTTAACTGCGTGTGAGGGCGCATAATGTATTTGCGGTTTTCGACGGCCGAATATTTAAACAAATATTTGCGGTTTATGAGACTTTATAGTAGGGTTCCGTTAAATCAAATAACTTTGTTAAGTTTGTGATTATAACAGTAAATTGCGAGGGCGAGGACATACCTACTAAAACTTGGTTTTTTTTTGGCTAGTACAGTATTTTATTTCCATGTTAGAAAAAGTGAATTAAATTCATATATGATTTTCCCTATTTGGACGAATAGTTAGGGGCTAAAAAAACCTATTTGGCTTTCAAAAAACACAGAGTTATTATTTTATATACTTTCATTTACCGTTGACATTTCTATGTTTAAGTTAATAAGTTTTAGCACTTTTTACTGCTAGAGGTTATAATATTGCTATCGTAAGTTTAACTTTTACAGAGTTATAAAATTTATAATTAACGGAAAATCTCTTGTATTCGAACTTTCTGCAAAACAAAATATTTTAAAAAACAACTAGTTACAAATTAATAGTGAAATAATTCAATTAATTAATACATAATTATGTGCACGTTATGTAAATGCTTAGGTATCATGACTTTTTCTTGTGTACTTGAAAGCTTTGTTTAAATTTGAAGAAATAGCTAATATTTGTTTATACTCGTCTAGTGTCAATGAAAGTGTTTGATATTTTTTCTGCCGTTAGGGGGCAGACCCAATGCACACAAAGCGTCATCTGGTGGCGTAAGTTGTATCAAAAACAGTCAATTAGAATTGTAGATTCCTTTTCTGGCACCAGGCGGCGCTTGCTAGCCCGACGGTCTATGTCGTGTCAAAATATGATAACTCAACAAGAATAGGTATGCGTCATTACGCATACAGTCTATTACATATTTACAAGAGTAAACCTTAGTGGGTCTTAAATGCTACTATACTACAATTCGCGATTTTATTTTAATTAATAACTAATTACTAATAGCTACAGTACTGAGAAATATAAGGGTCGCTAATTGGTAGTGTAACATGTGTAATTGGTAGTGTAACATATAACTCGTTTAATCTAATTTAATCTCGTTTAATTTAAAAAATCAAACGTTTCTCGTTTGTTGTGTCACTAGTTATGGTCGTCGTGCGAGTATTTATAAATGATCTGTTTTACGGTTCCCTTTTTAGTAACCCTTATAGTTTCTTTCTGTCCGTCTGTTTGCCCTTAGTAAGGTCTGTAATTATGGATGTAAATATGTAGATGGGTATAGTAAAAATATATATTATATATATATTATATATATATATATATATATATATATATATATATATATATATATATATATATATATATAGTAAAATTACCTAATTATTTTATGATGCTAAAAACAATTACGTAATATTTTATATTTTAGGGGTGGCTTCACATACACGTGAAGATTTTTTTCAATTTCAAACTCCAAAAATCAGTTTATGATATCAAGACGATTAATTTATAATTCAATAAAAGTAAAATGAACGTGTCAGTTAAATACGAGAATTGGGGTTCAGGTCAGAGAAACTGTATTGCGGTAGGCTCCACAGAACACATCATATTGTAAAATGGTGTTTCTTAACATTTTGTTGACTATTACGATGAAATTCAAATAACCTAACCTAACCAAGAGCATGTCAGGACATGTCTGAGGGTTCCGTAACTATCAACATGTAATAGGTTTTTTTACAAATTACTTCAAATGTTACTGTCCGATTTTATTAATATAATTTTCCTAAAGAGTTTTTAGCATGGTCCATCTGCATGAAAATTTACAAGTTTCTATCTCCAATAGTTTAGAAATGCTACCAACTTACAAACCACTTTGGAGGCCGATTACTCGAGAATGGTTAACTTTGTAAAAAAGTAATGTATGAAACCTTGCCTATATTTTAAAAGACCTATTCAACGATACCCCACACGATGGGGGTAGAATGAAAAAATATTCTAAATATTCCTATTTATTATTATTTTAACAAAATTAACTAAAATCTATTTAAAATATTTACAAACTATAAAAGTAGGTAAGTACTAAAAAAATAATAACTACTCCAAAACTTAAAATGCTACAAAACAAAGAAATCTCCCAGGTCGTCCCCACCAGGCAGAGTACCTAGAAGGCTCAAAGAGTTTCCTCGCTGGATTGCGATACTTATTCTCTGGGCCAGGTAGGTGCCGGCTCTGGGGTCTCGGGTGGCCTCAATGAGTTTTTTGGAGATTTCTCCGAAAAGTTTGTGCGCACCCAGACCCCATGTACCTAAGGTTTCAACCCCAAACGGTTCAAATATGAGATCCCCACCAAGGTTCTCATATTTGTGCCGCTTGAGGTTTTCCGTCTGATTGGCGGCCGCACCTGCAGAACTCGAGGTGCCCTGGACATGGGACGGAGCAAGTGTATCGACGCAAGCAGCGTCCCATACAAGAGCCCGTCCCACTCTCCAAGGGACCAGGGTCATACCGTCTGGTCTCTTGCCATCGTCGCGCGCCAAACCAGAGGGTTCCAGCACAGCTGGCACTCCGGCGGTGACAAGAGCCCGACGGATGAGTTCGTTCAGGCAGTGATGTTGGGAGATGCGGCCGGTGCTTCGTTGACAGGACAGCCCGTGGTGTCCGAGGCTGTCCACGTTTGCACCACAAACACAGCGATGGGGGAGGACGTGGGGGGTGCCAAGACGCAGGGAAGTGGCTAACCGGAAAGCTGTTCGATCCAGCAATGTGCCCGTATTGGGTGACGGTAATGCTTGTAGCCAAAGGCCCGACTCCCACTTCTCCGCAGCTAAGAGGCGAGCTTGCTCCACAGGACTGGAGGACGTATTAAGAACATTATTCCGTACCAGTCTGCAGAGTGGCTCGACCCAGAGCCTTTGGGAAAAAGTATTGTCAGGCAATTCGCTACAAGCACTAGTTGCGCTCCAGGCGTCCTTGGCCTCGTCCAGAAAGGGAACTGTATTGGAGTAGGATGGGTGATGTAGTATTTTGGAGATAAGACTATGGTTCGCGTGGACTGAGGAAAAGAAGGTCGGAAGCGATATGTCAGAGGGCTTTCGAACACCCAGGCCACCGAACCTAACTGGAAGCGTTGCCTGAGTCCATGCGCGGTCATCGAAATTTGTATTCAAAATAGTGGAGAGCGTTTGTCTTATGGTATCATCCAACTGTTTCAGAAGTTGAGGGAACTTCCACAGTTGACAACACCGTAACACATATGTCAATTTAGGTACGAAAATGCAAAAACAGATTAGGGTAAAGGCCATGTGACAGTTAATTTGGAGGAGGCGGTCTAAAGTTTAATTAAAATTTTGTAATTTGTTATCTATGAAGCCCGTGAGAGATTCGTCTAAAATAGGTGAGCCCAAAAGGAAGAGCGAATCCTTGTCAATGACAGACAGTTGTGAAGCTATTTCTTTAAAGCTGGATATAATCGTGTTTCTATCCCCACAACTGTCTGGCACAAAAAGTTTGCACTTACCTAGGTTCAGCTGCAGATCTATTTTTTGTAACTCGCGGATCAGAGTGCGGAAGTCTGATAGTACAGTGGGTGTATCGCTTCCAAGGGTCCCATCATCCAAATACCAAACATTAAATTTTGAATTTAGAAGCTCGATGACACCTATACACCTATACACTCGATACACCCGTGTATAGCAAGGCTGAAGATTGCTGGACCTAGAGGGTCGCCCTGTTGGCAGCCCACTTCGGATGAGATGAGGCGGTCTTTGTAAATGAGTTTGGTGGGGTCGTTGTAACCCTGGAGCATAAATGGTAAAATGGCAGGTGCTTTAGATTTAATTTGGGCCAACATGGCGCCTCGGTCAACTGAGTTGAAAGCGTTTTTGACATCGATCTTCAGAAACACATCATCGCCTTGATTGTGGATAGCTGTCCTGAAAGAGTGAACGGCGGCCTCACAACATCCTTTGCAGGCAAAACCGAGCTGTTTTGACTGGAAGTATGACGCGAGGGAAGTGACCGATTTGCAAGCTAGTTTGGCTGTAAGGCGCCGGTATGTGGAGCCAACAGCAATCGGACGAATGCCACCATCTCTCCTCCTCAAGGCGCAGAGGTTAACTCCATACAGAATGTCTACGATATCTGATGCGACCCCTCCACGTAGCATCAGGTTGCACAGATTCGTAAGTTCATGCAGGAGCTTCTCGCCGGCCTCCCCGCAGCAACCGCTGGTGAGGTCCTTCAGATGCTGAGGGGTGAGACCGTCGAGGCTGCCAGCTGAACCCGGAAGAAAGGACATGATGGCTCCGCGTACTTTGTCTGTCGACGTTTGTAGTGGTGGTAATGCGTCATTGGAAACTGTGAAAGGATTGGATTGTGATGGATGTTTGTTTTGCAGGGCGATGAGGGTTTCTGGTCAGTCGGGGGCGACCGTGTCATTGGAAAACAGGAGCCACGCTGCACCCTTAATATCTCCCTCACTTATTTTATTTTCCTCAGTTTTCACGATGTTACGTTTGACCGAGGAATGTGAAGAAAAATTTGGGTTGAGGTTAATGTCCGAAACACAATTCTTTTTGATTCTTGAAGTGAGGGAGGCATTGTTGAGCGGATCTCTAGTGATATGCAAAAAACGGGAAAGGTAAGTAGATTTTCCCAGGCTTGCCTCGAGTTCTCCAGCACTGTGTGTCGTATGGTCTCGGCAAGCTTCTGGGCTACAGTCACTCTGGCACCCCAAGGGATCCGTCTTAGAACTGGTATAAAACGTTTAAATTTGGATATTTCTTGCCAGAAATTTTTTGATAGATTGGGTTCGGAAGTGAATTGGTTATTGGGGGAATGAGTGTTGGAAGCTGTTTGTGGCATTTGCCTACGTGGATGTTCAAACCCCGCTGACTTTTAAAATATCGGGAACAGTGGGAGCATTGCAACAAATTTCAAAAGGACCTGGTCTAAATATTAGTGGAGGTCCCTGCATCCTGGCTGCTTGTCATAGGTTGATAAATTTGGTTTAAATGGTTTATCGTTTATAGTTTTATAAACGATAACTTATATAATAGAATAAACTATAGACAAAAATTAAAAAATTGCTTAACTAATATAAAGAACCTTGAACCTCTTGGGGTGCAAACTGCTAAAATATATTATCCTCCTTCTAATGGTGCTTGTTTGGTCATTCATCTTGATAGCTCCGATCGCCAGTTATGGTGTCCAACAAGGTGTAACTAGGAACCTTTGGTTACTGAGCTAGGGCCGTCCTAGTCCATTCACTACTCCAACCGCGTACATCGATGTTATGGTGCCCAACAAAACATCCAGTGTGTATTTGGGGTGTAAGTAGGAAACACCGTTTACTCAACTTGGGCCGTTCCAAGCCATTCACTGCTCCATAGTAATCAGGTCGGTAAAATAAGTCGGGGTCCAGGCGTTGGAAAATCTTGAAAATTACTTGTAGAATTTTCTGTGGTGTTCCAAACGTAATTGGTATTGTTTTATACAAGTATAACGCAATAAATATTAAGAAATAATTTAAGAATTTCGAGACATATTGTTGTTGCTTTAAGTTGACGTTTTTTTTCGTTTGAATGAAAAAATATTTTTGATCCCCACTTCACATGTATGGAGAGCCTAAAATATAAAATTATTATTATTTTATGACGCCGAAACCGAGAATTATACACAGTTTCATCCATTTATATTCATAATTACAGAAGCAGAAGGCGTGGACAGACAGACAGACAGATAGACGGACGGACAGAGCGAACCTATAAGGGTTCCTTGAGTATTACGGAACCCTAAAAATAACCGCAAATGTTATAAAATTACATCGTGCTTAACAATGTTATATACTTAATGGTACATAGCCGCTGTGGAACATTACCTATATAACATTGTTTAGTTTAACTCCTAGAGATTTCTAAAATTTGACAAGGTTTATTATCCTTTACTTATCTTAGCAATAACGTGCAATACATACCAAAAAAGCGCCTACCTGTATCATATTGTGTATTCCCTGCATTGTAATATTTCGCTACTATCTTTTTCTATGGTGGTATCAAGTTCAATGCAGGACATACAATAGCCATCGAGGACACAAAGCGCTTGGAAGGCTTCAATAGTGAGTGTTTGATCGACCGAAACTAAACATTCATAATAGCTCACTTCACTTTCCTTTCATACTTTTTTCCTAGTTTACCTTGCTATCGTGAAGGAAATTAAATGCTGCCTTTAATAATCTGCCTTTTATTCTTAGAATAGGGAATATGGATAGAAAAGAACATTTAAATGTAACACAATCTATAACTATACCAAATTTCATCCATTTATATTCATAATTACAGAAGCTAGAAGAGCGGACATATAGATTGACAGACGGACGGACAGAGAGCTATAAGCGTTCCTTAAGTACTAGGGAACCCAAAAAAACAGGTGCTTGTTCCCTTTCACAGGTAGGTATGATGAATCAATAAAAATCTAATATAGTTTACTTAGCCACTAAAATTAATTGTGTTTTAGCCGTGGTGATAAGAAATGAGAAATATTTGTATGGACATACCTAACTGAGTCTATAATGCCTTTTTTAACATGGGATTTTCAGATGTGTGAAACACAATAGTCTAACTCTATTCGATTAAAATTTGCAATTGTAATTTAAGTAATTATATAAAATTGTAATTTAAGGTAAGGTTACAGATTTCTGCTTTGTGAAAAAACTATTTTTGAAAAACTCTTCCCTCCTAGATCGAAAGTATTAGGGTCTAAGCACACGGCGTTTTTGAACGCACAAGTGAGGTGCGTTTGGGCACGCGCATTGATAAAATTGGAAGACGTTGACAATTGTATTCGTAATAGATTATGCCCGCGGCTCCGCACGCGTAAATACAGTGTACATTTTGGGGATAAAAAGTAGCTTATGTCTTTCCACGTGTCTACTCTATATGTGTGCCAGATTTCATCAAAATCGGATCAGTAGTTTTGAAGCCTATTCAATGCAAATAAACTTTTTACAAAATCTGTCCTCTTAATCATGTCTCCCGCGACTTCGTTTGCGCAAGAGAAAATACCGCCGGAACCGTGGTCCACTCTAAATCTGCGCCAAATTTATTAAGTAGTTTCGATATTAAGTAGTACATTTTGGGGATAAAAAGTAGCTTATAGTAGCTTATGTCTTTCCACGTGTCTACTCTATATGTGTGCCAGATTTCATCAAAATCGGATCAGTAGTTTTGGAGCCTATTCAATGCAAATAAACTTTTTACAAAATCTGTCCTCTTAATCATGTCTCCCGCGACTTCGTTTGCGCAAGAGAAAATACCGCCGGAACCGTGGTCCACTCTAAATCTGCGCCAAATTTATTAAGTAGTTTCGAAGCCTATTCAATGCATACAAACAAACAAACCATTTCTGTTTAAAAATTTTATGTAGAAATTATTGTTGTATATTATAATTTATATTCAACGTAAAATAAAAAACGCGTGCATGATATACGTATACGCACGCCATCTCTGCTTCATCTGAGCGTTAAAGAAACGGCGTGTGCTTAGGCCCTTAAAACATCAATTAGTCAACCTAAACAAAAATACTATCCAAAGTGCAACAACCACTCTGCATAATTTTACTGAAAACATAATAGTAGAATATCTCAACTTTTCACTTTATGTTTGTATTATCATTTACCTACAATAAAAACAAACATTGGCTTTAATGTTTTAATGTAGAAACTTGGTCGTGTGCGATAAAACTACAAGCGGGACTTATCCTGAACAACTTTTATATCAGCGATATAACTCCATTTTGTTAAAGGGCAAAAAATATTCAATAACAATAGTATAAAAATCATTACACGTGCATTATGGATAGACAGCGATACTACAGCAATAGATAAAACCGGCGTGAAATAGAGAGAGTGAGGTCACCGGAGGCCCACGGGGTATAGGGATTTTATGGACCAGGAACGTAAGTGCGCACCACGGAATCACACTTGTAATTCCTCTGGTGTTGCGAATTCCCACTGGCGACGGTAATCGCTTCCCATCAAACGATCAATCTGCTCGATTCCTGGATCATTTTGTTAAAAAAAAAATAGTTTCATCTACTTAGAAAAGCTTTAAATTTGTTGATAAATTATTTGACAATAATTTGAATACTGAAAAACGTAATTTTAAGTTCACGATACATATGTTGCGTGCTGTAAACGTAAACACGTATGTTAAGCGTGATAGCCGAAAAAAAAATCATTTTTTCACTCGTTCGCCTCTGTGAAAACAAGAGCCGCTCTAAAACACTGTTTAAATGACTACTTATCGCACTTTTGAAGTACCCTCAACGTAAATTTTTTTGTTAAAAACATCATATTTTGTTACACAACAACTAGCCATAATATTTTGTTTGTATGAGGACGTAATATTTTCAAATTAAGTTATTGTTAAAAAATTTATTTATTCATAAAAACTATTCGTGCAAGTTTCACTTGATTACAAAGAGATGTTCACACAATGCACTATTATTATCAAAATACTAGCTTTTGCCCGCTGCTCCGACCGCGTAAATACAGTATCCCACGGGAACACTGTACTAACAAGTAGCCTATGTGTTAATCCAGAGCTCAAACTACCACCATACAAAAATTCATCAAAATCCGTTCAAATGTTTTTGCGTTAAAGAGTAACTAACATCCATCCATACATTCTCACAAATTTTCACATTTATAACAGTAGTAGGATTATTCTCTTTAACATTCTAAAGGCGAAAACTACAATAAATAAGATAGAGTATATCTCTCTTTTTTCTCCAATCAATAATAATATTATCTAATAATAGTAATATATGTTTAGACAGGCTAGATGTTTAGACAAATAAGAAATTAGCCTGGCGAAAGCTTGACCACGTCTGAGGACATGAATTTTAAGAGAATAATTAACTATAGAATACATAAAAGACATGATACACTACTTTTATATTAAAGGTCGTCAAAGAACTATAGATTACTTTATGAAAAAAGGTAATTATGTATCCTAATTAACAATGTCATAAGACCTTGGCGCTTTAATATATTTTTTCTGCGAAAAAATCGTAAATGAAAACTCTTTGCTTAAAATAGGTAATTATTGGATATTATTGTTCCAATTAAAACACACTCTGTTCAAGCTGTACAAGCTATTCTGGAGAAGAATAAGCATATCAAATCGATTATAAAATGTACCATTGGGGAAACTAATTCATAAGCAGTTTGACCGTTGCATTGACATTTGTTTGTATTTTAGTATATTAATATTATGTTTTTATAGACATTTTCACACCACGTCAATCTGGTCCCGTGGTAAGTTCTTGATGAACTTGTGTTACGGACAACGGAAATATATTTAATCCTTTTGTACTATATTTAATATTTTTTAATTAAATATACACTGCTGTGCTGGGCTGTTTCTGAGATATTTGGCATTTAGTATTTTCCTCAAAAGTGAGTTGACCTGTTTGGGTCATAATAAAACACTCAAAATTATTTAAATCGTTAATGTTTTAATTCCTCGTAATAACATAAGTATCATTAACTAATCTAAGTACAATTTAAAACTGAAAAAAAGATTTTATTGTTCTTTTATTTATTTAACGCTTTACTTATAAAACAAATGTATAATCTTAATTCCACTTTAAAGTTACCGCAACCACAGAATGAAAAATTATTAAATTTGATACCTGCTTACATAAAAACTGCTACATTTAAAGTTCTTTCAAATAATGTAAACACCTAAATCTTCTATTATACCTAAAAACCCCTTCGAAATAAACATTTTGACGTAGTTTTAGGCTCCATTTTCCTACGAGCTGTTTGATAACATAGCGGAAGTAAAATTAAAATGAAAAAACACGTTTATTTTTAACCGGCTTCATTAAAAGGAGGCGGTTATACGTTCGGCTGTATATATTTTTAGTTTTTGTATGTTCAACGATTACTCCGCCGTCTGTGGATGATGGGACCCATGAGGAATCGAAGGAACTCCCCGAAATTCATATGGACACATATACGGATTTCGACTTTTTCCGAATTAACCCAAGCATATGCTACCAAAAAGTAAGATCTTCATATCGATCAAGGTATACCCTGGATCAAAAAGGACTGAACAGAACTCCTGAGTCCTTATCCATCATGTTTGGGGATTTCGGCGTTGTTTATAGAACTGCAAATATATGTCACTATGTCAATTAAAGTAATCATCATCATCACCACCATCATCACACTATTATTATTTATTTAATCTTAAAAGTCTAAAAAGTCTCTAAAAAGTCTTTTCTTAAATATTACACACACAAACATTTTCTTAAGAATAGACCTAGGTTCATAAATCTTATCTAAGTTACTAAGATACATAGGATACTGGAGCGTGGATCCCAGATTGGTGTGTGGTGTATAGTGTATGTGTGCGGTATGTAATATGTGGGGTGTAGTATGTGTATATGTTTAGAACCCTAGCCCCACGACAAGTCTTGGGTTCAGAAACTACTTTCACTAGGGTTAGTGTTTATGAGTATGAGGTGTGTGTTTGTGATGTGTGGGCCCGTGTTGTACGTTGGTTGTTACAAATTATTTTAAACTAAAATACCTATTGTTCGCGCCAACCCTAGCGCGACGTTTAGAATAAACACAAAGGACATCACTACGTGAAGTATGGCCGACCGACTCAGGGGCGCTGTCAGGGAGTGACGAACACTTGCAATTAGAACCCCTTCCGCGCCGGATGCATTTTCAGCTTATCCCGAAACCCAGTGAACGCGAACGCGTGTGCGCATATTTATTTGTGCTCGTTAATATAATACCAAATTCGCCGGCGAACCGCGATAAATCTATCGATAATCCGCTCAACAGCTGTGTAGTGTAGTGAGAAGAAACCTCCGCCCAGATACAGAACCACCAGCTCAACAATAAGGTCAGTCCCAGATTTCTCCAGCCCTCACATTAACCTATATACCTACTTCCCTCAGCTCAAAGTCGTATGTGTAAGTTCCTAGCTTACACATTTCTTGGCCCATCGAGCCTTCGTGAAGCCCTTCTCCCTATTACCGGCGTTGGGCATGATTAGAACCAGCACCTACAGTTCCACTCCGCCCAATTCTGACATAAAAATGATGTTTAGAAATATTCTCTTAAGACCAGACCAAAGACACTATCAGCTCATACTCTGGCGATCGTCTCCAGATCGACCTCTGCTCACATATGCACTCAACACTGTTACATACGGATTGCGCTCAAGTCCATATCATGCTATCCGCACATTATTACAATTAGCTGAAGATGAAGGTCATCGCTATCCTCAAGCTGCCGAAATTTTGCGTAAATTTGTTTTCGTGGATGATGTACTTTGCGGCCATGACACCATAGAAGAAGCATCAGCACTTCAAGACTCAGCTCATCAGCTCATTCCATTGGCGGATCAAGCTTATCATACTCCTGCGCCCATTGATCTCATTTTAGGCTCAGACGTTTTGGGTCACGTTTGGATGGTACTAAGATTGCTTTGGGCCCGGGGAAGCCCATAGCCTTCGGCACGATTTTTGATTTTGCACTCATAGGACTCGTTGAGCACTCATGCGATTCACCTGTAGCTCAAGTTGGCTCTGCTCATGTTACTCATACTCATTATACTTAGTCGGCTCAGAGAGATCGCATTGGCATTACACAAAGGTGACTCAAAGTCTAACAAAACGGAGTTTAATGCGCGTTTTAAAGACCTACAAAATTTGAAACAAAAATTAGAAAATTTATACTGCGAAATTTTATACGACGGCAGTGTTACAGAAGAAATTGAAAAATTTTATACAACCGGTTACGAGAACGCGCTATCCGAATATTATGATATTTTAACTGCAGCGGAAAATATAAGTTCCACTTCAGAGTCAAGTCAGCTCACTTCTGCCGTTCTGCCCAAAATTGAACTGCCAAAATTCAGCTCACGCGTTGAGGACTGGCCATCGTTTATTACGATTTTTAGGAGTCTTACAGACGACATGACGTCACTTACAGATGCAGTTAAGCTGCACTATCTTTTGTCTTGCCTATCGGGGGAGGCGCTCAGCATGATTGCGCATTTAAAAATCACAAATGATAATTACAGCGTCGCGCTCGATATACTCACACGTAGGTATGAAAACCGCCGTGTTCTGATAGATGGGTTTGTTGATATAATACTCGGCCTACCTAATATTCATATTCGATCAAGCATACGCGCGACGTTTTTAACTCCGCTCATTTCCGCACAAAGCGCATTAAATAATCTGCGTTTACCTATGGATAGTGATTACGTATTTGTGTCTATTGTAGTTAGAAAATTACGAGGCGAGCTCCGCACCCTGTTCGAAAGAAGATACGGCATCTCGGACACTCTGCCCACCTTAGGTGATTTGATTTCTTTTTTAGAGGAGCACGCGCGCTGTATCGAAACCGAATATTCTAATGCAACGCGCGGTGTTACCTACTCACCACAAACTGGGCCCTCTCGTCAACACACACCCCCCGCAAACTCTCCGCGCAGTCCACGCTTTAGACCAATTAGTCCCGCGTATCCTCGTAATACTCAGCGCTCGCCATCGGCTCACACTTTAAGTAGCTATCACGTCAGCCCAGTTCCTCATTACCCTCAACGCTACTGGCCCCCCTCCCCCCGAACAGAGCGGCGCGAGTACTCAGCCCGGAATACAGATAAACGCAAGCGATTCTACTGCCCCTATTGTAGGAATACAGAACACAAACTTATCGCGTGTCCAAAATATAATCATCAGCCCACTCAAGGTCGTTGGGATTTCATAGAAGCCAACGACAGATGTCGTAAATGTCTAGGTCCGCATTTTGAAAATGAATGTCGTTCGACAAACTCATGCAAAGAGTGTGGAAGTGCAAATCACCACACCTCGCTTCATCGTCACGGAACTCCAAATTCTCCGGTGTCGTCAGCGCATTTGGTTCCTCCTCATTTACGTGCACAGCCCCGCCGGCGTGCTCAAGACAAGCCACATACCTACACGGCCTACACACAACATACGCGTGCACATCAATCATCATCATCAGACCCCAACCAATCGTCTGATCATGCACCGTCTACAACTCATCAATATCAAAACAAAAAACAATGACTACCTACAATCACGGAGCACATAGAATTAGAAGATCAACCCAATAATTTAAAATGTCATTCAGCTCATAGTACACCTGCATCACATTCAGCTCATAAAATATCTTAATCTAGTTCAGCCCAATATTCTGTAGAATCAGCCCAAGTAAATTCAACTCAGCACATAGAAAACCCATTAAAAACTCCAGTGTTACTTCCCACAGTCGTTTTAAATATATCTGATAAATGCGGAGAATATCACAAAGCTCGGGCTTTATTGGACTGTGGTAGCATGATAACGCTCATAACTCAGCGCATGACTAGAAATCTTAATTTGCAACCAAAACAATGTTCATTAAAAATTACAGGTGTAGGTGATCAGCACATACAAAATTCTAAAGGTTGGGTCACAATAACATTTAGGCCCACACACCGTGACACGCCATCTATTACTACTACCGCTCATATTCTCAGAGACGTTACAGGTTATTTACCTTTGCAAAAAATACCAGATGTTGTACAAGGCTCAGCTCGCCGCCTGTGCGGGCCCCCCAGGATGTTCGCGCCAACCCTAGCGCGACGTTTAGAATAAACACAAAGGACATCACTACGTGAAGTATGGCCGACCGACTCAGGGGCGCTGTCAGGGAGTGACGAACACTTGCAATTAGAACCCCTTCCGCGCCGGATGCATTTTCAGCTCATCCCGAAACCCAGTGAACGCGAACGCGTGTGCGCATATTTATTTGTGCTCGTTAATATAATACCAAATTCGCCGGCGAACCGCGATAAATCTATCGATAATCCGCTCAACAGCTGTGTAGTGTAGTGAGAAGAAACCTCCGCCCAGATACAGAACCACCAGCTCAACAATAAGGTCAGTCCCAGATTTCTCCAGCCCTCACATTAACCTATATACCTACTTCCCTCAGCTCAAAGTCGTATGTGTAATTTCCTAGCTTACACACCTATATTTCATTACATAACAATAATATATGTGTGAAAGTGAAGTTTACAAAATCTCAAAGTTAAGCATACAAAAAAAAATACGTGTGGCACTCGGGGACTGCCGCGGTAAAGCTATTGCATAATAAGTCTACACGATACGTCTAGTCGCACGCACACAAACACAGTGCCGAAGTCTGCCGAATTGAAACGACGTTAGACGATGCACGGCTTTCAACGCCGCACCGCTGTGCCGGTCGGAGTGAGGGGTGTTAGGTTTATTTTCGTTACGGAATTTCTTGATTCGGTCGCCGCGCTAAAGCCCGCGATAAAAGCTATGCAGTAACTTAATAATTAAGTACCTACTATTAACATTTTTGACTTAAGCAAGTTTTTATCTTAACTATAGAATAGCTATAGGGGTCAAGGTCAGATAAATTTCTATTATAATATTTAGGTATTCATCTGAAAAAGATGTTTGACATAGTTGACGTTAGCATAGTCAATATGGAAGAGATTATGAGAACGCAAGGAGTGACGAGGTATACTATATTATCTTATCTTTTCTAGCGTAGTCGGGGAGTTGATTCGATTTTTAATAATTTTGAAAAAGAAAATGCATTCAATACTTATATAATCTTCTGTCCTCCAGTTTTTATACATCAAAATGCTTAGCGGCATTTATTAAGTATTCGGCTTCAAGTTGGTGTTCCCTAGAACGCAGTAGTACAAATTCAGCCCTATCTATAGGATTATTATAGGTTTTCTAACTTTTAGAGAACCATGGTGGATACCCAGTGCTATACTGAACATGTTCATAAGGAATGTATGTAAGTATTAAATTATATATTATGTTATAAAGGCAGGTGACTGAGCTTTCGGTATCTAGGTTATAAATATTATATATTATGATAACAATATCCTTATAAAACAATATTTTAAATAGAACTCACGTTCAAGTTGGCTGGTACCGACTTCAAAATTATGAAGATTGAGTTGAGAAATTGTTGAAATTTTATCCGAATTTAACAAGGAAATTATTTAATAATAATTACTTTTTTGTGCATTTTTACTTTGGAAGTCGGTTTTCATTTTTTGTTTATCTTGTTCTTTTTATGGCTCTAGCTCAGATAAACCACAAAGGTAATGAGAAAATACTGTTTTGTAAATTATTTGTTTCAACTTTTGTATTCCTAGACGGTCAGTACAAAGAATGAACGCTTTATTATTGCCTTCAGGGTAATTAAGATTTTTTCATTTTCAATGTCAACCTCGTTCACCACTAAAGAAGTTTTGTTAAATGCTGTAAATAATTGGATTAAACTTCAAAGATTACATACTAGTAGCACAGTAGTAGGGCAAGGTTGCCATCAAATATCAATGAACCGACGCGACGCGCGACGCGACGCTTTGATCGGTGCGCCGCCGACGTAAAATATTACATTTCGAATTGATTGGTGGTAAATAGTAGTTTAAAAGTGTTAGGTGTGAATCCAGATTTAATTTTTACGCAAATGAATTAGCGAATTATATTTTTTTTTAATATTATAAATAGGATGTAATATTTTAATAGATACTTTATCTACCTTTATATATAAAAGGCAAAGCTGATTGACTGATGTATCAACGCACAGGCCAAACCCTTAAGGCTAGAAATTTGAAATTTTGCACACGTACCTCTCATATGACGTAGGCTAAGAAAGATTTTCAAAATTTCAACCCCCAAGAGGGTAAAAAAGGGGATAAAAATTTGTATTAAACTTTTTATTCCTTGGACATATTTGCATGATATTTCGTATGAATTGAGTACATATATAAATATATATATTTTTTAAATCATATAGATATAAAATTCAGCTCCTAGGTGGGTAAAAAAAGTTCAATGCCTAATTTCACGCTTTTTTAAATAAACACACCGGCATATTTAGCGGAACACAAAAAAAAGGTCCATAATTAAAAAAATATGGTTTTATTTCAAAATCTATTTACTACACTTCTTTTGTTATTTAAAGTTTCATTTGTTTTTCTTAAAATGAGATCACATTAAGAACAGATTTTGCGAGTAAAGGCTATTTGTGAAAAATGGTACATTTTTGAACTTTTCATGTAACCGGGAAAAGTGAAAATTAATATTAAAATAACAATTAATTAAATTAAAATAATGGTGATTAATATCGCGTATTTCCTCCACGTGCTCTTATTAAAGCTTCTACCCGTCTAGGCATACTGAGAATGATGTTATCGATGGTCTCCTGGGATAGTCTCCGCCATTCCTCAACTACGGCGATTCGCAGTTCACCCACGTTGGCAGGAGCTGGAATTCTGGACATAACTTTTCTTTTCAGCAAGTCCCAAACGTGCTCTATTGGGTTCATTACCGGTGATCTCGCCGGCCACTCCATAACAGTGATATTCATATCATTAAGATAAGCTTGAGTTACCCGAGCGGTATGCGGCCGAGCATTATCCTGCATGAAAACAAAATCGTCACCGATATATGGGGCAAACGGTACGACATTTTCTTCTAAAACTTCTCTGATATAGCGGTCTGCAGTCAGACTCCCTCTACCAATCACTACCAAGTCTGTGCGAGCTCCCAAACAAATGCCCGCCCAAACCATTATTGATCCACCACCGTATGCAACTGTAGTTTCAAAATTTGTCTGAATGTATCGTTCTCCTTTGCGTCTGTATATTCTTTGCCTGCCGTCAATTTTATTTAAGAGAATTCTGCACTCATCACTAAACAATACCTTACTCCATTGGTCCGCGTTCCAAAGTCGATGTTCCTAAACACAAGTTAACCTGTTTCTACGATGATTTACCTCGAGCCTTGGAGCCTTGGCGGGCACAAATGAACCCAAACCAGCTTCTTCGAACCTTCTTCGTACCGTACGCTCACTTACGGTTACACCCCGCACTGCTTCTAACTCATGTCGGACTTGGACGGCCGTCAAACGGGGGTTCCTACGTACACGAAGCCGAATGAAACGATCATCACTACTCGAAGTGTGTCTTTTTCTGCCTTGTCCTGCTCTTCTCACATAAGTACCGGTCTCCCTGAACCGTTGGATACTGCGATGGATCGTTGAAACTAGTCGACGAAGATCTCCGGATATCACTCTGTAGGTTTGACCATTTCTTCGCATTTCGAGTGCCCTGGCAATCTCCGTTGGGGCTAAGTCAGGCATAATTCAGTCCTCAACTCTAAAAAGATACGCGATTAAAAAAAAAACTAACAAAAAACAGTATTTCAATGAAATTTTAAATCAAACTCAGAAGGAAGAAATACTCGAAGTTCGCTCCAGATAAGGTGTATTTGAATAAAATTAAAACAATTGCATAAAATGTGATGTTCAGTTTTTTTCTTAATTTGAAAATATTTCTTTTTAAATTAAATGATGTATAAACCAGCCAGCAACCTTATATGATACTGATATCAAACCTTTATTTTATGATCCGGTATATATGCCGGTGTGTGTATTTAAAAAAAAGTTATAAGAAGCTCTTAGAAGGAGTACGGTTATAGGCAATACGTATTGCACCCGCTAACGTGATACAAGTCACAGTTTCTAAAAATGTCACCAAAGTGAAAATCCACTTTTACAGCTCTCGTATTTTCATTGAAGGTTCTTACGGCGGAGCCTTCGAGTCAATAAGGTCGTGATTTATTTGATTAGACTCAGACGGGCCAATTTGACGTAACAACCCCTGTTTATGAGCCTGCGTTTTATTGCATCCAGCAAGCCACAGAATACAATATTGTGTGCTAGTTTTATTAGGATCTATTGAGAAACCTATTACTTTGCAATTTTCGGTTAATAAACCGACAAGTGCAAAATTGAAACGCACATTAAAAAAGTAAATAACTGTATAAAAGAAAAGTAAATTGATTCCATATTATTCATTCATAAATTGTTTATAAGATTTTTTGGCGCGATAGTAAAGCTTATTTATGTTAAACAGTAGTTAATGTTTAAACATGCTTTGCGGTTGAGTATTTTGCGTAGTCCTTTCGCGCGGTGCTTTTGATGAAAATGCTTAAACCACTGCCAAGCACTAATGCGAATTTTGAGGATTTACCTAAGCAACTAAATTATGAATAATAAAATGTGATGCCATCTTGGCGCGGCACTACCGTGGCCCTAGATAAGAAACGTCACAGATATTATAGCGAAATACAAAAACAGTTTTTATCAGGAAAGTTTTACGTGATTGTGTAAGACAAAACTTGAGACCTTGCGACAGGTTATCGCAAAAGTTTCGAACTTTGAAACGGTAATTTTACAGTCATATCACAAATTCAGATTCGGGATTGTCCATATTGAAGTAATATCTACGTCTGTTTAGTTGTATTTGTTTTTTATCCTTGGAAATAATTTATTTGATTCCCTACACAATGGAATCTGATCACGTAAATCGCATGCAGAGGCTTTTGTAGGCGATGTACGGTCGCCCTCAGGACCGGTTTACTACAGTTCAACCTTATTACTCGGTAATAAGGTTCAAATGTGGCACACCGGATCAGCTATCGGTGACTGTACTGTTGAGATTACGTTACATTTTATTCGAGTAAGCAAAATCGAGGTTGATGTGATGATCGATTATATTTTTGAAAACCGCCATAAAGCCTATCTGCTGCGGGCTGCGGTGTCAAATGAGATGTGTCTGACGACTTTTTTATGACGTTCATTTAAAATAAATTTAAAAATAAATGGTCGTGGTTATTGATTTGTGGTTATATTATCAGGGAATATAATTTTGACTATCGTCATAATATTATGTTCGTATTATATTATTGTATTGTGACTGCAAAATTGCCTTCACTATTATACAAATTAATTATGAGAGACTCTATCTGCTTATGAATGAGATTCTCTGAAAGTACATAAGTAAATAGACATTTTATAAAAATGAATAGGCTTGTGACAGTATTTAACTGTAGTAAATTGAACAAATCGCGAATATTAGTCACAGTACAGGAACTAGTGCAATACACCTACTGAGCAACACGTTATCAGGATTTGTTGCCAATACTTACATAGCTTACAACACACTTAAAACTTTATTTGAAATTATAAGTTACTTGTAGAAATAGGTAAAATTTTGTTTTCAAGCTTGACCGTAATGAGTGTGACAAAATTAAATTTCCTCGCTCGGATTATTCATGAGGTATGGTCGCCGACGGATCCGGTGCACCACTTTTCAACCTTATTACTTGGCGATAAGGCCCAAAAAGGTTCATCACAAGCAGTCACGACAACTCTAATGACGGCAGGTGTAACTTTTAGATCCCGTTGTTTGTCTCTTATTTTAATCCTTTCAATATTTACTCTTACTTGTGCTTTATCTACACTAATATTTTATAATAGAGGAAAGTTTGTTTGTTTGATTGCATTGACTAGGCTCCGAAAGTAATGGAACTATTTTGATGAAATTTGTCACAGATATACAGAGTGTGTCGCCTCGAGGTTAAGTAAGAGTTTTTAGCAGCAGATTATAGGTTTAATTTTATCGACAAAACACCCCCCTTTTGAGGTTTGCAACCCCCCACCTACCCGAGCTACAATTGAATATTTTATGTAGGAAAAATGTTTCCTAAACGTAATGACGTTTGTTATCTGCTGTTAAAATCTCTTAAGCTCGAGACGACACATACTCTTGAGTAGACCATGGGAACCTTTTATCGCGGGATAGTGTAGGTACGGTTCTGGCAAGATTTCTTTAGCGCGTAGGTAGTCGCGGGTAACATCTGGTAGTATAGAGCTTACCCGCGGTTCTCACCATATCTCGCCTCTCTTGGTCCCCGGTACCTTCACCCGTAGAAAAACTACAGTCGACTAAACAAAACGCAAGAGCTATTTTCCGCCGGTTTTCTATATTACGTTATAGAAAACCGGCCTGAAATTATTTCAATCATGCTTCATCTGCGCCGATGTATGGATTTCCACCCTTTGTACCTCTCGAGTCTCTTCCCGTCCTCGGATGCATCGCCCGCCGCAAGAGAGGAGCCTTCCCGCCATCGGCTAAATACAACATAAACTTTATTTCCCGTCGGTTTTTATTCCTTCAATTTGTGTATCACTACGGTCGTGAGAGCCCATTTGGGTCGAAGCATGGCTCTACCACAGCATCAGTAGCACAGAATATAATATATAGGTATACTTACGTACAGAAAAACAGATTTATTAGAACGATCCAAACACATCCATATATGCAACGGTCGACAATTTTTCCACACAATCGTGGACACACCGTATGCTTGTAGTAGTGCAATCAAATCGAAAGGTAACTATGCAGCTGTTTATCTGTTCGTATTTCATTAATCTGCGCTAGTAGTGTATTGTTTCAATTATTTGTAGGTAGATGATAATTCTACAGCGAAACTCAGTTTCAGTCAAAAGCCGAGCCTGGCGGCTGTTAACGAAATTCCCCAACTTCTTGGTGGCTCCTCACCGGGTAATGCGGTTACCACAATCTAATCCGGGGCATCGATCTTGATCACGGATAAGGAGTTTATAATAATACTCGTCAAATACAGCTAAAGTTTGTGAACAAATATTTTTATTAATACAACATAATATGTGAATGTAAGGCTCGTTTTTTTATATGTTTAAAAATGTAGAATAGAAGAATTCTGAAACTATTCATTCAGGAATCTCGTTTCTTAGGTAGTTATTATTGTTACGGGTAATATTAAATAAAAGATGTATTACCAACGTGACAAATTTATTCAAATTAAGAGGTCGTGGGCAGAAGGCCGTATGTATCTGGTTTAGCCCCTAGTGTCTTTAGAGATTGGTGGGGCTTTTAAACCACACGGCACTTAGCTGGATCTGTCGACGGTAAGGTATGACAACACGTGGCGCTTTCGGGTCTTGTGTTCGGGTCAGGAACTCGTCACGACGTGGTCGCCTAGGAGCGGACAGTCCGTGGCACAGGCCAGATAGTCATCCGTAGCGTAGGACTCAAAGGGCGAAGAGTAAGCCAAGCAGTGCTGTACCGAGGATGTAGATAGCGGTGCTTGTACCCGTACCGTAGTTCCCTGGAAACATTCATACCAGCGTGTGAAGAGTGTGGACCACAGCAGCCATGGTTCTAGCCCCTAACGATCCGAACCATGGGCTGTGTGTCCATCACAAAATAAGGGATAAGCAAAAAAAGATAAAAAGATAAAATGATATTAAGGACAATTAATTTGATACAAACATCCTGATAATATCTAACAATGCAAGATCGGAAAAATGAAACTACAAATTGAGCACGTGGCCAATCAAAAGGTTTGCCAACAAATTCTACAATGGTGCTAATTCACAGGAAAAAATAATGTGTTTTAATTACAAGCGTAATTTAGCAAACATTCACAACACAGATATTTCAAATTACTCACCCTGAACACGGGGTTAAAATATTATAATTATTATAAACTTGTATCTAGAAGAAGTTGAACAACCAAAATTCGGCAGGGAAAAAGGGCGTTGTCCTGTCGCGACAACCCTTTTATACCCCTACTGACATTTGTTGTTTTTTTTTAACCGACAATTAGCGGTAATGCGTAATACAAATGCCACAATAAAGAAATATTAGAGATGAAGCTCTAGTTAGAAGCATTTGCCAATAGATGGCGTTGTCTAGCACAAATTAGCTATTATTAATATCGACAACTGCTAATAGATGACGCTATACGCATCGTTATTAGTTATAACGATACGTTAAAAAATGTAGCTATGCTACATTATAGTGTAGTGTAAAGTTTCATAGGCATAGGAAACACTCTTTGGATGATAGTTAAACTAGTAGAAAAACGAAGAAACGGAGTAATGTTGACAATGAACCCCGATCACGCGAATTAAAATGTTATGTTATTAATTTTTTATTCTTATAATTAAAATGCCTATGTTACTCGGGCCATTATTACGAATACGAATCTATTGACATCTCATACATTCAAGTCGGATCAGTTGTTTAGGCGCTAACGATGGAACAAACATACATACATAATATATACATTATATATATGTAAAATCATTCAATCACCCTTCCTTTTAGATTCGTCGTAGTCGGGTGAAAAGTACATTTTATGACGTGTTACGTTTTTGTAGATGCATAAACATAATATTACAGTTGCTGATGTCGGTACAAAATATTATATTAAATCAGGATAGGAAATATAATTGCAATAAATAGAATATAATATAATAATAATATAGAATTGTAATAAATAACATGTGTAAGTAATGTGCAGAAAATATGTAAATCTGAAGGTATCGGGAAAGGTTCGAAATTGAAACAAGGCGCGGGTAAATATCTTAATACCTTTTTGATATTTCGTAAATACACCTTGAAAGATAAGTGTGTGGGTAACTATATTTATAAAAAAGTTGAACATTAGAAAAGTTTTAATGATATTCATTATTTTGAGT
This sequence comes from Phengaris alcon alcon, assembly GCA_037179445.1. NCBI lineage: Eukaryota > Metazoa > Arthropoda > Insecta > Lepidoptera > Lycaenidae > Phengaris > Phengaris alcon. The sequence continues at coordinate 1,087,056 of JAYRCH010000194.1, forward strand.
CTATCGATTTGATCCTTCTATAATATTTTAATTACTTAAAGGTTACAACCTTTTTTCTTAACCTTCTATTAGTTAGTTATCTAAAAGTTAACTAAAGCCTATGTCGAAGTTTCAGTTGTTAAACTCTTCACAGACTAGAGACGAGTACAACAGAAACACTCAAACTAAAAAATTATTTCCTATACTTTTTGTACATACAAGAAAATCAAAAACACTCCGATTATTATCTATGGACTATGGAATATTTTGATAAACTGTCGCCTTATTGAGCAGAAGTTCTGTACTGTATTATTTTAATTGCTATAGAATTATAAGATTCGAAATAAAAATTTAAAAATAATTCACCATATTAGTTTATTGGACATTATAGTAGGATACTGCTTATGTAAAGACGTAAATATTTATAAAATGATGAGTAGGTATTTTATTATTCCAAATGAAATAATTATTTAATAACACTTTTATTAAGCGCCAATTTCTCCAACGCCTAAGTTAATCATTGATTAAATATCATGTTATTCCTTTCGTTAATATGATGAACGAGAGAGATATTAAATCAACAATAAACTTTAACAGGCGTTGGTGAATTTTGCACTTAACCTTCTATTTTAAAATTAAAATTACTTAATTTCTGCGCCACAAAAAATATCGGTCTTCGGGTATGGGAACGAACGACAGTAGACAACAAGACAGACTGCATGATGAGAAACGATTATTTTCAACTGCATCACAAATAATAATATCTATGGACGATTTCACACCGCATCAATCTGTTCCCGTGGTAAGTTCTCGAAGGACTTGTGTTACGGGTACCAATCAACGGAAATATATCTAATACTTTTATACTATACATACATTTTTATTATATTATATATATTACACATATTATTTAATACACATCCATGACCTAGTGACCACAGAAAACTTCTTAACTTTTTGTTCCTTCGGTGGGATTCGAAACCGCGACATTGGGCTTGGGCGTCGACGCGCTAACCGCTGAGCCACAAAAGCAACAAATGCGTTGCATAGTGCAAAGGGGTATGCAGACTGATGATGGATAAGCCATAGTTCGCAATGTCAACTCGGTTGGGTTCTAATCGACATTGCGGTTGCCGCCCTATGTATGCGGTTACTGAGGTAGGGACGTACAATATAAGCCGTAAAGTACGGCTTATATTGTACGACCCTACCTATCAACTTGAAAATTTAATCGCCCAATACTGTGAAAGTATTTGCTTTGATGACAACGTCTCTGGCTCAGTGACTAGCGCGTTGGTGCTAAAACCGGAAGTCGCGGGATCGAATCCCGCCGAGGGAACAAAAAAGTTTTGAGTGTTCCTGAGTCATAAAAAAATAAAAAATGTACCTATAATACACAAAGTATTAAATATTCTTCCTGTTGTCTAGTACTTGTAACACAAGTCCTTCACATACTTAGCACGGGGCCAGATTGACGCGGTGTGAAGCGTCCATAGATATTATTATAAAAAAATGTTTGATAAATTATATTATAAATGCTATAGTTTATATGTATGCATGTATCGTGTCTTTCACGCAACGGTTGAAAGGATTTGAATGAAAGGTACCTCGTAACCGGTAACCTACTCCGATATTTTGTAGCCTGGATCAACACATGGGCTACTTTTTATCTTGAAAAATGTGACATTCTCACGTGATCGACAAATTTCTATTAGCGCGATATACACTCTCTGATCTTTTAAGGGCGGCGAGCGTTACCTACAGGATAAAACCTGTAGGTAACAATATATTTAAATACTAAAGAAGAAGCTATGATTTTAAATGAAAAACTTAAATATCGGTTGTTATTACTGTAAAACGGTTGTTTCATACTTTAGTTTCGTTGCTATAAATATTATACAACCCATTAATAAAGACAAAAGCGAATTAATTTTTAACAAATTGGTAATAAAAAAATTGTTGTAAGTCTGATGTAATTCATTATTTATTAATTGCCTAATAAATTCTTAAGCTAGGCGAAACAAGTACTAGGAAAAGCCGAATCTATTTGTATATTGTGAGCCAAACTTTATTCCACATCCCAGCTATATTTTTTCATGTTATACACCCGCATCCATCTCCAAATTTCTAGACATTAACATGAATTATTTATAGTACCTGGATAACCGAGGGGGCTCTAGTAGATTTAAAAAAATAATAAAAATAATCACAATAATGTTTTACCGGGGTTCGAAACTAATTTCTGAACAACGCAAAATTACACATATTAGGTCTTTACCTATGAAATTGCCGTTTTGTATGAAAAAATTTTTAGGTTTTTTTTTAAGTATTTTTTATTTGTATTAATCGAAGTAATCACCCATGCAATCAATGCATCTTTGCCAATGCAGTGGCAGTTTATTGATGCCCTTCTTAAAGAAATCAGCTGGACGGGAGGCAACAAATTCTTCAAAGGCATTTTGTACTGCCTCTCGGGTATTGAATTTTTTCCCGCGAAGAAGTTATCCAAATTCTGAATCATCTGAAACATCCGGATGACGGAGAGCTTCCAACCCCAGTTCTTGCAACTTGGAGACCGTCTGCTGTGCAGTATGAGGTCGCGCGTTGTCGTGCAGGAGCAGCGGAGACGAGCGATTGACCAATGCTAGTTGGTGATGTGCCAGCTTCTCCATCATTGTGTTCAGTTCTTCACAGTACACAGTAATGCTCACCCCGTTTGGTAAGAAGCTGTGATGAATCACACCGGCGCTAGACCACCAAACAGTGACCATCACTTTTCTAGGGGTAAGTTTTCGTTTAGGGCATTGTTTGGGTGCTGAACCAGGATCCAAGTAACTTACTGAGCGCTTGCGGTTATCAAACAGAATCCATTTTTCATCGCAGGTAACAATGCGGTTCAAACTTCCTTCATTTGTGAGCAGTGCAAGGCACGTCGCGACGCGTACTTCGTTTTTATTTATACGCTGGCGATCATTGAGTTCGTGGGGCACCCATTTGTCAAGCTTTTTTACCTTGCCAATTTGACACAAATGGACCAATACTGTTTTGACGCTAACGTCGAAAGCTGCTGCTAATTCAGCCGTAGATTGTGTATCATCAGCTTCCAAAATCGCCTTTAATTCGTCATTGTCGACCAAAGTCTTCGGACGAACGCGAGGTTCATTTTTAGGTCGAAATTTCCAGAACGGAAGCGAGCAAACCAATAACAGGTGGTGCGTTGGTTTGTAGTGTTAACTCCGTAAACGTCGTTGATGTTGCGTGCCGCTTGTGCCGCGTTGCTGCCACGACGGTACTCATATTCCATAATTACTCGAATTTTTAACGTATCCATGATGAAGAAAAAGATTGAAATGCGATGAAAATGTAACACTAATGAATAAACAAATGACTACTTTTGGAAAAAGAAATCCATGTTTTTTTATGAAGTTCCATGAAATTAGAATTCTTAGCCAAACAAAAATTATATTGATTTGAAATGGCCAGTGCTGCAGAACGGCAATTTCATAGGTAAAGACCTATATTATGGATACCAGACTGCCAATCGGATTGACATATTAGAGTTGAAATTATTGATATGTAGCACAACAAAAGAAAAAGAACATATATGCGTTAAAAATGCGCAGTTTCCTGGGGTCATGGCCTAGCTCGATCGATTTTTCTCCCCCAAAACTCCCTGCATAGGTACTAATTTCATGGAAAAACATGCAGCCCGTTTTAAGTTATATATGTTTTTTCTTCCGTCGTTCAACAATATATTAATAATTTCGACTCTATAATAGTCAGTCCGATTGGCAGTTTGGTTAATTTTTACGTTGTTCGGAAATTCGGTATGTGGTGAGTTCAAATCCCGGTAGTATTTTTGTGTTTTTTTTATATACTAGATCTCCGAGTAAAGCTCCATTACTCGGATACTTATAATATTTAATTGATGCCTCCGTGGTCCGGTGGTTTTGATCGATTGATCCATGGGTTCGATCCCCGCGATGGAACACCAAAGAACCTTACCAAGAGCAGGACATGCCTACAGAGGGTTACGTAACTATGAACGTTAATTTTTTTTAAACTCGTGTATCAAACCTTGCCTTTATTTATATTATATAAGACTTATTCGGTGACACCCCACACGATGGGGTGGAATGAAAATATATATTTCATCCCCACTTCACATGTATGGGGAGCCACCTCTAAAATTGAAATGATTTTTATTTTATGGTGGCAAAAATAAAATATGTACGCAATCTTAAATTATACTTACCAATTTTCATCCATTTATATTGATAATAATTACAGAAATTAGAAGAGAAGTCAGACAAACAGACAGACAGATAGACATGGCGAAAATATAAAGGTTTTTTGTACTCTACGGAACCCTAAAAAAAATGTATTCATATCTGGTTAGGACAAAGCAAGCTGATCATCTGATTGTGTGACAAAAAGATGATCCATGCCACATTTTCGAATGTGGACATTTCTCTATTGCATGAGAATTTTTCTACTCGTTCACCTGTTTTATTCCATAAAAATAAATTTTTCATTATTGCGAAGAAAGTTAATCTTCCATTTAATTATAATTTAGACATAAGAAAGGACCTTAGGTAAAGTATCGTATATGTCTTGTGGCGTTGTTAAGTGACCTCATACGTAATTAGTATATTTTAAACCGTCCATCAAGGGGCTAACCGCAGTTTTATGTCAACATAACCCTCGTAAATTCTACTGAGAAGCTGGCTACACCTTCCGGATTTATGTGTAGTTGAAATTAAATTAGGTACCTGCATCTTGAAATAGTAACTTAGATAAATATTTTTTTAATGTTCATTGTTCTTTATATATTTTTATATAATTTTATTTTTTACCAAGCCATTACATTAATAAACAGTTTACAATTATAATAATTTTAGTGTCACATGCAATGTTACCTATATAAACCAATAAAGCGTACATGACGTCCTCATCGAGTAATGTTATTTAATTACAAAGCATTAGCAGTCAGCAGTGGACACCAAACTAGCCTCCATTCTATCTTGGAGGTCCTGGTTTTACTTATCTTTCAATTTGACTTGTGGTTGGAAATCGGCGCGCTTGCATGTACTGTACTTAACATTTCGTTACAAATATATTTAGCTCAGCTCCATAAAAAAATTCAGTTGTGCAAAATTTTTTAACGATGACATAACACTACTTAAAATTCAAAATAAACGTACTTGTGTAGGCACTCTTACAATATTTAAATATTCTGGAGATTACGTATTTTCAGTTGGCGCAACATGGTCTGCGGATACAGTGCCACATTGATCCAGAAATAATATTCCGAGTATTACAGTACGAGTATTTCTTGGCCCAGCTAACCATAGAAAATTGTTTATTGCATAGAAGTAAATATTAGGTCCTTACCTATGAAATTTCCGTTTTGTATAAAAAAAATTAAATACTTTAAATACTAGTATATAAAGTAGGGCGGATGACGGAGAGCTTCCAACCCCAGTTCTTGCAACTTGGAGACCGTCTGTTGTGCAGTATGAGGTCGTGCGTTGTCGTGCAGGAACAGCGGAGACGAGCAATTGACCAATGCTGGTTGGAGATGTGCCAGCTTCTCCATCATTGTGTTCAGTTCTTCACAGTACACATCTGCAGTAATGCTCACCCCGTTTGGTAAGAAGCTGTGATGAATCACACCAGCGCTAGACCACCAAACAGTGACCATCACTTTTCTAGGGGTAAGTTTTCGTTTAGGTCATTGTTTAGGTGCTGAACCAGGATCCAACCAACTTTCTGAGCGCTTGCAGTTATCAAACAGAATCCATTTTTCATCGCAGGTAACAACGCGGTTCAAAATTCCTTCATTTGTGTGTCTGTTGAGTAGTGCAAGGCATGTCTCGACGCGTACTTTGCGCTGGCGATCATTGAGTTCGTGGGGCACCCATTTGTCAAGCTTTTTTACCTTGCCAATTTGACACAAATGGCCCAATATTGTTTTGACGCTAACGTCGAAAGCTGCTGCTAATTCAGCCGTAGATTGTGTATCATCAGCTTCCAAAATCGCCTTTAATTCGTCATTGTCGACCAAAGTCTTCGGACGACCGCGAGGTTCATTTTTAGGTCGAAATTTCCAGAACGGAAGCGAGCAAACCAATAACAGGTGGTGCGTTGGTTTGTAGTGTTAGCTCCGTAAACGTCGTTGATGTTGCGTGCCGCTTGTGCCGCGTTGCTGCCACGACGGTACTCATATTCCATAATTACTCGAATTTTTAACGTATCCATGATGACGAAAAAGATTGAAATGCGATGAAAATGTAACACTAATCAATAAACAAATGACTACTTTTGGAAAAAGAATTCCATGTTTTTAAAATAAAATTAATTTGAAATTAGAATTCTTAGCCAAACAAAAATTATTTTATACCTATTATTTAGTACCTATTGCAAAGTAATTAATATAAAAACTGCAATTTGACGAGGCTATTTATACTGGAAACATTTATTAATTGAGTTACTTCATCCAATTTATTTAAATCGTTAAATAATCTGAAATTTTACGGCGGACCATCAATCTTCATTCAATAACAAAACCTTCCTAACTCCCAACTGTGGAACGTAACTTTTGAATGATTACGACTTTCCGTTTGTAATGGAGAACTATGGCCAACTAACTATATATGCAAAAGTTTACACAGACGGATGTTTGTTTCCAAATTTCCTTTATGGATCAGGCAAACGCGCAAATTGCCTGATGGGAAGCGATTACCGATGTCCGCTAACGCTACCGCTGAGTTATCAGGGCCCTTAGTCAAGATGCATTCGATAATTTCGACGGATAAGTTCGAAAACAAAATGTATGGGATTTTACATAAGGCATCGCAAGCGACATGTCACTTAGCGATGGCTTACGTCAAATCCTATACATTTTTACTTTCGAAGTTCGCCATAGAAATTATCGAATACATCTTGACTAAAGGCCCAGGTGTTACTTGCTTTTAAATATCTGTGCCGCTATACGATTTTGAATAGGCGTTCCGTTATACTACAAGGAACCTTTATACTTTCCTAACCTATATTGTATGTATGTATGTATGTTTGAGTATATGTATAAATGAGTTGTCAATAGATTTGTAATAATAGCCCGGGTAACATAGGTTATATAATTTACGTAGTCGGGTTATTGTTTTTTTATAAAAATCATACTTATTAAATAAATGTCAGGTTTCATATAGGACTTTTTATAAAGTGAACTATTTTCGAGTAGCGGGCTTCCAAAGTGGTATACAAGATTGTCCCCCACCTCATGGCATTTTTTTTTTCATTTATTTAAATGCACAAAAACACATTACAATCTTAACAAATCACAAACTGTTACTACAATTTTTTGACCTAGATCGCAACGTAACAAATATGTGCACACTATAAAACACAATACTATTCTAGACAAACATTATAGCTCAACATTCACTAAAATTTATACACTATACATTAGGACGCTATGTGTGTTACTCAGAATACTCTAAGGTGAGCATGCTATGGAGGATGTCTTTTACAATTTTATTGTATGATTTACTGTTATGATTAAAAATGTCCAACGTTATATTATCATTAGCAAAATTGTTATATTGACGGGCCATACGTGTTAATGGGTTAAAGTAAGAAATATTATTTTTATAAACTTGTAAGGCGAATAAGTTTGTACGACTAGATCTACGTGCACTGAATTTAATGTTAAAATTAATTTGAGACAGTAGCTCCGGTGAATCAATAATGTAGTTTATAATTTTGTAGAAATACGATAGGTCGAAAAATATGCGACGGCTTTCAAGAGTCTGTACTTTGAAATAAATTAGTTATGGTAATTTAAATCAGATCGACCGGGGAAGTGACGATAAAAAAGGATTTTGAAAAATTTATTCTGAACGCGCTCAATATTTTCTACATGTGCTTTGTAATTCGAGGACCATACAGGACTTCCATATTCCAAAATAGTCCTTACCAGAGTAAAAAATAAGTATAAGGTGCTGCTAGGTTTTTTAAAGTCTTTCGTTGCTCTTAAAACAAATCCTTGAAGTTGATTTGCTTTGCAAATAATATGATCATAATAGGCCCGAAATGAAAGTTTGTCGTCAAAAAGGATGCCTAAATCTTTGGTTACTTGTACGCGGTTAAGTGTTTGACCATCAATGTTATATTGCCAGATAATTTTGTTCCGTTTTTGAGTAAACGATATAACTGTAACTTCTAAAACTAGTACTAGTAATTTTTAAACTATAAGAGGTAGAAACTTGTAACTTTCCATGCTAACAGATCGTGCTTGATAATCATAAGGAAAATTATTATCAGCGTAAAGTATGTATCTTTAGGTGTTCCTAAAGATACATACTTTATTTTCAGCGAAATTGGACAAACATTTTTGAAAAAAAAGTTAGCCTAACTAAGAGCATGTCAGGACATGTCTAAGGAGGGATCCGTAACTATAAAAACGTAATCGGTTTTTTTTCAAATTACTTCAAAAGTTACTGTCCGATTTCTTTCAAAATATTTTTCCTAAAGAGTTTTTAGCATGATCTATCAGCATGGAAACTTACAAGTTTCTATCTCTAATAGTTTAGAAATGCTAGGGGGGGGGGGGGGGGGGCAACTTACAATCCACTTTGGAGGCCGATTACTCGATTACTCGACTTTGTAAGAAAGTCATGTATGAAACCTTGCTTATATTTTAAAATACCTATTCAACGATACCCCACACAATGCTGTAGAATGAAAAAATATTTTTCATCCCCACTTCACTTTCAAGCTGCTGCCATTGTTAAAGTATATTAAACTGTGGCTAATAATAACAATATGTAGAAATTTCATAAAATGTATTTTATCCTCAAAAATGGCATATTTTTCAATAATAGTCGCGAGAAACATCTTGCTACCTATACTTTAGAAAGGTATACCTAAAGTATAGGATAGAATAATTTATCTAATCATTTATTTAATTACAGATATTATGTACCTTGATCAGTGAAGTTGAAATAAAAAATTAATTAAAATATGTAATCTTAAAGCAGGTACTGGAATAAACTAATCTAGACTTTTATAAGCTCAGGATCATAAACTTATGTCGTGCCCGGGGAATACTAAACTCATAACAGTTGTAGCTTTAAGTTCTGAATGAGCTTTCAGCAATTAGTGGGTGAGCTTTCACGGGATTGTTACGTCTAAGTATTATTTTTCTAATAAGCTTTGCACGTTAAAACGTTTTCTCTGATACAACTTTAAATAAAGGACACACGCAGTTAAATAACGTTATACCTATAAATTATTGTGTACGATTATAATGTATAACAGTACCTTTTTAGGGTTCCGTAGTTCATGTCTAGGAACCCGGTTGTCCGGATACCGTCCGTGTGTCCGTCTTCTGCTTATCTTCCCAACGGTTAGTGCTTTATATATAAAACTTTGCATGGATACGTTTATTTACCACGCCGATAAAGTGCTAAAATAAAAATAAGAAATTATTTTTTTTGGGATACGTCCCCTATACGTGAAGTGGGATGTTTTTTTTCTCGCGTCCTACCTATATTGTGGGTATCATAAAATAGGTTTTCTTAAAACATTGAGAGGTTGCTAAAACGAGTTTTTGATTTAGGTATCGGGTCTGCTTGATATTCAACTTTAGAGCGCATTTTTTTTGTTAAAATAGCGTCCCCTCCACCCTCTCTAAAAGCTTTAACGACTAAGATAACTTTGTAAGTTCAGGCGTTATAGAGACCTTACTCGCAAAATGCGCTTACTTGGAAAACTTCGTACAAAAATAATGTAAACATATAAAATCTTGATATAATGGTACGGACCTCTTCGTGCACGAGTCCGACTCGCACTTAGGCGTTTACTAGGAATTTGTATGTGATTTGTACAGAGCCACCTAGTTGTAATCGCGACAACTAGGTCAAATCACATACAAATTCCTAGTAAGCGCCAAACGCGCTCAGGATCGAATGCGAAAAGAAAAACTCACACTAAGCACTAAAGCACATTTGACAGCGGCGTAAACGTAACGTTATCGAATGAGAATTGTATGAAAATCTGTCAAAATCATGACAGCGCTCCTACAAATTTCATTCGATAACGTTACGTTTACGCCGCTGTTCCTGCTAGGCCATCTAATAGTCGAAAAGTTTTTGAATGTTCTACATTATGTGTAACAATATCCGTCTAGCCTCTATCCATTTACGCACCTTTTACTTTGTATACCTTATAATATTATCTTCATCGAAAGTTCTCGAATGCCCTCGAAACTTTTACCAGAACCACTCTAAGATAGCTAAAGTATTCGTACTAACATGCTATTGTTACTGAATAAATGTGAAGTGGAGGTCATAAATAGATATTGATGTTCAAATAAGATATTATAGATATTATCCACTCTAATGACGAATAAATTAAGGTAAGCATTTGATGCACCCAGTTTTTTTTCAAAGTCAAATAATGCCTTAAAAGTTAAAAATAATAAACAAATAATATTCCTTCGTTATATTCTTTTATATGTTAACTTTTTTCCCTGTTTGTGTCCTAAACAAGCTACTGTAAGGGGCAACTTAGGACATAGTCCTGTTAAGCAATCCATTCGTTTTATGTAGAGTTGGTTCTAATTGAAATTTCATGGTTATCCTAATTGTATACGAAGTTTAAATAATTAGTACCTGGGTAATCGAGTTTTGCTCGGAGTTCTGATAAATTAAAAAAAAGGATGACAAAAATATTTATCTGATCGGGATTCGAACCTACCACATTCAGAGTTTTCAAACAAAGCAAAAATTATACATACGCAAGCCAAACTGCCAGTCGGACTCACAAAATAGAGTCGAAATTATTGATATATATATATATTGGTGCACGACGAAAGAAAAAAATATATAGCATAAAAATGCGCAGTTTCTCAGGGATAAGACCTATCTAGATCGATTTTTCTCCCCCAAAACTCCCTGCATACTAAATTTTATGGTAATACTTATAGCCTTTTTCGAGAAACCGATTATATATTTAGAAGATTGTCAAGTATATAAGATTATACACCAAGTTTAAATAATATTTTAATTTTTTAATGACAAAATACAGTTGACGAATTTACCTACGTTTTAAAACATAAGTTAAAAAGAAAAGCCGTATTGACATATTGATATTTGTTACACTGGAAAAGTTATTTCGCAAAACAAACAATATTCCAATAAAATGTATAGGAATATGAGATTGGGGTGTGTATTTCACGTGGGTAGTAATCCTCGTTCATCCCTCAAAGTCGGCCATCGAACGAAATAACCAACTCCACTAAAAAGTTATCTGTTTCTTAAGTAAGCTTTGGCTGTTAAACCTGTTGATCTAATCTTTGCAATGTCAAAAAAAGAGGTCTAATGAGTGTATGTAATATAGTTGCCGCCATTATATAAAAAAATATTTTTTAATTAAAATAAACATCTCTTAAATTACTAATAATGAGATATTTATAAACGCGCATACGTTATTTCTTTGTTGGCTGGCTGATTAAAAAAATAACTCTTTAATTAACAGACATCGCATCTAACTTTAACATTGAAGAAAGATGCGGGCAAAGTTTTGTCGTTCGTTAATAATACATCTTGATATTCCATATTAAGCTTAGTTGGAAAAAGGGAGACATACTTTATTATTGTGATACTTATACTGATACTTATTGCTTGGTCTATCTGTACCCATAGGTAAAACCAGGATAGTTGCCCCAGGAGTATAATTGCCCCGATTTTAGTAACTCTAGTTTTGCGAATGAATTGTATACTGTTTCAATTATTTTTACTTTTCAGCTACCACTAAGTTGACTCTGTCGTCTCTATGTTATTGCATGGGACCGCAAAATGCGATCAAAGTTTTTTGTGGATAGTCGTCCCGTTTCGGGGAAGGAATCTCATACGTGGGATAGATGTCACAAAATAAAGAGGTCCGCTATAGCTCATACCCCAAAAATATTAAAGGAAAGGTTTAATTTCTATAAATTGGACAAATAAAACCCAAAGTACCGGCTGGTAATATTAATATAGCATTTTACTTTATTTACTAAGAGATATGGAGTGATTGCAAAGAGTGGAGTAACTATCCTGATTTTCCCTAGACCATCTTGCCCCAACCGATTACATATGAAACTACATATTTCAATTGCAATTTCATCAATATTTTTAACACAAGTTAAGCACAATATTGTTTATCGGACTTCGTATTGAAATCAGACAACTCATCAGTGCCTCGTAGTTTTTCACTTTTTTCCGCTGTTCCGTGATGGAGTTCCGCCTGCAACCGTTTCATCAGCATTCACGGAGCGGTGCATTCAGGATTACGATCTGTTTTCATCTTTTTTTTTGATATTGACTACATGAAATGTCGCAACGATCAACAAAGATCGCCAGAGTATTTAAAAATAATAATGAATTTACATGAGATGTAAAATGTGTTTAAAGTAATAAAATCAATAACATATTGACTTTTTCGTTGTGTTTCGTATTACATCATCACAAAATCTGTGGTGAGCTTAAGGCTAGTGATTTAATAAACACACACACACACAGGTCGGTGTGGTTAAGCAATTTGCCGCCTCGGAGATCAAAGTCCGCCGCGGCGCCCTTCTGCATTATATACTACATACTATATAGTATGTGGAATGTACACACAGAAAACTGCAAAGAGTAATTCTATACGACATATACGTCATCGGCGTCAGGTAGGTAATATTTGTGACTGTCAAATCAAACCTCTATCTAGGCAATACCCTTCTATACTAATATTACAAAGAAAGATTTTGTTTCTTTGATTGTTTGCATTGAATAGGCTCCGAAACTACTGGACCAATTTTGATGAAATTTGACACAAGTATAGACTAGACCACGGGGAAGGACATAGGCTACTTTTAATCGTAGCAAAATGCATGGCTCCCTGCAAGATTTTCTTTTGCGCGTACGAAGTCGTGTGAAACATCTAGTATATAATAAAAGTGAAAACTAATAAAAAAAGTCAAATCTAACACAAAAACGTGCTGTCTATGAGCAAATGCTTATAATAATTTATACCATGACACCATATGTGCCTAGAAATCAGCTGTCTCCAATGCCCTCAATAATATTGAGCATTTTGAGCAAAATATAGAAAATACAGACATCATGACTAACAATTTATAAATATTACAATTATTACAAGTACTTACACAAGACATAAGCATTTCAGGAAATAATTTTTAATAATTTTTCCTGAACATTTTTAAATAAATATTGATGAGTTTTTTATTAAGTAAATATTATTATCTTGGGAAAGGATTTAATAACTTTTTAAATCACCTACTGGGAATCCCTGGACTGCTTGATTACTTTTACCTGGCCCGTATCATAGCGAAAAAAGGTAATTCTAATGTGGGAGAGCCATGCTTTGGCACGAATAGGCCGGCTCGTCCGAATAAATACCACGAACTCACAGAAAACCGGCGTTAAAAACGTTTGCGTGTTTCGCCGAGTGCGCACTTGTAAATCAGTCTGCTCGTTTCCTGCTCCGCTTCATAAAAAAAAAACATTCATCTGATCATCTGAAAAAAATGTATTAAAATTTAGTTTTTCCAGTTAAGGAAAATAAAAAAAAAAACAAATATGTTGAGGTCCGCTTTCACATTAAATAAATTGGAAATCACAAAAACCAGTACAATTTGTGTAATCTAAAATATCACAGTCCAATCACTTGTTACTATTACATTTTTTTAAGTTGGATGGCAATGAAATTGGGTTTAAATAGGTAAACCCAATTTCATTGCCATCCAACTAGATTTTATGGTTCACTATTGAATAACTAAATCATACTTACATGGCGAGAAAAATTTAAATTTAAAAATGGAGGTTATTAAAATTTTTCTTGCTGTGCATTTCTAAAGGAGATTAGGCACATTCTGTTTACCTTGCATTTGCAGCGGTTACAGCATATTTAATTTCTAACAAATTTTCATAAATTACTAAGTGTGTGTACAGTTTCTGCTTTTGACAATTAAGCTTGTTTTAAAAGTGGTAAATATTCATTTCATTTAGTATTTTTGTTGGCTTGTATCTCGGTAATCCTACTTTACTATTATAAATGTGAAAGTTTGTGAGGTTGGATGGATGTTTGTCACTCTTTCACGCAAAAACTACTGAACGGATTTCGATGAAATTTGGCATAGTAGTATTGGCTCTAGATTAAAACATAGGCTACTTTTTATCCCGAAAAAGTATAGTATTCCCAGTAGTAAAAAAAATCTCTTAGTTTTTTCTTATAAACTATTTTATATTTCAACTGAATTACTACTTTTATAAATGTTAAAGTTTGTGAGGATGGATGGATTGATGGAAGTTTGTTTGTTTCTCTTTCACGCAAAAACTACTGAACGAACTTTGATTAAATTTTGTATGGTAGTAGTTTAGGCTCTAGATTAAAACAAAGACTACTTTTTATCGCGAAAAGTTGTTACTTGTTACCGTATTCCCGTGGGATACTATATTTACGCGGGTGGGGCCGCGGGCAAAACCTAGTTTTTTTATAAACAAATTAGCCTTATACCGCGGTTTTGTATTCGAGGTTAAAATATTCGTAGATTCCTTAAGTCTGAAATATGAAAATACTATCCGGAAGGTTTTTTGGGCTAATATCCAGTGTAAAGAGAGATTGAGAGAGAATAAAATGGGGATATACTCCCATCTCACATTTGCCAATCATTTACTAACGGCTTTTTATTAAATAAATCGTTTATTTCCAAATATAGTTTTACAAACATGGGCTACTAGCTTTTTCGCATAGCTCTACCCGCGTAAATATAGTATCAGGTATCCCACGGGAATGCTGAATTTTTCCAGATAAGAAGTAGCCTTTGCTTTAATTCTGAGCCTAAGCTACTAACATACCGAATTTCATCGAAATCCGTTCAGTAGTTTTTGCGTGAAAGATTAACAAACATCCATCCATCCACCTTCACAAACTTTCACATTTATAATAGTAGTAGGTTGTATTCTGTCTCACAAACTAGGCGGCAGGCGCAGACTATCCTATGTTAAGTTAATTTTATTTGTTCGTATCGGTTTCGTAGCCATTCGTAGCAGCCACGTACCTATAACTAAATTATTTTATAAAACAACGTTTGATTATTATTATTAAGAGCAGTTGAAATTCATAAAAAATATAGGAAGCAAAATAATAAAAAGTTAGAAAAATAATTTTTATAATTTCTTGCGTAGTACATGTTACAAAAAGAATGTGTGACATGAATTTGTTACTATTTAATAGCACTGCCAATTTTAAGTGCTTAATTTAAAAAACAATCGCATTTAGAAAATGGATTTACAAACTAATCAAAATTTAACTCATGAAAATTAATGAAAATAATCCCATGACTATCAATTTAAAAACTAATAAAACCGAAAACAACGTTTACGTTAACTAAATTTGATTGATGAGATGTTTTAATTATTACATTATGATTCAGCTCGATTCGAACCTTTACGTAATTTCTGGAAGCTTCTCGTAATTTCTAGGAGCCTGGTACATTTCGTAACTCATGACCAAATGTAATGTGACGGAGGGAGGGAAGGGGGGGGACTCAAAAGCAATAGTATAGAAGCTTCCCGTCCAATAAATTATTTATTAGTAATAATATTTCTAACATTGGTGTGTTTTTCTTGTAATATTTCTCTCAGGTTATGACTATAGGAAAAGTTCGTGTAATATTATTTTTTTGGACACTTGTTCAACTAATCTAAACATTAATTAATTAATACAACTTAAGTAACCTTAAAAGGTAGTGATATAAATGTAGTCAATAATTTTTTTACCTTAAACAAGCTGATGTTGAATACGAGTATATAAACGTAATCTGCGGCTGAAACTGCAGCTGAAACGGCTGCAATTATTTCTGTGTTTTGGCGGCGAAAAATCGATCTAGGTAGGTCTTATCCCTGATGAGCTGTGCATTTTTTGGAACGAAGTTCCTTATGGGGCGATGCGGAGGGGTACCCTACCCTAGCCGGCAGGGGCGTGCGCTCCATATAGGCAGACATGCAGTGCTTTACTTGTCATTCACAGATATTTTAATAAAACGTTCGTACGTTTTAGATGACTTTAATAATTAATGAATAGTAAATAAATTAATTAAAAAAATATAATAACTTAAAAACGCCTAATATTTTATAAATAGCAACTCATGCGGTTGCTTTGTGCAGGACAAATCATCGAATGTATGTGTAATTTTCATACTTCGCAAACGCACCCATGAATATCGACATGATTATATTAGCGGAACTCCAGCGGCAGGCGATGGTTGTCGGCTTCGGTTCGGCTATCCGATCGCTTCCGAACCCCGCCGAACTGGCTTGTCGGAAATTATTTGTTGCCTATAATCCGAGTAAAACGAATAGTCGGAAATCTAATAAATCACGTACGCACATTAAGCATTTTTGTTTAGTAAGGTTTTATTTGTTTAAATAGAAGAAACGTTTTGTGTTTCGCGGGGGCCATATTGCATATTTCATGTGATAAGCATTGTTTACAATTTAATCGCTCCAGTTTATTTATAGTTTTATTAAATGATTTTTCATTTTAACATTTGAAATTGTGTACATTTAACAGTTTATTACTGAGTTTCTATAATAATTGTAGTGATTTGCTTTTACTAGTGAGTTAGTCGATTTTTTTTAAATGTTATTTGACTGTGAGGTTTTGAAAATGTGTGTTTATTAAAAATTAAAAATAACAAGTTCTCACAATTGTCATTCAGTGAAAAGATTCAAATTCTGTCTAAAGGTAGGTGTGTATCCGAGTTACAACAATTAAACCAGGAAAAAAATAATGTAACTCGAAAATTTCATGTTAAAAGTTATGAAACGTAAAACTGGCTGTGTGGTTGTGTACACACAATTAAATTATATTGTTTTCCTTGTATATTATTTAGTAATTTACATCGGGATATAGTAATCTCAAGTAACCTGACTGGTGAGTAGTTATCATATTTTAAAATATGCTTATTATTTTACTTATTAGAATTTCTTCCGCCGCGACGATCGATCGCTGTTTTGTCTGCGTTGCCGTAGAAGATGTACGGATGAATAGAAGTACATCTAAGACTTGCTTTGTTGGCATGGTTTCGACTTCCGACTTCGAGATCCGTCGCTTGGCTGTAGCTATGCTAAAAATCTATAAACGAAAAAGTTTTTGTGACTTCGCCGCATACCTAGTGTCATAATCCTGCGCACGCCACTGCTAGCCGGGAAAAAACGTCTGTAACGTAAGATTTTTATGTATAGTCTTTATTATTTTCTATATACCTCGAATAGAACTTAAAATTAATATTTTTATAATAAGGAACTTCGTTCCTATCCGGTGTCCCACGACGCCACACGGCTTTTTTAAGTTATATATGTTTTTCTTTCGTCGTGCGTAAGTGTAATTTACATGTTCAGAAATTTGGAATGTGGTGGGCTTGAATCCTGGTAAAATATTTTTGTGATACTTTTTATTTTTTTTAAATCTACTATAGCCCCGAGCAAAGGTCGGTTACTCAGGTACTATGGAATTAAATGCTAATGTAATCTTTATTTCCGGTAGAGGATTCGCTCGTTTATTACGTAATCCTTAATGTTTTTTTTATTATTTATTTTCTAATATAAGTCAGCTTTCTTACTGTTTTTCTTATGAGTTAGTTGACACCCTATTCTTATCACACAAATGAAATGTCGGGAAAAATTAGCACAATGAGCAGACCGTATGCGTAAGATCCAGCTTTTTATCAACTTGCCTTAGACTAGGTTGATTAAAAGCTGGATCTTACGCATACGGTTTATTTTGCTAGAGGAATAAATTCTGAATCTCACTGTCTATCTGGTAACAGTTAGACGTTACCAGATAGACAGTGAGATTCGGATTTTGTTCCTCGTGCAAAATAAAAATGGTTTTGAATATATTGTCTACTTTAAGAAAATCTTGCGGACTTGCTATGTAATTTCTGTGTTGGTGGGGATATAACATATTATATTCCTTATATTGTGGTGTAAATTTCTTTAGAAAATTGATTTTATATATATATATATATATATATATATATATATATATATATATATATATATATATATATATATATATATATATATATATATATATATATATCAATAACTACTTGTGCGAAAAAGATTTTGTACATGTCGAAATTTATTTGATGACTTCATTGAAATGAAATGAAATGTTTTAATTGTGCATTAAAGAAATTGTTAAGATAATTTAATTTTTTATATTTAAATTTGCCTACCACTTAAAGTGTCGTCGTAAACAAATTAAAATATTTGCAATATTAATGTATACGTGTCAATTTTCACGTGAAATTCTTACATCTGAAATTAAACACTTTAGACAATTAACACATTAAAATATGTTATTACAATTAATACACCTAGTATTATCCACTTGAGTAGGTATATAATATAATATAATTTATATATTCATATTCAGATGAGCCTTTAATTTTATAATTCTTTAGATAAATACCTTTTGTTTAGCATACATACTCGTATGTCTATTAAAATTTGCCTTTAATTTCAAAAACCGAAATTTCACCATATTCATTTCCATACATAACATCATAGAAAATATACAAATTGTGAGCATTGAGCAATTTGAATGTTAATCAAAAACGTGAGGTGATTATCGACGGGCGGGGTTTGACAAAGGAAATAATATTTCAGTTTTCTATTGAGATGTCCCCGAGAGCGGAGCCGTCTCTTTCACGCGGACCCTCATTAAATAAATATCCACGATTCAAACGTGTAAAGGGTTGTACCTACGTTAATATTTCAAAGAAGCGTTATGTAATTCAAATATTAGTGTTCATTGTGATATTTTAGACCTTTTTATAGTTCATACTTGTTTCGATCTATAGAAAGGAGGAAATTCTGTGACGTACAATGTACTCGTAAGCACAGAGTATTGAGTAAATAAATAGGTAGAACTACAAACGCACATAAACAGCTACATAGTTAGGCTTGCGATTTGATTGCTCCACTACAAGAAGAGCGTTGTGTCCACGACTGTGTGGAAAAGCTGTGGGCCGTTGAAGGGGACGTGAAAATGTTCAAATCTGGATCGTTTTGGATCGTTCTCTGTACGTATAAGTATATATATTTTCTACTCTGTGGTACAACCACATATGTATGTGGTACGACCACGTATGCATGTGGTACGACCACGTATGTATGTGGTACGACCACGTATGTATGTGGTACGACCACGTATGTATGTGGTACGACCACGTATGTATGTGGTACGACCACGTATGTGGTACGACCAAGTATGTATTTGGTACGACCACATATGTATGTGGTACGACCACGTATATATGTGGTACAACCACAGATGTATGTGGTACTACCACGTACGTATTTGTTACAACGACGTATGTATGTGGTACGACCACGTATGTAAATCTTTTTTCATACATCGTCTGTTATTTCCATAGAAAAACGATGATTGCCGAGAAATATTAAGAACCTAGTCGTGGTACCCCGACTACCTAATTTTCCTTTTATTGGCTACTACTATGCACTGAAAGTTATAACCTCTTTTGATTTTACTACTTTTATTTAGTTATCAATAAAACAATAAATACTAAATGAAATAAGAAAGTGAAAAAACAATATCTCTGTATAGCAATAAAGAAAATTAGTAAAGTGAACGAGATACGTTACTGGTCCCGGGGGCCGGCTTTTGCAGCTCGCACGGATTGCTCGGTGCGGCAACGCTGTCATTACATCAAGAACAATAGCTGATTAGTAATTACACTTATAACAATAATATATATTACATACAAATAAATAAAATTGAAGTTGTTTTGTAGTCCAACCAAATAGATAAACTGAACGCACCTTTAAATATTTGACAGTCAAGTGACACAGGAAACCCGAATTTACGCTACTGACGGTACGAACATCAAATGTTTGACAGTTAGTGTAGGAAATTTCAATCGTCGTTTTTAGTATTTTCCTCACAATGTTTCAACATTTCTCTCCGTTTAATCCTTCCCTTAACTTGCACAATTATTTCAAGATCAAAATTAGCCAAATCGGTTCAGCCGTTCTTGAGTTTTAGCAAGACAAAGGAACTGCGATACATGTTGCGAATGAAATGAAGATGTATAGAATTGCAGATATCAGATGGTCAGATGTGGCAAGATGGTCTTTGGGTAAAGAAAAGTATGTTCCTCTTGACCTAAGAAGGAAAATAAAATATGCACATCTGGCTCAATCTAACCTTATAATTTATTATAACAAAATGACGTCATAATATTCATTAGTATTTAAATAAATAAGTAATAATTTATTTCATTACTACATTTATTTCATTAATACACTTACACATTAACAATATTATTTTAACATCTTGTTAAAATAAACTATTTCGTTTTTTAAAACATCATAAAATACCTATAAATTTAATAAGTGAAGCTAAAACTGTCAGTACATTTTTACGAGAATTTTGCGTCGGACGAGTATGAAATGTGGGACCATCACATAAACTTTAATTTACCAAAATTAAAGTTTATGTGGGTTAAAGTTTAGGTGTACAGAAAGCTAATATATATTTTTTAATAAATATGCTTAGAAATACATACCACGACGACCTCTGTGGCTCAGTGGCTAGCGCGATGGTGCTCAAGCCGGAAGTTACGGGTTCGAATCCCGCCAGGGAACAACAAGTTTTCTGTGTTCCTGGGTCATGGATGCGTATTAAATATGACGTGTATTATATAATAAAAATCTTAAATATACGTATAGTATAAAAGTATTAAATATATTTCCGTTGTTTGGTACCCGTAACACCCTCAACGCCATAGTCATAACTCACAAAAAAAGTTAAAAAATCAAAGCAAAAACGCTAAACATCCTTCACACTCTCAAATTAGTACTTCGTTCTCCGAAAGGGCTAAGGGACTCACAAAGGTCGTGTCCGTGGGAACGATAGTGGGCGAACATACCACGGGACCAGATTGACGTGGTGTGAACGCGTCCATAAATATTATATAAAAACCTAAGATAATTAACATACATTACCGTGGTTTTGTTTTGTTACACTTTGACGTCTGTCAATCTGTCTCACTTACATTATAACTAAGAGGGAAAAGAAGATAAAAAGTTATTATAAAGTTCAAGCTTACAAATTGTATTATGGGCGAATTTCGACCACAGGTCCATCTCTAGTTATTTTAAATACGTTCCAAATTCACACTGTCAGGGCCACAAACGCTCTCATAAAGCTATGATTTAGTTTTATATAGCGCTATAAGTCCTGTAACCGCTATAACGAACAACTTAGATGAAAAAGTGATAAAGTATTCTCAGCAGAAAGAACATGAGATGGGATTACAAATGGCGCAGATTATATGGCGACACGTCCAAGCGTTGACATTTTATATGAGCATCCATCTTAATATTTTCTAGTGAAGTTTGTTTTTATAATATTCTAGTATTTCTTAGGTTTCAATGTTAACAAAGAATACTTGTGTATACTTGCTTTTCTTTAAAAAAATATTAACATAATTTTCGGACCTTCAGAAATTTGCCGTCTTAAATTTTAAAGTGTAACATTTGTATTTATTGGCAACAAAAACTTTGCAGGTGTAAATATGCACTATTCAGCTTCAATTTTTTTATACATTTACTAATTTTATATTGTACCTTAATTTTTATTGTATCTTAACACACTAGTGTTAAGATTTTCTTACTTAAATATCAATATTTCAGTAACTTATTTTTACCGACTGCAGCTTTGTGTTTATAATATTATTATCATATAATATGTGGAAAAAGCGGACGTTATCAAGGCGATAATACATATAATTCAATATCGCTCAGTATTCACGAATACTGAGCGATATTGAATATACTGTACTGTACTATATGATACTTTCTATCTCACGAGATAGAAAGTTTAGGCGGCGCAGGAGGATTTACAATATTGGTTCGCGTCTAGTATATCTAAATATTTGGGCTTTCACATAAAATCGGGAATTCGCAACAGACAGAATTTATGCGACAAGGATTGAGGAGTAACCGATAAAGGAGTAACCCTTTATTTAACTTTACTAAACATCATCGGGTAAACATATTATGGTTCTTGATAAGCATTGGATACTTTTGTTATTCATAACAAAATATAGCAGCGGGCTAAGCATGGCGTGCCGAAGAAATAATTTTAAAGAAGAAATATTCTATCCAAAACATTTCGTTGCAAAATAGTTCTTCATCTATGGTAACAAGGTCGTCAATAGAAGTCACAATTCTAAATAACCATATTTTTAAAATGACTGCCGGGAAATCTTCTGTCAAAAATGATAAAATTTTCAAGTAAATGACTGAAAGTAAAGAAACTATTTGTCTTGTACTGCCATGATGTGGAGTAGCTGACATTATTGTAAGACTATTTGACAGTAAAATAAAAAAAACGTTTTTACTTTAGCTGTCAAAAGAGGCCATTTTATGAGCTCATGCTCGGGAAGAAAAGAAATGTTGTTTCTCATAACGACGATGCTTCGACCTTGCTGCTTTACAATAAGAACTATTTTGCTCCGAATGGTATTAATGTTTCTTCAATCTGTTATTTTGTCGATTCTTCGGTGTTTCTAGGGTGAGCATGCTAAGGCTGCAGGAAGTATTTATAAGAAATACGATCTTTGGTTCGCAGGGATGTGCGGTGCGATGAGTTGTGCAAGTTCGTATATTTTTACGTTGCGATATCGCATCGCAGTTTTGTGTGCAAACCCTAAAAAAAACTTCTAATTCAGTCAAGTAAATGTTCATTGTATCTCTAATTATAAATTATTATTAGCTCTGAATAGGAAGTGTTTCGGGGTCCAAGATTTACTTGGGCGGGAAAAGTAACGTAAAGGTGGAAGATGTGAGCTGATTCAAGATTGTCATATGCCGAATAAAGTTCTGTTCAAGTTTTTGCAATTATCAATTGTTTTATAACGTATTATTTTATTTATATTTTAAGGCCCACTTGCTTAAAGTTAAGCTAAATTGTCAAGCTTTTACAGAGTATATCGCGGGTATGATAATACAAAAAAATTATTACAAAATAAATGAAGATTCACATGTTTTAAAGAAAAGCCCTGAAACGAGAAGCGAACAAAAAAATCTCCAAAGAAAAATCGCTCCCAATCTAGTAAATCCTAAATTTATTAATAAAACAGTTTTGCATCAAAAATAGCATTAAATTATAAAAAATACATTCAAATTTACAGCTAGATACAAAAACTATAATTACATTGGCCTCAACATGCATTGGAACACTATTTTGCACTAAAAATCAAAATTACTATATTACTAATATTATGAAACAAATAATCACAAACCTAAATCTGAAAATAATAAATAATTAAATTATATTGTTACATTTTTTATATAAACAGGCATTTCATAAAATTGCATTGCTTAGGTCTATAGCTAAAGTACATTTACAAGATAACAAACTATACTTATTAAAAATTACATTAAAAAATAATTGTTAAATTAATCTTATATACAGATTGTTTTTTCACACAGTGTCCAAACTTTCAGGAGTAACTATACTCTAGAATATAAGCAACTTTTATCTACGCTAATGCTATCTATGCCGTAGCTCTTTTGTAAGGAAACAGCAGATTTTCTTTTCAAGTAGGAAAGTTCAACCCATAGTAAAAGTTCACTCCTGAAAGTTTGGATACTGACTGACAAAACACCCTTGTATAATTTAATTAAACTAAATAAATAGGTATTTAATTTATTTATAATGTTAAACTAAATATTGCTGATTCACATTAGATTAGACGCGCGAGACATTAATGAAAAATGCGGTAGGATGAAAAACGCCCGCGTGCGGGACATGTGACGTGACGCGACGTGATAAGCGTGATAAATGACGTCACGATTGCGTTGACACCGACATTACCCTACTTGTTGAACGCGACGATACTATAAATTTGTTACTTAAGGTGAGCACTTAATCTCCTCGACATATATTACGTATCACTTTGCGGGCACATGACTTATGCGAGTTGAGTTACACGTTAGGGATATGATACGCGTCTGAAGGGACACTAGTACGTGATGTAATGGGATGTTAGCATATTGCTAGATTTATCATTATTATCATTATATTTATTATAATTTATTTATTATATTTTTATTATTATATTTAATTATAATTTATCATAATATTGCTAGATTTATCAGAATTCTGCACCATATTTGTACGAGAGTCATCTACAGTGTGTGTCGTCTCGAGGTTAAGAGATTTTAACAGCAGAATATAGGTTTAATTTTATCGAAAAAACACCCCGATTTTGGGGGGTCGCAAAAGATACAAGCAACTAAATATTTTAACCTTACGTTGAATATATGACGTATATGATTAATTTTATTTATGACCTACACACATCAAAAGGGTCTCATTTTATTCCGAAGAATATTTTTTACATTATTAAATAATTTATTTGATTACTTTTTATTGGATTTTTTAGATTCTTTCTGAGCACAGAAAGAATATAAAAAATCCATTTGAATATCAAAAAAAATCTTACATTTTTTTATTATTTTATAAATGGTTTTTAATCTACCCCGCTTATCTCAAAAAATTATTTACTGTCAGAATTTCTGATAATACCGCCTACAATTTGACGTACTCCTAAAATACACCACCAAAAGTTTATTCCTTCTACTGACAATCAGCTGTTGAAAGTTTAGGAATACCCTTATACGTAAGTGCACATTTCGCTCATGGACATCCACAATACCAGAGTAGTTACTAGTGAGTTTCACGTTTAAAACCCACTTTGGGCAACCGGTATAGGTATAAGACACAGTGAAACAACGCAAGTGCTATTTCCCATCGGTTTTCTGTGAGGCCGTATTATTTATCCGGTCGAGTCGGCCCATTTGTCCGGAAGCATCTACTCGAACCTAAAATAATCTAGCACTGCTCAATTTTTGTTTTTTGTCAAAAATTCTTAAATTATTACTTTTTTCAGAACTTTTACTTTATCTATATGTTCATATTTCTACATTACTAACTAAAAAAAAAAAACGCTCTGGCAAGGTGTGATGGCGCTGGGAGAAATAAACAATATTAATCTTAACATTCCTGCTTAAAATCAGTGGTAATAACTAATAAGTTAATGACGTACAATTTTTACACGTTTTCCAGTCTTACAAATATGTCATCTAAACTTATTGCGGGTGGGCTGAGGTAAGGGTCATGTCTAGCATAACCCATGTACCAGACTATGCACATAGTATGGGAGCAGCATCCGATGGTTCTCTTTCCTATATGGCATGTGCAATAATAATGTTTTATTGCTCGACGCCCGGTTGCTGTTCTATCCAGTGCCATATACACATAGTATGTTTTGGATCTGATGTGTCGGGATTGTATTCGCCCTCTAATCAACCACAAGTCCTCTCCCTCCAATTCCCTTACAAGCTCTAGAGAAATTCCACCACTGAGCTCAATGTTAAAAACTCCATCTGGTTGAACATGCTCTCCATAGTAACTTCTCGCTTGTTTCAGCTTGATATATACCGATGCTAAATAATATTAATTCTTCTTCGGTCAGCGTAGGAAAGTCATTAAACTCTGCCATATCCGCAGACATGGGCTGGAACTGTACTCTCATTCTGTTCAAGTTACGTCTGGCGACAAGATCTGCCAGTGTATTGGGGCATGTTTATCCTTTCCCGGATTATTTGTAAGAAATCAGATGCATGGACATTATCCACTATCGACACGTGATAAGCATTAATTAATGCTGCTGCGATTCTAAAATATTCAAACATATAGTGCAATGTTATATTAATATGCACGTTTCTCAGCAGGCGGAAATCTCTTTTAAATCGGCCATTCACTATTTCCACAACCCAGCGGCAAATAGTAACAAAGCGTGACTTGTTTGTTTGTTCCGTGGTTAGTTGCGATGCTCTTGGATGCTTTGTCTCCAGCATTTTCACAGTGTAACCATTTCCTTCAAGAATGGGAACTGCATCTCTGAAGCCACGGTCCAAAATAAATATGTCCCTGTATGGATAAACTCGATTAAACCCTGTATGGATAAACTCGAACGAACAACTCTCCGCGACAAAAAATCAGGCCGCTAGATTTATTACAAACGAAAATATGGGGGCACGAAAAAGCCACGAAATGCTTCGAGAAAAGATAGTTACGGCCGCTTAAAGACTTGGCGATAGCGCTGGCCGCGCTATCAGATAATAATCAAGTAGTACAACCCACTTATTGAAGGAAATCCTTCGATAAGTGTGTTCGAATGTTCTATCATGTAATAGGAACCAAGTTACCAAATACTTCAGTGAGTGTTTCAGGAAATAAACTTACCTATAACTTTTAAAGGTAATTTCTTAAACTATGGGTTAAATTTTATGTGTTATTCGAGCTATAAAGGTACAGAACAAGAGGCGTCCTTCTGTACCCAATAGTTTATACTTTGGAGAGTTTCTGACTCGTTATTCTGTTTCTAATACTTAATATTATTAATAATATAAAGAACTATATGTATCATAATGAATCGTCAAGTTCCGGCGAAAGGGCGATCAAGCTATTTGCAACAGTATACTCTGAATGGAAATTGTATGAAAATATGATGCATCTAAAAATACGTAAAAAGTCAATTTTTCGCTAAATTTGTAAAAGAAAACCTTCATTATTAGTTTAGTTACATCATATACAAAAACATATTATGAATGTAAATAATATGAAAAATTATAAATATGTAAATTGCCTTTAAATATTTCATACACTTTTACCTAATCGTGACGTCTCAGTTAGGAACGATTATTGTATGGAGCGTTTCACGCGACTATACGTATATACGTATAGGTGATTTGAATAACTAAAACTGTTCATTTGAGTCAAGTAACAACACCTCTACGACGGATTTTTTTCTCTTGCAAAATAAGTATTTCCAAAAAAATAAAGTATGAGTGTTATCATGTTATTTAATTTTCATTTCTCATACTCGGAAAGTAGTGTTGTTTTGATCTGATTATTGGGTGGAAGATGCTGCTTTCCTTTCATAGGGAGGGAAAAACTCATACAAATTCATTCCGGCCCGAGGGCCGGAAAAACTTCAAAACTTCAAAAATAGAACTGCTGTCAGCTGTGAAGAGTTATATGTAAAAAAAAACTATCAAAAAATGACATGACTTTCTAAACAGCCAGTGTGAATTTAGCGCAAACTTCTTTGAGCGGAATAAGCCGCGAGTGCCGCGACAATTACGCGGCGAGCGGCAAGTTCCATATTTAAAATTTAAAAAGTCAACACAAATTGGCTTGATACTAAAATCTATATGTATCTGTATGTATCTGTGTCGGATTTTTGTGCTAAGATTTGAATTGAATATTAAAAATGAGTTCAAGCGAAATATTTACACTAAATATTGATCCAGAACAGCCAAATTTCTCAAAATATATCAAACAACATAAATATTCCAAACAAAAATGTAATTTTTAATTTCACGAATTGTCCTAATTTGACTATTAATTTTAAATAGGCACTACTAATATATTATTATCAATAAATAGTTTAGATAAACAACTATTTTCTATATACTATACTATATATTAAAATATTTATATAGTTTTATTTTCCTCATATTCTAAATGAAAAGTAGAGTGTTTGCCACGGGTAAAAGAATGAATTCCTACTCGGACTATAGTCTAACTACCTCGGGAATTGATTCTTTTCAATCCTAGGCTAACAATCTACTATTTCATATCTTGCTATATGTAACTAGTACCATTTAGTTCGACTGGGAATTTAAGTTTTATGATAATACCTATACCTATGTAAATACTATTCAAATTCACACGCCCATTCGTAGTTTTGTGTTTGAAACATTATAATATAATTAATAAAAGTATGTTTATTTCTAAAAATGAAAGACATTTTACTTTTGTCGCATACTTACCTCTTTATGACTCTATAAAGACAGTAAGTTGTTTTAAGGTTATTTCAAGACCATGAAATACCTACGCCATCCGCCATTACTAATATGGTTCCTCAAAAAAATAATAATCCTTTTTAATTTGTCAATATTCACACAGAATCAGTATCTTTAAATTAAAATTTAAATTTAAAGATTTAAATTTAAATTTAAAGATACTTGATAACACAATATCAATTAAATTTAAATTTGAAAAGATAATTGATATTGTGTGAACATTTATATTTTTATTAATTTCAGGCAAAAGCTGATCGTAGTAAAAGTGCAGTGCAGATTACAAAACATTTTATTATATTCAAGTATATAATATATCATTTTTAGAATTAAATTATATCGAAATTTCCATTAATATGGCATTTAAAAGTAAAAATTTGACTCAAATGCGACAGCAAGGTTGGTTAAAGTCAGGGCATAACTTTCAATCGACGACATGTAATACCCTATGAAATTGCCGTTTTGTATAAAAAAACTTAAACGAATATTATCATGTATTTTTTATTTGTATTAATCGAAGTAATCACCCATGCAATCAATGCATCTTTGCCAACAGTTAGTGCAGTTTATTGATTCTTAAATAAATCAGCTGGACGGGAGGCCACAAATTCTTCAAAGGCATTTTGTACTGCCTCTCGGGTATTGAATTTTTTTCCAACCGAGAAGTTATCCAAATTCTGGAAAAAGTAGTAGTCTGTAGGCGCAAAGTCTGGTAAGTAGGGCGGATGACGGAGAACTTCCAACCCCAGTTCTTGCAACTTGGAGACCGTCTGTTGTGCAGTATGAGGTCGCGCGAGTTCGTGCAGGAGCAGCGGAGACGAGCGATTGACCAATGCTGGTTGGAGATGTGCCAGCTTCTCCATCATTGTTTTAAGTTTTTCACAGTACACATCTGCAGTAATGCTCACCCCGTTTGGTAAGTAGCTGTGATGAATCACACCGGCGCTAGACCACCAAACAGTGACCATCACTTTTCTAGGGGTAAGTTTTCGTTTAGGGCATTGTTTAGGTGCTGAACCAGGATCCAACCAACTTGCTGAGCACTTGCGGTTATCAAACAGAATCCATTTTTCATCGCAGGTAACCAAGCGGTTCAAAATTCCTTAATTTGTGTGCCTGTTGAGCAGTGCAAGGCACGTCTCGACGCGTACTTCGCGCTGGCGATCATTGAGTTCGTGGGGCACCCATTTGTCAAGCTTTTTTAACTTGCCAATTGGACGCAAATGGACCAATATTGTTTTGACGCTAACGTCGAAAGCTGCTGCTAATTCAGCCGTAGATTGTGTATCATCAGCTTCCACAATCGCCTTTAAGTCGTCATTGTCGACCAAAGTCTACGGACGACCGCGAAGTTCATTTTTCAGGTCGAAATTTCCAGAACGGAAGCGAGCAACCCAATAACAGGTGATGCGTTGGTTTGTAGTGTTAGCTTCGTAAACATCGTTGATGTTGCGTGCCGCTTGTGCCGCGTTGCTGCCACGACGGTACTCATATTCCATAATTACTCGAATTTTTAACGTATCCATGATGACGGAAAAGATTGAAATGCGATGAAAATGTAACACTAATCAATAAACAAATGACTACTTTTGGAAAAGAATTCTATGTTTTTAAAATAAATTCTTAGCCAAACAAAAATTATTTTGATTTGAAATCGCCAGTACTGCAGAGCGGCAATTTCAAATTTTAGGTCTTTACCTATTATAATTGGTATATGTAATATAAGTCACAAATGACCAACCAAGTCACTCAAGTGTCTCAAATTGACTGCTGTAAAACAAGTTAGGGTTTATTTAACAAATGTCATTATGAAAACGTGTATACAACTGCTTCATTATATAAACGTTATATATATATATATATATATATATATATATATATAGATTTTTCAATCACCTAATTTGATCCTTTAAAATTAGAAAGACTATTGCGTTGTCGCACAAACGTTTTAGCTAAAACTCTAATAGAACGTCGTGTAGTTTAGTCTTGCCGACGTTGCTATGACCTGTTTATTATAACATATTGCTCGCACGTTTAAAAAGTTAAAATTAAGACGTCTAAAGGACCTATTAGTTTTGCAGTATTGCAGATTTATAATAGTTATGAGGGGACCTCATTACTATTATTAATCTGCAATACAACTGAAAGTCGTACAATCCTTGACTTATATGACGTTTTTGTTTGTTGGGATATTATCAATTATGTCAAAGCACGAAATGACTAGTGGGTAGCCCCGTCAACGAAAGTCCTGGCTTAAAAAAACTCACATCCCGCTCGCTGCGCGCACCCCCCGCATACGTCTAGCAACGCACACTGTTTAACTGCGAGCTGTCATTCGCGTAGGGTCGAATGACGATTCTTTACATTAGAAATATATATTCTTTGTCAACTGTCCCTTGGGACAGTTCGGTTAAATCTCCTTTGGATTTTCAGGCTGACCCGCTCGCACGCGCACTATATGACGCGTATGTGTATGAGTCGGGGCTTTGACCGAACCGAGATTATATCGAAAATAGTTATAAGAATTGGGTTTCTAAATATAGGCATAGAATATATTGTATTCCTTTATGTTATTTTTAAGCTTCTTAATTGTATTTCTTTTTTGTTCCAGCCATGTCCCGAAATTTTGCCGTAGTGGTCGCTCTGTGTGGCTTCACCGCTCTATGCACGTTGCCCGTCTCAAACGCACAGGCGCTCTCCCAGTATGACGGTAAGTTCTTAATCGAAATTCATATTATAATAATCCGCGTAGAGTAGCACGGTGAAGTGAAATCTTATACTGCTGATATTAAGATATCCGTGCCAAAATAGGGAATATGCATAGGTTTTTCAAGTAAAACATCTTTACGCGCGCTTGACTTGGGAACCAAGTCATTTGTCATCTTGTCATTTGTCAATGTCTTATGTCATCCCTTTTTAAATTTCCAAGAGAGTTGACATTAAAAAAATGAATCTAGGTGTCCTTTTCTAGGTTTAGGGGATGTTGATTACAAAAATAATCATTTATTTTAAAATTTCAAAATGGCGGATATATTTTAATTGCTGTAAAATTCTTCCATTTCAAAAATCATCATACACATCCTACTGAAAAATAATGAAAATTTCCTCCCCCTTAGTAACCCGCAACTACATATTTTCTTCATGATAGGAGATAAAGAAATTTGCAAATCTTGAATTTTACAACATTTCTATAGCCTTATACATCGCTCGTATCTCAAAGAAGCCATTGGCATATTTTTTTCTATAATCGCTTTTATCTCGGAATCGGTGTATCCTACCGAAGAAATAATGAAAATTTCCTCCCCCTTAGTAATCTTACCACATATTTTCTTCATGATGGGAGAAAAAGAAATTTGAAAATCCTGAATTGTCCAACATTTCTATAGCTTTATAAATCGTTCTTATCTCAAAGTAAAGCATTGACATATTTGTTATTCGCTTCTATCTCGAGAATAGGTAATCCTACTGAAAAAATAATGAAAATTTCCTCTCCCCCAAGTAACCCCGTAACCAAGTTTTTTTTTAATCCTGATTTTCCAAAAATTTCTATAGTTTACATAGCTGGTACTCATCAATACTAATCAGCATCCGCAACAACTTTTAAATTAGTACTCATGACATTTTTACGAAGAATGAAAATTCTCTATTTTGGAAATTGAAATTGGAAGACAATATTATAATCAGCACCCCCAGATGTCTGGAAAAGGACACCCATATTAATTTTTATGAAAAAAATGTACGTCATTATGAAATTTCAAAATGGATTTAATTTTCATATTATTCTGCACCCCCAAAAACATTGTAAACGACAAAAGGAAAACAAACTTTATCAGTATCCAAACATGCGATTTTCCGTAGTCTGCAAATTGAATTTTTAGCAGCCATTAATTGATCAACCCAATCTGGTTTTATAGCTGCTTACATCGTATAATAGTCACCAACTCGAAAATTAAGTCGCCAACTTATAAATTTCGGCGCCAATTTGGATAAAATTCGTAACTTTTTATCTGCCGATTTTTTTATTTTTTGTCACTTGAGTGATTTCGCCAGTTTAGTAATTTTGTCGCCAAAGTATTAATTTGCTGCCAAATTCAGTAATACAGTATGCTCATGTGCAGTCGCCAACTTATTTTTTGTTCGCAAGATTAATTATATCCCATTCATAATTACGAAGTTAGCAGGGTCGGACAGACAGACGAACGGACACGGCAAAACTATAAGGGTTCTTTGTAGCACTATGGAGCACTAAAAACGGTAGAAAAATATTTTATTAGCTTCTTTAATCAGTTCTATTCACTCGCTCTCGCAATCAAGTAAACCTTATCTCCAAAGGTCTATCCGCTAATTCGATCATACGGTTTAGCGATGAATTTACATATTAACGATATTAACTCTATACAACCACACAAAACACATTGATGAACTCAATTAAGTATTAATATTATATTGAATTCGTGGTGTTTTTCTTGGATGTTTTGGAGGTTTAAAAAATTAAGCCCACTGAAATATATTCGCGCGGTTTTACACGTAACTTATATCACTTTACTTGTAAAGTTATGTTGTTATATTATGTATAAGGACGAACGTCAGATTGGATCAAGCTTGCAGCGTCATGCCGATTGGACAATAGGCAGTGTGGAGTATGGCTTCTGCGAGTTTTTAGCCTAACGCGTATAGGCTAAAAACTCGCAGGTTATCGTATTGATCATCCTGACTTTGGGGTCCTAGCAGTGTCGTTGTTATTGTTCGGTGATGATGATGGAAAAGAATAAAATATTCTTGGAAAATTATTAATATCATCATTCAAAATATGTAGCTTCGCTGTCATTAATTAACAAAAGATAACATAGCTATCCTATATTAATTGCTATTAAAATCAATTAGATTCCAATGAACTTAGAATTTTATTAAATTACTTGAAACATATCGAAAATGGATTGTTAGTGTCAGTTCACACCGAAACAAGACGATGCACGACGCGGCGCTTCATATTTAAGATAGTGTTTCAAAATTGAATTTCACTAGACAAGAAGCTGATACACCTTTAATTGCAAGAGTTCAAATGTCAAAATAGACCGCTCGGCATAGCATGACGCCGCTCTTGCAATGAAAGGTGTCTCTTCTTGTGTACTGAATAAGCTTCAAATTTGAATTACTATTTAAAAACTAAAGCGCCGCGTCGCGTATCGTCTCGTTTCGGTGTGAAGCTGACCCTAAATCATATTTTTATTATTTTTTGCAATTGACTACGTATCAATGTGAGAAAATGAAACTTAACTTAGGTTTGATTACGTATTTTACGACCGACAGTTATTATTGTAAGTCATATAGTCAAGTCAAATAAATTAATGTAATAAATCAATTTGGAATACAGATTATTTATTACCCGCGTCTTTGATCGCAATATTAATATTGCGAATTAAAATTATTATTAGTCTATGTTACCTGAAGCTAACAATGTAACTTTCCATATACAGAATGAATTTTTCAAGTGGGCATCGGAGGCGAATTTCTAAACTATACGTAGTAGCGAAAAATGCTGAAAGGAATCGCAAGATTTTGATCAAAACTAAAACTGCATCATTAGATTTTCGGTAAATCATTTCTCTGGCCAGGAATCGAACGACTGATTTTGTAAAAACATACACACCCATGTTTTATTACACCACTAGCTTTTTCCCGCGCCTCCGCCCGCGTAAACATAGTTTCGGGTATCTCACGAGAAAACTGTACTTTTTCGGGATAAAAAGTAGCCTATATGTTAATCCAAAGCTTAACTACTACCATACCAAATTTCATAAATATCCATCGATAGTTTTTGCGTGAATGAGTAACAAACACCCATCCATCCATCCATACATCCATCCATCAAACCATCCATCCTCACAAACTTTCGCATTTGTAATATTAAGTACACCATTCGATAGACGTGTATCCACTTAGAAACGAATTCTGGAAAGTATTGACATACAGCTAACTTAAGGAAAATGTTCTCGAGTTTATACATACTCACAAATCTTTTCCCTATGTATTATTATTTCCATAGATATGTATTAATAAAATTACGTACAGAACGTATTTATTATTTGCTATTTTATTTATTTCAATAAAAAACTGAATTAACTTTCGCTGTATTGTAATAATTTTAAGTGGACCGTAATTAAAATATTAGATACGGGCTTTAACCTATTAGGATATCGAATACCGACAAAACACTTATTATATCTACAAAATGGCTTTTCCATATAAAAGAATAAAAAATAGATTATGAAATCAAATATGGCCAGATACGAGTATGTTCAATATTACGAGGTACCTATGAATTATGTAATTTTTAATCTAGATAATGACGGTAAAATTAATTAACCCTTTCAAGCACCTTTTCATTATTCAGAATAATAACGATTCTATTTTGGCAATGGAAATGATTTTAATTAAAAGAGCCGTGTTCGAAAGTTCTAAATTCAAATCGACAATCGACATCCATCTAATTAATTTCGGCACAGAATGTCCGCCGAGTGCAGTAGGACAGAAACATCTTTAATTGAAAAGATAATTGTACATTAAAAAAAGTTTTTTAAAATGGAATAGACCAGGAAACGAGCAGTTAGCCCGGTGGTAAGCGATTTCCGCCGCCTATGAATACCGACAACACAAGAAGAACACAAACGCGCTCCGGGTTTTTTAAACTTTCTTATTATTTAAATAAAATTAAATCGTCAAATTATCTCCAAAACATTTGGTCAAATTACTTTTATTATGTAGGGAAATATTCATGAATAAGCAAGATTCCGTTAACTGCGATTGATTTAAGTCCAATATATCAAAAAAAACTCTCTCTAAGGCCCACTGGTCCGCTTGATGCTTAATAAATGGATTAATATTATGTCTTATGATCCTTTCTGAATATGAGTTTCCTGTTTCTGATTAATAGTTTCTACTCTGCCATGCCTGCAATGAAATGGCAACGTAAAAAAATATCAAAAACAACAGAAATATGAAAGATATTGCATTCTCCATGGGCTTACGAACTGAAATATTATATCAATGAGATACAAACGAATGATTTGCCGCTCGATCGGGCTTAAAATCAAAATCACTTAACATCGCCTATCAATTGTGTGCATACACACACACACACACCCACACACGCTCACTTGCAGTCGATACGGTTATTTCCTTTGGGTTAAAATATTTTGAAGGGTCCCAGTGCTAAGGAAAATGTTTCGAAACTGGTCGAGCAGAAACTTTTCCTGCTCGGACTATTGCAAAAAATCTAAAATATATTCCATTTATTTTTCGTCGATGGGGTTTTCACCCATTCGCGCTTAGGCGAGCGCGAGGCTCGCCTAAGCGCCTGTCTTAACATTAGAAGTACATTAGAAGTTTAGAAGTAGTTCAACCACATCAACAAGTTTTACATCACTAACACCATCTCTCTCGTCCACAGCACCCCCCATGGTATCAGACCGGAGCGGATGGGAGGCGCTAGGCGGGCTGTATGCGCTCCTGGCGCAACACGACGCGCTGGGCGGGCACGCACTCGCGCGCAAGTCAGTGCGCTCGCCCTCCCGCCGCCTGCGCTTTGGCCGTCGCTCCGACCCCGACATGCCGCCCCAGACGCCGGTAAGTGTCGAGCCATACAGTCAAAGTCAAGTCAAAATATTTTTATTCAAAATTGGTATTCTTATATACTTTCTGAACGTAGGTCTACATGATGCCTACCACCGGTTCGGGAACCAGTGCGGCGAGAAGAACCGGCGGAAGAAACTCGCACGGGGCCATTTTTTAATATATTTATAATAAAATCAATGAACCTATAATAAGCTTTTGCACACAAATGATCTTTAACTACTTTTTTTAATTTAAAGGAAATAATTTGAACGTTTTCTGGGATTCTATTATATAGGTGTATACATTGAACTTTAAAAGATTTTCTTACTTTACTTAGTCTAATCACCTTGCTATTATCTAGCTTTTGCTTATTTTCTACAGTGATTGTGCTTTTAGTTTAAAAATTACTAATATTATTTCTAACATATAATACATTATCCAAAATGTATTGAGAAGCGACGGTCATTGTTTAAATTAAAGTGCACTAATAACTGTCTTAAAATATTTTTTTCAAATATTTTACTAAAGGTCGGTAGAATCGATATGGGCCTGTAATTTTTCGGTTCAAATTAAATTTCCAAATTTACAAATAAAATTTCCAGCTTTGAATTTCCATGCTTCGACACGTTTTGACTGGCTATAAATTCACGAGAAAAGTTATGCCCCTACAAAGTCAACGTGTGAAAATCTGGTACAAAACCATCGACATGTTAAAAAGGGGCTAATAAATGTGTCAAAATATATTTAAGCCTTTGCCTTCATTTAATGTTGTTAGCCTGCAGCCCTATTATAATAGGGCTTGTGAAACACTTTTACAAGTAAATAATCGCTACCGCCAATCGCCAAGGTAAATAAGTTCTAATTTGAATTGAATACAACTTTTGGTTAAGTAAGTTGATATGAGTATATCCTATCCTACATGTACGAAAGTCGAGTTGGAAAATAATATTTGTGTCTTATTTTAGTAGATACTAATAATTGTGTTTTCATGATTTGTGTCCGTAGCATTTGTAATCTTCGTTATGCCTTAAAAGACGATTTAGACGTTAAGGCGTGTATACACTTTGTACTATATTTTAATAAGGAAAGTTTATCAAATAAACGAAAAATTTTAATACTAAAGACATGCAAGTATTTCGACTAAAAAATAACAGGCCTATTAAAAATGTGCATAAATTATGTGCACCAGTGGTGGACAAATAATAATAATAATAATGGACGTTTCACACCACGTCAATCTGGCCCTGTGCTAAGTATCCGAAGAACTTGTGTTACAGTTACCAGACAACTGGAAGTATAATTAAAACTTAAATACTATACATACATTTAAGAATTTTATTATATCATACACATATTTAATTAATACACATCCATGACCTAGGAACACAGAAAACTTTTTGTTCCCTCGGCGGAATTCGAATCCGCGACCTCCGGCTTGAGCGCCAACGCGCTAACCACTGAGCCACTGAGGTCGTCAACAGACGTAGTAGATGTAGTGTCACTGAGGTCGTCAACAGACGTAGTAGATGTAGTGTAGTACATCGGGAATAGACGAACCATTAGCATATTACCGATTTCACCCACTATTTTTCCACTATTGTTAGACATCGGGAAAACAAATATGCTAAGTAGTAACTTTTTTCCCCGGAACATCGGGAATGGATGGAACCAACGACTACTTGATTACTAAATACTTACTCTAAGTAACAAAAAATATTTACCCAATAAAATTATGTTTTCAATAGATTATATTTTATTTGGTTTCTTTATTATGAACTCGTTTTGCTTAATTTAAATAAAACATCGTATTAAAATGTTATAAAAATGCAATTTTAGGTCTAATTTTCGAACCCTCAGCATATTTACAGATCATCAAGCTCATTTCAGGCTACGCTAAACTATTTTTTACCCGACTACGGCGAAGCCAAAAGGAAGGGTAATTTTGCTATATAGTATAGCAAAGAAGGACCTAATGCTATACAATATAGCATGGCGTTCACATTACGCGATATTATCGCAAGCATTTATAGTATATAGCAAGCTCAGTATGGTTGTGTCGCTCGTTTCGCTTGCGTTGCGGGACGGCCGGACGTGAGGGAGGAGGAAGAGGGCGGCGCGCGATATAGCACAGCACGACCGTATCGCACTATTTTATAGCGTATAGTAAGCCATGAATAATATAGTACAGTACAGTGTGAACGTGCCCATATCCATGTATGGTGCGCGATATTGTTATGCTATGAGCTATATACTATGTATGCTATATACTATATATGTCATATATGATTCAATAAAATTTACCTCCGACTGTGTAAACGAACACCTGTGACCATGTCAACAATATTTTAATTAAGGTCAAGTGTGCGCCCTTCCTTAGCCGAAACGAGGCTCCATTTACTTAATTTTCAAAAGGTAACGAAGGAGATTTCATGCGAGAGATCAGAAACGACCTCCGCAGTAATGCGAATTATCCTGAGCCTGTAATAAAATGATTTTTTTAATATTTTGTGCAAACGCCACTTTACTGGCGCATAATGAATTCTAATAAAAAAATATTCTCGAAAACGTACAATATTCTAGGCAACTGTCGCGAATCGCGATGAATTAAAAATCTATGTTTAGACAATAGATTCAGAAATTAGTAGATGGAAATTTACAAGGCCAAAATGTGTAAAGTTTGGACTGCGGATCGAACTGTCTAGCTAATTACAACTGAAAATGCGTCCACGGTTTGGACTGCCAGCGTCATACACATATTAAGGCAAGTGTGCAGTTAAAACTGGAAAATACGCTCGCATTGACTTGCCAAATCGGACTGTCAGCTCCGCGCATCTACATTAACGTTGTGTTTCCCGCGGTCCGAACTTTTCGTGTGAAAAGCGCTATTGAGCAATCGACATATTTGAGAATATCATTATTTCTTTAGCACCGTTGGAATCCGACAAATGGGTTTTTGAAAAAAAATATATTGATTTTTTTTATGTATTTTAAATCTTTATTATTAATAATATTGATATTTAATGCAAAAAAACTTAAATTTTTTTTTCAATTAATTATAAACAATTAAAAATTGATGAAATTTAAATAAAAATCACGTGACGTCATAATGTTATAACTATTTAATAACAGTACAGCGTTTACGGCTATTACACGTGACCAGAC
The DNA here is from genome assembly GCA_037179445.1 of Phengaris alcon alcon. Lineage (NCBI taxonomy): Eukaryota > Metazoa > Arthropoda > Insecta > Lepidoptera > Lycaenidae > Phengaris > Phengaris alcon. The sequence goes on from JAYRCH010000194.1 coordinate 1,125,839, forward strand.
AATAATATTGAAAATTTATTGCTAAAATACGAGTTGTTAGTTGGTTCCGATTAGCTATGTGTGATAAAGAATTTATTAAGGCAAAGTCTGATAATATTCCTGATGTTGATATATTTATGATAACCGATTTTTTAAAAAATGACGTTCGGTTTAATTCTGCTGAAGTTCGAGGTGCCAAGGCATCAAGGTAAGTCTGTTAAAAAATAATATAATAAATGAAAATATTTAAGTATTTATTCTCCATTACATTAAATATAATTATTTATTTCATAAATTGTAGAGCATCGCGTGAGAGTTACGGCGACAAAGCTGTAGGTTATGTTCTACTAAGTCGTAAAAATAATATTTGTATTGTAAAAGGACGGGTATGTCCAGAACACCGAGTTCGGACTAAAGCTTATTCAGAAAAATTCAGGATGTTCAATGCCATGACTGTGCAGCTTCAGCAGCAGCATAAATAATAATAACAATGGTATTAAGAAATACTTACATCGAAATGATCTTCACAACAAAAAAAAAACGATTTTGTTTTGGGATTATCACGGTGCACTGCTTGAAACCGTTTATTTTGACGTTTGTCATCTTGGGGAACATTCAAAAACATTTTGTCAGGAGTTGTTTTTGCAGTATTCGTACATAATGGTACAAAACAAGAACGATCACTTTTGAGGTTCGACATTTTTAATATAAATTTAAATATTTAACAATGACAACAAAATTAGATAGATCAAAACACTGTATTTATTATTTTTCTATCAACTGCAATGAGTGAAAACTAACATTATGACGTCACACGCGCTCGGGAGTTGTCGGCATGTCTTCGGTACTGGATTCAAAAATTAATTTTTATTTTGAAATAACTTTTGAATTATTGCGAAACAAAAATAGTTTTGTTATAACACTTATAAATGATCTTTCCATTTATCACAAAGAAAATTTTTTCAAAAACCCAAATATCTGTATATAATTTCTTACATAAGTTTGAAAAGGACCATGCAAAAAACTGTACGGGCAGTGTCCCCACCCACCATTTTTTTTTGCATGGTCCTTTATTGGCTAACGCTTCTGCTTATTAGTTATTACATAATAGTGGCTTAACTTGCTAGTTTAAAGCTACGCGATACGTTATGAAAGTAGATAAGCTGACATTTACTACTTTCCCTTCTTTTACCCGACTACGGCGAAGCCAAAAGGAAAGATAATGATTTTGGCAGTCTCCGTATCTATGTGTGTATGTATGTATATTTATTGCATATTTGTATGTTTGTTCCACCTAGGGTATGATTATCGTGATCTCGGAGCGTTTAGTCCGATATTGCAATATCAGAATTGAGTGAGCCAATATCGTAATATCAGAATCAGGTATTTTTATCTGAGTTTTTAAATGACGCTTTTAATCACGATAACTGTTAATGCAATAGCTGCAGTTAATCAAAACTGTTAATCAAAATCAAAATCTCCCAGCATAAAATAGACTCCCCTTCACTCCTTTCAAAAATAAATTTTAAAGGCCCCGGTCCTACGATCTTCTAAAATTTCTTCATATAACACCCTCTATACCCCCTTTTCCTACTCAAGTTATCGAAAAACTTCTTTTTTTATATAGATCATGTAATTTTTTTAATGATTTGATTAAAAATTATGACCTTGATATATTCAACTCATCAGTTACTGGCACAAAAAGACTAATATCTAAGCACTGGTTTGAGGCTGTTCTCTAACTGTTGATTCATTGCTAAGTATAATATGAAAACTATTACGTGTGCCGTTTTAAAACTTTTTAATATGTACTTTTTATTATGAATATCATCTTTGTATTTAGTTTTACTTGACCGAAAAGCTTTTGTTGCTACATAGATTTTAGATGTGGAAACGTATAAATAGTGCTAAGACTTTATATAGCATTTAATTTTGTAATAAGTCACTGTATGTTTTCCTAATAAAATAAAATAGCTATATTCGTGTACCTAAAGCTGCGGAGCACCCAATCGAGCCTCTAGCCCCCCAAAATACAAATCGTTTATGTCTCTCACTCTTATTTTTGTTGAAAGATCTTTAATAATAATTGGAAGAAGTTTTATTAATATTAATAATATTATTAATAACACAGGGGACAAATTAGACTTTTTTGTTGCATGTAATTTTAAGACTTTAAAAATTAATTTAAGGACGTGGATTTCAAATACGTAATAAAAAAGTATTCAAATACATTCGAAGGCAGGTCATATTCGAGTCCCGACGTCACTGCGATCCAAGTGGATCTCTAATGACTCCTTCGCGTTATAGCACCGTCCCCAGCCCTATGCTGCTCATGAACTGAAGCTGCGAATTACCTCTGTGGCAGGGTATTCGTGCTACCCAAAGTACCTGTTTCTATTCTGTTAAAATTAAAGTTAAAATCTGGGAAATATTCCACAGACCGGTTCTGGGCCGGAGTTTCGGCCCCCAGCCTAGCCAGATCATCCGCGGTTTCATTGCCGGGGATGTTGCTGTGGCCTGGTACCCATACTAGACAGTCTGTTGTCACGTCCTAGCGTGTTTAGCGTCTTAACACACTCCAAAGCTAATTTAGATGACATTTCTACTGCAGTCAATGCTTTCAGCGCAGCGTAACTGTCAGAGAAGATTAGGGTGTTTTTATGACCTCATGACATCTCTAGACTCTCTAGTGACCAACCAATAATAGAGAAAATCTCAGCCTGAAACACGATTGAAAATTCACCTTAAACAAGCATATTTGCCTGTGGGTGACATGCCTCCGTAGAATCCAGCGCCCGCCCGATTGTCTTTCCTAGATCCGTCCGTGAACTATAGACTATTCATTGGGGTGAACATTAATTGGATCTTTTATAATAGTATAATAGTAGTACTTCACTAAAACATTTATCATAGAAGCACCAAATAGGGTGCCATTGTTTATGTTACGAACAGTCGCAACGCTGGTTTACAAAAAACTCGACAGGTCTTCTGTTACCGCGATGGATGATAGCGTGAACATTAGAGTCTATCAAAATATAATACAGAAAGAGAAAGACAAATGGTTTGATCATAATTTGTCCAATCATGTAACGTTATTTACCTACTGAGCAAGGAAATTCAATAACATATCGCCGCGCGAGTGCTTCCGTACACGAAATACGAATGCGTCAAATATTAGCTGTTAACACGTTATATCCTTATTAATATTAAATCGCAGAAGTTTGTAAGTAGGTATCGATGTTTATTACTTTACCACGCAATAAACACTTAACGGATTTTGATGAAATTTTTAGACTCTGGAATCTGGATTAACGCGTAGGCATCTTTTTATCGCAGCAAAATGTATCCCGTGGGATTTCCTTGTGCGCGTACGAAGTCGCGGGCAATCAATCACCACTAAAACAACGATTTTAGATTGCCTTTGATAAAAGTTGAGTTGATAAAATGGATAGGTTTTGGTTAAAAATATACTTATAAGGTTTTAGGGCGAGGCCACAACACTGACACGACAAGGACCGTCGGGCTACCAAGCGTTTGATTATTTACTAAAAATACCATTCGGACAGGAATCAATAAAATCTTTGAAGGCGCTTTGGACTTTGGAGTTGAATTTTTCCCTTGCAAGAAGTTATTCAAATTTAAAAAAAAATGGTAATCTGTTGGAGCAAGGTCCGGGGGAGTACGGTGGATGTCTTAGACATGGACGGATACCAAATTTGGTAGCCGTCTGTTGTGCAGTGTGTGGGCTAGCGTTGTCCTGAAGCAACAGTGGCCTAGAGCGAATGACCAACCTCGGTTGTTTAGCAGCTAGCTTTTCCATCATGATTTGCAGTTGCTGACAATAGACATCTACCGTAATCGTCTGGCCAGATTTAAGAAAGCTGTAGTGAACGACACCGGCACTAGTCCACCAAACGCTCACAAGTAACTTTTTTTGAGACAATTTTTGCTTGGCTTGGCTTCGCAGGCTTTGGCTGGTTCGCCAGGGTTCAGCCATTGCGATGAGCATTTCCGATTATCGTACAGGATCTACTTTTCATCACAGGTAATGATTCGATTTAAAATCCCTTCATTATTGTGCCGGTTGAGTAATTAAACGCAGCAATCGACGCGCGTTTGTCGGTTTGCTGCACTCAATTCATGAGGTACCCACCCACCTTTCAAGCTTTTTCGCCTTCCCGATTTGCTTCAAGTGGATTAAAACAGTTTTATCACTTACACCGCAGCCTGCAGCTAACTCGGACATGGTTTGCGATGGATCCGCTTCCACAATAGCCTTCAATTCTTCATTATCAACTTTGGTCTCCGGCCGTCCACGGGGCTTGTTCTGCAGGTCGAAATTTCCAGAACGAAAACGCTGGAACCAAAAACGCACTGTGTTTTATTTTGCGACACCGCCGCTATATTCATAATTAATCCTTCGAGTCGTTTCCGCAGCACTGGTGCCACGGTGTACTCGAACTCGTACTCGAAAATATTTTACGATATTTCAAGTTTTCCATTTTTTAAACAGAGTGACGCAAAGAAAAAACCAAAAGAGGAAAAAACAAATGAATTACGGTTTTTGAAACACAAATGCATGGGTAAATAGCGGTATAAATATGAAATTGGAATTCCTAACCAAAGAAGATATATTTGAAATCAAAGTGGCCAGTACGACAAAACGCCAATTTCATATGTAAGGACCTACAATTTATGACTTATGGTTATGACTTTTTGTTGACAATTTCTAGTAATGATAATAATATCGCGTATTTGCCGCTAGGGGTGCTTGTGTAGCGTGAGGTCTCCGAAATATCAAAGTTACTGTTTGCGGGTTGGCTACGCGGGTTTATTTCTATTTATGTTAATGCTCTTTTCAATACGTTAGATTAATTATGGCAAAGTTACGGATCAATGAATGTAAGTGCATTAAAAGCGGAGCTAAGAAAAAAAAACTGTCTTTTTTTCGAGCAATACAGGACTGCGCAACACTGTGGCGTAGCTAATATGCTTACTCTACTGTTCTATTTATTGTATTAAATATGATTTCAATGTAAATTTTTGTTTTGGTGCCCGTAATAACAAACTTTGACAGCCGTACTTTAGGACGTCACTCTACAGTGGCGCCACCTGGTGAGACAAAACAATATGGTCCTCATTCGTGGGTTGTTACAGATCGACGAGATGGAGGAGTTGCTGTCTCTGCGCGACATCCGTAACCCCGTGCGCCTGCGCTTCGGCCGCCGCTCCGACGAGCGCGCCGTGCCGCACATCTTCCCGCAGGAGGTAAATAAATCAAATACCAGATTAGAAACCAGCCAAGTGCGAGTCGGAGTCAAGAACGAAGGGATCCGTACAAAACAGCAAACATATCGCGTTTGTTGAAAGGGAGGGGCTCTTTAATATATATTTTACTCTGTTTTAGTATTTATTGTCATAGAGGCAGCAGAAATACATCAACTGTGAAAATTTCAAGTGTCTAGCTATCACGGATAAAGACGTGGTGATAGACAGATGGACAGATAGACAGAAAGCCAGCGAAGTCTCAGTAATTTTGTATAAAATGTATAAAATATAATAAACATTAACCACAGATTTCATAAATGCATATTAACTGGCACTACGCGCACGAGCACGCACTGCCATTTGTCTAAGAAGGCTAATATTATGAGTGAGTTATGACCCATATATATTATTGTCTTAACCCGTAATAACGACTACATAAGATATGTAGTCGTTATTACGAGTGTATGTTGAAACGTCACTTACGATCGTCATTTGTCACAGTGCCTGTGTTTATTTATACGAGAGGTCGCCATGTGGTCGAAATTCATAATAATTCATACAGTTTTAAGTTTGAACTTTTTAAGGGTTCTTTCGCCAACGTGTAACTAAATTGCACCGACGCACGGAAATGTGTGTTAATAATCTAACAACACACACTAGTGTTGTTATTATTTTTATAAATTTTATGTATTTCTCAGCATTATTTTAAAAAATGCTTTCTGCACACCAGTCCTTCCTCCACATAAACTTTAACTGTGCCAAATATCATACTCCTCTGTTCGCACAATTCTCGTAAAACTGTACTAAAAGTATCTCTGCTTCGCGTATAAATATTTGTTATGATGATGAGTATTAAAATAAGTTCCAAACTATATATTGTTATTAGCAGTTAGGACTTAAGGAGCGTCCATAAATTACGCGAGGTATTTCCCCTACTACTACCCCTCCCCGGCTTCGGAGGTTCGGCTGGACCCCGGACGGTCCAGCCGAATCTCTTCAAATCTCACTTATGGTAGAGGGGGGTACTCAGAAAATATCACGTAATTTTATTCTGGCAAAAATAGACTAAAAATTGCGAGAAAATTAGGGAGAGGGGATGCGGGTCGAGGTTAATCCCACAATATCTTACCAATTGGGTTGGCAAAAAAAGCCCCCATCGCGTCACGTGACACGTCTCGTCGCGGTGTGATTAGATCCTGTCTGTCATGACTGTCATACTAATCCACGACCATACACGGTCCCAACTGATCCTATCGACATTTGTCTTGGCATTGCCCTTTGGTATATTAAGTGTCCCTGTTTTTTCCTCTTATTACACTCTGTAAACAATGATGTAAGATAGAATTATGTCGTGACGTGTAATTATCTTGTGTGAAACATATAGAAATAGTTTTCCAGAACTTCATAATGGTATAGAATCTTTAGAGAGATTATCCCTCTTACATTGCAACAAATATATTTTCTGCATCAGTTATTTCACTAAGTTGCAACTTGCAGCTGATTCCACACAGACGTATTACATAAGCAGAAGAGATTACGTGTTACTTGTAGACACAGCGTATAAAATAATATTATTATTCTGTACTTAGCATATTTTAACAGGCGTTTCAAGAATGTCGTAAGGTGTCTACGACCTATATACCGATACTTTTTAGTCGATGACCTCAGTAGTAAGCGCGTCGACGCTCAAGCCGGGGTTGCGGGTTCCAATCCCGCCGGGGGAACGTAATAGTTTTCAATGTTTCTGAGTCATAGATGTGTAATAGATATGTGTATTTTAATAAAAATCTTAAATATATGATTAGTATAAAACAATTAAATATACTTCCTGTTGTCTGGTCCCCGTAACACAAGTTCTTCGGATACTTAGCACGGGGCCAGATTAAGGCGTTGTGAAGCGTTCATATATTATTATTACTTATCTAGTCGCATCTGCCAATAGAGTGTTATAAACTAACCTAACCAAGAGCATGTCAGGACACGTCTAAGGAGGGTTCCGTAACTATCAACGCGCAATAGATTAACTTTGAATTACTTCAAAAGTTTTTTTTTCGATTTCGTTGAAAATATTTTTTCTAAAGAGTTTTTAGAATAATCTATCAGCATGGAAGCTTACAAGTTTCTATATCTTATAGTTTATGGAGAGCCACCCCTAAATTACACAATTATTATTGTTTTATGATACCAAAACCGATATACACTATACACGTTATATATAACTATACCAATTTTCATCCATTTATATTCATGGTGCTAGAAGGGACAGACAGATAGATAGACGGACGGACAGAGCGAAACTATAAGGGTTCCTTGAGTATTACGGAACCCTAAAAAGTATGTTCTCTTGAACCCGAAAATAAAAAAACCCGCTGGCTCTGTTGCCTCAACTAACCTTTCTTAATATAATTTAACATGGAGTGCTTATGGGACACGCAGATAAGCAACAACAATCTTATAGGGAACTTATCATTTTCCTGCAGAGTGCAGTCTTACATAATAATCCCAAATAAGTTATGGGGCTCGCATGCTTTATATACCGTGAATGTTTATAAGATGTATATATAACGTCGTAGAATGATTTAGATAATTAGGATTTTTGCGAAAGTCCTAGGATTATTGCAGTTAGCCGGATTATTTTCGCCATCTTTCTAATAATTTTGTCATGTTATCGAAACTGGACACGTAAATCAAACACGAGCGTTAGACCAAGACTGACTTTATTGATTAGCATACATTCCTACCTACAGCGTATTTTATAATAATTACTGAATGTACCTACAACTTTCAAGATCTTCGCAAAAAAAAAACCCAAATGTACTAGGAATTTAGAAACCTTGAGCACATTCGCAATTGGATATTATAGTTGGTATATTTCTTTTTTTTTGTTTGTAATTATGAGACACTCTTTAAATTAAAAATATTTAAATTAAAAAATTAATTTAAACGTTGCCCTCGAGTAATTGCAACATGTTACTAAGGTCGTCAAGGGCAGCTTGACCCTTCTAAATGTAATATATTCGCATGTGTGCTATTTTAATTAGAAGCAAATATTAGGTCCTAACCTATGAAATTGCCGTTTTGTATGAAAAAATTCAAACGAATTTTTTTAATGTATTTTTTATTTGTATTAATCGAAGTAATCACCCATGCAATCAATGCATCTTTGCCAACGCAGTGGCAGTTTACTGATGCCCTTCTTAAAGAAATCAGCTGGACGGGAGGCAACAAAATTCTTCAAAGGCATTTTGTACTGCCTCTCGGGTATTGAATTTTTTTCCCGACAAGAAGTTATCCAAATTCTGGAAAAAATAGTAGTCTGTAGGCGCAAGGTCTGGTAGTAGGGCGGATGACGGAGAGCTTCCAACCCCAGTTCTTGCAACTTGAAGACCGTCTGCTGTGCAGTATAAGGTTGCGCGTTGTCGTGCAGGAGCAGCGGAGACGAGCGATTGACCAATGCTGGTTGGAGATGTGCCATCTTCTCCATCATTGTGTTCAGTTCTTCACAATACACATCTGGAGTAATGCTCACCCCGTTTGGTAAGAAGCTGTGATGAATGTGATGAATCACACCGGCGATAGACCACAAAACAGTGACCATCACTTTTCTAGGGGTAAGTTTTCGTTTAGGGCATTGTTTAGGTGCTGAACCAGGATCCAACCAACTTGCTGAGCGCTTGCGGTTATCAAACAGAATCCATTTTTCATCGCAGGTAACAATGCGGTTCAAAATTCCTTCATTTGTGTGTCTGCTGAGCAGTGCAAGGCACGTCTCGACGAGTACTTCGCGCTGACGATCATTGAGTTCGTGGGGCACCCATTTGTCAAGCTTTTTTACCTTGCCAATTGGACGCAAATGGACCAATATTGTTTTGACGCTAACGTCGAAAGCTGCTGCTAATTCAGCCGTAGATTGTGTATCATCAGCTTCCACAATCACCTTTAATTCGGGCTAAAATTAATAAAACGAAAGCGAGCAAACCAATAACAGGTGGTGTGTTGATTTGTAGTGTTAGCTCCGTAAACGTCGTTGATGTTGCGTGCCGCTTGTGCCGCGTTGTTGCCACGACGGTACTCCATAATTACTCGAATTTTTAACGTATCCATGATGACGAAAAAGATTGAAATGCGATGAAAATGTAACACTAATCAATAAACAAATGACTACTTTTGGAAAAAAAAATCCATGTTTTTAAAATAAAATTAATTTGAAATTAGAATTCTTAGCCAAACAAAAATTATTTTGATTTGAAATGGCCAGTACTGCAGAACGGCAATTGCATAGGTAAAGACCTATTATAAACGTTGTTATTGTATTGGATTTTTTATAAATATAATTTATCATACTTTTTTCATTATCTATTATTCTATTATTCATTATCGACTATATTATTAACTAGACGTAGCCCGCGACGTTGCGTTGTGCGCAAAAGTTAATCTGGCGGAAACCGTACATTTTTCGGCAATAAAAAGTAGTCTATGTTCATACCCGCACATCTGTGCCAAATTTCATCTAAATCGGTCCAGTAGTTTCGGATTCTTTTCAATGCAAGAAAACAAACATCTCCTCTTTATAATATTAGCATAGATTATGCACTAAGTTATAAAGAACCGACGTATTAAACTCGCACGGGTTTTAGCTGAAATATCGTTCTTTTCAAAAAAATATTTTTACAACGTAGTAACTTAATCTATATAGCAAAAGTCAAGATACTTAAGTACATAATATAAGAAGCCTTGCAAGGGGCCATCTTATTCCTTATATATTATTATAATATATTATTAAATAATTGTGAACTAGTACTCTAAAACATGAGTATACCTATATCAGAAGCAACATTATATTAAAAATCTAACTGAGAGCCTGTGAGGATAGATATGTCTAAGGAGAGTTTCGTAACTATCATCACGCGATAGGTTTTTCAAATTGTTCCAAAAATTTCCTGAAAAAAATTCCGAATGATGTAGGTTTTTTAACTAATATAGCGAAAAAATGTACTTAAACTTTTTTTTAACGATTGCATCTCGTTACAAAACTACACAGTATTTTTTTTATTTTTTACAATTATCATGTAATAGTTATTTCCTCAAAGGTCAACGAATTTTCGAATTTCCATAATAATTTGTTTTTGTCTTTGACTGCACAAAGATACATTTATAACGGAAGAGGTATATAAGGTCATAAATCAAGGTAAAATCAATTACGTAGATATATTTTGGGTACATGATCTACTGATCTGAGATGAAAATATCCTATTCCCCATCACCTACTGGTTGGTACATCCTCATAACTACTGGTTGTGTAAAGACGTTTAGGAAGAAAAATAATTAAAATTTCGTAATAAATAATTAAATACTATATAAAATAACATTGCGCTCTCTAAGGTTCTGAGGTAATTACTCACACAGAAACAGGTAATTTAAAGAGAAAACAAAGACTTTTCCTAAATAACATCAATACATCAGCTGTGTGAGGTCAAATACCTTTACAGCGCCGTAAAGAGCGTCATGTAATTTTATTAAAAAAAAAAAATATATTGAATTATATTTCAGCCTAAATGTCTTTAAATAAGCAGCCCATTATAATATTATACCCAAAACTTTCGTAATTAGAGTTTTGTCGGGAATTTCAATCAGCGACGTTTTTGTATTTGTATTTCTTTCAAAATTTGTGTTATTTCGGTTTTTAATATGTAATATTGGTAGAATATTAACCAGTAGATATTCGTTGACGTGCGCAAGTGGTATAAAAAGCGTGCTATTTTGTGTTCTCTCCAAAACTCCCTACGAACTTTCAGTAAAGCTTCTACCACTTTACCGAATCGACTGGCTTGACTCATTGACTGCACTGACTATTTAATTGGACTTTGGAGTTGACGATTTAGAAATACGGTGTTGAAAATTTAAACGAAAATTCTATTTCCCACCTTTTTAACTTGACACTGGCAAATGGTTACAAGCCGACGCCATTTATTAAAACAAAAAAAAACATTCGTAATTGATTTTGTACAACCCTATGCTATCGTAAGCTTAAAAACAAACTACGTACTAAACTACAACTCAACACTCATTTTTTTCATCAAAATTATAATTTAAAACGAACAAGTGGAAAAAGGCTTATTTTTAAATAGTACGTGGATACTACGTAATGTGTGTTGGTGAGTAGGAGAACAGATCCGCCCTTTGTGGGAACAATGTGCTTAACATCAAACATTCATAGTATATTGAACAAAACGTGCTTTGTCAATATCATGTAATTTGTTTCTTTGTTTTGATTTGGAGCCTGTGAATTTGTGCCTTCACAAGAATGCGATGATCAACTTATGTCTGCTCCGATTGTTGCTACACGCCTACCAACAGTTCTATCAATATATCATTAAAACACCCCTCTTAATTATTTTGGAATTTAATCCGGGTCATTTTATAGGTAAATGCTAATCAATCGTCGTTGATCCTATAAGTCAGCTCGCACCGAATCTTGATGTTACGCGACGCGGCGCTGCTTTTTTAAAATAGCTATATATGATAGACTTTCAATTTACTTTCAATAAACTATAAATTCATCATCTTTATATCATAAACTGATTATTGGAGTTTGGGCCAATGAAAACGCGTTAAACGTTGGTTTAACGATTATGAGAACATCATTTTTAACCTATCGAGACTACAACGAAACTCTATTTTTTATTAGTAATTGTAAGATTTAATGAGCAGAATCGACCTACACGTGCACATATACTACAGAATCTGAATCCAACCCGTTCTTTGAATTAATTTTCGTTGACCTAAATTCTTTTGGTTCATTATACTCAAAAGAACTTTAATATTATCTATCTCACTTCAAACAGAGATCGTTTTTCGCTCACTAGACAATTTTAAGAGTGAAAAGTGTCAAAAAGTTCGGTTCGTTTTGAAAATTTAACTTACCTGACCTTATTTTTATTTTTATATCGTATTCAAAAGATGTTCCTTGAATTCAATACAAATTTATAATTAAATCTTTTGTATTTATAATTCAATAAACAGTAAAAGACATATGTAACAAAGAATAATTATTGAAATATCTTATGTTTTAAACGAGACAATATTGTACCTTTTCGGTTTCGAAAAACGGCTGCAAGTATAACCATGAAATTTAGTATATAGGAACTTTTGGGAGAGTTTTGAGAAAAATAGATCTATCTAGAACTTATCCCTGGGAAACTGCGCATTTTAAGCTATATGTTTTTACTTTCGTCGTGCAACAGTATATCAATAATTTTGACTCTATCGTGTCAGTCCGTCGGGCAGTTTAGTATGCGTATGTTTAATTTTTGCTTTTTCTTTTCGAAAATTCGGTATGTTCGAATCCCGGTCACATAAAAATCTTGTTTTTTTTATTCTTTTTTTTAATTTATCAGAACTCCGAGCAATGCTCGATTACCCAGGTACTTTACAATGTACGGCTATTATACTTTTACTGCCTGTGTCAAAAACTATTTTATAATACTCACTTGTAGCTTACAAGCAACCCACGTGTAACCGATTTCATAACAATATAAAACATAATGTCAATACATATTATAAATATTATGTGTATTATGTTTGTTTCATAGGAACAAGACCGCTCCGTGCGTGCTCCGTCTATGCGGCTCAGATTTGGACGGCGATCGGACAACAACATGTTCCTGCTGCCATATGAGGTGAGCTGCTGCTACAATACTTTTTTAAATCTTTATTAAGAACTTTGTTCACATACAGAGAGTGACCATATCGTCCTAATAAGGCTATTGGATATTAAAAAATCCTCTAAAATGTCTTACGCCATTTATGGACGCCCCCTTACATCCAGACCTTTAACAAACTTATACAAAATTATTGATTCGCTAGCCATAGGGTCCGATAACGCAATATTATAACTTCCTTTACTATTAAACAGGCCTTATTTTTACTGGCCATTAGACTGGCCTTCACGACATAGGGAATCCTACTGTGCCGACCAGTGATAGACTTAAGATTTCATGTACTTTTTGGTCAATAAAGTTTTTATTTTGTTAAAAAATCATCAAACGACACCACGTCAAAACTTGTGTAACAGGTACCAGACAAAGTATATTTAATACTTTTATACTCTACACTAGCCCCCTTACTAATAAAAAGATTTACAAAACGGATAACTTAAACAATGTTGCTGTCTTTGTCTGATGCGTTGAAAAGTCACTTGACAGACAAACAGCAACGTTGTTTAAGTTATCCATTGTGTAAAGCTTTTTATTAGTAAGGAGGATAATATTTAAGATTTTTATTATATTATACACATATTTAATACACATCCATGACCCGGGAACACAGAAAACTTTTTGTTCCCTCGGCGGGAATCGACCACGCGACCTCCGGCTTGAGCGCAAACGTACTAACCACTGAGCCACAGAGGCCGTCAAAATGCAGTGAATGCAATTCTTAAATGACGCGTTCTGGACACATTACACCAAGATGTAGTGACTGGTGATCTTAAATAGTCCCACACAGAGTAATTTGAGAATGTAGACTACCCCATTAACATGTAATCTTTTTGAGTGGAATGTGTCCAGTGTGCTAAGGGCGAGTTTTTGTCCCTACTCGCCGTGAAGAAGTTAACTACAATTTGTATGGCATCGAAACAACGCCCCTAGTGGTAAAGTGTTCTCAAAATTTAATTATATTTTTATAACTACACACACCGGCATATTTAGCGGAACATAAAATAAAGGTTTGATATCAGTATCATATAAGGTTGCTGGCTGGTTTATACGTCATTTAATTTAAAAAGAAATATTTTCAAATTAAGAAAACAACTGAACATCACATTTTATGCAATTGTTTTAATTTTATTCAAATACACCTTATCTGGAGCGAACTTCGAGTATTTCTTCCTTCTGAGTTTGATTTAAAATTTCATTGAAATAATGTTTTTTGTTAGTTTTTTTTAATCGCGTATCTTTTTGGAGTTGAGGACTGAATTATGGCTGACTTAGCCCCAACGGAGATTGCCAGGGCACTCGAAATGCGAAGAAATGGTCAAACCTACAGAGTGATATCCAGAGATCTTCGTCGACCAGTTTCAATGATCCATCGCAGTATCCAACGGTTCAGGGAGACCGGTACTTATGTGAGAAGAGCAGGACAAGGCAGAAAAACACGCATTTCGAGTAGGGATGATCGTTTCATTCGGCTTCGTGTACGTAGGAACCCCCGTTTGACGGCCAAGCCCGACATGAGTTGGAAGCAGTGCGGGGTGTAACCGTAAGTGAGCGTACGGTACGAAGAAGGTTCGAAGAAGCTGGTTTGGGTTCATTTGTGCCCGCCAAGGCTCCAAGGCTCGAGGTAAATCATCGTAGAAACAGGTTAACTTTTGCTCAGGAACATCGACTTTGGAACGCGGACCAATGGAGTAAGGTATTGTTTAGTGATGAGTGCAGAATTCTCTTAAATCAAATTGACAGCAGGCAAAGAATATACAGACGCAAAGGAGAACGATACATTCAGACAAATTTTGAAACTACAGTTGCATACGGTGGTGGATCAATAATGGTTTGGGCGGGCATTTGTTTGGGAGCTCGCACAGACTTGGTAGTGATTGACAGAGGGAGTCTGACTGCAGACCGCTATATCAGAGAAGTTTTAGAAGAAAATGTCGACCGTTTGCCCCATATATCGGTGACGATTTTGTTTTTATGCAGGATAATTCTCGGCCGCATACTGCTCGGGTAACTCAAGCTTATCTTAATGATATGAATATCACTGTTCTGGAGTGGCCGGCGAGATCACCGGATATGAACCCAATAGAGCACGTTTGGGACTTGCTGAAAAGAAAAGTTAAGTCCAGATTTCCAGCTCCTGCCAACGTGGGTGAACTGCGAATCGCCGTAGTTGAGGAATGGCGGAGACTATCCCAGGAGACCATCGATAACATCATTCTCAGTATGCCTAGACGGGTAGAAACTTTAATAAGAGCACGTGGAGGAAATACGCGATATTAATCACCATTTTTCTAATTTAATTAATTGTTATTTTAATATTAATTTTCACTTTTCCCGGTTACATGAAAAGTTCAAAAATGTACCATTTTTCACAAATAGCCTTTACTCGCAAAATCTGTTCTTAATGTGATCTCATTTTAAGTAAAACAAATGAAACTTTAAATAACAAAAGAAGTGTAGTAAGTAGATTTTAAAATAAAACCATATTTTTTTAATTATGGATCTTTTTTTTGTGTTCAGCTAAATATGCCGGTGTGTTTAGCTTTTGCCCGCGGTTCAGTCCGCGTGAATATAGTATCCCACGAGAACACTGTACTTTTTCGGGATAGAAAGTAGCCCTATGTGTATTCAGAGTATAGATATGTAATTCAGAGCTTTAAACTACTACCATACCAAATTTCATCAAAATCCGTTCCCAGTATTTTTTGCGTGAAAGAGTAATAAACATCCATCCATCCGTACATCCATCCATTAATTCTCACAAACTTTCACATTTATAATAGTAGTAGGATGACATAATGTATGTAACCCATATTTCTATATGCATATATTTCGTACTTATAAATGAAATGAAAGAATGAAAGCTTTGAACGTATGTGCAATAAATTTATGCCATTATATCCTTATAATAATGTTCCTGCATAGTTGTTGTTGGAGCAGTATTCATAATTAAGATTGTCGTTTCAAGCGGAAGCCATTCTCAGACCGCATTAGTAGAATTACCTTTATCTTCGTAATGTGAGTAAATATTAATATATACTCACATATAGTATATAGTAAATATTTTAAATGTATAATTTTATAGGTAAACTGAATAAAAACAAAAAAGAAAATATATATTTATTATAAAAAATATAAAATTTTAAAGAAAAACAATATTTTATTTTGCAAAGGTTTAAGAAGAACCCTTGTTCAAAATTTCAGGCAGTAGGTAAATTCTTAGTTTATACAGCCGCAACCTGTTCTAGAATAGTAAATATTGTAAATAGCCGTTCAATATATTTTACGATCACAATGTTTTTACGTTTCAAAGTTTTAGAGCTCAAAACTACGAGAGTTTTAATGACCATAAACAACTGATGACGACCTCTTTTATAGCTCTGTGGTTGAGCGCGTTATGCTCAAGCCGGAGGCCGCGGGTTCGAATCCCGCCAAAGGAACAAAATGTTTTTCGTGCTCCTGGGTCATGGAACTCATGGATGTGTATTATTATGTAGATTTAGCTGCTGCCCGCAACATCGTTCGCGTAGAACTAACGAAAACGGAAACAACGGAGATATTTAATTTTGAATCGCAATCTTAAAAGTGCGCGCCACGTCGCGTCTCGCTGTAAGCTGACCCTAAAGGTCAACGAAGCTATAAATATCCTAATTATTATGAATAATGTGTTAACAGCTACTAAAATTAGTTTATTATGCATAAGTATTAATTAGGTAGGTATCGTAAGCGATTTCATAAGTGGCTGTATTGGAAATTCATCACTTCTAAACTTAAGTACAAGATGCATCGGCAATTTAATGGAGTGAAATAAATTTTTACTGCCTATCCATCGTCTTGAACTACAGAAGTTGAGTGGACTCATGGACTGAGTCTCCCTATAAGTTGAGAATTGCAAATTACTAAGTTCGGACTTTTAAGCAATTTAATACAAAGAGTTAGTTGGTTGTGGAACTTGCAACACTCAAAACTTAAACGTCCGAAATAGTTATGTGTATATTTTACTAGCTGTTTCCCGCGGCTCCACCCGCGTAAATATACTATGGAGTATCCCGCGTGAATACTGTACTTTTCCGGGATAAAAAGTAGCTTACGTTTTAATCCAGAGCCATGAAATTTGTTATGATAGTAGT
The DNA here is from genome assembly GCA_037179445.1 of Phengaris alcon alcon. Taxonomy (NCBI): domain Eukaryota; kingdom Metazoa; phylum Arthropoda; class Insecta; order Lepidoptera; family Lycaenidae; genus Phengaris; species Phengaris alcon. Next base: position 1,142,931 of record JAYRCH010000194.1, read on the forward strand.
TATCATACAAACTTCATCAAAATCCGTTCAGTAGTTTTTGCGTGAAAGAGTAACAAACATCCATCCATCCTCACAAACTTTCACATTTATAATATTAGTAGGATTGTTTGGGTTTTTATTTAATAAATAAAGAAGGATAAAATTTACCTACAGATCTAAATTATGTCGCGTAAAAAAAACAATAGAATCCTTTTTTTACCTCCTTCAAGATTTTCGACACTATGTAAATAGTTTATAAGACGAAAAATATTTACCAAAAGGTATATGTAATTTTGTATTATGAACTTATTCCTGTTATTTTTCAATCAAACTAAAACAGTTACATTATAACATACTAGCTTAAGCTTTTGCCCGCGGCTTCGTCCGCGTAAACCGTAACGGGAACCGTATGTCGTACGTCGAACGTATATTCTTTCCCGTGGTCTACCATGTGCCAAATTTCACGATGATCGATTAAGTAGTTTTTACGTGAAAGCGTAACAACCAAACTAAAAAAAAACAAACTCATATTCACATTTAAAATAATAGTAAGGATGTCTGTTATTTTGTATATTGTACTTATGTATGTTATTTTTTTCAGTCTACACTTCCCAAGGAGGTGAAAGCGAGCAGCTCCGAAGACGACAGGCAGAACTAAACCCGCGAACGCTAGTGAACTATACTTTTCGCTCCATACCAAACTGTCACTCTAAGATATATCATATTTTCTTAGCGTGGGATCACTATCAATTACATGTTCGAAAACATTTATATGCTGTGTGTACATATTCAGATAATATATGTTAATATTATAGCTAATGTATCGCTTAGCGTTTGTTTTAATGTAGTAATTCGAAGACCTAACATCTAGTCAGTAGGCTATTTTTATATATTGTTATGTTGATTTGTTACTTTTGCGAAGATTTCTACATTTGTATGAGCTGGGTAAATGTACAATATCTTCGCTGTTACTCTCAGTGCTTTTGACGTGGACTAAATTATATTTTATTAAAATTATGAAGTTTTTAGTTTTGTATGATATTAATTATTGAATAAAAGTTAAAATATAAAATCTACATACACTATAGTAGTTTTCATTTACCCTTCGTTTGCACCAAATATCATGGTTCAGAATCTACAGCCTATGTAGATTCTGTGACGTTTAAGGCAGTTAAATTATTTAGAATAATTTTATTAAATATAATAACATTGTGCTCTCTAAGGCGCTGGTGTCATTAACCTCACAGAAATAGGTGATTTAAAGAGGAAGTAAAGACTTCGCCTAAATAACATCAATACAATGTATGAGGCACCTTACCAATGCAACGCCGTAATGTAACTTTATTTAGCATACTGAGTGTTCCTAAGTATATCCAAATATTGGAACAATGCAGGCGACCAGCAAATTCAATCATAGTATTAATTAGTGTATTCGGTTAATATACTAAATCGGTTATGGGCAAACGTTTGGCTTCTAATTACCAATTCTCATTATGAATACTAATTAAAATGAAAATTAGATGTTTATTCAACTTTGCTTTGATATGCCTAAGTGATTAAAAGATATTTAAAGGGCTAAGCTGAAATGAACGCGTGGGTCACGGTAAAATTTAATTGTTAACATTTATATAAGTCTAATTTATGAAGAGTATGTATTTAGGCTATGTATGTATATGTATAGGTCATGTACAATCAGCAAGGTACTTGGCCAGTTTGTAAGCATTTTCCTTTGCACAAGGACGCCTCAAAATATTTAAACACAAAAATAGTGCCTGCATCGACTCCAAACTAGTTTGAAGTCCGATTTTACGCGTAAATATATGCAATCGTATAGCACGATTCATCGGCGCATAAGGCGATTTTCGTCTTATGCCTGGTCGAGCGGCAACTTGTTCGATAGTACTTAGCAGGTGCAGGTAGCCTTAGCAGGTACTACGTGTTATAATACTGGATAAGTCTCATACATAGATAGTTAAAAGTTCAGATTTTCAAAAGAAGTAAAGTTTAGATAGGTAGATAGAACCTGCAATTATTATTATTATTCGATACTCGATGTTTTCCGTGATTTCGTACGATACGTTGGTAAAATTCCCTATGTCCTTCCCTGCGGTCTATATCTATGCCAAATTTCATCAAAATCGGTCCACTAGTTTCGGAGCCCATTCAATGCACACAAATAAACTAGCAAAGAAATAAATTTTTCCTCTTTATTATAGTAGTGACGGTAAGAAAAAAGAATTTCCTGAAAAAAATATACTACCGAAAATTCGGCCAAAATTTTGTTTTGTCTTGTCCATGGAGTTATTACCGATTCGTGATTGTAAGCCAATTTGACGTGTGGTAAACGTAAGTAAGACGTATTCGTTCGAAAACAACTGATTTTCTAGGTTGTTCCAGCTACGTGTTCCGGTGCAGATGACGAGGGTCTGGAGGTAACGTAATTGAAAAAAGTTAAAAAATTCGTTGAGCTACATTTGAAGTACACAATAAATCTCTTAGTGTCAGTCTTTACTAGACAATTTGAAAGAGTAGAAATGTTTTACTATTTAAATAAATTTGACGACCGTAGTGGCTCAGTGGTTGAGCGCGTTGGTGCTGAAGCCGGAGGTCGCGGGTTCGAATCCCGCCAAAGGATAAAAAAAGTTTTCTTTGTTCCTGGGTCATGGATGTATATTATTATATTGTGTAAAATAAAAATATTAAATATGTGTATAGTAGAAAATTATTAAATATATTTCCATTGTCTGGTACCCGTAACACAAGTTCGTCACGTAGTATGGGTAGGTACGTTCCCTAAGTGTCAGATAGCTTATTTTAATGTTATGTCTCTGTCGCTCGGTATTAAGTAAGCAGCGACAAAACTTCAAATAAGCTATCCGACACTTATTTGAAGATTGTGAGACAGGCCCCTTAACTTATAAAACAATCATCACCGTTTTTCTATGGCTGCAACACGGCTGTAAGCCTCTTGAACCAGAAGCCCAATTTTCTTAACTATTTTCGATGTAATATCGGTTCGGTCAACGCGAATGAGTCAATCTCATTCGCATACGCGTCAAGTCAGTCTTCACTAGACAATTTGAAAGAGATCGTGAGACAGGCTCCTTAACTTATAAAACAATCATCACCGTTTTTCTATGGCTGCAACACGGCTGTAAGCCTCTTGAATCAGAAGCCCAATTTTCTTAACTATTTTCGATTAATATCGGTTCGGTCAACGCGAATGAGTCAATCTCATTCGCATACGCGTCAAGTCAGTCTTCACTAGACAATTTGAAAGAGATCGTGAGACAGGCTCCTTAACTTATAAAACAATCATCACCGTTTTTCTATGGCTGCAACACGGCTGTAAGCCTCTTGAATCAGAAGCCCAATTTTCTTAACTATTTTCGATTAATATCGGTTCGGTCAACGCGAATGAGTCAATCTCATTCGCATACGCGTCAAGTCAGTCTTCACTAGACAATTTGAAAGAGATCGTGAGACAGGCTCCTTAACTTATAAAACAATCATCACCGTTTTTCTATGGCTGCAACACGGCTGTAAGCCTCTTGAACCAGAAGCCCAATTTTCTTAACTATTTTCGATGTAATATCGGTTCGGTCAACGCGAATGAGTCAATCTCATTCGCATACGCGTCAAGTCAGTCTTCACTAGACAATTTGAAAGAGATTGTGAGACAGGCTCCTTAACTTATAAAACAATCATCTCCGTTTTTCTATGGCTGCAACACGGCTGTAAGTCTCTTGAATCAGAAGCCCGATTTTCTTAAATATTTTCGATGTAATCTCAGTTCGGTCAACGCGAATGAGTCAATCTAATTCGCTTCTGAAATTCCTAACTGATAATAATTGCTGGATCAAAAGTTTCTGATCGACCAGTTTGTAAATATTTACCTTCGCACCAGGACGCCTTAAAATATTTAAGCACAAATGAAGTGACCGCAACGACTGCAGACGTGGTTGAACTACGTATTTACACGTGAGAATGTGTGCGTGCGCACGATTCAACGGCGGTGATAAGTGATTTTCATCTTATGCGACAATTTGGTCGATAGTACCTAACTGCCTTATGAAGTTGGTGGGCAGTAACTAGTCTATCAAATTGTTTTCTGTTTTGTTTTGGCCCATAAGTCAATTCGAGTAAAGAACGTCAAGGTCCACATATATACAAAAAAATCACAAGTAGAAGTAAGGGTGTAGTTTAAAGCAACAATACGTCCGTACACGGCAATAGTTGACTTAAAACTAATATTAGCTACTAAATTTGCTCTCTAAGCCAGTCGGTAACTCATTGACAAAGGGCCGCGACGACAGTAGCCGAAACATGCCGAAGTTTGAACAAAGGAAACAATTGAAAAAAAAGGTCGCCTCAGGTAGAGTAATTCTTGAGATAACGTTACCTGATGATTGTTTTGTCTTTGTTTATTACATGTTCATATTTTTATGTACATATTTGTACCTTTTTTGGAAGCTTATGAGGTAAGAAAGTTATTTAAGGTATTTGTACGCATTGTATCATACAACTTTTTAAAGAAAATCACCTGTTTTTAAGAAAAATGTGCATTTTTCTTAAAAGAAAATTCTGTTTTATGTCTCATAATGAAAAAATCTCGCTTAGTTTGTCCCTATTTATTCCTTAAAAATATTATTTGACTCATTGACGGTTAAAATACATAAAAAAATCACTAAAAAGACAAACATTTTTAAAAATACGTCATGTCAAAGTCAAAAAGTCGAAAATAAAGAAAAAAATTTTGAAATTTCAATAACTTTGTAAATATCAACTTTCGGATAGGGGATGCCATGAAAAATATTACTGTAAATGAGGTCTACTTTCTGTCTTTCAAAGGAATGTATCGAATTTCAGGTCACCCTGTATATATAGTCAGCTACAGGGCAAAGCTGAAATAGCTTGCTCTATTAAAGAATTTAAGAATTGGGTACAACTTAAAGAATTCCTACTGAACCAATTCTGTGAGCGCAAACATTATGCGCATATACTAATGGACCTACAGGAGTGCAAGCAGAGTTCAAATGAAAATGTAACCCAATACTCATTGCGTGTCGAAACTTATCTTTCTCAACTTCTAACGGAAATAACGTTATCTAATTGTACACTTCGTGAACTCCCCGGCCGTTCAGCGGCCATGGAAGATTTAGCATTACATCACTTCCTTATGGGTTTACATCCCCGTATTTCAAATATAGTGCGCTGTAGGGACCCACGGAACTTAAATCAAGCTATCAATATCGCTATTTCTGAAGAACGAATACAGCAAAGCCTATATAAGCGACCTCAATTAGCAAATAATTATAATACTTATTCGAATGGTCAAAAATCATCATCATCACAATCCTTCCGACCATCTGAATCATCTCGTAGAATTCCAAATAGAAATGAGTCGAATTTTAAACCACAAGCAAGACCTTATTATAATAATCAGAATCCTAGTTCATCATCATCAAGAGATGCACCATTTTGCCGTTACTGTAAGAAATCAGGGCATGTGTTAGAAAATTGTAGCCTTCGAGAATATAATAACAGTAGGAGGTCGCAAAATCAATCATTTACTCCGATTAATCCACGTCCAAGAGTAAATTTTACTGAAATAGATAATAACGATCAAGGCGTCGATGAGACTGACAGCAATCAAAATTTAAACTAGCTTCTGTCCCGTTAAGGTATCGCGCGGGGCAAGTCCCTCTTGTTCAAGTCGATACGAAATATAAAATAAAAAATAGTAATAGGACCAATGGACAGGGTAACCAGCCCCAAACTCACGGTCATTCCCTAAATAGTAATAGGACCAATGGACAGGGTAACCAGCCCCAAACTCACGGTCTTTCCGTAAAAAGTAATAGGACCAATGGACAGGGTAACCAGCCCCAAACTCACGGTCATTCCCTAAATAGTAATAGGACCAATGGACAGGGTAACCAGCCCCAAACTCACGGTCTTTCCGTAAAAAGTAATAGGACCAATGGACAGGGTAACCAGCCCCAAACTCAAGGTCTCTCCTTTAATATTCAAAAGATCAATGGACTGGGTAGCCAGCCCCAAACTCACGATCTATCGAACCTAGAAAATAAAATCTGTAAAAAAGAGATTAATAAAATGTATGAAATCCTTAGTAATAAAAGATATTTACCATATATTAAACTTAAAACATCAATAAATGAAAAAGAACTTACCTTTCTTATAGATTCTGGAGCATCATTATGTATAGTGAAAAACAGCTCTATAACTCGTAAGCCTAATATATGCAGCGAAGATAATATCACAGTCAAAGGAATTGACTCAAAAACTAATTCATTAAAAAGTATAGGTCATTTCATTTTGCAATTACAATTTAATCCGAATACAAATGTTTCACATACATTCCATATTTTCGATAGCATTGATCTTCCATACGATGGTATAATAGGTAATGATCTGTTTTTAAAATACAATTGTAAAATTAACTATAAATCACATTCATTAGAAATAAATAATTTTAACACAGAATTATCATTCGATGAACCCTCTTATATTATTGAACCAAGATCCGAAAAAGTAATCGAATGCTCAGGTGATAATCCAGAAAGCATAAAAGAAGGAATGATATGTGATCAACATCTTTCTAATTCACTTTTAATATCAAATTGCCTGGTTAAAGTGAAAAATAATAATAGAGTAAATTTAACAGTCCTTAATACATCTGATAAATCTGTCACGATAAAATCTAATCTGCTATTAAAAATTTATAATATTGACAGTGAAAATCAAATGCATAAGTTTAATAAAAACCAAAGTAGTATCGAAAGAAAACAACAGTTATTAGATTACTTACGAACTGATCATTTAAATTCAGAAGAAACAAATTACATACATGATATCTGTAGTCAATATTCAGATATATTCCATTTACCAGGTGACCAATTAACCAGTACAAATATAGTTCAACATGAAATCCGCACGTCCTCAGATCAACCAATTAATGTAAAATCATATCGTTTCCCTGAAATACATAAACAAGAAGTCCAAACACAAATAAACAAAATGTTAAATGAAAATATTATAAAACCATCTAAATCACCCTGGTCCTCCCCTATTTGGGTCGTACCAAAAAAATTCGATGCATCTGGAAATAGAAAATGGAGAATAGTAATTGATTACCGAAAGCTCAATGATATTACTATAGGTGAGACCTATCCAATTCCACAAATAAATGAAATATTAGACCAATTAGGACAAAGTAAATATTTTTCAACCCTTGACCTTGCATCAGGATTCCACCAGATTAAAATGAGCCCTGATGATGCGCAAAAAACAGCTTTCAGTGTTCCGCAAGGGCACTTCGAATTTAATCGAATGCCTTTCGGCCTAAAAAACGCACCTGCAACTTTTCAAAGAACAATGAATACGGTCTTATCAGGTTTGCAGGGATTACACTGCTTCGTTTACCTAGATGACATTGTAATTTATTCACACTCTTTAGAAAGTCACATAGATAAACTATCTATTGTTTTTGACAGACTTAGAAATTTCCAACTAAAATTAGAACCCGACAAATGCGAATTCCTCCGTAAAGAAGTAGGTTACTTAGGTCATATTATTAGCGATGATGGAGTAAAACCTAATCCTGAGAAAGTAAAGGCAGTAGTCGACTTTCCAACTCCCCAATGTCCCAAAGACATTAAAAGCTTTCTCGGATTAGCTTCCTACTATCGTCGTTTTATACCAGATTTCTCAAAATTCGCAAAATCCCTTACAAATTTACTTAAAAAGGATATACCCTTTGTATGGACTAATACACAGCAATTGGCCTTTGAGCAATTAAAATCCAAATTAGTAACCGCTCCTGTCCTAATCTATCCTGATTTTACAAAACCTTTCTTGTTGACATGTGATGCTTCGAACTACGCTATTTCTGCTATTCTGTCACAAGGCGATGTAGGCAAAGATAGGCCAATAGCATATTCCTCAAGAACATTAAATAAAGCAGAAACTAATTACACAGTAACCGAAAAAGAATGTCTCGCAATAGTCTATGGAACAAAAGTGTTTCGCCCCTACTTATTTGGTCGCCGTTTTAAAATAATAACAGACCACAAACCATTGAATTGGCTATTTAACTGCAAAGATCCAGGTTCCAGACTAGTCCGTTGGAGACTAAAACTTGAGGAATACGACTATGAAATCCAGTATAAAAAGGGCAAAATAAATACGAATGCCGATGCTCTTTCCCGCTATCCTGTAAATTTAACCCAATCCGATAACCTAATTAATGTCCTTGGTAATAACGAAACACAGGAAGCTCCTCCTATTGTAGTTCAACCTGAAAATGTACCCTTACCAGAAAGTCCCGGCTTACCAGAACTTCCAGAATTACCTGAATTTTTTGATTTACCTGAAGAATATTTTGAAAATCCTGAAGTGCCGAGTGAAATAGTACTTACACTGCACTGCACCTGATGAATCTTTAAGTCATAGAGACACGTACTCCGAATACCTGAAAAAAACAAATAATATATCATCTACATCTAACGTTAAGATCCTAGAATATAATGAACACTTATTAAAAACCAAAGTAAAAACAATAATTATACCTACCTCTATAGATATTGACGAGTCAAATGCTTACGTCGATGAAATCCTTAATAATACACCAAACTCTGCTGCAATCCGAGATCGTGAAAGAACTTTACATTCATTTTTAAAGTTCACTAGTAATAATGTAAATTATTATTTCCTATTTGTTAAACTTTATCATTACGATAAAAACACTTACGAGGATATTTTTATGAGTCTCCAAAATCTTAGAAATGAATTAGTGGTCGAAGGTGTAAAGGAACTTAGCATTACCGACTTTAAAAATCCTTTCGATAGTCATAGTTTTACTAAAATTTATAATATATTAATGTACCTTTTCAATAATAGTGACATAACTATTCACATATATAAAAACATCCTTATTTACCCCACAATGAGTGAAATTCCTAAAATATTGAAAGAAAATCATAATATTCCTATTTCTGGTAATTTAGGCTCTAATAGGATGCTAAAACGTATTCAAGAAAAATATTATTGGCGAAATATGCGTAGTGACGTTGAAAATTATGTTCGTAAATGTGAATTATGCCAAAGTAATAAGGCTCTTCGTAAGTGTAATCGTGCCCCCATGCAAATTACTACTACGTCAACTCAACCATTTGAAAGAATAGCATTAGACATAGTAGGTCCACTTCCTGAAGCTGGTAGCGCTAAGTTAAAATATATTCTCACCCTTCAGGATGATTTAACTAAGTACTCAGCTGCTTATCCAATCTATAATACTACAGCCGAAGATATATCAGAATGTCTTATTCATTTTATTTCTCAGTTTGGTATTCCAAAATCTATTTTAACCGATCAAGGCACAAATTTCACTGCTGAATTGTTTAAGCAAACCTGTAATTTTCTAAAAATTAAGCAATTATGGTCAACACCATATCACCCTCAAACTCAAGGCGCCCTTGAAAGGAGCCACTCCACTCTGAAAGAGTACTTAAAATCCTTTATTAATGAGAACCAAAACAATTGGCATAGATATGTTTATACAGCAATGTTAACTTATAACACTACAGTTCATTCAACAACTAATTTCACTCCGTATGAACTCGTATTTGGTCATAAAGCGATTATTTCAACCTCCATATTTGAATCTTCATTAGAACCAACTTATAATTCTTACGTCAGAGTCCTTCAACAAAGGTTAAAACTTTCTAGAGAAAAAGCTATAGAAAATATCCTAAAATCTAAAAACATTTCCAAAACTTACTATGATAAACATTCTAGACCGGTTAAATATAAAACGGGTGACATGGTTTATGTTAAAAATCATCTTCGTCTCCGTAAAGCATTGTCGGCAATTTGGAAAGGTCCTTACAAAGTTATAAAAATAAACGGTAATAATACACTTACCTTACTTGTAAATAGACGACACGTAAAATATCATTACGATGAAGTCAAATTGGCCGAAACCGATACTGAGTAGATTAAGATTGTTCGCGCCAACACTAGCGCGACGTTTAGAATAAACACAAAGGACATCACTACGTGATGTATGGCCGACCGAAAGGGGCGCTGTCAGAGAGTGACGAACACTTGCATTTAGATCCCCTTCCGCGCCGGATGCATTTTCAGCTCATCCCGAAACCTAGTGAACGCGAACGCGTGTGCGCATATTTATTTGTGCTCGTTAATATAATACCAAATTCGCCGGCGAACCGCGATAAATCTATCGATAATCCGCTCAACAGCTGTGTAGTGTAGTGAGAAGAAACCTCCGCCCAGATACAGAACCACCAGCTCAACAATAAGGTCAGTCCCAGATTTCTCCAGCCCTCACATTAACCTATATACCTACTTCCCTCAGCTCAAAGTCGTATGTGTAAGTTCCTAGCTTACACATTTCTTGGTCCATCGAGCCTTCGTGAAGCCCTTCTCCCTATTACCGGCGTTGGGCCTGATTAGAACCAGCACCTACAGTTCCACTCCGCCCAAATCTGCACATAAAATCAGCTCGATTATTTATATTTTGTCCAATTAATTCTGGCCAGGCCGCCCCGCCATTTTAAAACCAAGTTACAGTCCATTCCCATTATCAATTCGGCACATTTAACATTAAACCCCTATTCTGTACTTTGATATTAACCTATATGTTAATTATTTAAATTATTTTGTGCATATTTCGGCCCATAAATTCATAGGAAAAACCCAAAAAAAAAATTAAAAAAAATATAGTGGGTAGGTTGTCGGCTTATTGTCGAACAAAGAACTCGAACATTCCAGAACTTCCCTAACGTACCTAATACATAATTTGTGCCAATAATATCTCATATAATTTTCTCAGCTCTTAATTACATACAAAATATTTTAATGTTTGATTCGCATATAAAATAAGTAATAACTAGTGCGTATTGTGAATTACGTTCGGCTCATAACAGAATTGTGAATCGTCGTTGCATTACTAAGTATTTTATCTATATATAACGTTTATATCTTCATATTCTCAATTTTTAAAACACAATATTAATTAACTTAGCATTATTTTAATAGTTATGAGTCGCATAACATCTCAAGTGCCCATACAAACATCGTCGGCTCGCTTCGGTACTTGATTTTTGTGCATTCTGTAGGTAATAGGTACCTACACGGCGCCCGTGCGAACAACAGCTGTTACATTCATTCTCAATTAGGTATTCTTCATAGAATAAATAGTGACCTTCACATTGAATTCATATCTTATCTACGTTCTGTGTCTATACAAAAATATTATTAGGTATTACGTTACAGCTGTTTTAAATAAGAATTCTTATCGACGTTCTGTGTTTATACAAATATATTATAGGTGTTACGTTACAGCTGTTTTGAATAAGTCGGCACACTATTGAGATTGAACCTGCTCATACCTACTTACATTGTTTTCATTACGTTATTTTGTTTCTAAGATTTGTTTATATTCAAACTTCAGGACATTAATATAATATTACAGACGACTTCTAACGCATTAATCTCCGCTCATCAAACATACACTAATACTATATTAGCATCAGGCGATCGGTCAGCTCATTTGTTAATTAACTCGTACACATTTTATGATAAAATTGTATACATTGTCGGCACATTATTAAGATCTGTTTTCTGCGTTTTAATTAATTGCGCGCGTATTTTCCGCTCATTACTTTTAAATATTTAACTTAGTTACACGCATATATTTTTAAACATGCCTACAAAATCGCAAGCGGCCATATTTAGGCAAACTATAAAATCTATTAGTCGGCTCAGAGAGATCGCATTGGCATTACACAAAGGTGACTCAAAGTCTAACAAAACGGAGTTTAATGCGCGTTTTAAAGACCTACAAAATTTGAAACAAAAATTAGAAAATTTATACTGCGAAATTTTAGACGACGGCAGTGTTACAGAAGAAATTGAAAAGTTTTATACAGCCGGTTACGAGAACGCGCTATCCGAATATTAATATTTTAACTGCAGCGGAAAATATAAGTTCCACTTCAGAGTCAAGTCAGCTCACTTCTGCCGTTCTGCCCAAAATTGAACTGCCAAAATTCAGCTCACGCGTTGAGGACTGGCCATCGTTTATTACGATTTTTAGGAGTCTTACAGACGACATGACGTCACTTACAGATGCAGTTAAGCTGCACTATCTTTTGTCTTGCCTATCGGGGGAGGCGCTCAGCATGATTGCGCATTTAAAAATCACAAATGATAATTACAGCGTCGCGCTCGATATACTCACACGTAGGTATGAAAACCGCCGTGTTCTGATAGATGGGTTTGTTGATATAATACTCGGCCTACCTAATATTCATATTCGACCAAGCATACGCGCGACGTTTTTAACTCCGCTCATTTCCGCACAAAGCGCATTAAATAATCTGCGTTTACCTATGGATAGTAATTACGTATTTGTGTCTATTGTAGTTAGAAAATTACGAGGCGAGCTCCGCACCCTGTTCGAAAGAAGATACGGCATCTCGGACACTCTGCCCACCTTAGGTGATTTGATTTCTTTTTTAGAGGAGCACGCGCGCTGTATCGAAACCGAGTATTCTAATGCAACGCGCGGTGTTACCTACTCACCACAAACTGGGCCCTCTCGTCAACACACACCCCCCGCAAACTCTCCGCGCAGTCCACGCTTTAGACCAATTAGTCCCGCGTATCCTCGTAATGCTCAGCGCTCGCCATCGGCTCACACTTTAAGTAGCTATCACGTCAGCCCAGTTCCTCATTACCCTCAACGCTACTGGCCCCCCTCCCCCCGAACAGAGCGGCGCGAGTACTCAGCCCGGAATACAGATAAACGCAAGCGATTCTACTGCCCCTATTGTAGGAATACAGAACACAAACTTATCGCGTGTCCGAAATATAATGATCAGCCCACTCAAGGTCGTTGGGATTTCATAGAAGCCAACGACAGATGTCGTAAATGTCTAGGTCCGCATTTTGAAAATGAATGTCGTTCGACAAACTCATGCAAAGAGTGTGGAAGTGCAAATCACCACACCTCGCTTCATCGTCACGGAACTCCAAATTCTCCGGTGTCGTCAGCGCATTTGCTTCCTCCTCATTTACGTGCACAGCCCCGCCGGCGTGCTCAAGACAAGCCACATACCTACACGGCCTATACACAACATACGCGTGCACATCAATCATCATCATCAGACCCCAACCAATCGTCTGATCATGCACCGTCTACAACTCATCAATCTCAAAACAAAAAACAATGACTACCTACAATCACGGAGCACATAGAATTAGAATATCAACCCAATAATTTAAAATGTCATTCAGCTCATAGTACACCTGCATCACATTCAGCTCATAAAATATCTAAATCTAGTTCAGCCCAATATTCTGTAGAATCAGCCCAAGTAAATTCAACTCAGCACATAGAAAACCCATTAAAAACTCCAGTGTTACTTCCCACAGTCGTTTTAAATATATCTGATAAATGCGGAGAATATCACAAAGCTCGGGCTTTATTGGACTGTGGTAGCATGATAATGCTCATAACTCAGCGCATGACTAGAAATCTTAATTTGCAACCAAAACAATGTTCATTAAAAATTACAGGTGTAGGTGATCAGCACATACAAAATTCTAAAGGTTGGGTCACAATAACATTTAGGCCCACACACCGTGACACGCCATCTATTACTACTACCGCTCATATTCTCAAAGACGTTACAGGTTATTTACCTTTGCAAAAAATACCAGATGTTGTACAAGACTCAGCTCATCAGCTCATTCCATTGGCGGATCAAGCTTATCATACTCCTGCGCCCATTGATCTCATTTTAGGCTCAGACGTTTTGGGTTACGTTTTGGATGGTACTAAGATTGCTTTGGGCCCGGGGAAGCCCATAGCCTTCGGCACGATTTTTGATTTTGCACTCATAGGACTCGTTGAGCACTCATGCGATTCACCTGTAGCTCAAGTTGGCTCTGCTCATGTTACTCATACTCATTATACTCAGTCGGCTCACTCTACACATTCTGCTCATTCTACTCATGATATTTGCAAAAGCCTGGAAAGATTCTGGGAGTCGGAAGAACCCCAGCCTCGTTCTGCTCATTCAAACCCGCTACACGAGCAATGTGAACACATATTCAGCTCAACCACCATTCGTGACGATTCAGGCCGTTACATGGTGACTCTTCCCTTCTTATCAGATGCACCCGTATTAGGTAGTACTCATGCTATTGCTCTACGTAGATTTCTCAATCTAGAAAAACGGTTGCAATCCGATCACACACTGCGACAAAAATATATAGAATTCATGAACGAATACATAAACTTAGGACACATGACACCGTGTCATCCGTCTACATTTACTCATAAACCTCATTATTATATTCCTCATCATGGCGTGTTCAAATCAGGTACTGACAAACTCCGCACAGTATTTGATGGCAGTTGTAAGTCATCCAATGGAGTTAGTTTAAACGATTGCCTGCACACAGGTCCAGCACTTCAACGAGACATTGTAGATATTATTATATCATTCCGCGCACATCGTATAGTATTTAGCACTGACATAAAAATGATGTTTAGAAATATTCTCTTAAGACCAGACCAAAGACACTATCAGCTCATACTCTGGCGATCGTCTCCAGATCGACCTCTGCTCACATATGCACTCAACACTGTTACATACGGATTGCGCTCAAGTCCATATCATGCTATCCGCACATTATTACAATTAGCTGAAGATGAAGGTCATCGCTATCCTCAGGCTGCCGAAATTTTGCGTAAATTTGTTTTCGTGGATGATGTACTTTGCGGCCATGACACCATAGAAGAAGCATCAGCACTCCAAACTCAGCTCATTGATTTGTTATCACTCGGTGGATTTAAACTTAGTAAATGGACATCAAACACACCTCAGCTCTTGCAAAGATTTCCAGACGATCAATGCGAAATGCCTAAAGACTTTGACATCAGCGCAGAGTCTCCATCAATTAAGGTTTTGGGTATTAGATGGATTCCCCGGTCTGATGAATTTACATATCACATCTCATTACCACCAGTTACCCACATTACAAAACGTTCAATTCTTAGCACAGTAGCTTCTCTCTATGACCCAAACGGTTGGGTTACACCCGTCATATTCCGCGCAAAAATACTTCTTCAAAGGTTATGGTTAACTAAATTGGACTGGGACAATCCCACTCCAAATAATATTACAGATGATTGGCAGCGCATCTATCATGATCTTCCGCACATCTCAGATATACATTTTCCCAGACATATTGCTCCACACAAATTCAAATCAACATACTCACTTCACGGATTCGCAGATGCTTCGGAAATTGGTTTTGCTGCAGTGATATATTTACAAGAATCAGCTCACAACGGATCTGTTAACGTTCACCTCATGATTGCTAAATCTAAAGTCGCACCGATTAAAAATAAACTCACAATCCCCAAATTAGAGTTGTCTGCTGCAAGTCTATTATCTCAGCTCATGTTGCGTGTCTCCCAACAATTGTCTGCTCATCTCACAGTTACACATCACATTTGTTGGTCAGATAGTACCATAGTGCTTGCATGGATAAAAACTCCGCCCCATCGTTTACAAACATTTGAATGAAATAGAGTAACAAAAATTAACTCAAATTCACTCACACTTAAGTGGCGTCATGTACCTTCCAAATTAAATCCTGCTGACTGTGCAAGCAGAGGATTATCAGCTCAAGCTCTCTCCGCTCATGATTTATGGTGGTCTCCTCCTTGGCTCAAATTGCCAGAGGATACCTGGCCCAAGATGCCTTCAGCTCATACTCGACAAGACTTGCCAGGGCTCAAACCAAAATACGTACCATGCAATTTCTCGATACCCGGTGTCGATAGTGATCTGCTCACTCGCTTCAGCTCTTTAGAAAAACTAACTGGTGTCACTGCCTACATGAGGCGATTCATTCGTAACTGTAAACTAAATTCAAACTCGCGACAACTAGGCCCTCTAACTGTAAGTGAACGTAGAGAAGCATTACTTTTCTGGATCCGCTCTGTACAGCAAAATGCATTCGCAGAAGATATTCACCGCCTGCAAACCGATAGAATCTGCACAGTACGACTACAACGTCTGTCGCCTTTTACGCAGGACGGTCTCCTCAGAGTAGGAGGTAGACTCACTCGTTCGGAACTCACATACGATGCTCAACACCCATTCATTTTGCCTAGTTCTAGTCCGCTCGTAGACCTCATAATAGATCACTATCATCGCATACACTGCCACCCTGGCACGGACACGCTACATGCTATTTTACGTCAGCAATTTTGGATATTATCTGCCCGCCGCATTATAAGGCACAGAACGTTTAAATGCATAAGATGTTTCCGTTGCCGCGCTCAGCCCGAAGTACCTATCATGGCTGACCTGCCAGCTGATAGAGTCATACCTCAGCCCGTATTTAGTCACGTATCAACAGATTTCGCCGGACCGTTTCTGCTCAAATCAAGTCAATTACGTAATGCTAAGCTAATTAAGGGATATTTTTGCATATTTGTTTGCCTCACTACAAAGGCGGTTCACTTAGAACCAGTCTCATCGCTCACTGACGAAGCGTTTATTGCAACATTACAAAGGTTCTGCTCACGTCGCGGACTTCCGGTATTGATACGTTCGGATTGTGGCACAAATTATGTAGGAGCTAGGAATCATCTACTAGAGGTACAACAATTTCTCAATGACAATAACGACGCCATTTCTCATAAACTCTCAACTCAAAATATAACTTGGTTACTCAATCCGCCTAAAGCCCCATGGATGGGAGGTATCCATGAGATTAATGTTAAATCTACAAAGCAACTTCTATACCGTGTTATCGGTGAGCAACACCTCACTTTCGAGGAATTCTTAACTCTGCTCACTAGAATCGAAGCTGTGTTAAACTCTCGGCCCATCAGTCCACTTTCGTCCGACCCCACGGACTATCAGCCCCTTACTGCTGGCCACTTTCTCATTGGCCGTCCGCTCACAGCTCTCCCCGAGCTGACTCTAGATGAAAGAGTAATATCTCCGCTCAAACGCTTTCAGCTCATTCAATCACTCTCTCAGCGCTTTTGGAACCTTTGGACCAAGTCCTACCTCCATACCCTTCAAATCCGCTCCAAATGGCTTTCCTCTTCCTCTCCACCCAAAATTGGAGAACTGGTTCTGCTCAAGGAGGACAATTTGCCTCCTCTACAATGGAAGATGGGAAGAATCTCACGTCTGCTACCTGGGAAGGATGGAGTCATCAGAGTTGTGGACTTGGACACGACTCAAGGCCAGCTGCGGAGGCCTGTCGGCAAGATTGCCCGGCTCCCACTGGATTCTGCTCAGGATGGGGCTCAGCTCGCCGCCTGTGCGGGCCCCCCAGGATGTTCGCGCCAACACTAGCGCGACGTTTAGAATAAACACAAAGGACATCACTACGTGATGTATGGCCGACCGAAAGGGGCGCTGTCAGAGAGTGACGAACACTTGCATTTAGATCCCCTTCCGCGCCGGATGCATTTTCAGCTCATCCCGAAACCTAGTGAACGCGAACGCGTGTGCGCATATTTATTTGTGCTCGTTAATATAATACCAAATTCGCCGGCGAACCGCGATAAATCTATCGATAATCCGCTCAACAGCTGTGTAGTGTAGTGAGAAGAAACCTCCGCCCAGATACAGAACCACCAGCTCAACAATAAGGTCAGTCCCAGATTTCTCCAGCCCTCACATTAACCTATATACCTACTTCCCTCTGCTCAAAGTCGTATGTGTAAGTTCCTAGCTTACACAAAGATAGTATTCTAGTTAACCTTAAATCATAATTTTATTTAGTTTTAAATAAAAAATAAAAAATTATATTCCAGGCTTGGTGCAACAAGTGTCTGCGTTTTCTCATTGGATATGATACAACCTATAAATAAAAGTATTGGAATATATCTCGATCCTGTCGGAACAGTCAAGGTCTCTGATGATCAACTACATGTCTTAGTCCCTGTAGATATTAGCTACATAAAACCTCATATTGAAAATATTAAAAACTATTTAGATTCCACTGAAACTTTCTGTTATTTGAATTATAACTTTAATTTCACTAATTGTAATAACCATTTAAAACCATTGATAGTTCGCTATGATGGTATTCTGAGAGACTATAACGCCATTTCTCATTTAACTTCTGATAAAAGTAAAAGATCAGCATGGTTTGCTGGAGTTGGTACTGTATTTAAACAGATAATTGGAACTATGGATGAAAATGACGCAATCCGATACAATAACGCCATTCAAACCCTGCATTCCTCAAATAAAAAACTTGCATCTTTATTAAAAGATAATATTTTAATTACTAGTTCAGCTTTAGAAAATTATAATAAAACATTAAAGTTAATTAAAGAAAATGAAATCCGTTTGAATAGCGCTATTGACTCTATAAGTAAAAATATGTTAAATATCAAATTAGAAAAGAAATTTAATGAACTTTACGAAGAACTTTCATCTAGTATATTTACATTGTCGTTCAGAATTGAAAGTTTAATAAATTCTATTATGTTACTAAAAAGTCATTCAATCCATCCATTTGTTTTAACTCCTAAAGAATTATATACGGAACTTGGAAAGAATATAAAAAATTTACCGAAAAGTCAGGAACTACCATTAAACTTAAATTTAAACAATATACATAGCATTATTGATATGGCGCAATTGTCCTGTTATTATGTAGAAAATAAGATTGTATTTGTTATTAAAATTCCTTTAGTTTTAAGAATAGAGTATAACTTATACAAACCTTTCTCACTACCTGTATCACATGATAATGTGGATCCTCAATCATATGCTATGATTGTACCTACTTGTAGCTATATAGCTGTAAGTAAAGATAAGAATTCTTATATCTGCCTAAATAATATTAATAACTGTGTGAAAACTATTAATTCTAATTATATTTGTAGTCATATGGACGTAAATTCAATTGAAAGTACTCCTATTTGTGAAACTGAATTATTATGTAAAATATTCAAAACTCTCCCTAAACAATGTGAAACCAGGCTTATTTATGGACAAATAGATATTTGGCAAGAACTTACAAATAGTAAATGGTTATTTGTTGAAACTCAACCCATAAAAATCGATATAGAATGTCCTTCAGAAGTGTCTCAACATAGATTAATTGGTACTGGAATATTAAACTTACAGGCAAACTGCAAAGCTTATTACAAAAACAAAATATTTTCATATAAATCCTGTTCTAATTTAACTATTAAATCAATTGCACCTGACTTTAATCTTATTGATGATCCGTGTTGCAACTCTGAAAAATTAAATAAATTAAAAACAAAATCAGCTCCTTTAAAACTATTAGATATAAACTTAGAAAAACTTTCTGATATAGCTAATAAGCAAATAATTACCGATGTTAATAAAATCATAAATAAGCCTGACCCACTCTTAGAATATAATTCCCATTTTCCTATTCTAACATATTGTATTATTGTTATAATTTTAACTTTTACTATTTTTAAATTATGGAAGAGATTAAATAAGCGTCCACTCTTGACTAGAACTCAAGATTTAAATTCAAGTACACAAACCGAACCTCCTGGTAATAAACCAGTTGTAGAGGACACTCCTTTACCCCAACTTAGAAGAGTTCTATAAAAACTTACCCTTTACCGGTAAGTTTTATTTTACGCAGGCGGCTGTTACATCCCTATGCTGTTCCTAGAATTGGTGACGGGAGTGCTGATACATCATCACTACTCTGTCATCTTAGTTAGTAGGTTTGAGCTGCGAGTCAGTTCAGAGCTAGACACGGGCCACCACGGACGCATATCTAATCTCCTAATGTATGGTTTAATCCAGTTAAATAAATTTGTGTTGTGAATCTTTTCCAGCTCAATAAATTTTCTTTTTTAAAAAGTCTGTTCTAACAGCACGCTCTAACGGTGAAGGAAAACATCTTGAGGAAATCCGCACATGGTTGGACCCAGACATTGACCACTTATTCCTAGTCGGCTGACTGTATTGTGACAATGCCGTATGTGCTTGGGCAACCATATGATATTTAAAAAAACCGCCTGTCCCAGGCACTACAGTATTTCAAGTGTGAATACTTCGCTCGGAGAATACTGTATAAATCATCCAATAACGGATGAAAAGGCCTAAGTTTGACACCGAGCAGAAAAAATACAACGCTGATAGACAGTATGTGTCAGCCCCCAGACAAAAGCCCCCAAACTGGTACCCTTTACCCTACCCTTTCCCAATTCATAAAAAAAATGAACGGAGCTTGTCTTGATAAGGAAAAATAGTGGCATACAAAAATACTGGCCACCTTATTACCAGCATTCAGCGTTACCTTTCTTTGACAAATTGTTCTTGTCAACCTGTCAGAGGCAGACCCATTTTACCCAACGAACGGTTCAACGCACTAATACGAGGGACATATCGATAATAATCTTCAGCTTAAATTGATGTGATAAGAGATTATTTAAGATTTAAAAAGTCTGGGACAAGTGTGTGCACACTGCACACGCAGAACCAACTCTACGACAGGGAGAACCAAAAAGTGCGTTACCGAAATGCATAACACTAAGCGATTACAACAATCTATCGTAATAATATTACTTATATTACAAAATGAAATATTTGTAAGAATGCAACATATACACGTCTACACATGCATACATCCACAGATGTATGAATGTGTAGACGTTTAGTTGTGTAGGTGTGTGGTTGGTTTTTTCACGCTTAAACCAATAAACGAATTTAAATGTAATATGGCACACAGATAGTTTAATGAAAATATATATTGAGTATTGACGCTTCCACACCATGTTAATCTGTTCCCTAAGTTCTCAAAGAACTCGTGTTACAGGTACCAGAAACCGGAAGTATATTTAATAATTATATGTATATGTACTATTTAAACTTATTTAAGATTTTTGTTTTATTATACAAATATTTAATACACATCCATGACCCAGGAATATGCAAAACTTTTTGTTCTTTTGGCGGGATTCAAACGCGCGACCTCCGGCTTCAGAATTGACGCGCTTAACCACTGAGCCACAGATAGGTCGTTTTGTACCCAGCATTAAGCTACGGGCAAGATATTTATCATGAAAAATGTACGGCTCTAATTAAATAGACAATTTTAGCTCGACCGGGGTCACTGGCAAGTGGCAACTACTAGGAATATAAATTACATAGTATCACAATATATGAGTACTTTAAAATCTGTTTTAAATCTCATGATTCATATTGTGCATCACGCGGCATGATGACGCTTCAGCCCTGTAACAGTTTCAAGGGAAGTAAGGCCGAGGACACTAGCACATAAAATTGTGTAATTAAATTTTATGATTTCCAGAGACCAGAAATAACTTTAACGATTTTGATGATAATATATATGATGAATCTTACTTTTTCTAGAAAATGTATCACTATACTTACTTCCAGATAGGGCAAGGAGGTGTAATATATCTAGTATATTCCTTTTGACCCAGAAAGAAAACTTAAGTATACCCTCTTGCGCCAACTAACTATATAATCATTTTGGTTAGTTTACACGGATAAATTTAAAAAAAAATGTAGGTAGAGGCAATCTCACGTGTGAGTCAGGACAGGAGTAAAAACTTAAAGTAATTACGGTGTCATTAGTGACGTCGTCAGCGCGTCAGGAATGTGCAGGAAATGGGTCAGCGGACATGGCTGTGTGACGTCACAAAAACTGTCCCAAGCTCACGACCCAAAAATAAAGCTGCAATTTATTGCCAGCGTTAGTTAAGATTGTGTACGGTCGCCGAAAGATCCGGTGTACCAATTTTCGACCTTAATATTAGGCAATAAAGTTCAACAGTGGTACACCAGATCTATCTTCGACTGTACATCATGTTCTATTTAAGTTAAAACTCTCAAACGCTTCTTGGAACAAGAGGCTCCTAGCTCAAATGCTGTCTTTGTCATTCATCCAAGCGAAATAATAGCCTGTTATTTAGGAGCAACATTTTCTCCCCCAAAACTCCCTGCATACTAAATTTCATGGTAATACTTGTAGCCGTTTTCGAGAAACCGATTATATATATACAAGATTGTCTCCTTTGAAGTATAAGATTATAATATGATTATAATATACAGATATGTTATGTTTATGCAAATGCTATTTAGTATTTTAAACTATAAGGGTTCCTTAAGTATTATGGAACCCTAAAAATGGGATAGTTTTATGGCATGTCGTGAAATTAAAATTGCAACGATACATAGAAGCATTTTGAGCCGGTTAACTGAATTGAATAAGCTTTTGCTAAGCTCCTGTATTCTGCAAGCTCAATTTCAAAGAACGACTCAGTAAAATCCAATATGTTACTCGGTTAGTCTATCACGAAAGAGTATATTGATTGAAATAAATAATTATCTATATTTTTAAATATATTTCAGTTAATATTGAAAAGAAAATTAAACCTTTGATCGATTTTGTGTACACGCCTTTATAAATGATAAAAAAGTACAAACGGCAATCACACGGATCACACCTGTTGGAATATTTCTACAACGCTAAAATTATATCATTGTTGGTGCTGCTTTTACTACTAAACTAATATATCACTATAGTGAAGCCAATTGTAATGGATGTTTGCTCGTTTTATTTACGAATTCCTACAGTTTTTGCTAAAAATAGACTGACGTAAAAAAAATTTAACTTGACACCAGCTGACAACAGCTGGTGTCTGTTACTTTTTCCGCGTGAAAAATATTCGACTCTTTTACTGTCCCAAAATATGAGAACTGGGATGTTTTAAACTTTAAAATATGGATTTTACTTCCAACGTAACGCAAAATATTCAAAATATGTATTTAAAATGAAGTATGAGTTTGTTATTGCCATATTGTGCATTTCAAAATGAAAAATGAAGAAAAATACATATTGTACAAGACACTTTCCTTTTAGTCGCAAAACATAAACGTTATCTGCAGGTGACGCAAATTTAGTAAGTTGTAAAGAATATTTTTAATAACAAATATTAAAAAAGCTATTATTTAAAATAACTAGGACAATAAAAGGAATAAGCATTTGTGACTGAACAAACATTGTTTACTTGTAGAATTGTGAAGAGCAAACATTATATATGGTGTGTCCAAATTTACAGCGTAAATCTCAAACATCCCAATTCCCAGTAAATTATTATATAGATGTAACATTGTAAAATATAATACGCAAATATGTAGATACATTGTTTGATCAAAATGTACTAAAATGTTTCTGAATTACTTAAAACGTACCTACCTACAGTTGTTTTAGTAACGCAATTCACAACACAACATTTAAAAGTAGAGCAAGATACAATTTTATTTTAGGTAACTCGAGATTAATCTATAGTAACCATCTAACTTTCAATTACAATTGACAATAAACTTATTGAATTATAAAAATTATAAACATTTATCTACTGTCGCACAGCGTATTATAAATAGCTAAAAAAGTATTATGTACTTTTATTACAGTTTTGTAAAGATATTTTATCAATAGAAATGGTTCACTTTATAAAAAAGTCATGTATAAATCCTCGCCTATTTTCAAGGGACATATTCTACAACACTCTACACGATGGGGTGCAATGAAATAAAAAATATTCTCCACTTAACATTTATCGAGAGCCACGACTAAAATATGAATTTGTTATTATTTTATGATGCATAAAACGAAATCTTTACCAAATATTCATCAATTTAAATTCATTTTACAGAGGCTATAAGGGTCGGTAGAGAGACAGACACACAGACGGACGAACAGGGCGAAATTATTTCTTGTAGTACTAGGAAACCCTAAATACAGGAACAACAATATCTAAACAAAGAAATTTCAGATTTCAGGAATAGTTAATACCTATCTATTTTTTATGTAGTCGGGGAGTTTAAAAATAGTCCTATAAAGTTTTATCATAAGATAGGTGATCATTCGCAGTCTGGACGTCGTGGTAGTGAGTTCTCATTGTTTTCTCACTGTCGTTATTTCCTTACTCATTAGTGAAGTTTAAGTTCAAGGATTCACGAGTGTTTTATTTTCCCAGGTATTTTATATAACGTCATTTTGAAAGCTCGCCAACAATTATTTCCGAAACCGAACAACAAATCGAATATTGCAAAAAGTTAATTGTGTTTGTGAATTTGACATCATGGATTATCGATAACAATTACGACACATAATCATAGCGTCTCCCCGGGGATATCTTTTTCTTTTTAATAATAACTAGCTGGTGCCCGCAAGTTCGTATGCGTAGGACTAACGGAAACGGACCCTAAGATAAAAGTAGCCTAAGTTACTGCATATAACATCAGCTATCTGCCAGTGAAAGTCATGTGAAGATCAGTCCAGACGTTTCAGAGATTAGCCGAAAAAAACAGACAGACAGACGGACAGACAATATTTAAAAAAATGATTTTTCTTTGTAAGTACCGACATGTATGAAAGTACATATGAATTTAGTGAAAAGCTGTTAATTTTTAAATTACAAACAGACACTTCAATTTAATTAAATTGAAGAATGATCTATATATATATGTATACAATTTTGTATAGATAGATATAGAGATCATTTATTTTATTAATAATCGCGATGATTGATAACTGAGATCAGAAACTGTTCAGGTGAGACTGCACGTGGGCGCGCCGCCCAAGCTTCAGTACTGTACCGGCAACGCCGCCGCACACACGACCGCACAAGGTATACAGCTTCGCAATAATAAACGCTTTAACGCAACGTTTTTCATTGCCGTTCACCTTCACTAAAATGCATGAAATTAGCGTTATTCATATGCAATGCGATTAAAATGTAAAAATATGTATGCGCTTCAAAAATAGGGAAATGTTATTCTCGAACGTCTGGATTACATGACCGAAATATTCCCAACCTTGATGACGCCCTCGCTAGCCTTGTTCTCACTGTTCGACCTTAGATCATAATATTATTAAATATCAACAGGTGCACACAATCGGATACTTATTGTCATAGACAAAATTTAATCGAATTTTCGCAGCTTTTTAACAATGAAAACACACCTTTTTTCGCAAATCACCCTCAATAATTAAGAAGAAAATATTTAACTAATCTTAATACTAAAGTTTAGATTATTTTGTGAATGTAGGTACAATAACAGTTTGCTATGTTGTCCGTCATTCCAAGCTTTAAATAACGTTTATTTTGTACGGCAACCGAATCTTTTTTAAGCGCGTCCCACGCACTCCCAGACGCTGGTCAAACTCTCTGGAATCGTAGCAAGTTTCATCTTAGTAGCTCACGAAAATGTTTGTTTTATATTTATTAGCTACTGTAGCGTATTCTAAAAATTTATGAATGTTGATAATTTATTTTCGCTATTAACATTTTCGTCTTTTCGGTTTAGGCTGACTGAGAATTTTCTTTTATTTTCACGTTAATAAAGATAATAAGCTAACCAAGAGCACGTCAGGACATGTCTAATGAGGGTTCCGTAACTATCAACGCGCAATGGGTTTTCTTTGAATTACTTCAAAAGTTATTGTCCGATTTCGCTCAAAATTGTTTTTAGCATGATCTATTGAGTTATATATATTTATATACATTATATCGGCTTTGGAAGCCGATTACTCGAAAATGGTCAACTTTGTAAAAAAGTCATGTATAAAACCTTGCCTTTATTTTAAAAGACCTATTTAAGGATACCCCACACGATGAGAAATAATGAAAAAATATTTTTCACCCTCACTTCACTTGTATGAAGAGCCACCCCTAAAATTTAAAGTTATTATTATTTTATGATGCCAAAATCGAGATCTATACAAAGTCTATAATAAGATCAAATTTCATCCATTTTTATTCATAATTACAGAGGCTAGAAGCGCGGAAGACAGACAGACAGACAGACAGACGGACAGAGCGAAACTATAAGTGTTCCATGAGTATTATGGAACCCTAAAAGGCAAAAGTATTACATAGAGAGTTGATGCATTACTGAAAATTCTTGGCATAATTATGTTAGAAGTGCTTCTAAATTTAGGTACATATACAGTAAGTAAGTACTATTAGGGATTCTTATTCATATTCAGGTTTTTTAATTTAATTTATTTGTATTATAACGACACCATGCATTCACAATACAAATGTCAATAACTATATGTAAGTTTGATATCATTATAATAACATAATACGAAGAAATTATGTTAACAGCCATGCCTGCTTAGGAATTAGATTCCCTGATAGTACAGTAAATAGGTAGTAGGGACTAGAGTATTACTATTTTTATTATTATATTATTATTAGTAGTACTTCCAATGCATTGTAAATGTGATCTATACATTTATTTGGAAGTAATAAGTGCACGTGTACATAATACAAAGTAGCAGTAGATAATAGTACAGAAGAGTAGATATCTTGTATATATATAATAGATTTCTCGAAAACGGCTGCAAATAATATTACCATGAAATTAATTAGTATGCAGGGTTTTTTGGGATAAAAATCAATCTAACTAGGTCTTATCCCTGGGAAACTGAGCACTTTAAGCTATTTACGTTTTCTCTTTCGTCGTTCAACGATATATCAATAATTACGACTCTACTATACTCGTAGTGTAGTCGAAATTTCTTACGACATATATGTCAATCCGATTGGCAGTTTGGTATGCGTTTGAATAACTTTTGCTTTTCTCGAAAATTCGGAGCGTTCGAATCCCGGTTAGAAAATATTTTTTGTGATTCTTTTATTTTTATTTTTTATTTATCAGAACTCCGAGTGGAGCTCAGTTACCCAGGTACATAATAAGATTACAGCTAAGGTATTATGTAGACTAAAGGTAGCGATATAGATAGATATAGAGAGATGCTTACTCGTACCTGAAGTTTCTCGGCAAGTTCGTTGGCCCATAAGATGCCCTTGTTTAAGCCGGCTATTT
The DNA here is from genome assembly GCA_037179445.1 of Phengaris alcon alcon. Taxonomy (NCBI): domain Eukaryota; kingdom Metazoa; phylum Arthropoda; class Insecta; order Lepidoptera; family Lycaenidae; genus Phengaris; species Phengaris alcon. Next base: position 1,169,876 of record JAYRCH010000194.1, read on the forward strand.
ATGTAACGCACGCTGCCCTTACTACATATTATTATCATTAGATAATATATAAACACGTATATGGGAACAGGCTTATAAGCAATGATTTCAAAACTAAGGATGGGCGAGGTACATTTGACAGAAAAAAAATCATACAAGAAGAAGTTAGGCCCTTGCCATCCCGGACCATAAGTCAAGATGCATTCGATAATTTCGACGGCGAAGTTCGAAAACAAAATGTATGGGATTTGACATATTAGGGACATATGACACTTAGCGATGACTTATGTCAAATTCCATTTGGAACTGCATTTCGACTAATGGCCCGGATTTCAGAAGATTTTGTCAAATAAATGAGGACTGATTATACTGCGGAAAGCAAATGTCACAATGTGAAGATCACAAATGTCAAACCTGACTGCCCCAAACAACCCTAAAGGGCAGTTGAATCAACTTTTGCCTCGACACACCTCGAGTATAAATTATAGGCATATACCTATATACCTATATAGAGGTATATAGGTATATAACTATATAGAGGTATAAGGATGAAAATTATAGTACCTACATAGTTATATCTTATAAGCGTTCGCCACACACCTTCAAGTAATTGTTTTAATTGTCTTTTCACACACATTGTCAGATAGTTCATGTCGATACGAAACCCGAAAACTAGATCAATTAAAATACTTACATAACAAATAAAAAATATTCTTCAATAAGACCCACTTGCGCAGATCTGGGTTAAAGTTAACCCTGGGTTAAATATATCTCTCGTTCTTCGTATTTATGAACGAGAAGCCATGATATATTAACCCAGGGTTAACTTTGACGCAGATCTGTACAAGTGGGCCTAACTATATAAAATAAGTCATGAAATTCTCTCTCACTTTATTGTATGTTACCTAAACAATATTTTTGTGGCTATTCGTGGGGCTTATGAAACAAATTCTTAGAATTACCATAATCGTAAAACTATTGGCAATAGCAATCATTCTCCCATTTCCTTTATCTAATTTGTAAAGCACCTCTATTATTTTCTTGTTATCCTATATTACAATTCCTTTTAGGATAAATAGAAAAAATGTGATCACATTATTTGCTAGAAAATATTTGGGAAAAATTATTGTGGAAACGAAACTTTATTTTCATTTTCAGCGCGTCTTATCAAACAACGAGGGTTTTTGATATTTTTTCTGCCGTTAGGTGGTAGACCCAACTCATACAAAGCGTCATCTGGTGGCGTAAGTGGTATAAAAAAACGGTCAATAAGAATTGTCGATTCTTTTTCTGTCACCAGATGACGCTAGGTAGCCCGACGGTCCTTGTCGTGTCAAAAAGCTGTCACATGTCACGAATTTAATAACCCTTACCCTACAATTGTCTCGTTTACGGTTTCATCGTAATATATATATATATATATATATATATATATATTTATTTTTGAAGAGAAATAAATAGTAAATGTAACTAAATATTTAGGTCCTTTCTACTTGAGTTATACAAATGAAAGATTTTGAACGTTGATCGTTGGTGAATCTGTGACAAATATTTTAATTAAATGTCAGCAGAGGCAGAAGGTTAATGGGTGAATACTGTACTGAAACTCAAAAAGTAAAATTAATTTGTGGACTGAGCCTCCAGCCCGCCAGACTCCCCTTATATTCTTTTAAAAAAGGGTAAAGTATGACAATCATCCACGTAGAAATAAAAATCATTAAACTTCTAACCTTTATGTCTCTGTTCATACTAAGATTAGATAAAAATGACTTTAATAAGTTTTGTATACATTTTATCAGTAAGAATATATAAGGGGAGTCTGGCGGGGCTGGGATCTCAGACCATAGGTATGCTCATCTGGTCCCGTCTAACAAAATGACACATGGATATCAAAATTGATAGCCATCGATGCAATAATAAGTAAACGGTACACTCCATCAGTCCAATCACCTATTATAAACATTTTATTTTCGTTCAATACATTTTCACACATTGTCAATGTCCTTGCAAATCCAGGTCACATGCACAATCATTGTTCTGTGAACAGGTTAATTACGAGAACATCTGCTAAAACATAAAATTATTATTTGCCACCATTTTGCCTCCTGTAAAGTGGGAATTGAGAGAAACGTTTAATGATGTTGCTGAAGTTTCAATGGTACAATGTACATTGTATTAGCAATAATCGCTACACGGCTCTTTGCTAGGCGCGATCTGTAAAGCTTGGTATAGACCCGAGCATAAACGTGCCATATCTTATACTTTAAACGAGACAATCTTGTATATATATATATAATCGTAATCATAAAAACGGCTACAAGTATTTAGTAAGTTCGACTCTAATAGGTATGTCAGACCGGTTGGCAGTTTGGTATGCGTGGTACATGTGTAATTTTCGCGTTAATTTGAAGTCAGAATGTGGTGGGTTCGAGCCCCAGTAAAATATTTTAGTGATTCTTTATATTTTTATTTTTTCAAATCTACTAAAGCTCCGAGCAAGGCTCGGTTACCTAGGTAGGGTACCCACTAATGATAATGTGGCGTGCATTATTATAATTTGGCGCGTAGGTATGTTAAGGATAGTCATGACACCACGACTTTGTATTGTTAATATTTTTAATATTGATAAAATGTTAGCTGGCTCGTGAATACTTGATAGTTGATACCATACAGTATAGACCTTTATATTATAGACGAGGCATGTCGAGGCAAAAAGTGCCCACACTTAAACTAACACTTAATCTTCTGAAAACGCGAAATCTTCTGAAATTAAGATGGCGTAACTTTTTCTTGTATGAAGTTTATTTCTGTGAAATGTACGTCATAGCTCATCCTTTTTAAATCAAACCTCGTTTAAATGAAATCGGGAACTAAGACAAATGCATTTTACATACAAAAAACTTTTTTTTGTACTTTGGGAAATCCTTTGTGGACTGGGGACGTCGGCCGGGATGTATGGGACTCTCCTGGGCGCGAGGTGAGGATCGCACCCGGGGATACCGCACTAAAACCCCAAAGTGCCTCCTCCTCCGCCTGGTGCTGGACCGGCGAACCCACTTAGTAGACGGACGAATTAATGAGCTGAAAACTTATTCATGATCCATGGCTCACGTGGTTTATAATCACAAAATACCGGGCCAAGCACGAGTCGGACTTGAGCACGAACGATCCCGTACAAATTACAATACGGCAAAAAATCTCGTTTATTGTATGGGAGCCCCCCTTAATATTTTTTTATTCTGTTTTCAGTATTTGTTGTTATAGCGGCAACAGAAATACATCATCTGTGAAAATTTAAAATTTAAAATTTCTGTCTAGTTGACAGACAGACAGCGAAGTCGAATGATAGGGTCGCGTTTTGAATGAAAATCAAAAGGTTAGGTAATAATAAGGTGTAGGTAAAGCATCGAATCTATTGAATTCAAAATTTCCTTCTCAGACACAATTTTTAATTTATTAGGTACACGACGTGAAATTTCAGGATTTCGATTTAAAGAATATGTTGCATAGTGCAATAATAATTATAATTACTATAGTAACAACACCAAAACAAATGCTCACTTTTGCGTAGTTATAAGCCACGCAAGGTTAAAGCCGTAAATATTGAAAATAAGTTTGTAAGTACAAACTTATTTTCAATATTTACGGCTCACGAGGTAATTTTACTATCGACACGAGGATCTGCCCCAGAGGCAACGAGGGTCCAGTATTTGGCCCGTTTTTTTTTTAGCTTTTTATTGGCTCTGGCACTAACTTCGACGGCTATCCTATTTTATATAAGTACTAGCTTTTACGCACGACTTCGTCCGCGTGAAACCGTCCATTTGTACCCCATGTGGAATGAATTTAAAAAATCCTTTCTTAACGGATGTCTACGTCATGAGAACTGTCTGCTTGCCAAACTTCAGCACAATTCGTCCAGTATTATCCAGATTTTTCAACATCCATAGGTACTTTGGACCCCAATTTCACCCCTTTACGGGAAGAATTAAAAAAAGGGTAAAATACAATACGTTCAATAATTTATATTTATGTATTAGTTAAATAACGTAGTACATAAATAACTATAGTCTGTGATCATACTGCAATTTGCAATTGAGTTGAAATAAGTGATAATATCCCAAAAATATCAAAAAATCTAATTTTACTTTTTCACTGTTAATCTAGAAAAATAAATTAAATAACAATTTTCCCCCATTCCAGCGCAACGAACGACAAGATGGCTACAGGGCCGAAGATAGTCCACAAGCAGTTCAACTCGCCCATGGGCCTGTACTCCCAGCAGAACATACAGGAGACCCTCAACAAACACCTCAAGAATCTCGACAACGGCACCACGGGGTACGTATTACCTCACGGTGTGGAGTAGGTAGGTATACCCCATAGGGGTGTGGGGTCAATATTACGCCACAGGGGTGTGGGGTCAATATTACGCCACAGACGTTTTACTTTTTTGTAGTTGTAGGTACTCTTAACTGTCTACGCCATTCGGTAGATGTTTATTTTTCCGTAATACACAAGGAACCCTTATAATTTCGCTCTGTCCGTCCGTCTATCTGTCTGTCCGCGCTTCTAGCTTCTGTAATTATGAACATAAATGGATGAAATTTGTTATAGTTATAGATTACGTATAGATCTCCGTTTTGTCATTATAAAATAATAATAATTTTATAAAATATTTAATAAAATGTAACTACCGCTCTCCATACATGTGAAGTGGGGATTCCAATTTTTTTTTCATTCTACCCCTACGTGTGGGGCATCGTTTAATAGGTGAATGACTTTTTTACAAAGTCGACCATTTTCGAGTAATCGGCAAATCTCCAAAGTGGTTTGTAAGTATCCCTAGAATTTCTATACTAAAGGATTAAGAAACTTATAAGTTTCCATGTTGATATATCATGCTAAAATCTCTTTAGCAAAATTACTTTGAATAAAATCGAACAGTAGCTTTTGAAGTAATTTGAAAACATCTATTGCGCGTTGATAGTTACGGATCCCTCTTTAGACATGTCCTGGCATGCTCTTGGTTAGGTTATTTTTACATTATTTTGATAGGCAAAATACAATAACTCCCCCACGCCGATTTCGGTGACGGTAGCCGGTTTCATTGAAACCAGGCCAGTTAAGCAGGAGTAATTTATAGTGCCCAAGTGTTTGCGCAGTACACAAGAGAACTCTCTTTTCCTTTACTCTCATAACCCAGTGGGACAGATAACCGACACGACTGGCGAGAGATCAGGCGCAGGTCCGACTTATTACATGCCCATCCGACGCATGGATCATCTTTTTTGTTGTTCCAATGCGAGAATCGAACCCACGACCACTAGACAACGGAAGCTGTTAAAATACAATAATAATAATAGCAAAACAAATAACAACTATGGACGCTTCATACCACGTCAATCTGGCCCCGTGCTAAGTAGGTACTCGAAGTACTTGTGTTACGGTGACCAGACAACGGGATGTATGTAATATTTTTATATTATACATATATTTAAGATTTTTATTTTATTATACACACATATCCATGACCCAGGAACACAGAAAAACGTTTTGTTCCTTCGGCGGGATTTGAACCCGCGATCCCCGGCTTGAGCACCAACGCGCTCAACCACTGAGCCACAGAGATCGTAAAAAATATATACAATATGCAACCAATATAATTATTATAACATTTTTTTATTATTATAAATGTATGATGAGCGCCATCTAGGACTTGCCTTAAGGCTTAACTGAAATTCTTTCGTGAGGATTTACTATGCATCGCTTCTTAGTTACCTATATTTTTAATTTCAATTTTATTTTATTTCTGTGTATTTTAATTTTTAACTAATTAAAACCATTTAACCACAAAACAGTAGCACCTGTTGCAATTAAAACCATAAATCAATAAAGTTTATAACCCATTTACTGTGGAATCTTAAACAAAATTCTGCTAACATCGAAATTTGCTAAAATCTATAAAAATACCTTTCCTAAGTACATACTCGAATCATTGTAATGCTTGTAAGTGGTTGATACGTGCAACTGTAAAATATGTAATTTATTGCAACTAATTCGACACGCAAAAGTCCGATTTTCTTAAATAGATTCCTTCTTTGTATTTACCAAGCTCTATTTCATTTCCAAGGTAACAAGTGTTTTTCACGAAACTAGTTACATTGCCGAATTATACCAAAACAAAATAACTTTATCCTAAAATTTGAAAAGTTAAACTTAGTTTATCTAGACCTTATATAAAGTGGTTAATAGACTCAGGCGTTACTTTGCGAAAATGCATAGCATATAATTTAAGTAATATTATATCCCGCGAAAAAATACCTACAACCTGCAAGCAAATGTGTGAGTGCATGCATAAGCATGCGTAAAGAACCTCCCTCCTCCCACACTGCTAATACGTACGTACGTATAAGCAGTAGCAGTCTCAGGAAGTGGACCCTGCGAACAAAGTTAGTTAAGTCAAAGATTGACTTATTCATTGTAACAAAAATCATTTATCGTCATGATCATCGTCGTAAAAAAGTGCGATATCTGACGATTCTACTCACTTGGAAAGGTTAGCTAAAGTAAGGCCAACGAGACGAGATAAAAAACGTAAATAAACGGACCGCTACTGAGTTGCATTATGAAAGTGAGTTAATATTATATTTGTCCTTATCACTCGTATGCAATAAAGACGTCAGTTGGTCGACGACAGCTGTCGTAGAGTGTTTCGTGGTACAGGAAAGCGGCGCAGTTGTCAACATTTGGTCCGCCAAACAATTGTGAACAAGTTCATTCCTGTTTGGATTGCGTTCGAAGTGATACATACTTTTTTGTCTCCGTATTTACTTGGTTTTTTGTTGTTATTATTCCGTTTCGGTTAGTTTTATTTTTGAAGTCGAGGACAATTTTTATAGCAATATTGACAACATGATTGATAATACAATTGATAGTTTTATTATAAACACAGCTGACTCGGACTCTTCCGACGAATCATCTTTGTCTAGTACAGACGACAGCGATTAAAATTCGAACTTCATAATAATTTATTCAAATAAACATGTTTTGAACCCCTGAAAATTTGTTTACATTCTTTATCTCGTCTGGTTGGCCTTACTTTAGTATCGTATACTACCGACATAGCTACTGTAAAAGTAGGTATTGCCCATACAGGTTGTTAGCAAACGTTATGTCAATCCCTTTTTTTTTTAATTTCGAATATAGTCATTGTAATTATTATCGATTACATGTTGGCTAAGCTCTCTGTTTTGTCTAGTGACCAAACTTTATACATTAGCCCAAGAGCTACTAGGCAATTTAGAACAGGTGTTTGAGGCAAGTTAAAACCTAAGATCTTCATATTATCAACGTATAGTAGATCAAGATCGTAGTTCATAAAATGACCGATAGATGTCATAAAATTATGAATTGATAGCCATCATATTTCCTATTTACTTTTACACTGGAATGGCAAGGTTAAAGTCGTGACTGAATGGCATGGCTTTTTTCCCCAACTCCTTAAACATTAAACTATAACATATCGAAATTTCAAATTGTCTCAAACATATTTTTTGAGATAAAAAAATCACATTTCAAAAATTTGTATATTGACTTAGCCCTGCTTCTGACCAGCCAGTCCTGCAGTCTCCAGTCATAGGAGAAGTATAGGACAAGGTTTCAGTTTCCTCAAACACCTGCTCTAAATTTCCTAGTAACTCTCCATCTACATATTCTATAGATGTTAAGTTCGCCAGTAGCCATTTAAAGTGCTGTGAACCCGGTTCTTTATAGCCATTACAATCACCTACTCTAGGAATATTTTCATTTATTTTCTAAGTATCGTTTAAAACCTTACAATTATCTCCTTCACTAGGAATATTTTCATTTATTTCTTTAGTATCATTTAAAACCTAAGGGCAGTGAATGACCAATCTGTAGATATGTGGTTAATACATTTGTTGTTTCTAGATTTTTAAACACCATATCTGTATAATAATGCTCACTATCCTCTTATATATAATATGAAAGTTTGTAAGGATGCATAGATGGATGGATGTTTGTTACCCTTTAACGCAAAAACATACTTAGCGGATTTTGATTAAATTTGGTATGGTAGTAGTTAAGGCTTTTTATTAACACATGCTCTATTTTATCTCGAAAAAGTAGTGTTTCTGTGAGATATGGTATTTATGCGGGCGGAGCCGCGGGCAAAAGCTAGTCAATTATAATCTTAGGTCTTCATAGACATAATCCAAGATTTAACAGTTAGGTATATTATGTTCTCACTCCCCCAGTAATAATAATATTTACACAATTGATTAGCAATTCAATGTAGCTGTCTTTGTCTGTTATGTGACTTTCCAACGTATTAGACAGAGACAGCAACATTGAATGTTAATCAATTGTGTAAATATTTTTAGTAAGTAGGCGGGTAAATGTTTAAATTTATCTTTAGTTGAGATCGGAAAAGACTAGTACAAGAACCTACAAAACCCGGTTCACTATTTTTTACAAATTCTTGTTTAAAACTTTCATTAATCGTGTAGAGCTAAAGTTGCTGTGTAAAAGAACCAAGAAAACACCTTTGTTTCAAAATATCTTACAGAACTGGAACATACAACAATGACTACAAAATGAAGGAGCACAATGCTAAGTTCAAAACGTTTTCTTGAGCAGAATGTGTAGAAGCTGTGAACTAAGGTATTCTCGGGCAGCTAATATTTAGGCAACGAACATAATAGAAAAATCAATCAGGCCTGTAGGTACGTAAGGGTTTTTAACAATCTTTAAATATATCATTCCAAAAGCTGACTTTCTTTGTACTTCCGTGTCCAGAAAACTTAATTAATAATTTACGTCAATAAATTAGCAAAACCACAACTTTAAATGGTAATTATTAATAAGTTAAATAACTACGTTATATATATATATATATATATATATATATATATATATATATATATATATATATATATATATATATATATATATATATGTCGGAGACACATTGTCCTCAACATCATTTTCAGTAGCAGTTGCTTGTTTAGTGGGCGTCATCGTGGGTAAAATGCGGGCACAAAACAATGATCATTGGTTAACACTAATTTATTCAGTGTGTAACAGTATTTTCACTAATCACAAATTTAAGAAAACAGTAATTTTAAAATAATTTAAGATCGAGCAGTGGGTTCAGGACACCGATCTCACTTTAACTAGTAAGCACAAAATATAATTCTCAACTACGATCCAACTCGATCGATAGATCACACTCAAATGTGTTTCAAACACTGTCCGCACCTCTAAAGTAAAGATGGCGTCTCGACCCCACTCGAGGCCCGCGCGCGCTCTGCTCTGATTGGCCGGTAACAAAATAATTACGATTTAATTTTAATTAAGGCTTTTACGCGAGATAAAAATGTTACAAATTATCTTAAATTAAAAAACGAATTTAAAAGTAATCAAATGAATTTAAGGGCAATTCAATTGTAAACAATCAGATAATGCAAATAATCAGTAACAATCAAGATGCAACTCGACTCATGAATTCCTCCGACACGGCCGTCCTGACGTATTACACGCCCTCGTGTGATGTTGAAGGCCTTGCATCATCAGTATCTGCAAAAATAAAGAGATTTTAGTATTGGCCTAGTACATGCGTTCGGCCACTCCTGACCGAAGTAATAACCTATACTGTAACAATAGCCACCTCGCCTTTTACATAGCCACACATCACAATAACTTTGAGGCCAACTCGCCTTTTACTCTTTATTTCTCGGGCCACCTCGCCCTTCAATGGCCACCTGTCCCCTTGATTGGCCACCTCGCCCTTGATTGGCCACCTCGCCCTTGATTGGCCACCTCGCCCTTCAATGGCCACCTTGCCTTTCGTTTTAAGCCTAGCAACCACCACGCTGCTTGAATATCTTATAATGAGTCTTAGTACTCAGTCATTCCCTCAACACACACATTCACTCACCGTCATTATCATCTGACACACATGGATCCAGCTCAGTAGGGACGTATGATTGGGGAAATGGACGTAAGCGGTCTCTCGCGTACTTGTATGTACGATTACAACTCAAACTTTTAAGATGATACCTGTCACCGTCGAGTACTTCAATGACCTCATAAGGTCCCTTAAATTTAGGATCCAACTTTGTTTGATTCCGTTCGTGATTTTCAATTAAAACGTAATCCCCTACAGAAAAAGATGTGACTTTCGCTTTATTTTTATCGAAACGTGCTTTATCAAGATATGTGTTATCTCTTATTAGTCCATTAGCTTGTTCCCTAACCTCTTCTAAGTTGACCTCAACCTCGTGATCATCAATCGTTAACAAATTTAATGGTCTAGCTACTCTACCTATTAACAATTCTAGGGGGCTTGCTTTAGTTACTCTATGAACCGTGCTATTTAAAGAGATCTGGACATCATCTAATGCATCTTGCCAAGACCTACTTGGGATTACTTCTATGACGGTTAACATATTCTTGAGTGTACTCATAATACGCCCCACCTGGCCATTGGCGCGACATGAGCCGGTTGCTATTAAATGTAGTTGGATATTGTGACTGGCACAAAAGTCTTTGAAATCTTTGTTTGCAAAACACCTACCTTGATCCGCGATAATACGTACGGGGGTTCCGAAAAGAGATATAGAAACCTTGAGAGCACCTATTGCACTATCATTGTTGATTCTTGTGGAATGCCTGAGTAATACGTATTTGGTAAAAGCGTCTATAAGAACAAACACATATTCTCTTTGATCGTTTTTACCGCTAAGCTTACCAGTAGCGTCAATGTGGATTGTATGCCATGGAATACTAACTTTAGGTATAGGGTGTAACTCTATTTGTTGCTTACCACTTCGTGACTTAGCTACTTTACACGTTATACAATTGTTAACAAATTTTCGGACATATTTTGACATGTTAGGAAACCAATAATGCTGATAAGCCTTTTCCAACGTTTTATCCCATTCTAAATGAAGAATAGACTCGTGAATATGGTTTATGACCGACCAACGAAAAGCTCTAGGTACAATTGGTAGCCAAATGTTACGGTTGTTTCTTTGAATTTTTCTATAAAGCACATTAGAACGCAATTCATAGATTCGACAACTCTCCAAGTCCAGATCGTCGTTTTCGAGTTTACTAATAATGTCTTTACATTCAGTATCCTGTCATTGTTCCGCTTGTAACCAGTTCGAAGTTAGCTTAGTTATATTAACGCGCTTTTCTTTTAGAAAACTCTCCATACCTACACTAGAAGTTTCGCTTCTGACAATGCCATTTGCCTCGGGCAAGTGATTTCTAGAGAAAAAGTCAACGTGGGCCATTCTTTTACCCTCCCTATATTGGATGTTAAAATTGAACGCTTGAAGGAATGCCCACCACCTGTGAACTCTAGGAGTTAAGTCTACTTTAGCCCTCGAGGCTTTCAGAGAATTACAGTCAGTAACGACTGTGAAAGCTCTGCAATATAGATAATGGCGAAAGTGTTTAACCGAGTTAACGACGGCCAATGTCTCTAACTCATAAGAGTGGTATCGAGATTCCGCAGGTGTAGTGCGTTTGCTATAATACTCTACTGGGTGCAATCTCGCACCAGCCCTCTGAAAGAGAACTGCGCCGTAACCTTCACTACTGGCGTCCGTGTGCAACTCTATAGGCAGTTCGGGGTCAAAAAGAGTTAATACGGGAGATGAAGTCAATACCGATATTATATCCTGTCTAATCATTTCGCATTCTGTAGTCCAAATTATTTTAGAATTATTGTTAGCTAACAGGCGGTAAAGCGGTGCCATTTTAAGCGAAAAGTTATTAACAAACTGTCTAAAGTAGGACGCTAAACCCAGAAATTGTCTGAGCTGAGTAATGGTATTTGGTGGCAAGGAGTTGGTCAAAGCAATTATTTACGAGGGTTAGGCCTGATTTCACCATCTGATATTTCATACCCTAAAAACTGAACCTGTTTCTTTAAAAACACACATTTTTTTATATTAAATGAAAATCCAGCATCACTAAGAGTCTTAAGCACAATACGTAACCGCTCCAGTCCTTGCTCTACACTATTCGAGGGTATAACTAAATCATCCATGTATGCGATTGCGTAAGAGTGCGCCAGGTCACCTAGCGCTGTATTAATAGCTCTCTGATATACCGAAGGCGCATTTCGTAGACCAAACGGCATGACAGTAAACTCGTAATGAGCGTCCGGGGTGATAAAAGCAGTTTTTTCTATAGAATTTGACTCTACATTTATAGGAATTTGATAAAAGCCACTAGCCATATCGAGACAGGTATAAAATCGCGCACCTGATAACCTTTGAACTTGATCACTGATTAAAGGTAAGGGGTACCGATCGGGAACTGTGTTAGAGTTTAACTCTCGGTAATCTACGCACATTCTGTCCGTGCCATCGCGCTTCTGTACCAAGAGTATTGGACTGGAGAACGGCGATTTGCTTGGTCTTATAACGCCAGCAGATAAAAGTTCAGCACACTTATTACGCACTATCGCTCGCTCTTCAGGGCTCAAGTGATAAGGCCGCCGTTGCACAATTTTGCTAGGGTCTACTAAATTAATTTCTAATTCACCTGTCTTTACTCTACTAGTAGGAGTACCTTCAACAAATGAGTCCTGAAAGCAGCCAAGGAGTTCCATTAATTGTGATTTAAAGTCATCAGGTATATCAGTATCTACGTCATGCAAGTCAGTCACCGCGTCGCCTATACTGCAGATATTAACCAAAGAAGGCTTCTCAATTATATTAAGCCTATCACTAGTTATATGAACTGAAAACCCTAAGGCCAACAAATCACGTCCAATCAAAATATCGTTATTTAGGTAATCATCAGGTATAATGTGAAATAAAATTTGTACATTGTGACCACTAAGAACTACTCTGCATAAAATTTGTAAGTCACATAAAACACTAGATTTACCTACACCAGTAAGAGTAACAACTGCACGTTGCAATGTGCCAACAAGCTTACGAGAGACGCTTTCTTTTATTAAAGAACAATCAGCACCGGAATCAAAACAAAATGAGAACTGCTCACCAAATTGTGTAATTATTCCGGTGACAGGTTTCACACCAAATACGTCCACTCGCTTTACAATGCTAGATGCGGCGGCGGGCAGTGCGCTAGTGCTCGCAGGTGTTTTGGAGCACCGCGATGCTACATGACCTTCAACACCACATCTGTAGCATGTCACCAGGGGCCGCGTAGCGACGGCCATGTAGGGGCGCTCATGAGTCGAAGGCTGCTTGTCATGCGGTCGGCTGAAACATTGAAAAGATTTATGACCAAGCTTTCCGCAAGAGTAACATTTTGTAGAAACAGAACTTATCCTAGGGCGTTTATTTTCCTGCGTAGAACTATCAGTGGTCTTCCCTATTTCTTGGTAACTGCGCTTGCGATAAGAATAAGCCATAAGCTCACGTTGCATTTTAGTGCGGGTAGTAATTTCTTCGGAAAAAATGCAGCGTTGTAAACGTGGGTCGATTTGACCCATGTGTGCTAGTATCAAAGATACCACCATTTCTTCCTTCCCCAGATTGCCTCATCGCGTTGTAAGTAATGTAAATAAACGGCTTGCGTATGCGGCAAGACACTCTCCTTCTTGTGGTTTACCAGTAAGCATCTTTAACACTGTTGCAGCACATGTATCGAGCGTATCGAAACGAGAAAGAAAAATTTCTTTAAAATCTACCCATTTCATATTAGGAAAAGCTATTTGAGAAAACCAAGTTGCGGCCGAACCTTTCATAGCCTTACTAAGTATAAGAATTAATTTACTTCCCTGTACGTCTCGATTCGATAGGCAAATGTCCGCCGTTGTCAGCCAGGCCCGGGCGTCAGTGTCTGCACCTTCCGGCTGGAATTTAGATAGCGTGATGCTCTTGTCTTCCATGTTCGGTGGGATAGTAAGCGCTTCTATGAGTAGCCTCATGCTGGTTTGTTGTGCTTCGAGTAACGCTCGCCAACCGTCAATTGCAGCTGTCGGTTCGCTCACATTTTGTGCCTGCACCGATCCCGCTTCTGATGTCGGAGACACATTGTCCTCAACATCATTTTCAGTAGCAGTTGCTTGTTTAGTGGGCGTCATCGTGGGTAAAATGCGGGCACAAAACAATGATCATTGGTTAACACTAATTTATTCAGTGTGTAACAGTATTTTCACTAATCACAAATTTAAGAAAACAGTAATTTTAAAATAATTTAAGATCGAGCAGTGGGTTCAGGACACCGATCTCACTTTAACTAGTAACCACAAAATATAATTCTCAACTACGATCCAACTCGATCGATAGATCACACTCAAATGTGTTTCAAACACTGTCCGCACCTCTAAAGTAAAGATGGCGTCTCGACCCCACTCGAGGCCCGCGCGCGCTCTGCTCTGATTGGCCGGTAACAAAATAATTACGATTTAATTTTAATTAAGGCTTTTACGCGAGATAAAAATGTTACAAATTATCTTAAATTAAAAAACGAATTTAAAAGTAATCAAATGAATTTAAGGGCAATTCAATTGTAAACAATCAGATAATGCAAATAATCAGTAACAATCAAGATGCAACTCGACTCATGAATTCCTCCGACATATATATATTTAAAATAAATAGATTATTTTTTTAATGTTCGTTTTTAGGGCACCGTTGAGCTACTTTTATATTGTAGGTAAAGCAAATAATGACGATTATAGTAATGACGATACTATGCACGCTTCACACCATGGCAGTCTGGTCCCGTGCTAGTGTAGAAGCTTGTACACGAAGAACTTATGTTACAGGGACCAGACAACTAGTAGTATATTTTTATATATAGGAACTGTACATATATTTAAGATTTTTATTATATTATACACACATTTAATACACATCCATGAACTGGACATAGAAAACTCTTTTGTTCCTTCGACGGGACTCGAACCCGCGACCTCCGGCTTGAGCGGCAACGCTAATCACTGAGCCACAGCGCTCGTCTAAAGGCTTTTTCAATATGCTCTAAGATTTTATTTTTCTCGTCTACTTTACTTATTTTTTGGCAGGTCGTCGCTAGTCATGAAAATAGTCCGTTCAAAGTTACTGTACCTCGGAGTTTCTATGAAAATGATCTTATGTCGTCGGCATAAAGGTCCTGTCAGAGGTAAAGTAACTCTGAAAGGTCTGTATGTACTATGTAGCGATAAGCAGAACATACACGAAGTAACAACCTCTCTCCACTATAAATACTGCATTTTATTACTTATCCCTTATTTAAAATAAAGAATAATGAAAAATGAAGTGTTTCTAAATGGCTAACAAAGTGTTCTGTTGCGAAGTTTTGTTTTTACATTCTAAGAACTCTCAAATTGATCCATCGGAAAGCGGTAGAAATAGTTTGAACCGCGTCAGGGTCAGTTTAAACCGCGATGAGACGCGACGGGACGAGGCGCTGCATTTTAAAGTTCAATTTTGAATAGTTATCTTAAAAATGCAGCGCCGCGTAGCGTCGCGTAACGTCGCGGTTCATTTGTCTCTTAGAGAGAAAAACTAAAAGATGTATTTTAAATGTTGCGACAGATTGTCAAACGTCAACGTGTTACAAAATTGTATCAAACACACGGCCGTAGTGTGAGATAATAATCTGGGGTGGTGTGTGTTATTGTTATTTTAAGCATTTTTAAGCATTATTTAAAAAAAATAGCATTCTGCACATAAACTTTCACTGTACCAAATTTCATACTTCTCCATTTGCCTAATTTTTAGTAAAAGGGGTAAGAAGTTTTCGCTTCACGTATATGTTCATGCTCACATTCCAAAATAACTGAATGATATCGTAATTGAGAGCTCACTGGGCATCAGCCATCAGGCCACTGATATTTGCGGCGCCGCATGCTGCGTGCCGCATACCACACAACATCAAAGTCACGTCAGATAAATCAACGCGATAGCACCGGAGTATGTTCAGCCATGTTGCGTGAATTTACATAATCTTCTTCTCTTATG
Source organism: Phengaris alcon alcon (assembly GCA_037179445.1). Lineage (NCBI taxonomy): Eukaryota > Metazoa > Arthropoda > Insecta > Lepidoptera > Lycaenidae > Phengaris > Phengaris alcon. The sequence continues at coordinate 1,185,841 of JAYRCH010000194.1, forward strand.
TATAAAAATGGATCGCGATACCAATGTCTCGCCAAAACGAGAGAACAGCTGGACCAATTTGGCTAATTTTGGTTGGAATTTCAGGGAAGGTTTAAACTTTAAACGGTGAGAAAAATTGGAAAAATTACGGGGCAAATACTAAAAACGACGATTTAATTTTCCATACTAACTGTTCACTATGTTTAATTTGTCGTTTGACTGTTAAATATTTATAGGTGCGTTCGTATGTGTTTGGTTAAATAACCAAACAGGTAAATAAATATTTATTCTAGTTCGTAGTTAAGACAGACCAACGTGTATCGGGAGTACTCGGGACAGCTAGTATTATATTAAAACTACTCGACTCACGTTGTTATATACACCTACACGTACACCTACACCTACCCCTACAACCAACAGGTGATGTGTGAATGAGTTATCGACCACTGAGACTTGAAGATTATACTTATAACGCTATTAAAACAATGGAGGTTGGTATTAGAAGGGTAAAAATTGAGGTTTAATGTCGAATCATAAAATATCTAATAATAAAAAAATGAGGTGGACAACCCTGATCACTTAGGTCCTAGGGATATAAAAAATAGTATAAGTACAACCTATTCTCATACCTACCGATTCACACCTACAAATTTTAATAAAAATCGGTCAGACCGTTACGGAGGAGTTCTCTAACAATACGAGAATTATATAAGTATATGAATATAAAATATGGAAAAAAAAATTAAAAAATATAGGAAAGATACAGTTTGATGTACATCGTACACACTCCTTTTGTTTTCATTAACTATTCCTCACAGTTTTATAAGTGACTTAGAAAACCTCTGTATTTATTTAGCATTACGCTTGCATCATATATTCGTCATAATAAATTATCTGACGCATATTTCTCCAAATATATCATTTAGCATTACTCAAGCGGCAGCGCACTTAATTAAAGTAAACAAGTCAGTCGAGGCCGGTTTGCGCGTGCAGTCGTGTTGCGAGCGCATGGTATTGCGCGCTGAGTCTGTGCCTACTCTAGTACTTAACTCATAGTTTGGAATTGTTCGAAATAACGTAACGTAATTTGGAATAGTGTAGTTAAGATGGTGATGCAACACAATAGGTAATAAACTTACGATTTTTTATTTTCGTTTAGTAAGCAAAACTTATTTTAGTTTACTTTTTTTTACTAACTGTTGCCCACGGCTCCGCCCGCGTAAATACAGTATCCTACGGGAATACTGTACTTTTTCGGGAATAAAAGTAGTCTATGTTTTAGTCCAGAGCCCAAACTACTACCATACCAAATTTCATCGAAATCCGTTCGGAAGTTTTTGCGTGAAAGAGTAACAACATCCATCCATACATCCATACATCCATTATCACAAACACTTTCACATTTATAATATTAGTAGGATTAAACACAGTCTGAAAAGAAAAACAATTTGCATGTCAAATGAGTTGTTAAATAAAAATTATTATATAATTTATTGTTCTATTATCATTCTAAAGTGTTTTAAACAATCTACATTAAACTTTCGTAAGCCAATGTTGTAATGGGCGACTGAAAAATTACTCCTCTAATGCCCTGCAATATCACTTTTTTTTAACCGACGAAAAACCAGAGGAGATTCTTATTAAAATGTGATGCACGGACGTATGTAATTTTCTTAAAATTGCATATTATGTCCGTGACGTAATACATATTATGTCCGTGACGTAATACATATTAATATCTTAAGTAAAAGTTAGTTTTGTCACATGTAACGAATGATTTATTCATCGAGGTAAACACCAGAAGCCAGTAAGTAGTTTACCTGAATCCAATGTAACCCAAACCATTAACTACAAAAGCTTTCATGGTTACAATCTTTTGGACTTAAAACATTTTAAACCTTAATAAATAGTTTTAGTAATTCATAAGATCCAGATAATACAATTCAGAAGCTAACCATAACAAGCTTATAGCGGTAGCTTATGCCGGTTTGCAGTGGCTTAAATAGCCATCGGTATCCAACATCTAAATTCTAGTACACGAAGCCGGACGCAGTAAGATTATTTTTATGCTTTTGTTGTGTTGTAGAATTTTTTTTAAAAGTCTATGTATAGGTACTAGCTTATTATATTTAAATAAAATTTGTAATTTATAAATTCTATGTTTTAAAAATTGTACTTTTCCACTTTTCTCAATAAACATGCGGGGTGAAGTTAACATTTAAAGTTGGATATCTAGGGGCACGGCAGTGCCCCCGCCAAGACGAGCTAAGCGTAGCGCAAGGGCACTACCAGACCACTTTTTCTCGAAGCGTTTCGTCGATTTTTTGAACCCTCAAATCTTTGGTTTGGATTATACCAGATAAACGAAATTTTCAGGATTTGTTCCCAGTAGCAGACTTATTAAACATGTAAAGTTTGATTGCATAGGTCTTATATAATTTTATTGATATCTAAAAACCCCTGATTTCGTCACTGACTTGACATGATCAAAAAATTATAGGGTACTTCCGGATATCCTAGAAAGCTGAAATTCAGTATATAATATGTAAGCACATAAATAACATAAAAATTGACAAACTTGAAACATTTATCCTCCAACCCCTTAAACTAGGGGATGAAAATTTGTATGAGACTTACCTACGATTTTTTTTACTCTAGAGGTCTGAAAATTGTTCTTGAGATTCGTGTTATATACGAGTATAGTAACAATAATATTAAATTTAAATAAAAATGTCATAAGAACTTAAAAAAGAAGTGATATTTTCTCGGCGTACCTAATATCTTATTATGACCTTAAAATAAGACAAGGTAACGAATTAGAATTGTCCTTTAGAGAGATGTTTATTAATGAACACGGGTTTTATCTTGGGCAGACACGAACGTAGTTATTTTTAAAATTCTAGTGATTTTCTGTAGAATATAAAGGATTCGTAAAATATTACTTATTAGAATTAATACTTATATAATTATTAGAATTATTAGAAACCATTTATTTGACTAGGTAAATAGTAGGTTTTGTAAGTCCTTTTGAAAATCTGAGCCCATTTCCAATTTGGGTGTTCTAAATTACCGAAGATCCGTCAGATCGTCAGGTGACGACGGCTTGGATTAGGTCAGATTTTTATCGAACGTCCGATCTCGTGAGGCTGTCACGTGCCGTTCAGGATTGACCTTTTTCTGAATTTGTCTGCGTAGGTCTTCCTATTAAGTATGGTATGAGAAATTGATGGACTCATTGATGAGTTATTGGTTCGAAATTAGAATATTTTCATGTATATGTAGATAAGTATACTGGCTAGGAAAAGATGCGTATTACTTTTAAAAAAGCACTACACAGCTTGTATGAATCTATTTACTACAATAGGGATGTTGCCTAGTGTCGAATATCACATTTCTACAAATTAAAATTTAAAATTGTTGAATGTTGACGCGATAAAAATTGTAAGCAAGATAAAAAACCTCTCGCAAAATCTCTCGCCCATCTCTTTCTAGCAAAATGATTTGTGACGTCACAAACTGCTTCCGCCATACATTGTTTAATGACAATATCGCTCTCTTTCCTATTGTAAATTTAAATAATTTGTATCTTCGTTATTTTTTAAGATTTACAAAAATAGGTTTTAGATTGTTTATCATCATGTTGTCTAACATTGAATAGACGATAAATATTTTTTTGTCAACGTACCTATAATTGCAATAAAACTGTAAACCAACCGCGTTTGTGCTCCCAACAGCTCGAAGTGCATTTGATAATATGCAGTCTGAGTCTGTCCTATGCTTTATTTACGAAGTACTCATCAGTTGCTAACGCTAGCCATAGACGTAACGGTATGCCTGACAGGTTTGCCAGTACAGGTAAACCGGAGCGTGTTTATTGCACAACTGTGCAGGTTTCCACACAGTATCCGGATCAGATCAAGTTAGCCATAAACGTAAAGGGTTTATGTGACAGGTTTGCCTGCACAGTTATATCTGTCAGGTAAGATTGAGCTGATACGGTATGGAAACCTGCACACTTGTACAACATACACGCTCCGGTTTACCTGTACTGGCAAACCTGTCAGGTATACCGTTACGTGTATGACTAGCATAAGACATAAATTATAGCTATTGCTTATTAGTTTTCCCAATCAAAAACCGTTTGTCGCCTACCTAAGATGAAGTCTGAAATTACTTTAATTACTATCAAGCATGATATAAAACCGAACTATATATTCAAACCGTTTACGTTGTCATAGAAAACAGTATTCAAAACAGCATCGTCGTCGTATCGTATTCTTAAATGCATAACACTCGACCTGCGGTCTATTTGTATGACATTGATACTCAATCACTTCTAATAAGGTATTGCAGGAGAATGCAAGTACGACGCCTTATACGACACTTGTTATTCAGACGCAGGTTGCAAGAGATAAGCGATAAAGGCCCTTGTTTTTAACAAATTATGCACGTTATCTATATCGCGGGTGAGCCGTGCTTCGCCACGAATTGGCCCGCTCGACGTGGAGACACCACATCTGAACAAACAATTTTCATAAAAAAACTATTACCCGACTACGTAAATTATAAAGCCTATGTTACCCGGGCTATATTATTACGAATGTTTTGATTGATACCTCATTTATGAAAATTGGATCAGTAGTTTAGATGCTACGGTGGAACAAACATACATACATACAAAGACTGCCAAAATCATTACCCTTCCTTTTGGCTTCGCCGTAGTCGGGTAAAAAGTCCATTCGAATAGCCATTTGTGGTTCCCCGCGGTTTCACACGTATACTTAGATAAAGTAAAAATACAGAGGATCGTTCAACACAAAGAGGTTTCCCACGGGGGCGTCCAATGATTCCGGGATAAAAACCTAAAGCCGAATCTCGAGAAAATTTAATAAATTATTATTTTTATTGGTTCTCTTTTCATTAAAAGGGTCAAAATGTGCCAGAAACGCATCGTATTAAAAAAATTTAGGTGGTTAGCGCATTGGCGCTGAAGCCAGTGGTCGCGGGTGCGAATCCCGCCAGGGACAACAGTTTTCTGTGTTCCTGGGTCATGGATGTGTAATATATAATAATACACATACATGACATAAATACAAGTATATCATAAATGTATTTAATATATTATTTCCGTTGTCTGGTACCCATAACACAATTTCTTCGAGAACTTACCACGGGATTTTTATAATTACATAATGCTAATTCTTATTACTCAAACTTAGCGAGAAGTTATCGTACTCGTCATTAATATAGGTGCATCGTACGTGGATTAGTTATGAGTTATGACTTTAATAGTTTCCAGCAATACAAAAAATATTACAGGTCCAAATGCAGGGCCTATTAAAATGAATATTATATTAAGGGACAATTTCAAGATTCACCATAAAAACTTCGTTTTATAAATCTTAGTTCTCACTGAGGGCATTCATGTATCGATGTCTATTTCGTTTTACGTTAAACGGGTTTCATTCGCGATAGCGAAAACTGAGCTAAAATAGAATAGATGTAAAACATCCTTTGAAAAATGTGTTGTTGGAATTTTTAATTTGTGAGAGTCATCTAATGCAATATTATACTCAAATTAATTCTTAATTTATAAATACAAGCACTACCACTGATGATCTGATGATATTTCTTATCTGACAGTTCTTGAACGCGTTCAACGAAGTTAAACCGACGAAACTTAAAGTCAGCTTAACCAGAAGCGTGTTTAGTTTATATAGATGAAATTCAATTTGGATTTAAAAACTCGTTTAAACGCGTAAAGCGAGTTCAATTTCATTGGTGAAATAGGCTCTGAGTTCATAATAACAGCACGATAAATCTAATGCAATATGTCGATGTCTGCGAAGCTCCTAGAGTAGCTAGAAATTTCTATAACTCCGGTTGAAGGCATAATAACTATAGGTAAGTACAAATTTAGTTACAGGCTTATGTATGCAAGAAAAATTCATAAAAATACATCTGTTTTAATATACAATGTAAATATTTAACACATCCATTAGACAACCGAAAGTGTTCTAAAAAATTTACCTTCTTTTCTTCTTGTAAATAATAATTTGGTAGTTTTATAGAAGTTCTATAAAATTTTGTGCTTAGTTTTTAAATGTATTGTGTTTCCAAATAAATCCAAAATTAAATTGTAGCTGTTTTACGGTAAAAAGTGAACCACAAGTGAAGTTGTTTTATCGAGAAAATTATTACGTAATAAAGTTCCTGGAAACAGTCGATAAATGTGTGAATTTGATAGTTAGAAACTAAACAATCGCTTAGTTCACTCTTGTGCTTCATCACAAGTTCTTGCGTCGGCTCCCACGGCCATGCTACACTTCAAGTTTTTGTGATTGACTTTCTACTATGAACATTCGCAAATGGAAAGTTAGCTTCATCATTAAAAGTCAATTTAAACTTAGTTGTTTTGACCTAAGTGTTTAAAATACGTTGGATCGAATGTTTATAGCTAATTTAGATTTGCAACTCTTGTATGATGAATAAATTATTTTATGTACCTATTAAAATTAATATTTAGCGCGAGCGCTTTAACTACTTCCATACCAAATTTCATCAAAATCCGTCTAGTAGCTTTTGCGTGAAAGAGTAACAAACATCCATCCATCCATTCTCACAAACTTTCACTTTAATTATAGTACTAGGAAAGCTTAATGGATGACTTGAAGGTTAGTTAGTAAAATGTGCTGTTTTATCACCATCACCGCATGATTATGCCGATAAAACATATTTACTTCAAATACGTCTTAATGAGCTCTTTCTTCCACAGCATCGACTTCAACGACCCGATGACGGGCAAGCCCGCCAACCTCGCCAACTCCGCCGTGCTCAGGATGCTCGAGGAGGAGGAGAGGAACCGAAAGGGCTTACCCAGTAAGTACAACTTAATTACCCGGTCATAAGGCCAATGGGTAGTAAGCAATGAGGCCCTGGCTTACCTCTTTCAGACCAACTATAGGCTAGGCAGAAACGGCCGCATCTGATTGTACTTTTCGTTATCGCTACATACCCGCTACTCTTGTCTGTGAGAATATGAAACATTACAATGTATGACAGAGCGTCTCAACAAACTATCTATAGCCACCAGCCGCGGTCTCATGTAGCTTGTTTGCGACGAGCCTGGCTCATCCCTTTCTAGTCTTAAAATTGTATGCACATTTTAAGACATCAAAAGAAAAAACTCTTTGCATACTAACCCGTAAACCCTGCTTCAGAACTTGATCCCACCCAAATCCAAGCTATCTTGGAGAACCTTGTGCACGCAAACCACCGCTTCGAGGACTGCTGGCCCCCGAGCAAAGCAAAGCCTGAGCGTAAATGGGACGGACAGATTAATTCCACGTGTTATGTTTACCCCGAGTTTATGAAGGCGATCAAAGGTATTGGTAGATGCTTATCCAGATAAAGCGATTCACGTTTGTCTTTTGAGTATGACACAATTTTTAAAGAATTCTCGGGACCCAGAGCACAGAGTATAAAAAATATGTACTTACGTACAGAGAAACAGCTTTCATAGAATGATCCAAATTGATCGAAAATTTAAAATTTTGACGTCCCCATTAACGGCCCACAATTTGTCCACAATCGTGGACACACCGAATGCTTGTAGTAGTGCATCAAATCGAAAGCTAACTATGTAGCTGTTTATCTGTTCGTCTTTATTTAATCTGTGCTCAAAGTATACTACAACACGAAGGTTACTCCTGTCTCTATGTTAGATTGACTAACGCAGTCTTAATGACTGCGTTAGTCAAGTAACGCGCGTGAATCGCATCATCGGATCGAGCCGATAGTATTCGTTGGTTTGTACGTGCCATCGATGCACGACATAATCTAGATTAAATAGAATCATGTGTTACCATGTACCATTTTATCTGAGTCATAATGTATCCGCTGCCAATATGTTTTCGCATGCACTTCACGAATGAATCATTGAACTCAAAATAAGTTGTGCTATTTCTGATGCGAGAGTAACGTCCGTGTGTAACTCTTTGTCTTCGATGACGGAATGTTTACAAAAATCCATTTCTTAATAATTGTTTTTTTTTGTCGTAAACAAAAATTGGCAAGTCTCACGAATCGGTCAGTCGCAGATATTTGGTTTTCTATAATAATTTTAGTCGAAAACGAACCGCGAAAACGAATACACGATGCCCGAGGCAATATACTTTGGTGAGATATTTCTTACGAATTTTAACATAATCGTGTGGGATGTTTAAATAGTTTCATTCAAAAATAAGAAAATAAACCGATTTTTAAAGTTTTGTTTTTTTTTTTAAATATACACAAAGAGTTCCGTGTTCTCAATATAGTGCTTCAAGGATAAACAAGATTTAGGGAACTGTATATGTGTCGATTCGCGGTAATCGCTGTGTATTTTTAAATATCAGGTACAAGTAATCGCTAGTCTGCGAATGTATAGCAGATTTCAAATCTTTTACAGACCACGAGAAAAAAGCTTATTTTGACGCAACTAGAGACTATTTTTGTAGACCTTCGCGAACGCTCTATGAATCAACGCCTATTATTAGATACTGAATGATGCGTAGACTATTGTGAGTACTTCGTAAAACCCAATCATAATCACACGTTCAATATGTTTGTTATAACTGTTGATATAGAGATAGTAATCGAAAAATTCACGGAACCATCTGTCGGTAACAAAATACATAATATTGGATAATAACGGAGTTGTTTGCGAGCACAATTTGTATATAATGTTTCAGGTGCATCTTTTCTTACATTTTTAATACAATCAATAACCTCCTCAGCCCTCACTGTCTACTAATCGTGTTTTCTTTAACAATTGTAATATTATTATATTTATTAGTATCTAAGACTTTAGATAAATAGACAGTTAAATAATTTTAATTATTAAAAATGTGATGTCTGGTACCTACAAGCGCTCATAATATGTGATCATATCTGTTTAAAGTAATGAGAATATTATGTCGATGTTATAATATTATTTCATTAGCACCTGGGTAGCCGAGCTTTGCTCGGAGCTCTAGTAGATAAAAAAAACACAAATATATTTTACCGGGGATCGAACCCACCAAATTCCGAATCATCGAACAACGCAAAAAATTAGCCAAACTGCCAATCAGACTGACATTATTAGAGTCTAAATTATTGATATATTGTTGCACGACGAGAGAAAAAACATATATAACTTAAAAATGCGCAGTTTTCCAGTGATAAAACCTAGCTAGATCGATTTTTCTCCCCCAAAAGTCCCTGTATATTAAATTTGATATAAATACTTCCAGCAGTTTTCGATTATATTTATATAAACCCCGATAAAATAATAGGTATTATATCTTATACTATATATAATACCTATTATTGTATCGGGGTTTTTTATATATTTTTTAAGATTACCTGCTTCCGATTTAGTTCGTAAGGATATAACCGACCTTGTAAATCTTCTTTTAATTGAAATAAAAAGAATCTCATAAATATCCATCTGACCGTGATAGTTCGAACCTGAGATAGCAATTTGCCAACAACGTAATAATTATACACAAGTACGCGTACCAAACTCCCATTCGGAATTTTGGACTGAGATTAATAGAGTCGAAATTATTGACATACCTATTGTAGCATGACGAAAAAAAAAATTATTACAACTTAAAAATGCCCGGTTGCAAGACCTAGCTAGATCCATTTTGTCCCCTAAAACCTTCTGCATACTAAATTTCATGGAAATACTTGAAGCCTATTCCGAGAATCTGATTATAAAAATTATATATACAAGAATTTCTCGATTAAAGTATAAGATTGCTTTGTAGATAAACAGGTTGGACTTTCCCTCCAGAAATTGTATCTAAAACATACTTTACACACCAGCAAAACAATTATATAGCAAATATCATTTTACTTGGCAAATATCATATTTTAATCAAAAATCAAAAGCACAAAACCAATTTATATTAGGGAAAGACCAACCTTTTAACTCGGTATCAAAGGACGTGGATTATTGACAATAATAATAATATGTGAACAGTAAACACGGTATACCGTTCTCTACAATATGTATTAAGAATTAAGACAACAGTTGTACAGTCGAAGGTTTATTGTTGCAGTATATTCTAGAATTAGATATCAAGGCCATATTGCAATATTGCAACAGAAGCTTTAAATTTTAATAACACTTAAACGTCAATTTTCCAATTTTGCCCCCCCACCCCCCCTCCCCCCAGCTGAAATCCTGGGTACGCCCTTGCACCTTGGGTTGCATTATTAAACTTTTAGCAGGTATCTCTGTTTTTTTTTCTAATAATAAATACAGTCTATATGTAATGGGAATAATAAAGCATTGTAATGGTCAACATTTTTTTGAAATCGGTCATGTACTTTTGGCGTGATTCGGGGACAAACCTACAAAAATACAAATCATTCCTCTTTATAATATTGTAAGTATAGTAAATATTACATTTCTTTGAATAAAAGGTAAGTAAAAGTGTTTTTCTCGTTATTACAGTTAATATAGTAACAATTTTATAATAAGTTTTCTGCGGAAACATGGCTCATTTTACATTAAATCTAAAAATATATTTCATTGAATCTGATGACAATAAAAGATAAGTTGGAAAAAGCCCGACAAGAGAAACGTAATGAGGAGTAATTGTGCCGAACGGCGGGGAATGTTAATATTAATATCTCGTGGCCAATGGCTCATGTAATTGACTATTACAATGGTGTTCTCGAATGATCTATGATAGGAAGGTAAGAAAAAAAATTAAACGTTTGACTATAGGTTTGCAATGCACCTGTTACGCCTCTGGTGTTGCGTGTCCATAGACATGATGGTAATGGCATATAGGCGTTCCTTTTCCTCGTTTGCCTCCAATTCCAAACCAGCTAAGTGCGAGTCGGACTCGCGCACGAAGTGTTCCGTACCAATATTGTACATGTTTACTTAATTCGTTATTTTTGTACGAAGTTTTCCAAGATAGCGCATTTTACAAGTTTGGCCTCTGCCTAATAAGGTATAACTCCTGATCTAACAAAGTTATCTAGGCCGTTATAGTGTTCCTTCAAAGTTCGTCACAATATGGACTGCAATCATGATTGATTTTTACAAATTTTTCGAGGGGGAAGCTATTTTTTTCTATTTTAACAAAAGAATTCGCTTTAGAAATAGACGCGAGCGAAAAAAACATCCCCACTTTACGTGTAGGGAGGTACTTACAGGAGGTACTTACCCCTGGTGTAATTTTATTTTAGCACTTTGTCGACGTGGCTAATACACAATCCCACTACTATTATAAATGTGAAAATTTGTGAGAATGGATGGATGAATGGATGGATAGATGCTTGTTACTCTTCCACGCAAAAACTACTAAACGGATTTTGATGAGTTTTGGAACGGTAGTAATTTAAGCTCTGGAATAATGAAGGCTACTTTTTATCCCGAATTAGTACAGTGTTCCCGTGGGATACTTTATTCAAGCGGGCGGAGGCACGGGCAAAAGCTAGTATAATATAGCGAACGTTTCGCGGCAAATGTGAGCACCGAAATAAGTTTTAACAAATCATCCGTAATCTTAAGCGATGTGTTTCTCTCTTCGGTTTCGACAAAAGGTCAAATAAATTATTTTCGATATTTAAGAAGGCTACATAGAACTTTCTTGGCATAAATACCTATTTTTAAAACATGGAAAACTTAGAATTAAATAAAAAATATATGATAGAAAATGCATTGTGAATTACGCGATAGAGCAGCATTTAAACGGTTTAAAGAGCCTCTTGATGGAAACTACACTCGAATATAAAGCTTGGCTCGATTTCTTTTCCACTGCCGTAGGAAAAGGAAAGACTATGAGGTAATATTTCCTGCAATAGCTAAGTCATCATACTAAGACTGAAATAAATGTTATAGCTCTTTTTCTGAAAATTTCAGCCTCTCTGTTCGGAACCTCTTACATTATATTCTACTAAGTGGATTTTTTTCCAAAATCAGTCGGTTCGATTTCTAAAAGTAATGATGCAGTTTTAGTAAAATTATCAAAATCAAAATCGGTAGATACCGACCCAATTTTGATAATGTTATACTTTAAACGAGACAATATTATATTATATGTAATCGGTTTCTCGAAAACGGCTGCAAGTATTACCATGAAATTCAGTATACAGGAAGCTTAGGAAGAGAAAAATTGAACCAGCTAGGACTAATCCCTTCCTTATTATATATATGATTCATTCGTTGTGCAACAGTATATCAATAATTTCAACTCTATTATGTCAGTCCGATTGGCAGTTGGGTTACGTATGTATAGTTTTTGCTTTGTTCGAAAATTCGGAATGTGGTGAGTTCGAATCCCGGTCAGATAAATATTTTTGTTATTCCTTTTATTTTTTTAAATTTATCAGAACCTCGAGCAAAGCTCTGTTACCCAAGTACTATAACTAAAACTGCATTGCACTTTTCACTAGTCCTTTTATTTTCGGATTTCACCTACCATACCCAATGGAAAAACTCCCGCTGTACAGTACATACTGTATAGCTTGTGGATACTATACCTAATAGTAGTAATATTTGTAAAATGGCTCTATAAAACTTGTTCAACTGTACGTCTTAATCGTCAAGTTGCATCTAATGGAAAATGAATTATCAAATACCAGCGAAGATTTGAATCAAAGCTATACCAGCAGTAATTGGACATGGTGCTAAGTCACTCCAACATTCATATAATTAATGTGATAATGAATAGTGGCTGACGATATATGCTTTGGCACTTTCCGTGTTGGTTATACTCATTAATAATATCTGTCGTTACGTTTCTATTTCGACTGATGACGCCGAATCCTTTATACAGGAGCGAGGGAGATAGCGCGGTCATGTTGTGTGGTCTCTCAAAATAATTTCATAGTTATTTGTGCACCTACACACCTGGCGAGCGTCAGAGCGCTAGTTCTATCTGGCCCACGGCAGAAGTGACTTCTAAACTTTCATCAAGTCCAAACACAGATCGGTAAACATTTCAACATATTTTTCGAGTGTACTTGAAAGTGGTTTTCAGATTCATTTTACTTTTATATTAAATGCTTATAGAGGGTGTATAAATAATGTTGGTGCAAGAGTTATGAAAAATTGTTTTTTTTTTCATGCATTTTAGTTCACATTTCTTTTTAACTTAAGTATACACGTCAAAGGAAAATAATTATATTATGTACTTAAAACATATGAATTATGAAACAGACATAATTCTTTTAATTTAAATAAAAAAAAATATCAATCGTACTTTTCAGTTATGCTGAAAAATATTTTATATTTTTTTATATTTAAGTAAAATTACTAAGATCATTGCAATTATCATCACACTAACATCTACATCACTTCTGTATAATTGGTCTATTCACTTCGGAAATTATTTAAATGTTTGTAAAATACTTTCAAAAATACAAAACTACAAAATAAAAAGTACAGAATAAAAGTTATTAAACTTTGCATACAAAAAATTATGAGTAGAACACTTTACACGTTAAAAATAAGTACTAGGCAAGTAAGAAAATAACTTATTATATTAAAATTACTTGCAATTCTAAACCCATGGAGCAAATATAGAGCTATTTTGCTCCATGACTAAAACATAACATCCTGTCTAAGCAACAAACTTACAATACACGTGCTCAGTTCGATATTGCACAGAGTCTTGGTACAGTTAGGACTCGACTCCCGTTGCTATTTCCTTTGTACAATTTGAATTATGAGTACAGGCATTCAGCACAGTACAAGTGGTACAAGTCATTACAAACTATTAAAACTTTACATGCGCGGTGTGCAATAGTTTATGCGAATTTAATTTAATAGTGCACTGAAATATCAATTCCTGATTTCTGTTAATTTGTTGGTTGGTCCTTGAACCAAGATATCAAGTAAAATTTGCCAGAAAAAAAAAAATATATATATATTTATTTATTTATTATATATACTATGACACCTAAAAATAATAATTTAACCTATAAAATGCCGAGCCACGATGCAATGGGCGGGCAAGGGGCGGGCAGAATTTTAGCAATCTAGGGCGCCATGGGACGAATCTTGACCGATTTAAACTTTTAATATCTGGTCAAACTTTCCTAATACGCAATAGCTACTTAATTAGTTGGCTATTATTACATGCACTAATTAAAACGATTTGCGTTATCCAATATCATAATATAGTCATG